>QPKB01000001.1:58158735-58758735 GCA_003546025.1 Camphora micrantha
ACACTCAAAAGTGGATTTCTTTATATATTATATTATTATTCAATCACTCTGAACACAAGTACAATAGCCTATTTAAAGAGTGCTGAACTCATGAAACACTTACATGTGTCCCATGTACACTTGACTCAAGGAGCTAAAACAGTAACCACTACTCAACTGACCACAATGTGTACAAGACTTTTTCAACCATCTAACTTGTTCAACCAGGGGGAGACCTACATTGTTATGATCTGGGCGGTCGCCCCATATCAAATATGGTAATCTGCATAGAGTTGAAATAGGCCCTACATGTATGTGACTAGTCGCCCCATGTACACAGGAAGATTGCCCCCAGGTGTCCCTCCCCTGGTGTAAAGGAACTTCCAGGTGTAAAGGAACTTTCCCTCCAATTCAATTAAAGGAGAAGGTCCACTGCCTTGAGATCATGGGTTTGGTGAAGGAGTGCTACATAGACTTATAGTGTTATGTGAGTATGTGGACTAGAGAGCATCTAAGGGTATAATGATAATACATGAGTATCTTGTGGTGTCACTTGTTTTGATATGTAGTGTGACATGTGCTTGTAATGCAATGTTGGCAGGTGCCCTTTGCATGAATATGACTAAAGGTATATTTTTATAAAAATCTATTGTGAGTTGTGTTTGTGCAGAGTCTGACTCCATCTTAGTTTTCCTATACTTTCCCATGGTATGTAGTCTGAAAAGATTTCTTGCCGGTCGAGCTCTGCGGGACTATGCGCTGATTTTCAATCGCAGTCCCTATCCGCCCCACCAAAATGAAAATTTTGGGTCCGCCACTGTATTCAACACACCCACTAAACAAATAGAGACCAAGCAAATGAACTTCTGATCACATGACCGTTGGATGAAGAAATGCTATTTGAATCAATTTTTAACACTCCCCATTAATCAAATGCATTTAACACCGAGCAAGTACCGCAACTCGTAAAATCTTTGCCACTGGAAGAGCTTTTGTGAAAATGTCTTCAAGCTGACTTTCGGTGTTGTAAAATTCTATATGATTTCTTTTCTAGCCACAAGCTCACGAATGAAATGATGACGAATCTCTATTTATACTTGGTCATTCCAGGAAAAACTGGGATTCTTTGTCTTATAATTGTAGACTTGTTGTTGCAGAACATGATGGTAGCTTCATCTTGCTTTTCCTCAAATCAACAAGATTCTTCGAAGCATACCGTTGGCACACTGCACTTGTGGCAGTCAATGTATTCTGCTTCCAAAGAAGAAAGTGCAATAGTTTTGTTGTGCTTTCGATGACCATGACTCCGGATCCCAGGTTATGTGCATAATAGCCTGATGTACTTTTCCTGTCATCTGCACAACCAGCCCAAATCACTGTCAGTATAGGAAATAAGTTTACAATTGCTTACTTTTTGATACCTTAGTCCAAAGCTCAAGGTCCACGGATGTAGTGCAAAACTCTTTTTGCTGCCCCATATGGTTGTCGACTCGGTTTGTGCATGAATCTGAAATCAAGCTTACTGCAAACATTATGTCAGGCCAAGATAAATAGCCCACCTACAATGATTCGGAAATTCTTTTTAATCTGCTTTCTCAACGCCATCATCTAACACAGGCCTTTCATTTGTTATTCATTGGTGTACTTGCAGGATTGCAATTTGACATGTTTAAAAACGCTTTAACAAATCTGTTTGCATATTTTCTTGGCACAAAAAAAATACCACACTGAGTCTTGAATGATTTTCATCCCAAAAATAGTGCAGGAGGCCCAAATCAAGTCTTTTCAAACTTTGACATCATTTTTTCTTTGAAATCATTTATCAATGGAAGAGAATTACCAAGTTAAAATCATGTCATCCACACGAAGACACACAATCAGAATTTCATCTACATCTTTGGATTTCACATAAAGAGTGGTTCACTTTCACTCTTTGGAAACCCATTGTCAAGAAAATATTTATCAATTTTTCCATACCAAGCTCTTGGAGCTTATTTCAATCCGTACAATACTTTTTTCCAAGTTATACACTTTGTTTTCCACCCTTTAAGTTCAACCCATGTGGTTGCTCCACATACACTTCCTCATGTAATTCCCATTTAGAAAAGCCGACTTGACATCATATTGAAAAACATACTTAGCAAATTCAATCTCAATTTAGTCTCCCACAGAATGGTAACACTCTCTGGAGTGTATGGTTAAAACAATGAACCGATCTTTCTTCTCCAATAGTCCAAGCCCAATAATCTATTCTCTATCCCATAATCTCCTTTGCCCTGCATAGCATGAAAGGGAAAATACAATGAAATTTCATTCTAAAATTTATGAAACAAAACATAATACCAAATTTTGTGAAACAAAACATAAGTATATGAAGACCCAGAAATTTTAGATAGGTGATTATCTTAACATTTCCTACCCTTTAAAAAATGGTATTGGAGTATGAAAGAGAGTTGATGAGAGAATGGTATGAGGTAATGAGATATCACTACTACTTCATAAATCAAACTAAGCAAAAAGTGCTTGAAAAGAAAGAATACCAACCCAAAGTGTAAGATCTGCCAAGTAGGGGCATCTCCTCAGCATGGAGAGGAAGAATATCACTCCTCTTTCCACTGTGAAATCCAGTGCTATCATTACTTTCTTCAAGTTCATAAATATTGGAATTTGCACAGAGCCTGCCTACAAACACTACAATCCCGGAGAAGAAATAAAAATTCAAATGTCATCTTTAACTAATACTACTATAATTGCTAGAATCAATCATTGAAAAGCCATGTAAAAATAAGATTGAAATATTATATCTGCAACCATTTAGTATTTATTAATCAAATGCAACACTATTTGTAATAACATGTGAGTTACCTCATTGGAAGGGAGGGAGAGCCCGAGAACCCTCACATGAGCAATGCTATTTAAAATTGCTTCCATCTTAGGAGGTTCATATTTCATGAAACTATGGAATATCTCAAGCTCCCGTGCAATTATATGGGACTCTTTAAAAGTCAACATCTCCAAATCTAATCTTAAGATGTGGCGAATTGATGAGAACTAGTTTCCATGCAATATTTTTGCTAATACCATAAGATCCCCTTATGTTCAAGACTTTGAGATGTGGTGCATTGATGGAAAGAATGAACTCCTCCTTGTCACACCCATCAAGATAACATCTTGTTAATTCCAACCTCTCAAGGCTACTACCTTGATGTAGCAAAGCATGAATGAACTCTGCATCAATTCAGTTCCAGTTGATTTTCATCTCTCTCAACTTATTACAACTGAAAGACAAATGAGTTTGAGCCCTTAACGAACAACCTGATAATTCTAAAGAATGTAAACTCTTGCAACTGAAGAGCCAATGGGGTACTCTATAGCTTCGATCCCTTTTATGCTTCGAAAGAGAATGATCGACTTTAAGAGTCAACTCACTAATGGATTTCTCTATTAGTGTACTTATCCAACCATCTATGCATGTATGATTTGTATTAGAACCACAAGTGTCGATGATGCAGCTTTAAATGTGTCCATTATGAGACATCAAAATTTTTCCAACAACATGTATCCATTTTTTCGCTGTCGTTCTTACAGTCCCATTTTAGCTGCTCACACATGGTGATGAAGCAGATGTTAAGATGTGGGATCCGCATACATGCATTCCTCCAAGTTCGTGACAAGATGGAGGTTCTGACAGCTTCATGGACAGGCAAGAGGGACAGAATGGAACTGCATAAATTCTCACCCAAATGAGAGTAGGGATCTTCTTCTTCAAGCAACCTTTGCTTCTTCATGAAATTATTTTATTTGCCTGCATAAAGAAAAGAAGAAAAATAAAGAAGAGAGAAAAATGCTCAAAAAAACAAAGTAGCAACAACTTGTAAAATGAAGACTATAAAAACTTCTATAGCAAGGAAGCAAATTTGTGAACTCACCAGTGTTATTATATGTGGTTATAGATTCTCTAATGCTTAGCTAGTAGGCCAGTTTGTAAAACTTCTAACATATGACATGTCATAGAGTTTGTTGGGTCTATCAGCCCTATTAGGCACAAGAGAGCCTAGGGATGTTTCCATTTGAAAAGAATCAGTTCCATTTTAAAGTGTCCATCAATGTGTTCAACAGTCGAAACAGAAACTTGCTTTTTTATGTTATTACCGTCCATTTCATAGCACTAAATATCATGGATGAAAATGCATGACGACCTTTATTTTTAATGCTTTTAGAATTTATTCTTTCTTTTTTTAATGGACAGACTAAGTCTCTCGTTTCTTGCAAGGGCATGTCCCTCACAGCTCTACCATGTGTCGTACTGAAAAAATCATTACTGAAGTAGTAGGATCTAGGTCCTTCACTCCTTCCTATAATGTATGGAACCCTTCCGTTGTGCTCGCACTGATGAATGCATGCAAGAGAGTTATGGGTGACTCTCAATGCATGATACAGGTGCACCATCAAAGTGTAACAATATTTGGGGTGTTACATGCACTTATACAACTATTGTAGTTTTGAGACAGCTGCTAACACTATATTTAACATATATGGGGTCCACCTTTGCTTGATCCACTAACTTATCTTAAATGCCCCATTAACTATAAGCGTCAAAGGCGTTAATGAGCCTTCTCGGTTTGATCCTTATAAGGGTATAAACATGGCCGGGGTCTGGCCCATTTGCAAACAACGCACCCTTTCAAGCTTACCCATACAATACCCAGTAGTGGCCAATTTAATTAACTAGAAAATTTGGCCACAGTCCAGCTTGTGGACCTGAAAGCACAGATAAATTATAGTCGAATGGGCGATGAATGCAGACTAGCATCGCCAAAGAGCAGCCTTGGCACTGACCTAAATTTCAGTTCAATTGGGTTGATAACTGCTGGATTATCATGTTTGAAATATGCAATTCTCTCTCTCTCTCTCTCTTCCCTTCTGGTAAATTCTCACACCCCCACCACACACACCATGCCAAGTATGCTATCTTATCTTTCTGTTAGTATATACTATATCTCACTTCATTTTCTTTAAGGTGTCTCCATATAAATATCCTATCGAACTTATCTTACTCCATCTCACATTACATCTTTTACGTCCTTCCATGCTTGGATGGATTTACAGCCAATTCATTTATCACAATGCATAACAAAACAGAAATATTATGAAAGACTGCATCTTTTAATTCCGGTTTTATGTTAGGCAAGGCCCAGGTGATGGACCATATTCACTCATAAGAAAGCCTAATACTGTGCTTACAAATCTATTTAGAGGTCCGCAAAACCCAAAGGCTGGTTCATCCATATGGAAAAAAGTCAGGCAGCTATCTATTTTCAATCATCTGGGCAGCAGGTGGAAGATTGGAAATGGCAGACTTGTAGAATTATGGTTTGATGCTTGGGCTGATGGCAGTTGTATCAAATAAAAATTTTATCAATTCGCCTTTCCTCAACAGCAAAAAGGTTTTTAGCTATAATTCAAGGCAACTCCTGGGCCATTCCCAGTCAGCTGCCGAGCTGTAATGCTCCCTTGGCCACCATCACTCAAACCATGGTTTCTATTCAGCCCTATGCTGATTCGATCCATTGGAAATATCATCTATAGAGCACCTATCCTTGAAGGAAACCTGGAAGCAAATTAGATCCAGATCTAAGTCGGTCTCTTGTGCGCCCTATGTTTGGAATAATCTTATACTTACCTGAGTTTGGAATATTGTCTAAGCGTACTATTGATGGAGGTTGCTGCATAGGAAGACACCAAAAAACGGGGCCCAAACCGTGGGTGTGAACCTGGCTTCATCTTTCATCCTCTTCAATCAAAACCAGGAAACTGATGTCCATTTTTTCTTCTATTGCCCATTTGCTGTTCTTCTATGAGAATGGATCACCAAGGCTACAGGATCTCAAGTCCCCAAACCCCTTACTCCAGAGTCCAGACTCCATTTGGAATGTTCTATCCCATGCTTCTGATACCTTGGCAAGGAAAGGAATGGCGGCTGCCTTTTTTTTAGCACTATTTCTGTCCTATGGAAGACCAGAAATGGCCTGGTTTTCAGAAATTGCAGTCTCTCAGACAAAAGACCAACTTGACTGAGCTTTTTTCCTTCTCCCGTAGCCAAATTGATAAGCCAATTTCTGGCAGTTCTCCTGTCTCTCCTCACATTTTTAGGAGTCCACAATTGCCATATTCACACAGTTTTCTTTGTGCTTGTGTTGTTGTTGTTGCTGTTTTTTAGCTATATAGCCACCTTAGTTGCAGTATTCTTTTTTGGAAGATATTCTAGCCAATGTAACTTCCTCTCCTCTTCAATACGTATTTTCCATTTAGGAAAAAAAAAAATGTAGTGTAGTCATTTCAAAATAGTACGCTTAGACAATATATAAATGCTAATTATAGTAAATGATAAATCAAATCAATTGTATTAATCTGTTCATAATGCATTTCAAAACATATCGTAACAAATCTCGTGCCAATTACTTCCTAATGATACAAAGTGAATTGAGGGAATGCTTCTAACAATATGAAATATAAATCATTAGATGAAGCGATTAGGGTTAGCTACCCAAGAATATATATAATTCAAAATCTAGTATTTTACGAAGTTACTATATTATATGCTAAGTTTAACAATAAACAAGTTATATTCAAAAGTTACTAATGAACTGTGGCACTTGAACTCAACTTTGTGGTCCACATCTTGCTATTTTTGTGATTGTGCAATGGTTGATCTGGGTCCATGTGTTGCAACTGAGCCACATTTAAAAGTGTATATTATTCTGTTTTATTGAAATAATGGTCGATCAATAGAATTAATGATATTTTTGGAACTTTGACTTCTATCATTGCTGCTATGACTATTTCTATTTTTAATGTATATACAAGTCTTTGTTAATGGGAAAAAACTATGAAATGCAAGTACAACATAGAAAGAGGAATAGGAGGCAAAATAAATTTTTGAACGACATACATTATACTAGGGCATCCCCCCGCTTTATGCAATCCAATGCAGCGGCAATGGAAAGCTGGCAAGGGTCACATGCTAGGACATCCCCCGCTTTAAGCGACGCACTACAACGGCAACCGGTTGCAGTGGAAAGTAGGCAAGGGCATAGTTTTCAAAATCGGAATCGTATCGCAAATCGTTCATACCCATGAATTGAATCGAATCGCAAATCGTAGGATTTTTTATTTTTCTAATAAAAATAATAACAATTAAACATTAAAAGAAAATGAAAAAAAAATATTCATAACCATCCATTTTCTCATTTATAGCGGAATAAATATAATAACAAGTCTATCATACAATCATATCAAGAACATCATGATATATATATATATAAATATATATTTATGAAATAAATGATATGTAAATAGTGTTTTTTTTTTTTTAGAAATGTAAACAGTTAAATAAGTTTAAAGTATCAATATATTTTTCTATTATCTTTAAATTAAAATATAAAAATAAAAATAAAGTCCAACCATCAATCTTACATAATAGGATAGCTCTTGAAGTTCAGAAAGTATCCGTGAGGAAAAAAAACCAAAATGGTTAAAAAAAGAAGAAGATATAGACAAGCATGATCCTTGCAGTCAAATGATTTAGTTAAATGCATGTTTTTTATTCATCTTTAAAACTTTATCAAAGCTGCAAAAAATTCTTAAGAGGTTTCGTTAACAATTAAATAACCTTTTAAAAATAGAAGCGCTAAAAGAAAGAAAAAATAAAGGGAAATATTACTAATATTAACTTATTAGTTGTAGTTATTTATTCTCACTTAGTCGAATCACTTGAATCGTAAGATTTGATAAAATGAGTATTGAATCGTAGGATTCACACCTGAATCCTAAGATTCATTTGTAAATGGGATTCGTTAGATAGATACGAATCATTTTCCTTAAGATTCAGGATACGAATCGGAATTCGGGATACAAATTGTAGAGATTTTGATAACTATGGGCAAGGGTTCCTGCACCAATTTGGACGAGTGCGGGTAAAGAAGTTATTCCAAAAAAGGAGGATGATTCGATTGGCTAAGTGGAATGTAGTAACTTAGACGAGCAACAGCATGGAGTTGGTCGATGTAATGAAAAAAGGAAGAGTTAATATTGCCTACCTTCAGAAGAAAAAGTGGAAAGGGAATAAAGCTGAAGAGCTCTCCGATGGAACCCTATTTTGCAAGAAAGGACAATGCAAGAAATGGAGTAGGTATAGTAGTAGATAAAGGATTTGAAAGACAAGGTTGTGGGGGTACAGAGATTGGGTGATAGAATTATGGCAATTAAATTGAAGTTAGAGGAAAACATAATGCATACCAATAGTGACTATGCACCACAAGCAAGATTAGATGAAAGTGTTTAGAGGCGATTTTGGGAAGAGATGGATGGTTTAATAAGAAAGATTCCAACTAGTAAAAAGGTTTTTCTAGGAGGGGACTTAAATGGGCATGTAGGAAATGATAGTGGAGGGTATGAAAGAGTGCACATGGAGGACAAGGATTTGGAGAAAGGAATGAGTTAGGTGACACTATCTTAGACTCTGCTCAAGCATTTGACCTTCTTATAACAAACACCTACTTTAGAAAAGAGAGGAGCATTTAATTGCCTATAAGAGTGGAGAAAACAAGAGCCCGATAGACATTTTTCTAGTTAGAAAGCATGATCAACATGCTTGTAAAGACGGTAAGGTTATCCCCAGAGAGTTTGACTGCACTTTTAGATATTTGCATTAGAAGTAGAAAGAAGGGTGGTAAATAAAACGTGCCCTAAAACAAGGTGGAGTGATTTGAAAGGAGAAATAGTAATAATAAAGTGATAGAAGGGGGAGGATGGAATTCGGAGGTTGAAACTACAAGCAAGGTCCCTCCCCTAATTAAGCATGGTTAGTATGGTTGAATTGTGTTTTAGCGTAATTAATTGTGCTTAGCCGTTAGTTTCGCAGGATTAGAGGTAGCTAATGTGTTTTCATAGCTAGAATAGTTCTTTGATCCGATTCGAGAGCTTTCAAACCTAGTTAGATGCATTTTGGGCTCAATTGAAATTTCAAGAAACTTTAGGGGGGTATTTTGCAATTTCAAGAAATTGTCATTCTTGGTTCATTAGATGAGGATCATTATTTCGAGAAACTTTTATTCTTGACCCACACCCTTTTGAAGCCCGAAAAGCCTCCAAAAATCATAGACTTTCTCACTTAAGTGACGCCCTATTTTGAAATTCATAAAACCCAATTGAAATAAGACCCCATCACCTCTCACTTCATTTCATTCTCAACTCAGCGTTCTTCATCTCCCTTCTTCTTCCTTCTTCACTTTTTTTTCTCTTTCCATATCCTTTCTTGCTTGAAAACTGTCGCCACTCCACCGTGGAGGTTCACCTCGTAATCATCAATTCATCATCAGCATCTCCGTTGTCCCTCTCGTCTTTGGCGACCAGTGACACTCAAAACCTCACAACAAACCACTCATTTGCTTCTCCAATCTTGATTTTTCTGCTTTTGGTAAGTTCCCTCCACTAATTTTCTTCAATTCACCCTCATTTAGCCCCACATTTGTGTATGCTAGGCCTCACTTCTTCCTCTCGCTTGTTTTCCTCAATTTTTTCTCTTAGGTGTTAGAAATTAAGAGTTTGGCTTGGGGAGCATCTCAGCTAGTTGGGAGTTGTTTTGAGTGATTTCCGTAATCTTGGAGCCAAGGCAAGTAACCAATTTAAGTGGCAATTTGTGCTTGTGTGTTTGGTGCTTGATTCTAGAAATTCTACCATATTAGACACCCTTCATTAAGCTCATTTTTATGTGTTATAGCATATGAGGCTAATCGGAATCCTCTAATTATTGAATTCAGACCTTTTAAGGTCTTCTGCACCCCTCCCTTCCCTTTTCCTTCTTGGCCATTTTGGGTCCCATTTGACCCTTGGTTCTTCTCTTAGGCTACACCACTTAAGTGTTCGTGTTTTAGGCCTCACACTTTGACATTTACCCATAGTTAGGGAAACTTGGGACTTAGGAATTGGCACATAGAGTACAACGCCAAGTCGGGGTATTCAGACATAGGTTCTTGGGTGTCAATTACCTTCAGATGCTCCAAGTGACCATATAGCGGACACCTGGCACTCTATGAATGCATAGAGTTAAATGGCACCACCACTCGTGTGCGAATGCCAATCCTCTACCTAGGTTTGACTTGTAACAGCGCCTGGCACTCTATGAATGCATAGAGTTAAGTGGCACCACGACTCGTGTGCGAAGGCCAATCCTCTACCTAGGTTTGACTTGTAACAGTGCACCCCCCCCCCCCCCCCCCCCCCCCCCCCCCCCCGGTTTGACTTGTAACAGCTCACACCCCAAACCCCTCCTCCCACCCTCTTTGGGCATGCATTTAATTTAACATTAGAAATCTCTATTATATTTTCTATTTACGTATTATAAATGTATTTTTCTTGTCTAGTTGTCTATAGTCCTCTCTACTCGTGCTTATCATTAACGCTTAGAATGGACCATGCATACGAGCTAGAGTGATGCACTTGCCTTGCTGGAGGTTACCATGGGGGGACTACAATCATCAGTCTCTATGGCCTAGCTCACATTAACTTGCTAGCTTTCTACATCTATACTTGACTAGGATCCAATTAGGGTTAGCTTGGTTTGGTAGCCTCACATCTATGCAATATTGACATCCAAGTTGACCCCATCCGCCCCTTATCTCACCCATTTCGGGTCAACTCAGTCATGCTGAAATGCTGCCCGTCTGGGATCAATTTTGGCATGATCAGACTGGAGAGCTTTAGACCCCTCCTATGTTCATTTTTTATCTAGTCTAGTCTCGTCCGCCCTTACCCATTTAGCCTGATTTTCTCATTTGCCCTATAAGCCTAGGGAATTTGAGACACAATTAGAACTACTAATTTAGAATCTGGGGAAATTGTTAGTTTAGCTTGCTTGGAGTAGTTCCTTATTATCTTGTAGCCTACACTGACCCCTTTTTTCCTTAAAATCTGGAGCCGGCCACCTAGTTTTGGTCTGGCACAGTGGGACAGCTGTGTTAGGGTTTTGTTCATATTTGACTCACTGCAATGTAGTCTCTTGTCAGCAATCGCCGATTTATCACTTCACTACCCCTTACTTGTCTTGATGACCATATATATAGAATCCAACAAAGGATCCAAAAGTACCAATGCTTTTCTTGCTTGCTTGCTCTCTCTCTACAGTCGCCATTGGTAACTGCGTAATTGGGAGAATTTAACCATGTGGATGCTATTTTACTTAAGAGCTTATTTGATGTTTAGAGTTCCTACTAATTGATCTTGCATTGCACATATACAACTCCACATGCACAATCTTGCTTAGTTACTTGTCATTAGGTTAATCTTTTAATCAACCCGTCAGTTATTCATATTTGATACATCATGAAATGTCATTTATCTTCTTTGCTTGCTAAGACTATTTCATAGTCTCATGATGCTTCGCTTGGTGATGTAGGTGACAGATCCTCTACCAATGCCATAGAGATTGTGTCGGTCTCAGAGAGCCCACAGGGGTTGAGGGAATGAAGTGCCAATGACGTCTAATAGGCGTCACGTGGGCGCAGAGTTAGATTTTTTTCTTTTTATGTGTCTTATTTTCTCATGCGTTTGTTTTTTCAGTGACTGTGTCAAACATGTCGTGATCATATCCAGCAAGCGCTAACAATCATTTTTGTTCATAAGATGAACATTACATTATCATAGTGAAAGAACTCAATTCCACAAAAAGTTATGCATTTAACGAAATCTAATCTCATTCATAGCCAGGTAACAAAGAAAAATTATCCCAACAAAACCTAGTAAAGATTAGGATCCATAATCTCCCTCAATACTCAATCAATAATATGAAATCACTATTGCACTGCATGTCATCTATCTCTTATTCTAGTCCATACGTTATCATCTATTGAATCAAATCTAAGAACCACACGTGACGTGTCATTCAAATTTCTCAAAAACCAAAACTCAAAAGCTGCACAACATAATAGAGACATAGCTTCAAACAAATCAAATGCTAAAAAACAGCAACGCGTCAAAACGACAAGTAAAAACCAATAACAAAAGAAAAACCAATCTGTATTCAAAGATCTGATGCAGAGAGAGAGAGAGAGAGAGAGAGAGAGAGAGAGAGAGATTGATTGAGAAAGAGGGGGAGATGGAGAGACCAGAGACAAGATGAGTAGAGTACCTGCCGGAGGGAGGGACGGACGGTGGTGCGCCGATGTCGGTCGCCTGAGATGGAGAGTGGTGAAGGGATTTTTGAGAGAGGAAGGGTGAGAGACGAGAATGGGGATTCGCTGACTAGTAGGATAGAGCTGCAAAAGAGTCGTAGGGACTTGGTTTATTTTAAGAAGGGGTGGCCGAAAGGTACCTTTATTATGGTTTTTTTTATAGTTTTGGCGGGGGCTGCATACCCCAAATGAAACAAAAATTAAAATGCAGCCCCAAATCACAGTTCGCATGTTTCCAACCTACATAAATAGAGGAAAACTTGTATAGAAAGATGCGAGGAGTGAATCAAAGTTTTTTATCTGCCATGCTATGGTTGCTCAAAAAAAAAAAAATATATATATATATATATATATAAAAGTGGCGGGAAGATACAATTTATGGAGATCCTTCACAAGGAATGACCTAGTTTTAAAATTTTTCCTGTAAAATCCTATTTTATTTTTCGTGCACGACTTTATAAAAATATAAAAGAATTTAGCACATTTTTATCAATTATTAAAAAAATTTCAAATGAGACTGTATTTTTGAGACTTTGGCCCTAGTGCCAAGAACATGTTCCTAATAGTCTAGCAAAGAGGCCTTCATATATTTTATTGAATGAGCTGGCACTTAGCCCTTGCTTAACCCTTGCTTAAATTTTATGCATGTTGGATGAATTTGATCATAGAATTAAGGCAGCCAGCTAAATGATCGTTTGCTTAGTTTACGATCCAACCCAACTCGTAACTCTCCCATCATACACTACAAAAGAACAAATGGGAGGTGAATCTCTTTTAGTTAAAAATGGGAGGTGATTCTTACTAAGTTCTTAACTGGTCTTAAAGAAATCTATCTGTATTGTGAAAATTTGAAAATGATTAGTGTTTTACAATTGAAAGGTACTTCATCAAACAGAACCAATTAAAGATTTGATGGAGGAAATTGCTATAAAACATTTGTTATATATGATGTAGATAGTTCAAATTTGTAGACCTTCTCTCTCTCTCTCTCTCTCTCTCTCTCTATATATATATATATATATATATATATATTAAAGTAGTGCTATGCAAGCAGTGAAGGGGCCAGGAATTTATTCCCAAGGGAACAAAAAAGAATTAAAACTTTCAAAAAAGAAGTAACAAGTTGTATTGATATAAATACTTGTAAATCAATTAGCCCATTCAATTACAGCAACATTTGTCAATCATGAATGAGAATCAGCGACCCTCTTTTATACCATTTCTTATTTCTAATTTATATAAAATTACATTTTTTGTACAATATTTACGAATACAATCAATCATATGTTCAATCGGTCAGTAGGCCCCAGTCCTATTTATATGAGATTTAGGATATTTTATTAGAAGGATGGTATTCATTTTGAATAGTTTTGATTATAATGTGTTGGTTTTCTATGGATTCCCAAAGTCCTATAATTCAACATATAATAGTAGTTTTTGGATATGCGAGAGAATCAAAAGGTAGGAAGTCTATTCGTTGCACTCTTTTGTTGACAATTGTAACCTATACTAAGAGGGAAGGCCACAAGTGGTAAATAATGAAATTTATACGTAATAAAAGTAAATGTTTCATAAAAAATACCTTTATTTGATCCAGTGGGTCATCATTTTCTATCCAACTCCCATTATACACTGCAGAAGAACAAATGGGAGGTGAATCTCTTTTTGTTAAAAATGGGAGGTGAATCTTACTAAATTATTAACTACTCTTAAAGAATTCTATCTGTATTGTGAAATTTTGAAAATGATTAGGCTCAACGTCTTTTAGTGTTTTACATTTGAAACATACTTCATCAAAACAGAACCGATAAAAGAATTGATGAAAACAAATTTGTTATTAAATAATTGTTATTTGTGTAGATAGTTTAAATTTGTAGGCGTTTTATATCGCCATAAAAAGACTTCTCTCCCTTCCATTCCCTCTCTCTTGTGAAAAAAACAAAGATTTAGTTTTGTCACGGCACTTTTGGGCCCATACATCTCCAAGTACATACCGTAAATAGACGTCCCCAAATTATATATATATATATATATTAAAGCAATAGGAAGGGAAGATGTACCCGTCACCACCCATTATTTCTCCTTTCAGAAAAATATCTTGGGGCATTTGGTTGGAGGTCTATCAACTTTGATTTTTATTTCAAACGGTCCACATTCTTTTTCTGCAGAGCCAAAGGTCCTTTTTCAAGTTTTAAATGGTTAAAAAGTCTAGAGTCCCCCTCTTAATACACTCTGTGCGGTATACAAAAAATAAAAACTGATTTCGTTAGGAGTTTTATTTGGAAAAAAAAAAAAGGGAGCAAAACTTGTCAATTTCGCGAAGATTATTTGACTGCACAAATCAAGGATTATGACATATAAAAGAGAGAAAAGGGGGGAAATTGATTCAATGAAGGAGAAATCATCAAGAAAATTTGCACGTGGGATTGCGCAAAACTCATATAAATTTATTTGAAAAGAGGAAATCATCTAAAAAATATGCACATGGGACTGGGCAAAACTCAGATAAACTTTTTTCAAACTCGGATAAATTTGTTCCAAACTCAAATAAATTTAGTCCAAATTCAAATAAATTTGTTCGAATCTCAAAAAATTGTTTAAAACTCAGATAAATTTGTCTAAGTTTTGCCAGAAGTTCAGATAAATTTATATGAGTCTAAAACAAAACCTTTTGAAAAAAACTTAGATAAACTTATATATCTTTTCGAAGAAATTAAACTCACAATAAAAAAAAAAAAAGAAAGGATATATAGTAGCCACATGAGGAAGAAAACTACAGTAGATCATAGAAACTATCGCGCACGACTAAAACATACCTATTAAAAGGAGTTAATACTAATCTTGTGTGGGGCAAAGATCAGTTCAACACTTCTGATATGTCTTGGTGCAATTCTTCTAAAATGTCTTGTGGGGTAACGATCACAGAAACTCCCATGCACAGAAACTCCTCAACAATGAGGTGGGGCAAAGATCAGTTGGAAAAAAATAGGGTGATGATCAGATCTTGGGGTATGGTCATCTAATGATTGGAAACAAAATCCATAAAAGCTTCTGCAAGTAGTGCCTATACAGAGAATCGTATATTGGTGTTGGAGGCTTGGAATCGTTCCCTCCCATTTGAATTTTGAAACCTGATATATTTTCATCTCATTTGAATTTCAAAACTTGATCCAAAACTAGGAAATAAAATCCGTTAGACAGCTTGATGCGTTTAAAGGGGCAATTCAGCCATTAAATATCATGTTAAGGGGCTTAAAATTAGGGATTAAATGTGTGACATAGTTTCAAATGGTCAGAAGGGCAAATCAGTCATGCAAATGTATGATTTGACATACTTAGGGACCTCCGCCTGCAGTAAGTACTCTAGGCGCATGGATAAGAGGCTTTAACCGAAAATCTTGTGGATTAGAAGCCTTAAAAGACAGTATTTAGCGACCTTTGGCTAATTTACCGAAATACTTATAAAAACACACAGAGCTTTGACCTTAATGTGGGCTACTACACGTCCCAAATCTCCTCCCTAAATCTCTCCTTTTAAATTAAGATTATGGTTTCATAAACCTACATTTCTAAAATCCTTTTAACTTCCCCTAAAATCTCTCTTTTCCTAACTTTTCTATTTTATCTTCTTATCTTAATCCTCAAATCACACTCTAATCTTAATCCATCCAAAATCTATCTAACCAATCCTCTTATGATTTTTAGTATTAACTTTGAAGAGATCAAGGGTGATAAAATAGGCCCATCAATATACAAGTTGATCAATCATTCTTTTATTTTTTTGTGTTATTGAGTAGGGTTTAGGATTTTCTTTCTGTTTCATGATTTTGTAGGTGCGAACAAATGTGTATTGTGATTACAAATGTGACTATGGATTATAGATACACTGTCATTACGTGGATTCGATGGAGGGGGCTCTCCGGTAGACTAATCACTACTCTCTCTCATGAACAAAGAATGTGTACTTCTATGTCGTTGTCGGCGTGCATGCTAACAATTTTACCATTTTGTAGTGTTGATTTATGTATGGGGAGCTTATTTTGCAGTATTTAATGATCTAGACAATTTTCTTGGATCTTACAGCAGTACGGGCGTTTATATAAGAAAAAAAAAAAATTGCCCATTACCTTTCTTGATTTAAATTTATGTGTGACTCTTATGATGCCTTGTGGTAAATGGGTTGCCATGTGACATTTGGGCCCATTCTATATCAATTCCTTTCTTTTCTTTCCTCCACAATTAGAATTCCATCTCTCCATTTTTTTTAAACGTGCAAGAGAGCACCCCACTTTTCTCGATTTCAATTTTCTTTTAGGATTTGATTGAATTGAATTTACATTTGAACAACCTACCTAGTTTTTTTCATTAATTATATTCTTTCAAGTGTAAGTTTACTTCATTTTATTCACCTTTATATTATGATATATAGAATTTTAAAAATGATAAATAATAGTCTTTTCTTTTACATTTATTTTCTTTCTACTAATATGTATCCAAACTTTTTTTTTTTTTTGCACGGGCGTTTGTTGCTAGTTATATATATATTAAAGGCGCCACGTTAGCACCCATAATTTCTCCTTTCATAAAAAATACTTATACAAACACACAGAGCCTTAGGTTTAATGTGGGCCACTACACCTTCCAAATCTCCTCCCTAAACCTCTCCATTTAAATTAATATTATGGTTTCATAAACCTACATTTCTAAAAGAGTTTTTTTTTTTTGTACCCCCCTAAGGTTTGTAGGATTTGTAAATAGGCCCCTTCCTTTTGTTTTTAATGCCTTTCATGTCCTCAAAATCAATATTTCTAACAAGAATGAGCAGCCACCATGAGATTTGTGTTGGGTTTTTATATAAATGATAGCTTTGCCCTTACATCCATCAAACAAAAATGAATATATTATTATTTACAAAAAATGCAAATATTTTTTTCTCAAGTCCCAATAGTTTCTCTCAATAACTTTATCATACACATGACCAGGGGTGGATCCAGGTACAAGGGCCTCGGGACTTGTAAGGTCTGTGACCTTACTGGGTCAATTTGGGCCCAATATCCGACCTGACCCGTTTAAATGCATATTTATTTTTTAATTAATTGTATTTTAGATATTTAAGTGGGTTTAGATTTTGAGCGAGTTTCTTTTAGTATTAGAATAGTATCTGCGAAGTTTCGTGCGATTTGGAGTTCGTTTGATCATAGAAAGGGGGTAGTTTGCAATTTAGGAAAAATTGAGTGTTTTCCGAAATATTCCAAACGCCGTGATTTTTTGGGTTCGTTGGAAAGATCTCGTCGAATAGATCAGTTTTGCCTCTTGACTCGTCGCGATCCGATGATCAGAAGACCTTCAAGTGGCCCATTCTTTACCGGGCCCACTTAAGGGGTAATTAAGTCTTTTTCCCCTCCCTCTTCTCCTTTATCGATGCCAAACCCTAATCTCTTATTCTATTTTTTGCAACGAAGAACAAACGGCAGCCAGTTTCTTCTTCTTCCTTCCTCAAGCCAGAACTTCACCCAAGAAAGCTTCTTTCGAAGATCTGATCCGGTAGATCTCAATCTCTTCCTCCCCTCTTTCTTCCGGTACAACTTTGGGTAAGCTTCCTCTCTATTTCATAGTTTCTTTAATCTTCCTTTTGGTTAGATTTAGGTTAGATCTGAATTATTTTCATTCCATTGTTATTCCTGGCAGTTAGGTTTCGTTCTGTCAGGTTAGATTTGTGATTTGGGGGTAGAAAGGCTTCTCCTCGAAAGTCACCCATTTCTGATATTTCTTCCGGTTGAGGCAAGTAGATTCGCAATTACATATTAAACATGCTTGTTGTTATATTTGACTGTTGTTACACATTCTGTAGATTAACCCTTTTAATTCCAAGCATGTTCCTGTTTAATTTGAGAAATGTATATTAGGATAGAATCTTGTAATTGAATGGAATTGGTAAAAAAAATTGGAGGTAATAGAATGCGTTGTGTGGAATGAGGTTGGAATGGATTTTTGGAGAGAGCAGGAGGCTCTTCTGATGTAGAAATGGCCTCTGGAAAGGCCTAAAAAGGGAAGGAGACAGATTGGACTCGAAACAGTTCAGAAAAACCATCTGAACTCGCGTTTCCCGTGCAGGCCGGTCGACCGCGGCTTTGGCCGGTTGACCGAGCTAACATGGCCGGTCGACCGAGCTCCTTCAGCCGGTCGACCGGGGACACTACCGGTTAGCCGAAAAAGGCTTCGGTTAGAAAACCAGAGAGCTGGTTTTCGCAGGCTTTTGTAGGTTGACCGGACCCACCTGGCCGGTCGACCGCGTCTGTGCAGCCGGTCGACCGAGGACACCTTGTAGGTCGACCGAGCTAACAGACTTGGTCAACCGCGAGCTACCCTAGTGGAACTAAACATGCCTTGTTTCTTTTGAGATGGAAACTAAAACTCAGATTTGGGCCTTAGATGTTGGAAACCATAATCCTAATATCACTTGACCATAAATGAGAATTAAATCGAATCACGTTGCTTGGTGTGAATTCGATGGTTGTCTAGGTATTTGGGTATTACGTGTATTGTAACCGATTGCATATGGAAACTGAAGCGACCAATGCCTTACATTATTGTACACCAAGGGATTTCCCTCGTAGCATTGTCGATCCGAATTCCATATGTACTCTGTTAGGATATGTTGAATACAGGGATGACAACATTTTACCTAGGAATGGATTGTAACTTCTCTTTGATTCATGAATCGTATCCGTTGTAAATTTACCTTGTACACTCTTGACATAAAATACCTAATTAAAGGTGAAACATAGATTCTTATAGAATTAGGACTTGGACCTGACTTAGAATGTATCGTAGGAACCTTGTCTTGTATGATAAACTTGACTGGCTAGAAATGAAAGGGGGTTATCACGTGTTGGAAATCTTGTATTGTTTGATGAGATAACCCCAGGATCTTGTCTTGTACTTGGAACTGGCCAGACTTGCTTGTCTTGTTTGTCCTCGTGTCAGGACCACTTTAGGATTTGTTTGCATATCATGGCCATTTGCAGTATGGGGTTTAAAACGACGAACCGGTTACTCAGTTGTCGGGGATGGGCAGTCGGCGTAGGACGGCGTCCATGGCGTAGAATAGCTGGGAGTGGGCATTGGACCGTGCTGCTATTCCCAGGACCGGGAGCTAGGATCCTACTGGAGCCGGACTTTGGTATCAGTAGTCTTGTACTTGTACGGACTTGTATGGATTGTTGCTGGTACCCCGGGAGGTGGCATAGGACATCTTCGGAGTCTCCCTTTTGTCTTGTTCTTGTTTTGCATTGCATGGATAGTGGTTATTGTTAGATGATTGTTAGGAATTCTTGCTATTGACTCCACTTATACATATTCTCGCTTTATGCCTAGACTTGCTATCATTGTATTCTCTTGATGATTACCTGTTATTATTCTGTATTTGATACATGTCATATTTAATATGTTTTGCTTATCTATTGCTCAACATGTTGTTGACTTTGTTTCCTTGGTGTGCAGACACATCAGGTGATGCCTACCTCTACGAGGAACAGGCAGGTGAGAAGATCCCAGAGGATCTCCAACCAGTCGAGGAGGCACGGGAGTGGCGTGCCGATGACGTAGAGTAGCGTCATCATTGCCCAGCACAGGAGAGAGTCACGGGGAATTAATCTGAGATTCTTTATTCTTTATTTTCCCTCGTTGGAACCTTTTAAACTCATTGATTTGATTCCATTTATTGGCCTTAGTTATTTGGGATGACCAATATAATAATTAACTTGATTCTAGATATTTTATCTCTTTCTGTCAACTTTAATTATATATTGATGAGATATTA
Source organism: Camphora micrantha (assembly GCA_003546025.1). NCBI lineage: Eukaryota > Viridiplantae > Streptophyta > Magnoliopsida > Laurales > Lauraceae > Camphora > Camphora micrantha. The sequence goes on from QPKB01000001.1 coordinate 58,178,767, forward strand.
TCCCCTGTTCAGATTTCCATGTGTATAGAGTTTTATGAACTCAATATTTAATGAGTTGAAAAGAGGCATGAAATGTATAATCCTCACCGCGGACTACGATCCGTGGGCCCAAAGGACAAAATTTTAAATTAGTCCTAAAAATTCACTCTCCGGATCCGGTTATTTCTTTAATCGGGTTCGGGGGACGTGACAGGACTGAAGCCCCCACTCATATTTGAGAAAAGTTTAAAATCCTTCATCGCCCCGCAAATTCTAAAAATTAATATATGTATATATATATATTTTTTACATTTGCCCCTTCCCCCATTATTTCTTTTACATAGAGGCAAACACCACCCCCTCGCAAACTCTAAAAATCACTATTTTTTACATTTGCCTATTCCCCTAATATTTCTTTCACACCCCCTACACATCGATTATATTTCTTTCACACCCCCTACACATCGAGTATAATCATGTATTTTGAAACTTTCATCAATCCAACTGTGGGTCATGTATAGATTGGATAATTCATAACCAGTTATAAGTACACGTGTTGATTGTCGCCAAGATCAACTTGGATTTAACGAAATGAGCCATGTATTGGTAAAAAAAAAAAAGACTTTATGTAGGGTTATTCTCTCCCTACGTGCAATTGTTAATGTTATATGCTATATAAAAAAAACGGATAATAGCAGAATACCTACCTGTACTTTAGTCATATTTCAGACTACCCCCACGTACTTTGGTCTTTTGTACTAAACCTACCTGTAGTTTAAATCACAATGCAAATAGAGATGACCGTGACGGAAAATATGGAATAACAAATTTACCCCTCCATATATAAGATGTGTTTTGACGTTTCCCCAAATTGACTACTCTCCCTCTCTCGTCTGCATATCCCAATCAACTCTTCTCCAAGCCCTACAGCTAATCTTCTTCAACCAGAAATTTATAAAATCCCAAACCCCACACCGTTGCAATCATGGTTGATTTGGTAATAAAGAAAAAGATGGGGTTCTGATTAAAGAGGCAAAGATTGCAATTGTCTTTATGCAGTTACTGCTTTCCCTATTAGGAGCAGTTCCTAATTTGAAGAGAGGGGTCATTTACACAAAGGCAATTGCTCTGCAAAAGAAAGAAAAAGGGAGGGATGGAGCTCGGTCTTTAAGAAAGATGGGTGGTTTGATCTTATCTGTACAAGTCTTTGAAGTTATTTGATCAAATGGTTCTGCTTGATGTGTATCCAAATTCCTTTACATATACTAGCATCATCGCCACATGTGCAAACTTCGCCTTCTTGAATTGTGGGTAGCAGGTTCATGGAGTGATAATTTGAAGAGGTTTTGGGTGGAACACCCCATTGGCTAATGCTCTTATAGATATGCATGCAAAGTGTGGAAGCATTGTTTATTCGTATAGGATTTTTAATGAGATGAAACGAACAGATTTGGTTTCTTGAACTTCCATGACGACTGAATATGGAAACCATGGATACGGTAGAGTTACTGATGCTGATGAATTGATAGAGAAGATGCCCTTCGAAGTGATGAATCAATTTAGGGGGGAATATGAAAAGATTCTGGATCCCCTATTTCAACCATACAGGGGTTTACTGTTCCGGCTTCTCCCTTCTCCGGTTCTCTTCCACGGCTTCGACGACGAGGTTGATACAAGGATGACAACCGACAGCCCAACAATCCTTCTTCTCCGGCGAAAAGAACTAGGCAGTACTGCAGCCCATCCCAATCACTCCAACCCTCTTTTTTTTTGGTAAAAACCCTCCTCTGTTTGTCTCAAAACTATCTCCAATCCTTTTCTCTGATGAAACCCCACAACCTCTATGATAAAATCCCATCAAGTTGAGCATGAAGAAGGGGCAAGGGAGAGGGGTTCGGCGGCGTACAGGGAGGAGCGCTCGCCGTCGCTGCCATCGCTAAACCTGAATGGGGTGCGGACAACCTCTGCATATTGAGGTGAAGAAGATCGATTGGTAGGAGATTCTCCACGTGTCAAAGCGCAGGCCGAAGATTTTCTGTATTGGCTAGAGAGGGAGAGTTGCAGATCGATTAGATTTAGAAATTTGAAAAGGGGGAAATGAGGAAAAAAAAAAAAAACAAAAAAGAAAAGTGGGCCTGGGATTTTTTCTCCCCAGGGCAAATAACTTTTTGGGCAAGTAATTAGCCTCCAGTATGCATAAGACACCATGTATACGATCTACGCCGTTAATACTAACAGAATCCTTGAGTTTTGCATGTTAATTAGAACTGCAGATAGATTTAGTACAAAAGACCAAAGTACAAGGGGGTAGTCCAAAATGTGACCAAAGTACAGGTATGTATTTTGCTATTATCCCTAAAAAAAAAAAAAATCAAGTCCAAGCTTTTGAAATTATGCATATAAGAATAAAAGAGATGGACAAAAGTGTCATTTCGCTCTAAAAATCTATGGTGGTTGGAAGACTATTGATTTTGAGGACACGGAAGGCATTGAAATGAAAATGCAGGGGCATATTTGTAAATACTAAAACCTCAGGGGCCTATTTACAAATCCTACAAACCTTAGGGGGGTATATACAAAATGTTCTTTCTAAAATCCTTCTAACTTCCCCTAAAATCTCTCTTTTCCTAATTTTTCTATTGTATCTTCTTATCTTAATCCTAAAATCACTCTCTAATCTTAATCCATCCTAAAATCTGTCTAACCAATCCTCTTATCATTATGATTGTCAGTATTAACTTTGAGGAGATCGGATGTAATAAGATAGGCCCATCAATATACAAGTTTATCAATCCTCTCAAGATATCCTTCTCAAAATACCATTACATGGTCCACTTGCAATGAGAACACCGTCTAGGATTTGTCTTCCACAAAGAACGGTGCTTTAAGCGGGCGAAATGGTAGAAGGAAGGACTTTTAAGATTCTACTTGCCAACACTTTTGCTAGGATTTTGCAGGCTCATATGGGAACTTTTGCTGTCACATGAAAATTTTGCCATCACATGGGAACTTTTGTATGATGACATCACATGGGAAAGAAAAGAGTAAACAAGAAAGGAGGAAGAGGCTCACACGTGTTGAGACCATTAATGTTGGAGTTTTTTTTTTTAACGATTCCAAGTGTACTTCTACTCCATCTACAAGGGCATCTCTATTGAACGAATTACACCATGTAAAAGGCCACCTATTGCACGAATTACACATCTCGATCTCACATCTAAAACCTAGATTTCCTAGAGAGGTATTCATTAGTGCTCCATAGCAATTTTCAAGGGTATTGAAGTTCAAAGCTTTGGAGATTCATTCATCTACTTCCTCATAGTAGGTTCACCTTGAAGAGGCGTTAAAGGTGGTATATCAATTCTTTCATATACAAACCGATTCATACACAAACCGCAGGACAACTTCTTCATCTACATTAACGACCTTAAGTTAAAGCACATACCGCTAATTATAGATAACAAATACACCACAAACTGCAAATTTGCTGGATAATAACCATACCCATGAACCAAAGGGTAACCGAAGTTGCAGAGGTGGACAGCACAGAGAGAACAAATACAAAAGAATGCTACAGGTTCTCTCAAGGCGTCGGCACGAGAAAACCCATTTGTTCTACCAATACTTGGACATCATCACCCCACTCAGATGGCTTCTCAGCTAAGTCCTCCACTTCAACGTTGATTTTTGCTAGGTCTCCTCCACCCACATCTCCCACAACAAAATGCTCATTTAGTAAATCTTCCCATATTAAATCACTGGCATAATCCAAATTGGCGTCACTAGAACCATCTACCATTTCAGCATTCTGATTTCCAATAGAATTGCTCGCACTGTGATCAATGGCAGAGAATACTGTGTCTATATCAGTTCTGATTGTTGTTTCTTCGTGTTCCTTCTGGGCATAACTCATAATCTGAGAACCCATCTGCGAGATCACTTCCTGCTGCAGATTTTCTAAACAGCCATTCGCGGGCAACCTCCTTTTCCTTCCAATGCCGCCCAATTCTCTTTGTCGCTCGCGACGTTGGATCAACCGTTGGACAAAAGCTGGGTTCTTGAGAGTTTTGGCAAGGAAGGCCATCATCCGTTGCTGCTTTCTTTCTGTCCCTAGCCACCGTTCTTCCATGGTGACGAGCTGAGCTTGTGAGGTTTGTTGTTGCTGTCTGAGCTTGACAATTTCAACCATTAACACATTTCGGTCTCTTCTTAGTTGATCGAGTTCACCTTCGAGCCCGAATTCTCCCAATTCCACGCAAGCTGCCATCTCCTGCTGCTGCACATTTTGAGAGACATGTCTTTTCCTCTTGATGTTCCTCAACAGATGCTTCTGCCCTCCCAAAAATCCCTCATTTGCGAATTCCCATCGGTCTGGATCGACCTTTCTAAATCCCTGTGAACATTGTTTCCATGTGGGTGTGGTTGAGATCCATAGTATAAATAAGCAAATGCACATGAAACTAATTGGGTTAAGACATAAGGTGGGATTCAAAGTCACATAGCCTGATATATTGGAACATCAAGTGTATAGAAACAGACACTGCAAATTCATGAAGAAAACTGAATTGTAGATCCATAACAACACAGTTCAAACGAACAACTGAAATATATCAAAATGTCATACTCAGAACTTTGTATATATTTTCCCAGTTAAAAAAAAACCCAAAACAGATTTCTAAGTTAGGAAATAACTCCTAAATGTCTGAAGGGCTAGAAAATTTATCTGAGAACATAACATATGTTGAGGTCAACGTCCGCCCTCGCTCCTGAGCGGTCATAATTGTGGTTGAGCCCTCTCCCTTACCATAAAACTATTGCTGTGTCGTTTCACATTACCAATTGGTTTTAGGATAAGTGGCAGCTCAATGGGGTGTAAGATCCTACAAGTGGTATCAGAGCCTGGTAGGTCGGATGTTCCAGTCATGGGACATGCGTTTTGCAAGTTCGCAACATGAGTCACAGTGGGTGTGCTGTTGAGGGAGGGATTATTGAGGTCAACGTCCACCCTCAACTCAATGGGGTGTAAGATCCTACAACATAAATATCTGAAAAACGATTACCAAATGGAAAATTCATTAAAATATGATACAAGAACTTCCTATACAGCACCATTTTATACATGAGATAAAAAAACAACAACTATAAACCAGGAAATTTCCAGATCTCAATATTCAGTAAATATTCAGAAAGGAAAAGACAAGAATTAGTAATATTGCTATGAAATTTACAAAAAAGGGCATTTACAAACTAATAGTCATTGATAACTCAATAACTCAAACTGAATTGCAACCTCATCACACCCACCCTACATTTTTTCCAAAAAAATGTATTATTCTTTTGCATCTAGAAGAACCTAGAAATCAATTACAAAAGGTGAAGCTTGGAAGCTCTGGCATTCTACATTCAGAAAAAGAAAGAAGAAAAATATTCCCATTGGTCTCAAAACACAAAACTTAGGTTGCATAATCCATAACAAGTCATAGCTCAAGAACTCAATATAAATTGCAACCCCATCAAGCACACAATGGGATTTCAAAAAACATGTAAATATACCATTGCAAGAATGAAAGAACTCATCAAATAACCCAAAATTTAACTATGAAATGAAAAAATAATAATCTAATTTATCATGAAACAGCAAAACCAATGGTTAAAAATAAGAAAAAAAAAAAAAAAAAAAGAGGCACTTATGTATTGCTGATCTCAATTTTCAGTAAATATTTAGAAAGGAAAATAAGAGAATTAGTAATTTTTCTCTGAAGTTTACAAAAAAAGGGGCATTCACAAACCAATAATCATTAATAACTCAATATATCTCTAACTGAATTGCAACCTCGTCACACCCACCCTACATTTTTTTTTCTAAAAAATGTATTATTCTTTTGCATCTAGAATAATCTAGAAATCAATTACAAATGCTGAAGCATGGAAGTTCTGGAATTCTACATTCAGAAAAAGAAAGAAGGAAAATATTCTCATTGGTCTCTAAACAAAAAACTTAGGTTGCATAATTCATAACCATTCATAGCTCAAGAACTCAAAATACATTGCAACCCCATCAAACACACGCTGTAAGTTCAAAAAACATGTAAATATACCATTGCAATAATGAAAGAACTCATCACATAACCCAAAATTTAACTAATAAATGAAAAAAAATAATAATCTAATTAATCATGAAACAACAAAACCAATGGTTCAAAAAAAAAAAAAAAAAAAAAGATAAAAAAGAGGCACCTATGTAATGCCGAACTCAATATCCCGTAAATATTCAAAAAGGAAAAGAAGAGAATTAGTAATATTGCTCTAAAATTTACAAAAAAAAAAGGAGCATTCACAAACCATTAATCATTGATAACTCAATAACTCAAACTGAATTGCAACCTCATCACACCTACCCTACATTTTTTTTTCCAAACAAAACATGTGGTTCTTTTGCATCTAGAAGAAATTATAAATCAATTACAAATGATGAAGCTTAGAAGCTATGAAATTTTACATTCAGAAAAAGAAAGAAGGAAAAATATTCCCATTGGTCTCAAAACACAAAACTTAGGTTGCATAATTCATAACCAGTCATAGCTCATGAACTCAAAATAAGTTGCAACCTTATCAAACAAACGCTTTAATTTCAAAAAACATGTAAACATACCATTGCAATAATGAAAGAACTCATCACATAACTCAGAATTTAAATAAGAAATGAAAAAAAAATAATAATCTAATTTATCACGAAACAACAAAACCAATGGTTAAAAAAAAGAGGCACCTATGTACTGCCGATCTCAATATTCAGTAAATATTCATAAAGGAAAAGAGGAGAATTAGTAATACTGCTATGAAGTTTACAAAAAAAAAGGGGGCAATCACAAATCAATAATCATTGATAACTCAATAACTCAAACTGAATTGCAACCTCACCACACCCACCCTACATTTTTTATCTAAAAAAAAAAAAAAAACATATGGTTCTTTTGCATCTATAAGAAATCAGAAATCAATTACAAATGATGAAGCTTAGAAGCTATGGAATTCTACATTCAGAAAAAGAAAGAAGGAAAATATTTCCATTGGTCTCAAAACACAAAACTTAGGTTGCATAATTCATAACCATTCATAGCTTAAGAACTCAAAATAAATTGCAACCCCATGAAACACACGCTGTAATTTCAAAAAACATGTAAATATACCATTGCAATAATGAAAGAACTCATCACATAACCCAAAAATTAATTAAGAAATGAAAAAATAATAATAATCTAATTTATCACGAAACAACAAAACCAATGGTTAAAAAAAAGAAAAAAAAAGAGGCACCTATGTATTGCCGATCTCAATATTCAGTAAATATTCAGAAAGGAAAAGAGGAGAATTAGTAATACTGCTATGAAGTTTACAAAAAAAGGGGCATTCACAAACCAATAATCATTGATAACTCAATAACTCAAATTAAATTGCAGCCTCATCACACCCACCCTATAATTTTTTTTTCCAAAAAAAGCATATGGTTCTTTTGCATCTAGAAGAAATTAAAAATCAATTACAAATGATGAAGCTCGGAAGCTATGGAATTCTACATTCAGAAAAGGAGAGAAGAAAAATATTCCCATTGGTCTCAAAACACAAATATGGGTTTGCGTAATCAAAACTATTCATAGCTCAAGAAATCAAAATAAATTACAACCCCATCAAACACACGCTGCAATTTCAAAAAACATGGAAACATACTATTGCAAGAATGAAAGAACTCATCACATAACCCAAAATTTAACTAAGAAATAAAAAAAAAATCTAATTTATCATGAAACAACAAAACCAATGGTTAAAAAAAAAAAAAAAAAAAAAAAGATGTATTGCTGATCATAAAAACATGGACAGATAATAAACAAGCCAACAGATTGAAAGTAATAATACAAAAGCATCGAGAGTACTTACATATGTGTTGAGTTGGCGTATGAAGCTAGAGAAATTACTGTGCTTGAAATATTTGGGGAGGAGCTTGGTTGCGAACTTGTGCGAATCCCAAACGATGAAGCTGTTGCGAGCTTGGCTCCATGAAACGATCAAATCGGTTGTTGGGTCCTCCACCATGTCGAATGTCTTCGTAAGGAACGGCGGTGGCCCGGCGTCGTGCAACCCCTCCATTGGCTGCGGCGAGAGGGTAGGCGACGAACTGCTTCTGCCCATATCTTCTACCTTCACTTTCACACCTTCCATGGCCTTCCTCTGCAAAAACATATCAAGATGAGAATCAATCGAATGCTTAAAAGAAACAAACCCAACTGAAATAATAAAATGTTGGATGCCTTCAAACCCTGAAAAATCGAGTTTTTTTTTTTTTCTCTTTCTTTCAGAAGCGACCTGTCTCAATGGAATCAGTGACTTGGGTTAAGTGAACTATGTTTCAGAATGTGGATTTCTGAAGTGGGGTTTGGTTTTCTCTGAAATGGGTTTGCTGGAAGTGGTAGTTAGAAGAAGAATTCATATGAAAGATCGGATCTTTCGAACTGGGCATGGCTAAAGGAAAAGGATTCTATAAAGTGGGTTTTGAATCTCCTGAAATGGGTTTGCAGAATTTGATGGCTATAAATGGATTTCACCAAGAGAGCACCTAAATTTGAAAATTGGTGATGGTGGTAGAGAAGAATTCCAGTTTAGATTTTTTTTTTTTTTTTGGGTGAAGATTGCAGTTCGATCTCTTTATCTGGAAAAGGTTAGTTTTTGATCTTTTTAGTGGAATCCGAAATAGGTGTTTGGTTGGTGCAGTCGTCTGTGAACTACAAAGGAATTGGAGGAGAGAATATATATAAGTGAATGGAAAGTTCTAGACAGGGAGTGAAATAGGAGTCTGGATATTTTTGTCATTTCTGCTTGGAAGTTTCCTGCTTTTGGTAATTTTTTGGCAATTGCAGTACAGAGGGACCCGCGATCCCAAAGTTTTAGGAAACTGCTGTTGGGAGGGGAGGGGGCAGAGGAGAGGGGAGATTGAAAGGGTGCCAACTGCCAACCGGAAAGAAAACAGCTTGGGTCGGATAAGAATCAGAAAAAGTCTACTTGTCCCGGGACAAGTAGCACGGCTGTAAGAATCATAGTGTACGATGCTGGATCCACATATAGATAGGATTAATGGAAAAAAAAAGAGAGGCATTGCAATAGATCGGATTAAAGGGATGAAACCCTGGCTCGCACCTATTAGGGTTGTGTAGGTGGATTCGATGACTCAGACTCGGGTTTAGTTGAAGGTGGATTTGGTTTTGGCCCCATTTTTAGTGATGCGGTTTCATGCCCAAACCTATTTTTGTTGGCTTCTGATCCTATTTTGGTAGGAGGACTCGGTTTTAGTACCAACTAGAGCACTGGGATTCAATTTCAAAACTGGTTTATGGTTTTTTTTTTTTAGTAATATATATTTATTTTGCTTAAAATAAGAGTTATCGTTCAATTAATAACAGTGCATCAAGTATACTACCTAAATGATTAAACATAGAAATGTCCAATAAAAATTGATTTTGAGCTAAAGTTTGCAGCGTTAAACTCGTTATGTTGGGCTTTGGGTCCAAGGGCTGGAACCGGTATTGTGAGAACTTGGTCTAGGCGGTACCCTTAAACCACGGTGCATAGCGTGTCAACCACGGGCTTCAAACGATGAGTCTCCGTTAGCCCGTATCGAAAATATCTAAATCGAAAATATCTAAGTCTTGACCTTGGGCTTATAAGTCAAACCCCGTATTAACTTACCATGAGGCATTTTAAAACTGTGTGGCCCCTGAAACCGTAAGTACTCTAAAGTTAAGCGTGCTCGGGTGCGAGTAGTACTAAGATGAGTGACCTCCTAGAAAGTCCTTCCTGGGAAGTCCTTGCACGTGCACGTGTGCTAAAGCGGTAAAATAGATTCTAAATCCGATTTTATACTGGTCGAAATCTCCGTAGTATAATAAAAGAATCAGATACCCTTTTGCGCTCCTATCGATACTTGCTCCCTACTATTTAGAATTAGTTTAGATATTTGTTAGTAAAATTATCTTAAAGTTATCTACATCACATGGGCGTTCTTGCTATTTACCATTCTCTTTTTACTTCTTCTTTTACGTGCACTACTAGTGTGAAAGGCAAAAACAAAATAAAAAAAATATATTCCAATATAAAGGCAATATATGATCATATGAAAAAAAAAATTTAATTGTAAGAGAAATGCATACCTCTATAAGATTTGTGAGGTCTCAAGGTCTCATTCAGATATTTTGCATGGCTCCAGGTGGGCCCCACTATATATATATATCTATATTTATATTGCAAATGGATAGTTGAAACAAAATATTAAGATTTGTAGTTTTTTATTTAGGACTTCAATAGAGAGTTTTTATTGTACTGCTATCCACAGTGGATCCTATTCCTACGTAAGGCAACAACTTGACTAATGTAGATCATGCTTATTGGGTTGTGAAAGGGCCCTTGTTATTTGTCCAATGTGTACTGTATTCTGGGTCTCAAGACTCAGCACAGTTGATGCTCATGGATTAATGATCCATACCATAGATCTCCTGGCCTTCAGATTGTATAGGTGGGCAACCGGACTACTATACAAATTATCCACACTTTTCTTATCCATTCGATTGAAAGGACTTGGATTACTCTATAGGAGAGAACAGTGGCATGGTCAGCCTATGAAATCAATGGTTAGATTAATGAACCATGGTCATACCTATAGCTACTTAAGAGTCAATGCATGTATGAATAGAGTACACAGTGATCTCTACAACCAGTGAGATTTATTATAAACTGGCCCATCCATGATCCTATCTACAATTATAATGAAGTGACTTTCTGATTAATGATTTACACACACAGGAGAAAAATAATCCAATGAGTTGTAAGTGATTCTTTGAGCAATGGATGTGACAGTGCTAGTGAAGTGAAGTAAATTGTCAGCCCTCTCTTCTTCTTCCTCCTCTTCTTGTATGTTTTTTTTTTCTTTTTTTATTGTTGTTGTTTAGTTTGAAATAGTGGGGTTTGGATTTTGTAGAATAGGGATGGTTAAGAAATGGGCTGGATTTGTAGAACACATAGGGTTAAGAAATAGGTTGGAAAAAAATTGGAAAAGTGACCTCTAGAAGAGAGGAATTGTGATGGCTGGATTTAGGATGAAATCTTAAAGGGATTATGTTGCAATTAGAGAGAAATTAGATAGGGATTTCTAATCCGAGATTAGATATTTGAGAGATTTTAGAGATTAGATAGTGGAAAGATTTTAGAAAAGATTTCTTTTGGGGTAGAATCTTAAAGAGATTATGCTGCAATTAGAGAGAAATTAGGGGAGATTTTAATTAAGGGATTTTAGGAAATATTAGAAGGGTAATTTCGGAATGTAGGGAGGATTAGAAGGGTAATTCTAGAATGTAGCGTTGCAAAAAGTTTTAGGAAGCGCTACGTGTCGCTCCCTCAGGAAGAGGGCTGCTGTTATAATATATATAATTGATGGGACTTGAAACACATTTGTAAAATGAAATGAGTTACTCTAAACTAACTATATATAGCTTATCTTTACTTTTCTTTCTTTCTTTCTTCTTTTTTTTTCTTATGTATAATTCCTTCCCTTTATGAAAATTTTCTCAAGTAATCTTATCCCTCAACAAATTTGATGGTCCCTTTTTTTTTCTTTTGATTACGGAAGGTGTCCCAGCCCTTTGGGTCAGTATAATCCTACGGGCCCAGGGGGAGCCAGGTAAATCCACTATGGCCCTAGTATGGTACTTCAATTTCAAACCCTCAACATTAGGATATAAACCGTGGTTCTACGCCAATTGAGCTACCTCTTGGGGTTAAATCTGATGTTTCATTTTATTTATCCACCCAGACGCGCCTGCCCGTATATGTGATGCTTGTTTGTTACCTCATACATATGTACATTGAATTCAATACATAGGTGATGGTCAAATACCAATGTTTTTTTATTTTATTTTATTTTTATTTTTTATCATCCATAGTGAATACACAGAAATTAGATTACTAGACCTCTAATTAGATATCAAAAAGTCTCCATGTCCCGGGTTTTGTCCCGGGACATGGACCGAATGGTCCTGGGGACCGTTGGATCCCCAGGTGCGTAAGTCAAATACTATTCATTTCATGCTGATGAGTGGTAGTAGATGGATGAGCCCTGCTACCTGTCCCGAATTCGGGACAGGTAGACTTTTTGTAGATGGATTGATGATGGGAGCAAATTGTTAATGTTTGAGACTCATTATCAACTCAAAATCTTGATCCTGAGTCTAGTAACTCGGCTGAGTCAAGATGCTTCCGGGCTAGTTCACCAGAGTTTGCTCTTAAGATTTTACTCAATGATATGGTTCAGGGTAGGACATTGTTTTTTAGCAGTTCGAAATGTAGTCCCTACTAAGGGATTTATAATAATAGACTGATAAATTGTCTAATCCATGACCTTAGAAAAGCCTCTCTTCCTTCTACCTGCATGCTATTTGGCCACATTTTGGCAAACCATATAAAATTTTTCTTACTCTCATGTCTAGACCAGTGGATGAGAAAAATGAAGTTCTAACCTACATCAAGTGGCTTTATTTGTTATTTGACCACTGCTCTTAACTTCGCTGGACAATAAAAAATGAGTTTATGGATTGAAAGCTTTCAACACCCAGTCTCTGTGATTAAAGTTATGGTTAATGAACAATAACCCTGTTGATTATATGCGGGAATTGGCGACAAAGTAAATAATTAGGAAAGTTCTATTGCATGGTTGATACCATCACACTATCTATTAAATGGAATATGACTACTCATATACCATATCTTGCTGACTAGAGACTGCGGAATCCGGATCCACTCTGCAACGCAGGAAGTGGAGTCAACTCTGTAACTTTTTTTTTTTACTGGACTAATCCCCCCGCGCCTGAATCATCATGCTAATCACTTGATGAACATGTGACAAGTTTAGACGTGCGGTGCTCACCTTAATAAAATATCATTGTGGAAGAACATTAGAACCATGTAATGAAATCCTCATTTTTGTTTCCTTTTTGGTAAACGATTCAAGAACTAACTTGATCGGTAAATCCTCTCCTTGTTCACCAGCTTTGAAAAGGACAATATTAAAAGGACATGTTTTTGATAAATTTCTAACGGGAATTCTTGGGAATTTCTTTTTTAAGTTATAAAGATTTGAAAATCTAACCTTCTAAAATGTAACTTTTGAGCTTTCAAATTTTTTAAATTCCAACATCTTAATCACTGGTTTACATATGTGGTGTATAAATCGGGTGTAGAAATGGATTTAAAATGAGGCCATTTGCACACCAAAGTTTTCACATTAGTGATTCACAACCCTCTTAAAAAAAAAACCTTAGTACAATTTAAAACCCGATATATTTTTTTCTTGTGGGCCCCATGAACCAACTTTATTTTTTCATTCCCATGGGCCTCATATTTCTAATCCAAACTGTTCAATTTATTTGTTGAACTAATAAACCCCACGATGATGGAGCTAATTATTTTAAATCATCATTGATTTCAAATCATTTGTTAAAATGTCCAAAAAAAAAAAAGAGAGATCTAATTTACTGCCCCTTTGTAGGCCCCAATTCATGATCTAAGCTGCTCAGCATTCTTGCATTAGTGGTAAACATCAAAGTGTATAATTTCATACCATAGCTCTTTGGGGATTTTGATTAACTTATAAACAAACATTTAAAAAACTCATGCATCTAAAATCATTACATGTACTCATTTACTCATGTAAAAATGATGATCTTAACAAATATAGCAATGTATTTTACACGGGTAATATTTACATATATATATATATATATATATATATGGGGGAAATTCTCAAAAACTTCATTTATCTCTAAAGGGGAGTTTCTGCCCCTATCTAATAGCCAATGATTTGTTAGTATTTTAAGAGATCCATCTTTGTAGGAAAATATTTAGGACAGAGAATCGGATATGTGTATCACTGATGACACGTGTCACACTTTTATTGGCTAAAAGAGGGGTACTTTTTTTAGAAAAACGTTCGGAGAGTTTTGTAGCGTAACTCATATATATATATATATATATATAGGAACCGGTCTTGTAAGGACCGTACTTACAACTTACGGTACAGACTGCCTAGTGGGGCCCACTGTGAGACCCCACTGGGTCATGGAACAGAGGAGGATTGAAAGATCCAAGGGGGGACAGCCTACATATCAAATTTAAAGTCAATCTAATACCTCTAACCCCTTCATCCGTGGTCCACAAGTTTAACAGCTTATTATCAAACAAGAAAAATTTACCCACAATTCAACGCTCCAGTTCATCCGAATCCATGCAAATTCATGGGATTTGGTTCTTATAAGGGGGTTGTAAATGTGTGATCATTTTGGATGGGTTATAAGGTGGGCCCCAGTGGGCATTCCGAACTGTGCAGACTGTAAGGACGGTCCTTATACGACCCGTTCCCATATATATATATATATATATATATATATGTATATGTGTCTGTGTAAAATCCATATTTTTGTCCATTGGGTAAGAAGCTATGGTTGATTATTGGCCATTTCGGTAAATAGATCCAATCCCACTACCAACTAACTTTGCCACTTTTTTAAATTATCTCTCTTTAAAGCTAAATAGTGATTAGACTACAGTTACACAAAAAAAGCTCAAATCTCTATTTCCTTGAGCCACATCAACAATTGGGCCCCATTAATTACTACAAAAGATATGCCCAAAGGACCTACCAACTTTTATTTCTCTTTGAATCAATGGTTGCATTTCTTAAAAAAAGAAAACACCCCTTTCATATCTTTAAATCATTTCTCCCTTAAAACTCTCCATCAGACCACCCACCTCCCTCTGTGTCCTATTCTAATTCAAAGATGGATAAAACTTAGATGAGACAAATGCAGTGTAGAATCTATAAAAGGCAAGAGATCATAATGTATTACAAAAAGACAATAAAAATGAGAAATATGCAACTTTGTTTAATGTGTTTCATATAAAACAATTTATATAAAAAAATAATTAATTTTCATATATTATATATTCAGGTTACTTTATACTTAACTTGTGCATGGTACAGTCCTTCGTGCTAGTAATAATGATAACAAGTATGCCACAAGTATGGAGAGAGCACATATTGACAAGGGATTGTCACGACGTCATATCCTTAAATCATGCTTCAAGTGATGTTGGGGCGAGCTTGTATTTATCTGGGAAAGAAGAAGAAGCGACTTTTATGTCCAATAAACGACCAAAACCGTGCCTTTACCTTGCTAACGGTTCTGGTGGGCTGGCTCTTGATGCGGACATTTTGGATTCAATCGGCTACCAAGTAGATGAGAGGATAGAAACCCACCTAAAGACCTAACCAATGCTTTGGGCAGAGGGACCAAACAGGAACCCATATAATAATCATCAAAAGCACCAAACCCGTGACTCCTGTCCTGATTTCAAACAAACAAAGATGCGTATGAGGAGCACTTGGCGACTCTCCAAGGAAGATAACTCCACCACTCCACCCCCACCACACATACTACACTTTTTAATCATTTTATTCGGCCAAGACACTTCACATCACTTATCTCTCTAACACAGAACTCCCCACCACATCACTTCACTTCATTTTATTTTAAAAGTAAATTACCAAACGGGCCCTGAGGGGTTGCCACAAGGGAAAGAGATCTCATCTCTTTTTAAAAAAAAAAAAAAAAAAACATTTCCTTTCCCATGTGACACCCTCTTATTGGTTCAACACGATTTTTTTATTTGGACCAAACGGGGGATCCGTTTCCTTCACATAGAGCATAACATTTGAATTGGATAATGTTGGTGGGCCCCACTCTCAACTCCAGTCATCTCAACTCAAGTCAACTCAACAGTCTAATACGGTTAGGCCCTCATTCACTAAGCTTGAGAACTTGATGAACACACCAACATTCAAAGAGAACAAAATAATATAAAAAGCGATATTCCGAACTGGAATGTTATTGCTCCATAATATAAAAAGGGATATTCCGAACTGGAATGTTATTGGGGAGCAATTCATAAGCAAAATCTCAGCAATTCATAAAAACTGATGGCTAGAGTGATCTTGGGTCTTAGAATTGGCATAATCCGTCCACATTCTTGGAATTCGTGATCACTATAAGGGGGTTCCCTATTGGTTGCTAGATTTGGATGAATTACTAGTTAGATCCTACAAAAACACTTATATAATAGGTGAAAACTAATTCTCACTTGAATATGGAAGCTTAGGCATTTTTTAGGAGACAACGCCCCTTCTAATTGGACCCATTAGGATACATGATGATCATAAAAGTCAATTGGATGAAAAGATTCATGAGGCCTACCTATATGCAAAATCTTGAGCCTATAAAACCTTTTGATCCATGACTCTGAAATGTACTGGTTTAGATGCATCGTTTTATCGTGATTTTAATCCAACAGCGAAGAAAAATTGGATGAGTGTCAAACTTGGACTTGTCACTATTCATTGGGGGGTAGTGTGTGGGAAAAGATTAGATTGACTCAACATGTGCCCATGATAAAAAAAAAATAAGAGGAGCGAAAAAGGGGCCTTTTTAAGAATTTCCCAACATAAGAAGACCTCATGAGAATAAAAATGAAACATCAACCAGATATCTCTACCCCACAATAAAAAGAGGGAATAAAAATGAATAGCAAAATAGATATCATCATCAAAACTTTCAGACGGTATTAGTAAATAAAAAAAAATTCAAAAGAATTTTCATCCTATTTAATTTAACATTACTCAAGGTCCAATGAACTTTAACATACAGCTAAAGATTGTTCAGGAACACTTCTATATACATCTCATTGTGGCTTTAAATTTATAGTGCAATCATGTAAATTAAGATTTGTGAATCTTAACATGAAGATACTGGGAGAAATTAATAATCAAACGATGAGGAGTAGCAAGACAAAGAAGAGACGCAATCAAACAATAAATAAGAGAATTGGAAATTCAGTTTTCTGGTATAAACCATGTTGGAATTGAGAAAAGAAAATACAAGTAAACCCAAAAAGAAAGAAAATATGAGAATATATATAAGATATATTAATCAATTTTATTGTAAAAGAGAAATGGGCACTCGAATTAATATGTAATTAGAGAAGGAATCAAAATGAAAGAAAATGTAAAAATAAAACAGGTAAAAAATTCTAAAGCAGTAAAACAAACAAACTGGCCATCAAGGAAAGAACAAACAACTTCGGGAGTGTAAATCCAATGTAAATAGTTCAAGAAGTTTGTTTGGACTTCATATTCCTCAGTGGCCTTTTCCAAAAATTCCGAGAAATGCCTGGCTTCCTTAAAACTTAAAGGGCTAATAAAAAAAAAAAGACGCATAAAAAATGAATCAATACCTAGTCTTTGGTAAGTAAAAAATACAAAATCATAAGGAAATGATACTGCTTGAACTAAAGGAAATTGTTCATGTCCATTGGTGCAAGCCTTATGGCTATGTTGGGTATCAAAATCTCCAATAATTGCATCTATCAATCCAAAACCTGGGTTAAATAAATGTACTCATATAAAGGCACTCAGTACAGTAACTGTTACAGCATACAAACCAAAAGAAGTGAATTCAAAGAAGAAGAAGAAAGAACAAACGAAAGAAAGAAAGAAGAACACTAAAGAAAGCAAGAAAGAAAAGAAAAGAAACAAGAACACTAAGCTAATTAATCAAAATAACATATTAATTGAGAAAGATCAAATTAATGAGCATCCAAAACTTAATTAAAACTTACCTGTGGACCCAGAACCTCAAACAAATGGTGTGCATCTAATTACAATTCTATTACAATTGTTTTACAGCCTCAATATTTGTTGGGAGCTGGCTGAGATTTGAAGACTATGGGCGACACAGTAATAAGCACAACAGTTAATGTCTACCGAACACAGATAGTCACACACTCAAAGTGGATTTCTTTAATTTTTTTTTTCAATCACTCTAAACACAAGTACAATAGCCTATTTAAAGAGTTGCTAAACTCATGAAACACTTACATGAGTCCCATGTACACTTGACTCAAGGAGCTAAAATAGTAACCACTACTCAACTGACCACAACGTGTACAAGACTTTTTCAACCATCTAACTTATTCAACAACCCACTAAACAAATAGAGACCAAGTCACATGACTCTTGATCACATGACCGTTGGATGAAGAAATGCTATTTGAATCAATTTTTTAACACTCCCCATTAATTCAAATGCATTTAACACCGAGCAAGTACCGCAACTTGTAAACTCTTGCCACTGGAAGAGCTTTTGTGTAAATGTCTTGCAAGCTGACTTTTAATGTTGTAAAATTCTTTTCTAGCCACAAGCTCACGAATGAAATGATGATGAATCTCTATATGCTTGGTCATTCCATGAAAAACTGGATTCTTTGTCATTATAATTGTAGACTTGTTGTTGCAGAACATGATGGTAGCTTCATCTTGCTTTTCCTTCAAATCAACCAAGATTCTTCGAAGCCATACCGTTTGGCAAGCTGCACTAGCGGCAGCCATGTATTCTGCTTCCGAAGAAGAAAGTGCAATAGTTTGTTGTGTTTTCGATGCCCATGATATAACTCCGGATCCAATACTTTTCCTGTCATCTGCACAACCAGCCTAATCACTGTTAGTATAGGAAATAAGTTTACAATTTCTTACTTTTTGATACCTTAGTCCATAACTCAAGGTTTCACGGATGTAGTGCAAAACTCTTTTTGCTGCCCCCATATGGTGTCGACTTGGTTTGTGCATGAATCTTGAAATCAAGCTTACTGCAAACATTATGTCAGGCCAAGATAAATCAGCCCACCTATAATGCTTCGAAATTCTTTTTCATCTGCTTGCTCAACGCCATCATCTAACACAGGCCTTTCATTTGTATTCATTGGTGTACTTGCAGGATTGCAATTTGACATGTAAAACCGCTTTAACAAATCTTTTGCATATTTTTCTTGGCATAAAAAAATACCATATGAGTCTTGAATGATTTTCATTCCCAAAAAATAGTGCAGGAGGCCCAAATCAGTCTTTTCAAACTTTGACATCATTTTTTCTTTGAAATCATTTATCAATGGAAGAGAATTACCAAGTAAAAATCATGTCATGCACATAAAGACACACAATCAGAATTTCATCTACATCTTTGGATTTCACATAAAGAGTTGGTTCACTTTCACTCTCTGGAATCCATTGTCAAGAAAATATTTATCAATTTTTCCATACCAAGCTCTTGGAGCTTATTTCAATCCGAACAACGCTTTTTCCAATTTTTACACTTTGTTTTCCAATCCTTCAATTTCAAAACCATGTGGTTGCTCCACATACACTTCCTCATGTAATTCCCCATTTAGAAAAGCCGACTTGACATCAAATTGAAAAACATACTTAGCAAATTCAATCTCATATTTAGTCTCCCATCCAATGGAAACTCTCTGGAGTGTATGGTTAAAACAATTGAACCGGTCTGTCTTCTCCCAATAGTCCAAGCCCAATAATCTATTCTCTATCCCAAAATCTCCTTTGCCCTGCATAGCATGAAAGGGAAAATACAATGAAATTTCATTCTTAAATTTATGAAACAAAACATATACCAAATTTGTGAAACAAAACATAACTATATGAAGACCCAGAAATTTTATATAGGTGATTATCTTAACATTTCCTACCCTTAAAAAATGGTATTGGAGTATGAAAGAGAGTTGATGAGAGAATGGTATGAGGTAATGAGATATCACTACTATTTCATAAATCAAACTAAGCAAAAAGTGCTTGAAAAGAAGGAATACCAACCCAAAGTGTAAGATCTGCCAAGTAGGGGCATCTCCTCAGCATGGAACGAAGAATATCACTCCTCTTTCCTCTGTGAAATCCAGTGCTATCATTACTTTCTTCAAGTTCATAAATATTGGAATTTGCACAGAGCCTGCCGACAAACACTACAATCCCGGAGAAGAAATAAAAATTCAAATGTCATCTTTAACTAATACTACTATAACTGCTAGAATCAATCATTATAAAGCCATGTAAAAGTAAGATTGAAATATTATATCTGCAACCATTTAGTATTTATTAATCAAATGCAACACTATTTGTAATAACATGTGAGTTACCTCATTGGAAGGGAGGGAGAGCCTGAGAACCCTCACATGAGCAATGCTATTTAAAATTGCTTCCATCTCAGGAGGTTCATATTTCATGAAACTATGGAATATCTCAAGCTCCCGTGCAATTATATGGGAATCTTTAAAAGTCAACTTCTCCAAATCTATTCTCTTAAGATGCGGCGAATTGATGAGAACTAGTTTCCATGCAATATTTTTGCTAATACCATAAGATCCCCTTATGTTCAAGACTTTGAGATGTGGTGCATTGATGGAAAGAATGAACTCCTCCTTGTCACACCCATCAAGATAACATGTTGTTAATTCCAACCTCTCAAGGCTACTACATTGATGTAGCAAAGCATGAATGAACTCTGCATCAATTCGGTTCCAGTTGATTTTCATCTCTCTCAACTTATTACAACTGAAAGACAAATGAGTTTGAGCCCTTAACGAACAAACTGATAATTCTAAAGAATGTAAACTCTTGCAACTGAAGAGCCAATGGGGTACTCTATAGATTTGATCCCTTTTATGCTTCGAAAGAGAATGATCGACTTTAAGAGTCAACTCACTAATGGATTTCTCTATTAGTGTACTTATCCAACCATCTATGCATGTATGATTTGTATTAGAACCACAAGTGTCGATGATGCAGCTTTGAATATGTCCATTATGAGACAACAAAATTTTAACAACAACATGTATCCATTTTTCGCTGTCGTTGTTACAGTCCCATTTTAGCTGCTCACACATGGTGATGAAGCAGATGTTAAGATGTGGGATCTGCATACATGCATTCCTCCAAGTTCGTGACAAGATGGAGGTTCTGACAGCTTCATGGACAGGCAAGAGGGACAGAATGGAACTGCATAAATTCTCACCCAAATGAGAGTAGGGATCTTCTTCTTCAAGCAACCTTTGCTTCTTCATGAAATTATTTTATTTGCCTGCATAAAGAAAAGAAGAAAAAAAAAAGAAGAGAAAAATGCTCAAAAAACAAAGTAGCAACAACTTGTAAAATGAAGACTGTAAAAACTTCTATAGCAAGCAAGCAAATTTGTGAACTCACCAGTGTCATTATTATGTGGTTATAGATTCTCTAATGCTTAGCTAGTCGGCCAGTTTGTAAAACTTCTAACATATGACATGTCATAGAGTTTGTTGGGTCCATCGGCCCTATTTGGCACAAGAGAGCTTAGGGATGTTTCCATTTGAAAAGAATCAGTTCCATTTTAAAGTTTTCATCAATGTGTTCAACAGTCGAAACAGAAACTTGCTTTTTTATTTTATTACCGTCCATTTCATAGCACTAAATATCATGGATGAAAATGCATGACGACCTTTATTTTTAATGCTTTTAGAATTTATTCTTTTTTTTAATGGACAGACTAAGTCTCTCGTTTCTTGCAAGGGCATGTCCCTCACAGCTCTACCATGTGTCGTACTGGAAAAATCATTACTGAAGTAGTAGGATCTAGGTCCTTCACTCCTTCCTATAATGTATGGAACCCTTCCATTGTGCTCGCACTGATGAATGCATGCAGGAGAGTTATGGGTCTCAATGCATGATACAGGTGCGCCATCAAAGTGTAACAATATTTGGGGTGTTACATGCACTTATACAACTATTGTAGTTTTGAGACAGCTGCTAACACTATATTTAACATATATGGGGTCCACCTTTGCTTAATCCACTAACTTATCTCAAATGCCCTATTAACTATAAGCGTCAAAGGCGTTAATTAGCCTTCTCAGTTTGATCCTTATAAGGGTATAAACATGGCCGGGGTCTGGCCCATTTGCAAACAACGCACCCTTTCGGCCTACCCATACAATACCCAGTAGTGGCCAATTTAATTAACTAGAAAATTTGGCCACCGTCCAGCTTGTGGACCTGAAAGCACAGATAAATTCTAGTCGAATGGGCGATGAATGCAGACTAGCATCGCCAAAGAGAAGCCTTGGCACTGACCTTTTTTTCAGTTCAATTGGGTTGATAACTGCTGGATTATCATGTTTGAAATATGCAGCTCTCTCTCTCTCTCTCTCTCTCTTCCCTTCTGGTAAATTCTCACACCCCCACCACACACACCACGCCAAGTATGCTATCTTATCTTTCCGTTAGTATATACTATATCTAACTTCATTTTCTTTAAGGTGTCTCCATATAAATATCCTATCGAACTTATCACATTACATCTTTTATGTCCTTCCATGCTTGGATGGATTTACAGCCAATTCATTTATCACAATGCATAACAAAACAGAAATATTATGAAAGACTGCATCTTTTAATCCCGTTTTTATGTTAGGCAAGGCCCAGGTGATGGATCTTATTCACTCATAAGAAAGCCTAATACTGTGCTTACAAATCTATTTAGAGGTCCGCAAAACCCAAAGGCTGGTTCATCCATATGGAAAAAAGTCAGGCTGCTATCTATTTTCAATCATCTGGGCAGCAGGTGGAACCGTGGAAGATTGGAAATGGCGGACTTGTAGAATTATGGTTTGATGCTTGGACTGATGACAGTTGTATCAAATAAAAATTTCCTCAATTCACCTTTCCTCAACAGCAAAAAGGTTTTTAGCTATAATTCAAGGCAACTCCTGGGCCATTCCCAGTCAGCTGCCGAGCTGCAATGCTCCCTTGGCCACCATCACTCAAACCATGGTTTCTATTCAGCCCTATGCTGATTCGATCCATTGGAAATATCATCTATAGAGCACCTATCCTTGAAGGAAGCCTGGAAGTAAATTAGATCCAGATCTAAGTCGGTCTCTTGTGCCCTCTATGTTTGGAATAATCTTATACTTACCTGGGTTTGGAATATTGTCTAAGCGTACTATTGATGGAGGTTGCTGCATAGGAAGACACCAAAAAACGGGGCCCAAACCGTGGGTGTGAACCTGGCTTCATCTTTCATCCTCTTCAATCAAAACCTGGAAACTGATGTCCATTTTTTCTTCTATTGCCCATTTGCTGTTCTTCTATGAGAATGGATCATCAAGGCTACAGGATCTCAAGTCCCCACACCCCTTACTCCAGAGTCCAGAGTCTCCAGACTCCATTTGGAATGTTCTATCCCATGCTTCTGACACCTTGGCAAGGAAAGGAATGGCGGCTGCCTTTTTTTTATCAGTATTTCTGTCCTATGGAAGACCAGAAATGACCTGGTTTTCAGAAATTGCAGTCTCTCAGACAAAAGACCAACTTGACCGAGCTTTTTTCCTTCTCCCGTAGCCAAATTGATAAGCCAATTTCTGGCAGTTCTCCTGTCTCTCCTCACATTTTTAGGAGTCCACAATTGCCATAGTCACACAGTTTTCTTTGTGCTTGTGTTGTTGTTGTTGTTGCTGTTTTTTAGCTATATAGCCGCCTTAGTTGCAGTATTCTTTTTTGGAGGATATTCCAGCCAATGTATCTTCCTCTCCTCTTCAAAACGTATTTTCCATTTAGGAAAAACAAATGTAGTGTAGTCATTTCAAAATAGTACGCTTAGACAATATATAAATGCTAATTATAGTAAATGATAAATCAAATCAATTGTATTAATCTGTTCATAATGCATTTCAAAACATATCTTAACAAATCTCGTGCCAATTACTTCCTAATGATAAAAAGTGAATTGAGGGAATGCTTCTAATAATATGAAATATAAATCATTAGATGAAGCGATTAGGGTTAGCTACCCACGATTATATATAATGCAAAATCTAGTATTTTACGAAGTTACTATATTATATGCTAAGTTCAACAATAAACAAGTTATATTCAAAAGTTACTAATGAACTGTGCCACTTGAACTCAACTTTGTGGTCCACATCTTGCTATTTTTGTGATTGTGCAATGGTTGATCTGGGTCCATGTGTTGCAGCTGAGCCACATTTAAAAGTGTATATTATTCTGTTTTATTGAAATAATGGTCGATCAATAGAATTAATGATATTTTTGGAATTTTGACTTCCATCATTGCTGCTATGACTATTTCTATTTTTTATGTATATACAAGTCTTTGTTAATGGGAAAAAACTATGAAATGCAAGTACAACATAGAAAGAGGAATAGGAGGCAAAATAAATTTTTGAATGACATACATTATACTAAGGCATCCCCCCGCTTTATGCAATGCAATGCAGCGGCAATGGAAAGCTGGCAAGGGTCACATGCTAGGACATCCCCCGCTTTAAGCGACACACTACAGCGGCAACCAGTTGCAGTGGAAAGTAGGCAAGGGCATAGTTTTCAAAATCGGAATCGTATCGCAAATCGTTCATATCCATGAATTGAATCGAATCACGAATCGTAGGATTTTTTATTTTTCTAATAAAAATAATAACAATTAAACATTAAAAGAAAATGAAAAAAAAATAATTATTCATAACCATCCATTTTCTCATTTATAGCGGAATAAATATAATAACAAGTCTATCATACAATCATATCAAGAACATCATGATATATATATTAATATATATTTATGAAATAAATGATATGTAAATAGTTTTTTTTTTTTTTTGGTAGAAATGTAAATAGTTAAATAAGTTTAAAGTATCAATATATTTTTCTATTATCTTTAAATTAAAATATAAAAATAAAAATAAAGTCCAACCATCAATCTTACATAATAGGATAGCTCTTGAAGTTAAGAAAGTATTCGTGAGGAAAAAAAACCAAAATGATTAAAAAAAGAAGAAGATATAGACAAGCATGATCCTTGCAGTCAAATGATTTGGTTAAATGCATGTTTTTTATTCATCTTTAAAACTTTATCAAAGCTGCAAAAAATTCTTAAGAGGTTTAGTTAACAATTAAATAAACTTTTAAAAATAGAAGCGCTAAAAGAAAGAAAAAATAAAGGGAAAGATTACTAATATTAACTTATTAGTTGTAGTTATTTATTCTCACTTAATCGAATCACTTGAATCGTAAGATTCGATAAAATGAGTATTGAATCGTAGGATTCACACCTGAATCCTATATTCATTTGTAAATGGGATTCGTTACATAGATACGAATCATTTTCCTTAAGATTCGGGATACGAATCGGAATTCGGGATACAAATTGTAGAGATTCTAATAACTATGGGCAAGGGTTCCAGCACCAATTTGGACGAGTGCGGGTAAAGAAGTTATTCCAAAAAAGGAGGATGATTCGACTGGCTACTTGGAATGTAGTAACTTAGACGAGCAACAGCATGGAGTTGGTCGATGTAATGAAAAAAGGAAGAGTTAATGTTGCCTACGTTTAGAAGAAAAAGTGGAAAGGGAATAAAGCCGAAGAGCTCTCCGATGGAACCCTATTTTGCAAGAAAGGACAATGCAAGAAATGGAGTAGGTATAGTAGTAGATAAAGGATTTGAAAGACAAGGTTGTGGGGGTACAGAGATTGGGTGATAGAATTATGGCAATGAAATTGGAGTTAGAGGAAAACATAATGCATACCAATAGTGACTATGCACCACAAGCAAGATTAGATGAAAGTGTTTAGAGGCGATTTTGGGAAGAGATGGATGGTTTAATAAGAAAGATTCCAACTAGTAAAAAGGTTTTTCTAGGAGGGGACTTAAATGGGCATGTAGGAAATGATAGTGGAGGGTATGAAAGAGTGCACAAGGAGGACAAGGATTTGGAGAAAGGAATGAGTTAGGTGACACTATCTTAGACTCTGCTCAAGCATTTGACCTTTTTATAACAAACACCTACTTTAGAAAAGAGAGGAGCATTTAATTGCCTATAAGAGTGCAAAAAACAAGAGCCCGATAGACATTTTTCTAGTTAGAAAGCATGATCAACATGCTTGTAAAGACGGTAAGGTTATCCCCATGCTAGTAAAGACGGTAAGGTTATCCCCAAAGAGTTTGACCGCACTTTTAGATATTTGCATTAGAAGTAGAAAGAAGGGTAGTAAATAAAACGTGCCCTAAAACAAGATGGAGTGATTTGAAAGGAGAAATAGTAATAATAAAGTGATAGAAGGGGGAGGATGGAATTCGGAGGTTGAAACTACAAGCAAGGTCCCTCCCCTAATTAAGCATGGTTAGTATGGTTGAATTGTGTTTTAGCGTAATTAATTGTGCTTAGCAGTTAGTTTCACAAGATTAGAGGTAGCTAATGTGTTTTCATAGCTAGAATAGTCCTTTGATCCGATTCGAGAGCTTTCAAACCTAGTTAGATGCATTTTGGGCTCAATTGAAATTTCAAGAAACTTTAGGGGGGTATTTTGCAATTTCAAGAAATTGTCATTCTTGGTTCATTAGATGAGGATCATTATTTCGAGAAACTTTTATTCTTGACCCACACCCTTCTGAAGCCCGAAAAACCTCCAAAAATCATAGACTTTCTCACTTAAGTGACGCCCCATTTTGAAATTCATAAAACCCAATTGAAATAAGACCCCATCACCTCTCACTTCATTTCATTCTCAACTCAGCGTTCTTCATCTCCCTTCTTCTTCCTTCTTCACTTTTTTTCTCTTTCCATATCCTTTCTTGCTTGAAAACTGCCGCCACTCCACCATGGAGGTTCACCTCGTAATCATCAATTCATCATCAGCATATCTATCGTCCCTCTCGTCTTTGGCGACCAGTGACCCTCAAAACCTCACAACAAACCACTCATTTGCTTCTCCAATCTTGATTTTTCTGCTTTTGGAAAGTTCCCTCCACTAATTTTCTTCAATTCACCCTCATTTAGCCCCACATTTGTGTATGCCGGGCCTCACTTCTTCCTCTCGCTTGTTTTCCTCAATTTTTTGTCTTAGGTGTTAGAAATTAAGAGTTTGGCTTGGGGAGCATCTCAGCTAGTTGGGAGTTGTTTTGACTGATTTCCGTAATCTTGGAGCCAAGGCAAGTAACCAATTTAAGTGGCAATTTGTGCTTGTGTGTTTGGTGCTTGATTCTAGAAATTCTACCATATTAGACACCCTTCATTAAGCTCATTTTTATGTATTATAGCATATGAGGCTAGTCGGAATCCTCTAATTATTGAATTCAGACCTTTTAAGGTCTTCTGCCCCCCTCCATTCCCTTTTCCTTCTTGGCCATTTTGGGTCACATTTGACCCTCGGTTCTTCTCTTAGGCTATACGCCACTTAAGTGTTCGTGTTTTAGACCTCACACTTTGACATTTACCCATAGTTAGGGAAACTTGGGACTTAGGAATTGGCACATAGAGTACAATGCCAAGTTGGGGTATTCAGACATAGGTTCTTGGGTGTCAATTACCTTCAGATGCTCCAAGTGTCCATATAGCGGACACCTGGCACTCTATGCATAGATTTAAATGGCACCACCACTTGTGTGCAAATGCCAATCCTCTACCTAGGTTTGACTTGTAACAGCGCCCGGCACTCTATGAATGCATAGAGTTAAGCGGCACCACCACTCGTGTGCGAAGGCCAATCCTCTACCTAGGTTTGACTTGTAACAGTGCACCCCCCCACACCCACCAAACCCACCCACCCACCCCCCCGGTTTGACAGGCTAACAGCGCACACCCCAAACCCCTCCTCCCACCCTCTTTGGGCATGCATTCAATTTAACATTAGAAATCTCTATTATATTTGCTATTTACATATTATAAATGCATTTTCTTGTCTAGTTGTCTATAGTCCTCTCTACTCGTGCTTATCATTAACGCTTAGAATGGACCATGCATACGAGCTAGAGTGATGCACTTGCCTTGCTGGAGGTTACCACGGGGGGACTCCAATCATCAGTCTCTATGGCCTAGCTCACATTAACTTGCTAGGTTTCTACATCCATACTTGACTAGGATCCAATTAGGGTTAGCTTGGTTTGGTAGCCTCACATCTATGCAATGCTGACATCCAAGTTGACCCCATCCGCCCCTTCTCTCACTCATTTCGGGTCAACTAAGTCATGCTGAAATGCTGCCCGTCTGGGATCAATTCTGGCATGATCAGACTGGAGAGCTTTAGACCCCTCCTATGTTCTTTTTTGCTCTAGTCTAGTCTCGTCCGCCCTTACCCATTTAGCCTGATTTTCTCATTTGGCCTAAAAGCCTAGGGAATTTGAGACACAATTAGAACTACTAATTTAGAATCTGGGGAAATTGTTAGTTTAGCTTGCTTGGAGTAGTTCCTTATTATCTTGTAGCCTACACTGACCCCTTTTATCCTTAAAATCTGGAGCTGGCCACCTAGTTTTGGTCTGGCACAGTGGGACAGCTGTGTTAGGGTTTTGTTCATATTTGACTCACTGCAATGTAGTCTCTTGTCAGTAATCACCGATTTATCACTTCACTACCCCTTACTTGTCTTGATGACCATATATATAGAATCCAACAAAGGATCCAAAAGTACCAATGCTTTTCTTGCTTGCTTGCTCTCTCACTACAGTCGCCATTGGTAATTGCGTAATTGGGAGAATTTAACCACGTGGATGCCATTTTACTTAAGAGCTTATTTGATGTTTAGACTTCCTACTAAATGATCTTGCATTGCACATATACAACTACACATGCACAATCTTGCTTAGTTACTTGTCATTAGGTTAATCTTTTAATCTACCCATCAGTTATTCATATTTGATACATCATGAAATGTCATTTATATTATTTGCTTGCTAAGACTATTTCATAGTCTCATGATGCTTCGCTTGGTGATGTAGGTGACAGATCCTCTACCAATTCCATAGAGATTGTGTCGGTCTCAGAGAGCCCACAGGGGTTGAGGGAATGAAGTGCCAATGACGTCTAATAGGCGTCACGTGGGCGCAGAGTTAGATTTTTTTTTTCTGTGTCTTATTTTCTCGTGCGTTTGTTTTTTCAGTGACTGTGTCAAACATGTCGTGATCATATCCAGCAAGCGCTAACAATCATTTTTGTTCATAGTGAAAGAACTCAATTCCACAAAAGTTATGCATTTAACGAAATCTAATCTCATCCATAGCCAGGTAACAAAGAAAAATTATCCCAACAAAACCTAGTAAAGATTAGGAGCCATAATCTCCCTCAATACTCAATCAATAAGATGAAATCACTATTGCACTGCATGTCATCTATCTCTTATTCTAGTCCATACGTTATCATCTATTGAATCAAATCTAAGAACCACACGTGACGTGTCATTCAGATTTCTCAAAAACCAAAACTCAAAAGCGGCACAACATAATAGAGAAATAGATGATGTCACACGCTTCAAACAAATCAAATGCTAAAAAACAGCAACGCGTCAAAACGACAAGTAAAAACCAAGTACAAAAGAAAAACCAATCTGTATTCAAAGATCTGATGCAGAGAGAGAGAGAGAGAGAGAGAGATTGATTGAGAAAGAGGGGGAGATGGAGAGACCAGAGACAAGATGAGTAGAGTACCTGCCGGAGGGAGGGACGGACGGTGGTGCGCCGATGTCGGTCGCCTGAGATGGAGAGTGGTGAAGGGATTTTTGAGAGAGGAAGGGTGAGAGACGAGAATGGGGATTCGCTGACTAGTAGGATAGAGCTGCAAAAGAGTCGTAGGGACTTGGTTTATTTTAAGAAGGGGTGGCCGAAAGGTACCTTTATTATGGTTTTTTTTATAGTTTTGGCGGGGGCTGCATACCCCAAATGAAACAAAAATTAAAATGCAGCCCCAAATCACAGTTCGCATGTTTCCAACCTACATAAATAGAGGAAAACTTGTATAGAAAGATGCGAGGAGTGAATCAAAGTTTTTTCTCTGCCATGCTATGGTTGCTCAAAAATAAAATAAAAATATATATATATATATATAAAAGTGGCGGGAAGATACAATTTACGAGATCCTTCACAAGAAATGACCTAGTTTTAAGATTTTTCCTGTAAAATCCTATTTTATTTTTGTCGTGCACGACTTTATAAAAATATAAAAGAATTTAGCACATTTTTATCAATTATTAAAAAAATTTCAAATGAGACTGTATTTTTGAGACTTTGGCCCTAGTGCCAAGAACATGTTCCTAATAGTCTAGCAAAGAGGCCTTCATATATTTTATTGAATGAGCTGGCACTTAGCCCTTGCTTAACCCTTGCTTAAATTTTATGCATGTTGGATGAATTTGATCATAGAATTAAGGCAGCCAGCTAAATGATCGTTTGCTTAGTTTACGATCCAACCCAACTCGTAACTCTCCCATCATACACTACAAAAGAACAAATGGGAGGTGAATCTCTTTTAGTTAAAAATGGGAGATGAATCTTACAAGTTCTTTAACTGGTCTTAAAGAAATCTATCTGTATTGTGAAAATTTGAAAATGATTAGTGTTTTACAATTGAAAGGTACTTCGTCAAACAGAACCAATTAAAGATTTGATGGAGGAAATTGCTATAAAATATTTGTTATATATGATGTAGATAGTTTAAATCTGTAGACCTTCTCTCTCACTCTCACTCTATATATATATATATATATATATATTAAAGCAGCGCTATGCAAGCAGTGAAGGGGCCAGGAATTTATTCCCAAGGGGATAAAAAAGAACTAAAATTTTCAAAAAAGAAGTAACAAGTTGTATTGATATAAATACCTGTAAATCAATTAGCCCATTCAATTACAGCAATGTTTGTCAATCATAAATGAGAATCAGCGACCCTTTTTTATACCATTTTTTATTTTTTATTTCTTATTTCTAATTTATATAAAATTACATTTTTGTACAATATTTTACGAATACAATCATTCATATGCTCAATCGAACAGTAGGCCCCACTCCTATTGATATGAGATTTAGGATATTTTATTAGAAGGAATGGTATTCATTTTGAATAGTTTTGATTTTAATCGTGTTGGCTTTTCTATGGATTCCCAAAGACCTATAATTCAACGTGTAATAGTAGTTTTTGGATATGCGAAATAATCAAAAGGTAAGTAGTCTATTCATTGTACTCTTTTGTTGTCAATTGTAACCTATAATAAGAGGGAAGGCCACAAGTGGTAAATAATGAAATTTATAAGTAATAAAAGTAAATGTTTCATAAAAATTACCTTTATTTGATCTAGTGGGTCATCATTTTCTATCCAACTCCCATTATACACTGCAGAAGAACAAATGGGAGGTGAATCTCTTTTTGTTAAAAATGGGAGGTGAATCTTACTAAATTATTAACTACTCTTAAAGAATTCTATCTGTATTGTGAGATTTTGAAAATGATTAGGCTCCACGTCTTTTAGTGTTTTAAATTTGAAACATACTTCATCAAAACAGAACCGATAAAAGAATTGATGAAAACAAATTTGTTATTAAATAATTGTTATTTGTGTAGATAGTTTAAATTTGTAGAAGTTTTATATCGCCGTAAGAAGACTTCTCTCCCTTCCATTCCCTTTCTCTTGTGAAAAAAACAAAGATTTAGTTTTGTCACGGCACTTTTGGGCCCATACATCTCCAGGTACATACCGTAGATAGACGTCCCCAAATTATATATATATATATATATATATATATTAAAGTAATAGGAAGGGAAGATGTACCCGTCACCACCCATTATTTCTCCTTATATCTTGGGGCATTTGGTTGAGGGTCTATCAACTTTGATTTTTATTTCAAACGGTTCACATTCTTTTTCCGCAGAGCCAAAGGTCCATTTTCAAGTTTTAAATGGTTAAAAAGTCTAGAGTGCCCCTCTTAATACACTCTGTGCGGTATATAAAAAATAAAAACTGATTTCGTTAAGAATTTTATTTGGAAAAAGAAAGGGAGCAAAACTCGTCAATTTCGCGAAGATTATTTGACTGCACAAATCAAGGATTATGACATATAAGAGAGAGACAAGGGGGAAAATTGATTCAATGAAGGAGAAATCATCTAGAAAATTTGCACGTGGGACTAGGTAAAACTCATATAAATTTATCTGAGAAGAGGAAATCATCTAAAAAATATGCATATGGGACTGGGCAAAACTCAGATAAATTTTTTTCTAACTCGGATAAATTTGTTCCAAACTCAAATAAATTTGGTCTGAATTCAAATAAATTTGTTCGAATCTCAAAAAATTGTTTAAAACTCAGATAAATTTGTTTAAGTTTTGCCAGAAGTTCAGATAAATTTATATGAGTCTAAAACAAAACCTTTTGAAAAAAAACTTAGATAAACTTATATATCTTTTCGAAGAAACTCACAATAAAAAAAAAAAAAGAAAGAAAGGATATATAGTAGCCACATGAGGTAGAAAACTACAGAAGATCATAGAAACTATTGCGCATGACTAAAACATACCCATTAAAAGGATTGTGTGGGGCAAAGATCAGTTCAACACTTCTGATATGTCTTGGTGCAATTCTTCTGAAATGTCTTGTGGGGCAACGATCACAGAAACTCCCATGCACAGAAACTCCTCAACAATGAGGTGGGGGCAAAGATCAGTTGGAAAAAAATAGGGTGATGATCAGATCTTGGGGCATGGTTATCTGGTGATTGGAAACAAAATCCATAAAAGCTTCTGCAAGTAGTGCCTTTACAGAGAATCGTATATTGGTGTAGGAGGCTTGGAATCATTCCCTCCCATTTGAATTTTGAAACCTGATATATTTTCATCTCATTTGAATTTCAAAACTTGATCCAAAACTAGGAAATAAAATCCGTTAGACAGCTTGATGCGTTTGGAGGAGCAATTAAGCCATTAAATATCATGTTAAGGGGCTTAAAATAAGGGATTAAATGTGTGACATAGCTTCAAATGGTTAGAAGGGCAAATCAGTCATGCAAATGTATGATTTGGCATACTTAGAGACCTCCGCCTGCAGTAAGTCTAGGCGCATGGACAAGAGGCTTTAACCGAAAATCTTGTGGATTAGAAGCCTTAAAAGACAATATTTAGCGACCTTTGGCTAATTTACCGAAATACTTATAAAAACGCACAGAGCTTTGAGTTTAATGTGGACTACTACACCTCCTAAATCTCCTTCCTAAATCTCTCCTTTTAAATTAAGATTATGGTTTCATAAACCTACATTTCTAAAATCCTTTTAACTTCCCCTAAAATCTCTATTTTCCTAACTTTTCTATTTTATCTTCTTATCTTAATCCTCAAATCATTCTCTAATCTTAATCCATCCAAAATCTATCTAACCAATCCTCTTATGATTTTTAGTATTAACTTTGAAGAGATCGAGGGTGATAAAATAGGCCCATCAGTATACAAGTTGATCCATCCTTCTTTTATTTTTTTGTGTTATTGAGTAGGGTTTAGGATTTTCTTTCTGTTTTATGATTTTGTAGGTGCGAACAAATGTGTGTTGTGATTACAAATGTGACTTATGGATTATAGATACACTGTCATTATGTGGATTCGATGGAGGGGGCTCTCCGGTAGACTAATCACTACTCTCTCTCATGAACAAAGTATGTGTACTTCTAGGTCGTTGTCGGCGTGCATGCTAACAATTTTACCATTTTGTAGTGTTGATTTATGTATGAGGAGCTTATTTTGCACTATTTAATGATCTACACAATTTTCTTGGATCTTACAGCAGTACGGGCTTTTATATAAGAAAAAAAAGCCATTACCTTTCTTGATTTGAATTTATGTGTGACTCTTATGATGCCTTGTGGTAAATGGGTTGCCATGTGACATTTGGGCCCATTCTATATCAATTCCTTTCTTTTCTTTCCTACACAATTAGAATTCCATCTCTCCATTTTTTTTAAACGTGCAAGAGAGCATCCCACTTTTCTCGATTTCAATTTTCTTTTAGGATTTGATTGAATTGAATTTACATTTGAACAACCTACCTAATTTTTTTCGTTATATTCTTTCCGTGTAAGTTTACTTCATTTTATTCACATTTATATTATGGTATATAGAATTTTAAATATGATAATAATAGTCTTTTCTTTTAAATTTATTTTCTTTCTACCAATATGTATCCAAACTTTTTTTTTTTTTGCCCGGGCATAGCACGGGCGTTTGTTGCTAGTTATATATATCAAAGGCGCCACGTTAGCACCCATAATTTCTTCTTTCATAAAAAATACTTATACAAACACACAGAGCTTTAGGTTTAATGTGGGTCACTACACCTCCCAAATCTCGTCCTTAAACCTCTCCATTTAAATTAATATTATGGTTTCATAAACCAACATTTCTAAAAGAGTTTTTTTGAATGTACCCCCTAAGGTTTGTAGGATTTGTAAATAGGCCCCTTCCTTTTCTTTTTAATGCCTTTCATGTCCTCAAAATCAATATTTCTAGCAAGAATGAGCAACCATCATGAGATTTGTGTTGGATTTTTATATAAATGATAGCTTTGCCCTTACATCCATCAAATAAAATGAATATATTATTATTTACAAAAAATACAAATATTTTTTCTCAAGTCCCAATAGTTTCTCTCAACAACTCTATCACACACATGACCAGGGGTGGATCTAGGTACAAGGGCCTTGGGACTGAAGCCCCCACTCATATTTGAGAAAAGTTTAAAATCCTTCATCGCCCTCCAAATTCTAAAAATTAATATATATATATATATATATATTTTACATTTGCCCCTTCCCCCATTATTTCTTTTACATAGAGCCAAACACCACCCCCTCGCAAACTCTAAAAATCACTATTTTTTACATTTGCCTATTACCCTAATATTTCTTTCACACCCCCTACACATCTAGTATTATCATGTATTTTGAAACTTTCATCAATCCAACAGTGGGTCATGTATAGATTGGATAATTCGTAACCAGTTATAAGTACACGTGTTGATTGTCGCCAATATCAATTTGGATTTAACGAAATGAGCCATGTATTGGTAAAAAAAAGAAGACTTTATGTAGGGTTATTCTCTCCCTAAGTGCAATTGTTAATGTTACATGCTTTATAAAAAAATGGATAATAGCAGAATACCTATCTGTACTTTAGTCATATTTCAGACTACCCCCATGTACTTTGGTCTTTTGTACTAAACCTACATGTAGTTTAAATCACAATGCAAATAGAGACGACCGTGACGGAAAATATGGAATAACAAATTTACCCCTCCATATATAAGATGTGTTTTGAAGTTTCCCCAAATTGACTCTTCTCCCTCTCTCGTCTGCATATCCAGATCAACTCTTCTCCGAGCCCTACAGCCAATCTTCTTCAATTAGAAAATTTTAAAATCCCAAACCCCACACCGTTGCAATCATGGTTGATTTGGTAATAAAGAAAAAGATGGGGTTTTGATTAAAGAGGCAGAGACTGTAATTGTCTTTATGCAGTTACTGCTTTTCCTATTAGGAGCAGTTCCTAATTTGAAGAGGGGTCATTTGCACAAAGGCAATTGCTCTGCAAAAGAAAGAAAAAGGGAGGGATGGAGCTTGGTCTTTAAGAAAGATGGGTGGTTTGATCTTATCTGTACAAGTCTTTGAAGTTATTTGCTTAAATGGTTCTGCTTGAATGTATCCAAATTCCTTTACATATACTAGCATCATCGCCACATGTTCAAACTTCGCCTTCTTGAATTGTGGGTAGCAGGTTCATGGAGTGATAATTCGAAGAGGTTTTGGGTGGAACACCCCATTGGCTAATGCTCTTATAGATATGCATGCAAAGTGCGGAAGCATTGTTGATTCGTATAGGATTTTTAATGAGATGAAACGAACAGATTTGGTTTCTTGGACTTCCATGACGACTGGATATGGAAACCATGGATACCGGTAGAGTTACTGATGCTTATGAATTGATAGAGAAGATGCCCGTCGAAGTTGATGAATCAATTTGGGGGGGAATATGAAAATATTCTGGATCCCCTATTTCAACCACACAAGGGGTTTCTTGTTCCGGCATCTCCCTTCTCCGGTTCTCTTCCATGGCTTCGACGACGAGGTTGATACAAGGATGACAACTGACAGCCCAGCAATCCTTCTTCTCCGGTAAAAATAACTGGGCAGTACTACAGTCTAACCCTCTTTTTTTTTTTTTTTGGTAAAAAACCTCCTCTGTTTGTCTTAAAACTGTCTTCAATCCTTTTCTCTGATGAAACCCCACAACCTCTATGATAAAATCCCATCAAGTTGAGCATGAAGAAGGGGCAAGGGAGAGGGGTCCGGCGGCGTACAGGGCGGAGCGCTGGCCGCCGCTGCCATCTCTAAACCTGAAAGGGGTGCGGACAACCTCTGCATATTGAGGTGAAGAAGATCGATTGGCAGGAGATTCTCACGCATTGCGGGCTTGGGTTTTTTTCTCCCCATGGGGCAAATAAGTCTTTTTGGGCAAGTAATTTGCAGCCAGTATGCATTAAACACCATTTATACGATCTACACCGTTAATACTAACAGAATCCGTGAGTTTTGCATGTTAATTAGAACTGCAGATATGTTTAGTACAAAAGACTAAAGTACAAGGGAGTAGTCTAAAATATGACCAAAGTACATGTATGTATTTTGCTATTATCCCTAAAAAAAAAAAAAAAAATCAAGTCCAAGCTTTTGAAATTATGCATATAAGAATAAAAGAGATGGACAAAAGTGTCATTTCGCTCAAAAAATCTATGGTCGTTGGAAGACTATTGATTTTGATGACACGGAAGGCATTGAAATGAAAATGCAGGGGCATATTTGTAAATACTAAAACCTCAGGGTCCTATTTACAAACCCTACAAACCTTAGAGGGGTATATACAAAATGTTCTTTCTAAAATCCTTCTAACTTCCCCTAAAATCTCTTTTTTCCTAATTTTTCTATTGTATCATCTTATCTTAATCCTCAAATCACTATCTAATCTTAATCCATCCTAAAATCTGTCTAACAAATCCTCTTATCATTATAATTGTTAGTATTAACTTTGAAGAGATCGGATGTGATAAGATAGGCCCATCAATATACAAGTTTATCAATCCTCTCAAGATATCCTTCTCAAAATACCATTACATGGTCCACTTGCAATGAGAACACCGTCTAGGATTTGTCTTCCATGAAGAAAGGTGCTTTGAGAAGGTGAAATGGTAGAAGGAAGGACTTTTAAGATTCTACTTGCCAACACTTTTGCTAGGATTTTGCAGGCTCATATGGGAACTTTTGTTGTCACATGAAAATTTTGCCCTCACATGGGAACTTTTGCTTGATGACCTCACATGGGAAAGAAAAGAGTAAACAAGAAAGGAGGAAGAGGCTCACACGTGTTGAGACCATTAATGTTGGAGGTTTTTTTTTTTACTACGTTTCCAAGTGTACTTCTACTCCATCTACAAGGGCATCTCTATTGCACGAATTACACCATGTAAAAGGCCACCTATTGCACGAATTACA
This sequence comes from Camphora micrantha, assembly GCA_003546025.1. NCBI lineage: Eukaryota > Viridiplantae > Streptophyta > Magnoliopsida > Laurales > Lauraceae > Camphora > Camphora micrantha. Next base: position 58,216,075 of record QPKB01000001.1, read on the forward strand.
CATCTCGATCTCACATCTAAAACCTAGATTTCCTAGAGAGAAATTCATTAGTGCTCCATAGCAATTTTCAGGGGTACTGAAGTTCAAAGCTTTGGAGATTCATTCATGTACTTCCTCATAGTAGGTTCACCTTGAAGAGGCGTTAAAGGTGGTATATCAATTCTTTCATATACAAACCGATTTCATACACAAACCACAAGACAACTTCTTCATCCACATTAACGACCTTAAGTTAAAGCACATACCGCTAATTATAGATAACAAATACACCACAAACTGCAAATTTGCTGGATAATAACCACACCCATGAACCAAAGGGTAACCGAAGTTGCAGAGGTGGACAACACAGAGAGAAAAAATACAATAGAATGCTACAGGTTCTCTCAAGGCGTCGGCACGAGAAAACCCATTTGTTCTACCAATACTTGGACATCATCAACCCACTCAGATGGCTTCTCAGCTAAGTCCTCCACTTCAACGTTGATTTCTGCTAGGTCTCCTCCACCCACATCTCCCACAACAAAATGCTCATTTAGTAAATCTTCCCATATTAAATCACTGGCATAATCCAAATTGGGGTCACTAGAACCATCTACCATTTCAGCATTCTGATTTCCAATAGAATTGCTCGCACTGTGATCAATGGCAGAGAATATTGTGTCTATATCAATTCTGATTGTTGTTTCTTCTTGTTCCTTCTGGGCATAACTCACAATCTGAGAACCCATCTGCGAGATCACTTCCTGTTGCAGATTTTCTGAACAACCATTCGCGGGCAACCTCCTTTTCCTTCCGATGCCGCCCAATTCTCTTTGTCGCTCGTGACGTTGGATCAACCGTTGGACAAAAGATGGGTTCTTGAGAGTTCTGGCAAGGAAGGCCATCATCCGTTGCTGCTTTCTTTCTGTCCCTAGCCATCGTTCTTCCATGGCGACGAGCTGAGCTTGCGAGGTTTGCTGTTGCTGTCTGAGCTTGACAATTTCAACCATTAACACATTTCGGTCTCTTCTTAGTTGATCGAGTTCACCTTCGAGCCCGAATTCTCCCAATTCCACACAAGCTGCCATCTCCTGCTGCTGCATATTTTGAGAGACATGTTTTTTCCTCTTGATGTTCCTCAACAGATGCTTCTGCCCTCCCAAAAATCCCTCATTTGCGAATTCCCATCTGTCTGGTTCGACCTTTCTAAATCCCTGTAAACATTCTTTCTGTGTGGGTATGGTTGAGATCCATAGTATAAATAAGCAAATGCACATGAAACTAATTGGGTTAAGACATAAGGTGGGATTCAAAGTCACATAGCTTGATATATTGGAACATTAAATTTATAGAAACAAACACTGCAAATTCATGAAGAAAACTGAATTGTAGATCCATAACAACACAGTTCAAACGAACAACTGAAATATATCAAAATGTCATACTCAAAAGTTTGTATATATTTTCTCAGTTAAAAAAAAAAACCCAAAACAAATTTCCAGATTAGGAAATAACTCCTAAATGTCTGAAGGACTAGAAAATTTATCTGAGAACATAACATATGTTGAGGTCAATGACTACCCTCGCTCCTGAGTGGTCATAATTGTGGTCGAGCCCTCGCCCTCGCCCTCACCATAAAACTATTGTTGTGTCGTTTCATATCACCAATTGGTTTTGGGATAAGTGGCAGCTCAATGGAGTGTAAGATCCTACAAGTGGTATCAGAGCCTGGTAGGTCGGGTGTTCCAGTCACGGGACACGCGTTTTGCGAGTTCGCAACAGGAGTCACAGTGAGTGTGTTGTTGAGGGAGGGATTATCGAGGTCAACGTCCACCCTCAGCTCAATGGGGTGTAAGATCCTACAACATAAATATCTGAAAAACGATTACCAAATGGAAAATTCATTAAAATATGATACAAGAACTTCCTATACAGCACCATTTTATACATGAGATAAAAAAAACAACTATAAGCCATGAGATTTCCAGATCTCAATATTCAGATAGGAAAAGACGAGAATTAGTAATATTGCTCTGAAATTTACAAAAAGGGCATTTGCAAACTAATAATCATTGATAACTCAATAACTCAAACTGAATAGCAACCTCATCACACCCACCCTAAATTTCTTCCCAAAAAACTGTATTATTCTTTTGCATCTAGAAGAACCTAGAAATCAATTACAAAAGGTGAAGCTTGGAAGCGTTGGTGTGTAAGATCCTACAAGTGGTATCAGAGCCTGGTAGGTCGGATGTTCCAGTCACGGGACATGCGTTTTGCGAGTTCTCAACATGAGTCACAGTGGGTGTGCTGTTGAGGGAGGGATTATTGAGGTCAACATCCACCCTCAACTCAATGGGGTGTAAGATCCTACAACATAAATATCTGAAAAACGATTACCAAATGGAAAATTCATTAAAATATGATACAAGAACTTCCTATACAGCACCATTTTATACATGAGATAAAAAAACAACAACTATAAACCAGGAAATTTCCAGATCTCAATATTCAGTAAATATTCAGAAAGGAAAAGACGAGAATAAGTAATATTGCTTTGAAATTTACAAAAAAGGGCATTTGCAAACTAATAGTCATTGATAACTCAATAACTCAAACTGAATTGCAACCTCATCACACCCACGCTACATTTTTTCCAAAAAAAAATGTATTATTCTTTTGCATCTAGAAGAACCTAGAAATCAATTACAAAAGGTGAAGCTTGGAAGCTCTGGCATTCTACATTCAGAAAAAAAAAGAAGAAAAATATTCCCATTGGTCTTAAAACACAAAACTTAGGTTGCATAATCCATAACAAGTCATAGCTCAAGAACTCAATAGAAATTGCAACCCCATCGAGCACACACTGGAATTTCGAAAAAACATGTAAATATACCATTGCAAGAATGAAAGAAGTCATCAAATAACCCAAAATTTAACTATGAAATGAAAAAATAATAATCTAATTTATCATGAAACAACAAAACCAATGGTTAAAAACAAGAAAAAAAAAGAGGCACTTATGTATTGCTGATCTCAGTATTTAGTAATTATTCAGAAAGGAAAAGAAGAGAATTAGTAATTTTTCTCTGAAGTTTACAAAAAAAGGGGCATTCACAAACCAATAATCATTAATAACTCAATATATCTCTAACTGAATTGCAACCTCATCACACCCACCCTACATTTTTTTTCTCTAAAAAATGTATTATTCTTTTGCATCTAGAAGAATCTAGAAATCAAATGCTGAAGCATGGAAGCTCTGGAATTCTACATTCAGAAAAAGAAAGAAGGAAAATATTCTCATTGGTCTCTAAACACAAAACTTAGGTTGCATAATTCATAACCATTCATAGCTCAAGAACTCAAAATACATTGCAACCCCATCAAACACACGCTGTAAGTTCAAAAAACATGTAAATATACCATTGCAATAATGAAAGAACTCATCACATAACCCAAAATTTAACTAAGAAATGAAAAAAAATAATAATCTAATTTATCGTGAAACAACAAAACCAATGGTTAAAAAAAAAAGATCAAAAAGAGGCAGCTATGTAATGCAGATCTCAATATCCCGTAAATATTCAAAAAGGAAACGAAGAGAATTAGTAATATTGCTCTAAAATTTACAAAAAAAAAAAAGGGCATTCACAAACCAATAATCATTGATAACTCCATAACTCAAACTGAATTGCAATCTCATCACACCCACCCTACATTTTTTTTCCAAAAAAGGCATATGGTTCTTTTGCATCTAGAAGAAATCAGAAATCAATTACAAATGATGAAGCTCAGAAGCTATGAAATTTTACATTCAGAAAAAGAAAGAAGGAAAAGATATTCCCATTGGTCTCAAAACACAAAACTTAGGTTATATAATTCATAACCATTCATAGCTCATGAACTCAAAATAAATTGCAACCTTATCAAACAAACGCTGTAATTTCAAAAAACATGTAAATATACCATTGCAATAATAAAAGAACTCATCACATAACTCAGAATTTAAATAAGAAATGAAAAAAAAATAATAATCTAATTTATCATGAAAGAACAAAACCAATGGTTAAAAAAAAAGGCACCTATGTATTGCCGATCTCAATATTCAGTAAATATTCATAAAGGAAAATAGGAGAATTAGTAATATTGCTATGAAGTTTACAAAAAAAAAGGGCAATTACAAACCAATAATCATTGATAACTCAATAACTCAAACTGAATTGCAACCTCACCACACCCACCCTACATTTTTTATCCAAAAAAAAAAAAAACATATGGTTCTTTTGCATCTATAAGAAATCAGAAATCAATTACAAATGATGAAGCTCGGAAGCTATGGAATTCTACATTAAGAAAAAGAAAGAAGGAAAATATTCTCATTGGTCTCAAAACACAAAACATAGGTTGCATAATTCATAACCATTCATAGCTCAAGAACTCAAAATAAATTGCAACCATATGAAACACATGCTGTAATTTCAAAAAACATGTAAATATACCATTGCAATAATGAAAGAACTCATCATATAACCCAAAATTTAATTAAGAAATGAAAAAAAAAATAATAATCTAGTTTATCACGAAACAACAAAACCAATGGTTAAAAAAAAATGAAAAAAAAAAAAAAAAAAGAGAGGCACCTATGTATTGCCTATCTCAATATTCAGTAAATATTCAGAAAGGAAAAGAGGAGAATTAGTAATACTGCTCTAAAGTTTACAAAAAAAGGGGCATTCACTAACCAATAATCATTGATAACTCAATAACTCAAACTAAATTGCAGCCTCATTACACCCACCCTATATTTTTTTTTCAAAAAAAAGCATATGGTTCTTTTGCATCTAGAAGAAATTAGAAATCAATTACAAATGATGAAGCTAGGAAGCTATGGAATTCTACTTTCAGAAAAAGAGAGAAGGAAAATATTGCCATTGGTCTCAAAACACAAACTTGGATTTGTGTAATCAAAACTATTCATAGCTCAAGAAATTAAAATAAATTACAACACCATCAAACACACGCCGCAATTTCAAAAAATATGTAAATATACTATTGCAAGAATGAAAGAACTCATCACATAACCCAAAATTTAACTAAGAAATAAAAAAAATCTAATTTATTATGAAACAACAAAACCAATGGTTTAAAAAAAAAAAAAAAAAAAAAAAAGAAAAAAAAGAGGCACCCACGTATTGCTGATCATAAAAACATGGACAGATAATAAACAAGCCAACAGATTGAAAGTAATAATACAAACGCATCGAGAGTACTTACATATGTATTGAGTTGGCGTATGAAGCTAGAGAAATTACTGTGCTTGAAATATTTGGGGAGGAGATTGGTGGCGAACTTGTGCGAATCCCAAACGATGAAGCTGTTGCGAGCTTGGCTCCATGAAACGATCAAATCGGTTGCTGGGTCCTCCACCATGTCGAATGTCTTCGTAAGGAACGGCGGCGGCCCGGCGTCGTGCAACCCCTCCATTGGCTGCGGCGAGAGGGTAGGCGACGAACTGCTTCCGCCCATATCTTCTACCTTCACTTTCACACCTTCCATGGCCTTCCTCTGCAAAAACATATCAAGATGAGAATCAATCGAATGCTTAAAAGAAACAAACCCAACTGAAATAATAAAATGTTGGTTGCCCTGAAAAATCGCCTTTTTTTTTTTTTTTCGTTCTTTCAGAAGCAAGCTGTCTCAATGGAATCAGTGACTTGGGTTAAGTGAACTATGTTTCAGAATGTGGATTTCTGAAGTGGGGTTTGGGTTTTCTGAAATGGGTTTGCTAGAAGTGGTAGTTAGAAGAAGAATTCATATGAAAGATCGGATCTTTCGAACTGGGCATGGCTAAAGGAAAAGGATTCTATAAAGTGGGTTTTGAATCTCCTGAAATGGGTTTGCGGAATTTGATGGCTATAAATGGATTTCACCAAGAGAGCACCTAAATTTGAAAATTGGTGATGGTAGTAGAGAAGAATTCAAGTTGAGATTCTTTTTTTTGGGTGAAGATTGCAGTTCGATCTCTTTATCTGGAAAAGGTTAGTTTTTGATCTTTTTAGTGGATTCCGAAGTAGGTGTCTGGCTGTTGCAGTCGTCTGTGAACTGCAAAGGAAGTTGGAGGAGGAGAGAATACATATAAGTGAATGGAAAGTTCTAGACAGGAAGTGAAATAGGAGCCTGGATACTTTTGTCATTTCTGCTTGGAAGTTTCCTGCTTTTGGTAAATTTTTGGCAATTGCAGTACAGAGGGACCCACGCCCCCAAAGTTTCAGGAAACTGCTGTTGGGAGGGGAGAGGGCAGAGGAGAGGGGAGATTGAAAGGGTGCCAACTGCCAACCGGAAAGAAAACAGCTTGGGTCGGATAAGAACCATAGTGTACGATGCTGGACCCACATATAGATAGGATTAATGGAAAAAAAAGAGAGGCATGGCAATACATAGGATTAAAGGGATGAAACCCTGGCTCGCACCTATTAGGGTTGTGTAGGTAGGTATGGATTCGATGACTCAGACTCGGGTTTAGTTGAAGGTGGATTTGGTTTTGGCCCCATATTTAGGGATGCGGTTTCGTGCTCAAACCTATTTTTGTTGGCTTCAGATCCTATTTTGGATCCGATTTTAGTACCAACTAGAGCACTGGGATTCAATTTCAAAACTGGTTTATGGTTTTTTTTTAATAACATATATATGAGAAATGTTCATGTGCATCTATCCCTCACCATAAGGTGAGGGGCACTTTCTCTTTTTGCACATGAAGACAAGGGAGTGTACCTCACATATGTACTTGAAAACTCACTTTTGTATTTGAAAATCCCCATTTATGGAAGTGTCCCTCACCTTATGGTGAGGGATAGATACACATGAACATTCCCCCATATATATATATATATATATATCTTTTTTTTTGCTTAAAATAAGAGTTATCATTCAATTAATAACAGCGCATCAAGTATACTACCTAAATGATTAAATGAAGAAATGTCCAATAAAAATTGATTTTGAGCTAAAGTTTGCAACGTTAAACTCGTTATGTTGGGCTTTGGGTCCAAGGGCTGGAACTTATATTGTGAGAACTTGATCTAGGTGGCACCCTTAAACCACGGGGCGTAGCGTATCAACCACGAACTTCAAACGATAAGTCTCCGTTAGCCCGTATCGGAAATATCTAAGTCTTAACCTTGGACTTATAAGTCAAACTCCGTATTAACTTAGCATGAGGCATTTTAAAACCGTGTGGCCCCTGAAACTGTAAGTACTCCAAAGTTAAGCGTGCTCGGGTGAGAGCAGTTTTAGGATGAGTGACTTCCTAGGAAGTCTCTATTGGGAAGTCCTCGCATGTGCACGTTTTAGATATTTGTTAGTAAAATTATCTTAAAGTCATCTACATCACAAGGACGTTCTTGCTATTTACCATTCTCTTTTTACTTCTTCTTTTACGTGCACTACTAGTGTGAAAGGCAAAAAGAAAATAAAAATATATATTTCAATATAAAGGCAATATATGCTCATATGAAAAAAAAAAAAAAAAAAAAAAAAAAACCTCAATTGTAAGAGAAATGAATACCTCTATAAGATTTGTGAGGTCTCAAGGTCTCATTCAGATATTTTGCATGGCTCCAGGTGGGCCCCGCTATATATATCTATATTTATATTACAAATGGATGGTTGAAACAAAATATTAAGATTTGTAGTTTTTTTATTTAGGACTTTAATAGAGAGTTTTCATTGTACTGCTATCCACAGTGGATCCTATTCTTACGTAAGGCAACAACTTGACTTATGTAGATCATGCTTATTGGGTTGTGAAAGGGCCCTTGTTTTTTGTCCAATGTGTACTGTTTTTTGGGTCTCAAGACTCAACACAGTTGATGCTCATAGATTAATGATCCATACCATACATCTCATGGCCTTCAGATTGTATAGGTGGGCAACCGGACTACTATACAGATTATCCACACTTTTCTAATCCATTCGATTGAAGGACTTGGATTACTCTGTAGGAGAGAATAGTGGCATGGTCAGCCTATGAGATCAATGGTTAGATTAATAAACCATGGTCATACCTATAGCTACTCAAGAGTCAATACATGTATGAACAGAGTACACATTGATCTCTACAACTAGTGAGATTTATTGTAAATTGGCCCATCCATGATCATATCTACAATTATAATGAAGTGACTTTCTGATTAATGATTTACACACACAAGAGAAAAATAATCCAATAGTTGTATGTGATTCTTTGAGCAATGGATGTGACAGTGCTGGTGAAGTGAAGTAAATTGTCAGCCCTCTCTTCTTCTTCCTCCTCTTCTTGTATGTTTTTTTTTTTTTTTTTTTTTTTTTTTTTTTTTTTTTTTTTTTGTGTTGTTGTTTTGAAATGGTGTTTAGTTTGGATTTGGGGTTTGGATTTTTGTAGTGTGATGGTTAAGAAATGGGCTGGATTTATAGAACACGTAGGGTTAAGAAATAGGTTGGAAAAAAATTGGAAAAGTGACCTCTAGAAGGGAGGAATTGTGATGGCTAGAATTAGGATGAAATCTTAAAGAGATTATGTTGCAATTAGAGAGAAATTAGATAGGGATTTCTAATCCGAAATTAGATATTTGAGAGATTTTAATTTAGAGATTTTAGAGATTAGATAGTGGAAAGATTTTAGGAAAGACTTTTTTTTTTTTTTTTGGTAGAATCTTAAAGAGATTATGCTGCAATTAGAGAGAAATTAGGGGAGATTTTAATTGAGGGATTTTAGGAAATATTAGAAGGGTAATTTCGGAATGTTGGGAGGATTAGAAGGGTAATTCTGGAAAGTAGCGTTGCAAAAAGTTTTAGGAAGCGCTACGTGTTGCTCCCTCACGAAGAGGGCTGCTGTTATAATATATATAATTGATGGGACTCGAAACAAATTCTGTAAAATGAAATGAGTTACTCTAAACTAACTATATATAGCTTATCTTTACTTTTCTTTCTTTCTTTTTTTTTTTTTTTTTTTCTTATGTATAATTCCTTCCCTTTATGAAATTTTTCTCTAGTAATCTTATCTCTCAACAAAATTGATGGTCCCTTTTTTTTTCTTTTGATAACGGAGGGTGTTCCATTCCTTTGGGTCAGTATAATCTTAGAGGCCCAGGGGGAGCCGGGTAAATCCACTGTGGCCCTAGTGTGGTACTGCAGTTTCAAACCCTCAACATTAGGGTATAAACCGTGGTCCTAGGCTAATTGAGCTACCCCTCGGGGTTAAATCTGATGTTCCATTTTACTTATCCACCCAGACGCGCCTGCCCATATATGTGATGCTTGTTTGTTACCTCATACATATGTACATTGAATTCAATACATAAGTGATGGTCAAATACCAATTGATGATGCCAAAAGATATTTTCGGGCACCACCGGTCAAGTGATGAGTAATTAATGCGAGACTTAATGGGGAGAGAGAGAGAATTTATAGTGGTTCAGTCAGTGTGACCTACGTCCACTTCAAACTGGTGATTTTACTTCTCCGAGGTAGGGATTACAAGTCAGAAAAGTACAATGATAGTGTAAAAATGGATAAAAATTGCCTTCCCCCCAGTGGTGGTGGAGCTTTGTGATTTATAGTCTTCCCCTAACAGATGGGGGCGACTCTTCAGCAACGGGCGCTTCATTCTGGCGGATTCTCCGAACCGCCCTCAACAGACGAGGCAGGTAGTATCTCCTCCGATGGACTTGGTAAAAGCAGGTTAAGGGAACGACGCGCTGGCTTCGTTACTTCGTGGATCCGGACCCGACTTTCAATGAATGGATCTGGACCTGGGCTCATCACGGCCTCGGGTCACTTAGGCCTGACCCACCATCGTGAACTGAGTCTCTTGGGCCTGACCCGTCATTGTGGACTGAGTCATTTGGGCTTGACCCATCATTTGCCCCTCAATGCCTCGCGCCAAAGGAAGCTTTGAAAGCGAGGCATTTTGAATATCAGGCTTTCTTCATTCCGAGAACTCTTAGCCTTCCCAGACACTGCCCATCTCATTATGCTCAGGTTCTTTCCCTCCTTGAATTTTACAGAAGAGTTCTAGAGACTTAGGACTCTTTTCTTTTTTGTTTTTAAAACCCTAGAGTAAAGGTTATAAATAGAGATTGCTTTTGCCCATTCTCCCTTACAAAAGTTGTTTTGTTTCTTTGGGGTTCTTGCTTTTCATCTTTCTCTTGTTCAAAAAAGAAAAAGAGTAACCACATGGAGCACCAACAGCAAGAGGCAGAAGAGCTACAGGGTAGACGATCACCGCGAGGCGCCGGCGACGGACGGGTAGCAGGCGCCGGACGGGGCGCCCCCGCTGCTGCGAGCATGGCGCTGGTGGCCCCTGCTGTGCGCGATGGAGGACTGGGCAGGGGCGCCAGCCAGGGCGCCCCTGCGGCTACTGGTGCGGGCACCCCCGCCCGGAGCGCCCCCACTGCTGCAGGCGTGGCTCTGCTGGGCGCCGGACGGGGTGCCCCTGCTGCTGTGGGAGTGGCGCTGGTGGCCCCTGCTGCGCGCGATGGAGGATTGGGCAAGGGCGCCAGCTAGGGCGCCCTGCGGCTGCTGGTGGGGGCACTGCAGCCCAGGGCACCCCCTTGGGCGCGGGCAGTGGACGGGGCGCCGCCCTGGGCGCCCCCTTGTGCGCGGCTGCGACGGGCGATGGTGGCGTGGGTAGCGAGGGCAGCAGTGCTGGCGCTGGCGCCGGCAGCGGGAGCAGCGCTGTGGGCACTGTGGCGGCGGGCGCTGTTCGTTCTCATCGCAAAAGATATCGAGGTAAGGTGGTTGTCGACGACGACGTATCCAAGGTGAGCACCATTTTTAGTGTGTTCAGCACTAACAGTGACATTTTGAAGATGGTTTCTTCTTATCATATTCCTCCCACTGTGCTATGTCGCCGAGCTGAAATGGACGAGCCCGCTTGTGATGACTCCTCGGGCGATATTGCCATTTATGAAGAGATGCTCGAAGCCGGGCTGAGGTTCCCCATGCCTTCCTCCATTTGCCGCATTCTCCATTACTTTTCATTGACCCCGGGGCGGTTAGCACCCAATGGCTGGAGGGTTCTGCTCGGCTTTCTTGTATTATGGAGGAGGGTTCATAACGAGGATGCTTCACCTGTGGAGTTCCATGCTGCCTACAGCCTGATTGAGTCTCCAGCCCCTAATAGGGGATGGTATTATCTTACCCATAGGGGTGGCAAGCTGCTTACGGGTCTGCGTTCCAACTGCCATAGTTGGAAATCTCGTTTCTTCTTTATTGGTGGAGAGTGGGCTTCTGAGACAGACCGAGCTTTGGTTCCAACACGATGGGGTGATGCCAAGAAACTTGGTAAGTCATTCACTTGCTGCTCCTTCTCTTTATTATTAATATATTTTTTTTGATGTGCTTACCCATTGCCCTTTTTCAGAGGCGCCAGTGCTCTCCACGAGTCAGGAATGGAAGCTGTAGGCCGTGAGGGCTTGTCCTGAGAAAGATTTGGGGGTTCTCTTACCCAAAGAGAGTAGTGGAGCTAGTGGCCCCACTCTGAGATCTCCTGTGAAAAGAAAAAGTACTTGACTTCTATTTTTTTTTTACCTGATGCTCCATATCCAAGTAACACTTTTGCTTCTGCAGCAGTAGACAGAGAGGCGATTGGGGCTCGCCTTTCGAGTAGGAGTACTCCTCCTTCTGGGACTCGCCCTTCAAGTAGGAGTGCCCCTCCTTCCAAGGCGGCGAGGGTAGACAGCACCTCAAGGGGGAACTCTCCATCAGTGACTTTCAGGGCAAGCTCTCTCGCATCCACCCCTTCAGCGGAGGCACAGCCGTGTTCCCATCGGGTGGCCTCTCCTGCAGCGTCTCCTCCGCCAGCGAGCTCTTCCGCCACGATTGCTGCTCTGGAGCCTTCTTCTTCGGCTGTACCTTCTGCCGCTCAGTCGTGTCCATCAAGCTCGGGAGCTTCTGCAGGGGCACCGACTTGGGCCAATCCTATGCTGGGCAATCCGCTGGTGATTCGGGAGAAGCTCGGGCGATTTGTGTTTCCTCCTGAGGTTACGCAGTTCAATGCTTTGGGTACCGAAAGAGTCATTGACACATTCTTAGAGGGTTTGGCTCAGGTAAAGGCTTACTGTTTCCTTTTCTCCAGACTTTCATTTTTTTTTCTATGTGTACTCTCATTTTCTGTCTCTTATTGCTCCAGGCTTCTACTTCGTCCGTCTGCTTGCTGTCGAGGGTCCGACATAACACTCAGCTGAAGCAGGAGAATGATAGTATGCAACAGGAGCTCTCCACTGCTCGAAGGAAGATTGCGGCTCTTGAAGCTGCTAGAGGAGCTTCTGAGGCTGATCTTGCGGCAGCCCGTGAGAGGGCGACCAGGTTCGAGACTGAGCTCTCAGCAGCCCTCGAGAGGGCGACCAGGGCAGAGGCTGAACTTTCGGCGGCCCGCGAGAGGGCGACCAGGGCAGAGGCTGAGCTAATGAAGGCCCGCGAGAGGGCTTTGCTCAGTGAGGCTGAGCTTGTGAAGGCCCGCGAGAGGGCTTCGCTCAGTGAGGCTGAGCTTGCACAGACCCGCGAGAGGGTGTTGCTCAGAGAGAGTGTCATGGCGACAGAGATAAAGGCAGTGCACGATAGAGCTTCTCAGGCTGAGAAGGAGTTAGCGGATGGTCTTGCCGATGCTTTCATTGATGGCTACGAGGAGCTTCGAGGGAAGATTTCTGCTGCTTTCCCTGACCTTGACCTTTCAGGCTTTGTGCCAACCGAGGCGCTTGATGAAGGTGATGGAGGCTCTGATGACGCAGAGGATGGCGAGGATGATGAGGAGGATGACGAGGATGGCGAGGAGGGGAGCCGTGAGAGTGATTAGGGTACAGGAGACTTTGATATGTTTCATTACACATAGTTTTTTTTTTTTTTTTGAGAAGGCAATTTTGTGGCCTAACTGTTGGAATGAGTAACAGATAGAAATTTTATTTATTTACTGCTCATGATAAAAGAACATTCCATAGGGTATTGAAAAAAAAATTAAACTCCCAATTTTCACTGCTTCTTTCCCCTTCATGTGTTACTGGTAGTACCTCTTCAGGTGTTCCGCATTCCATGGATGAGGTAGGGCCTTCCCTTCAAAGTTCTGGATCCTATAAGCGCCTGGTCTTACCACCTCTGTTATGAGATATGGACCTTTCCAATTCGGTCCCAGTTTGCCTTCGCGATAATCTTTCGTGGCGAGGATCACCTTTTTAAGGACCAGATCTCCTGGTTGGAAGGAACGAGGCTTTACTCTCGAGTTATAGTATTTTTGCCATGCGTCGCTTATACTCTGCATTGCGGACGTTGGCCATCTCCCTTGCTTCCTCCATCAAATCGAGGTTGATGCGAAGTCCTTCCTCATTGGTGTTGGGGTCGTGGTGCTGGACCCTAAGAGAATGGACCCCAATCTCAACAGGGATGACTGCCTCAGTCCCAAAAGCGAAAGAGAAAGGAGTTTCCCCGGTAGGAGCTCTTGTTGTGGTCCGATAGGCCCACAATAGTCAAGGAAGCTCGTCGACCCAAAGGCCCTTCGCTTTTTCGAGCCTTGTCTTTAGGTTACGCAGGATTGTTCTTACCATGACTTCTGCTTGCCCGTTTGCCCGTGGATGTGCTGGGCTAGAATGGGGCTGCTTTATCTGAAGGTCGGAACAAAACGAATTGAAGATTTTATTGTCGAATTGTTTTGCATTATCACTGACAATGGCGTGAGGGATTCCAAAGCGACAGACTATGTTTTTCCAGACAAAGTCCTTTACTTTGGAGTCTGTGATCCTTGCCAAGGGTTCCGCCTCCGCCTACTTTGTAAAATAGTCGATGGCGACCACTACAAACTTGCATTGTCCCTTACCCAAAGGAAGGGGGCCTAGGATATCAATTCCCCATTTAGAGAAAGGCCACGGACTTATCACGGCTGTGAGTTCTTCTGGTGGCTGCCTTGGCACAGTGGCGAAGCGCTGGCATTTGTCACATTTTCTGGCAGATTCTTTGGCGTCCGTTAGCATGCTGGGCCAAAAGAAACCTTGCCTAAGTGCTTTGTGGGCAAGGGAGCGTCCTCCAGAATGGTTCCCACAAATTCCTTCGTGGATTTCCCGCAGGGCGTAATCAGCTTCTTCAGGCGAGAGGCACCGCAACAACGGTAAGGAGTAGCCCTTCTTGTAGAGGATATCTTGTAAGAGGGTGAATTTGGAAGATCTCATCCTCAGCTTTCTTGCCTTAAGGGGGTCCTCTGGTAGTGTGCCTTCTTGAAGATATGCCCTTATTTGGGTCATCCGGTTCGTTTCAGCTGTAGTACAGTTAATGCTTTCAGTGCTTTCATCCAACTGGCTTGGTGCGAACTGGTGCCCAAAGAATGCTGGTTTGCCTGATGGGATCTCTAGGGATGAGGCGAGCCTGGCAAGTGCATCGGCGGCAACGTTGCTCTCCCGAGGGATATGACATATTTGGAAATATTGGAACCGCGGGATTAGTTTTTTCACCATGCTGAGATAATCATGCATTCTTGTTTCCTTTGCTTCAAATTCGCCTTTTACTTGATTAACTATCAACTGAGAGTTGCTGTAAGCGGTGAGGCATCGGGCGTTCATTTCGAGTGCCAAATTTAGGCCAGAGAGGAGAGCCTCATATTCTGTTTCATTGTTAGAAGCAGTGAAGTGGAACTTTACCGCTGTTGAGTTCATGAATTTGCACATTTACGTATCATTTTAGGATTAATTATGGATTTAATTAGGTGAATTGCATCATTATTCATATGATTTCATCATTTCATGCATTTTCACATACGAACCTGAATTTTCATACTTTTCATACATTTTCTGTATTAACTTAGAATGTTTTGCAAATTTTCTCCGAAGAGTCCCAGTTGGAGTAGAACTCTGTCCGGATGGGTCCCGCTTCAATATGGGCTCTTCAATATTTGATGTGTTGAATTGGAATGTAAAGAAAATGAGAATTGCAGGCCTCTGTCACGAAACCCACTTTCAAGCACACATTGTCATCCTGGGCCATGCATTGCTGAATTGAAGTATATTGAAGAATCCACCATGTGGACCCCACACACAAGCCATATGCAAATTAATCAAAGGAGGGGTCCACTCATCATGTCAGTGGAAGAGTCCTAACTACAGTAGAAAACTTCTCATAGGACCCACTCTTCAAGCAGATGAAATATATATCCCACATGGCAGGGTCCACAGTAGTTGCATATTTGAAATTATTGATGGATAATTTAAAGAGTACAATTTTGATTGGAACAAAAGAAGAAGAGTTTGAATCAATCCACATCTGATATCCTTTCAAAAATGAAAGTTGTGTAGAGATAGAATCCATTGCAAATCAAATTCTAGAAGTTAATCCCGTTTTTCTCAGGACAACTCATCTTCAAATGGCCATAACTTGCAATCTGACCGTCGGATCGATGAAATTTACCTACCATTGGAAAGCCTATTCAGAGTAGATATCTTTGGAGCCCAAGAACGTGCAAATCAGAGCTATATTGACAAAGTTATGGGCCCAGAGATTTTCATGTTCATTTTTTAGACGGGATTGCAATTAAATCTACACCATTGTTTATAATCAATTGCTGCACATCCTTTGTGGGACCCCATCTGAAGATTAGCCAAGCCACCCAGAGGTTTCCAGAAGCTTCCACCTCATTCAAATTCAAAAAGGATAAGATATGTACCTTATCAATAAAGATAAAACAGAATTGAAGAGAAGGTGTCTACATTCAATGTATCTGATAGATAACCGGAGAAATAAAAGGAGCCAAAGAGTAGCATACGAGAGACAACTCTCCCTCCCTTGGACGTCCATTACTCTCTCTCTCTCTCCTCTTTCTCTTCTTTCTTTTTCATAATTAATAGAATTTAAGAATTATTTTTGGGTATTCTGGAGCCCTGTTCCAGAAATTAGGAATTTTAGAAGAGAGATTTTTGAGAGACCATTGTACAAGGAGATGCAATCAATGAAATTATTTATGGAGTTCTTCTCAATGGCTGGCTAGATTTCTGGATTGGAGCATACAGATGAAGCTAAGTAGATTTTTAATTTAATTTATGTGATTTTTCTATTATTTATTGTCTCTTTCAAAATGCATGCTCTATTAGAATAATAGATCTGTCTTCATGCCTTAGGCAGCCTCTGTTTTGATTTCTAATGAACATAGTTTGATGATTTATACTTATTTTGATAGATTGTGCTTAGGATTGGGATCCTTTGATAATTTATGCTTAATTTGATGAGTCGTGCTTATGATTTTTCATTCTTTTATGAGGTGAAGGAGGTCTTGGGTTGTGACCTTATTATTAAAAATTGATTTTTGCAAAAGACAAATTTTTCCGGATCCAAAACATTGATTTGTTGAAGATCTGAGTTATTTTTGGGACAAATAGTATAATAATTGCATGGATGGATTAATTATCTTGCTTAGTGGATTTTGGATGCTCTGATCTGTTTTACATATTTAATTAGTTTGTCTTTCTGATTTTTTTTTCTCTAATTTCTTTTCTTGGATCTCAATTGCTTATTAATCTTTGATAAAAAAAATCAGATTTTGAATTTTAACTTAGTAGTGCTCCTTGTGGGATTCGACCTGTATTTGCCACTGTCTCAAAAAGACAACTGTGCACTTGCAGTAATAAAAGATTGAATTTAAATTCACATCAAGTTTTTGGCGCCGTTGCCGGGGAGCCAAATCTGAGTTTTTATTAAAAATCTTATTTTCTTTTATTTTTATTAGATTCATATGCATGCTCATATTTAGGTTGCATTAGTTGTTTAGTCATCTAATTTTGCATTAGTAGTATTCTTTGCAAGTAGTAGTAGTTAGTATTTCTCTTTGCTAATTTTTCAGACCTTTCTGATTTTTCTGATTTTTTTTATTAATTGAATTTTCGGAATAAATAATTAATTAAAAAAAACCAAAAAAAAAAAAATTTTTTTTTTTGAAGGATTTCTTTTAATTCCGAATTTCAGTAAATAAAAAAAAAAACTTTTATTTGAGATTGGTCTAACAAGTGTCTTGATTAGATTAGGATTGGTAAGATAGAGTTTATAATCTTTAGGACTAGTTGTTTTGATTAATTTGCTAACTTTTGAATTCTGAAAGTAGGTAGTGGGAAATTTTAAAATTTCATCTCTTAAGTTGTTTAGATTAGTTAGAGTTTTTAAATCTAAAATTTGAATCGGATAAGATTAGATTTCTTATAATTGAAAACTTTTTGAAAACTCTAACCATATCTGGATACTTGTTTGGATAATTTAGAATTTCTGATTTTTTTTGTTATTTTGTAGATAGAATTTTTTTTTTATTTGTTCAATAACTTAGAATCCACTTTGGATAGAGTTTTTATTAACTTGGTATTTAAAAAAAAAAATTAGGATAAGATAGAATTTTGAATTGATGTGCTAACTTAGGATTTACTAATAAGAGTTTTTTTTTGAATAGGTTACCTTGGTAAGAGGAGAGTTGCACAAAAGCAGGAAACTGTGTGGATTTGCTCTAAGCAAACAAGTTGCTCTCAGATTTTCTAAATTTAAATTGCTCTCAGAATTGAAAAATTTGCCAAAAAAAAAAAAAAAAAAAAAAAAAAAAAGGCGTGGGCCCGCTGTAAGACTTTCTAAACTTTACCCCACGAATCTTTTACTTGCAAGTGGGGCTTGGGTGATTTAAATTTTTGCAAATTGTGAATGCTTGATTGACACACCATTTAATTGGACCCCACACACTTAGTTAAGGGCAATTAACCCAAAATAAGATAAGGACTGGGTTTCATCACCAGATCCTTGCCCAATTAGGTTTAATCACCTCTCACATAGTAACCTAAATATTAATTAAAATAAAGTAGAAACGAGACCATACGACTCGAGCTCATTAGGACGAAGACCACAAAAGGTTGCACCAATTGCGCTCTTTGGTCAAGTCGATGTCTAGGTAAGTCTTGTCCCTCCAAAGGGTGGCAGTCTCTGTTCTAGGAGTTTGGTTCTTAAGCGGGACCCTTGCCAAGTGCATTGTGACCCCACCACTCATCCTGGGGACTTACCTGGTCGATTTTGCTTCATAAGACCGGATTGGAGGCCTTAGTGCACTCTTCAAACCAGTTAGGAGCTGTCTAGTGTGTTAGGTTAACCATAAGATAATTTCTTGTGCTCAATCCTTGTACTTGACTGCTTGTGCATCATCTAGTAAGACCATTAGGGCCCTGCATATAGATTAGGCTTGCATTTCTTTAAGGTTGAACCCAATGCATGCGTTCTAGACCTGAGAGAGAGAAACTGTGGGTACGCAAGAGTAAAAGGTTAGTCAGGATAGAGCCCGATTTAGCCTTAACCATTGTCGGAAAGTCTTCAATCTTTGAAGAAATTGTTAGGATGGCTAATCAAGTGGACCCACCCATGACTTTGAAGGACTACATGTACCCTACCAGGACAACTCAACCGTCCTGCATCACCTTGCCTCAGACCAATGCCACATTTGAGCTGAAATCTGGCACAATCCAAATGCTCCCAGTATTCCGTGGGCTAGACCAAGAAAACCCATATCAACATGTTAGGGAATTTGAGGACATTTGTGGGACCATGAGAATTATTCACATGACTGAGGAGGCCCTTAAACTTAGATTATTTCCTTTTTCCTTAAAAGAGAAGGCTAAAGCTTGGCTTTATGCCTTACAGGCCGGGTCCATCACTACATGGGCCAAGCTAGTCGAAGAATTTTACAAAAAATTCTACTCCAAGCAAAAAACCGCTTCGATTAGGCAGGCCATCAATGGATTCCAACAAATGGAAGGGGAGACACTTTATAGTTATTTGGAACGATTTAAGGACCTCTTAATCCAGTGTCCCCACCATGGTTTTGAGAAAATCCGATTAGTCCAAATTGTGTATGAAGGCATGGATTACCCAACCAAACAAATGGTGGAATCTTTTTGTGGTGGGAATTTTACGCAGAAAACAGCAGAAGAAGCTTGGACATTTTTGGAAGAAACTTCTGAAAACACATTGCAGTGGGCCCCTATCAAGCGGGAGCCCATCAAACCCACCATTCCTGAAAAAGGGGGAATGTTCAAAATTGAACCCAAAATTGAGGCTGAGGCCAAATTGGCCACACTTGTGAGGAGAATAGAGGCCTTAGAGCTGAACCAAAAGCCCACACCAAACACTTTGGAATCATTAAGATATAATCAGGCCATGAATGGAGGGATTGACCCATCAATTTTGGGTCAAACCGAGTCTGTTGAGGAGGTGAATGCGTTATATCAAAACACTCGTTTTGATAATCGTCAAAAGTATGACCCGTACTCGAACACTTACAATCCAGGTTGGAGGGACAACCCGAACTTCTCTTGGACCAAAGGCCCAACTCAGGGTGGCCCATCTCAGTCTACTCAATTTCAGCCCAATCAATCTCAAGTTAGTGCCCCACCCGGTTTTCAAAAACCTAACTTCAACCCCAATCCATTGACCCAGAGGGTAGATTCGTTAGAAGAGGCCATGAAACTCATGTCTCAAACCACGGCCCAATTGTCTCAGAGTACTGCTCAATTCCAGCAGACCACTACTCAACTTTTGAATGGCCACACCCAAACCCTTGCAAAATTAGAATATCAGATGGGCCAATTAGCCAGCTCCATCAGTGCCAGAGACAAGGGAACCTTCCCTAGTCAACCCGAACCTAATCCCAAGGGCCAAGTTGTTCATGATCCTAAAGGAAAAGGGCCGGAACAAGTTAAATCCATAATCACCCTTAGGTCGGGTACACATGTTGATAACAAGGTCAAACTATCCAATGAAGCTAACGAAGAATCAAATGAGAAAGTAGAAACTGAGAAACCAAATGTGAATGGTGAACCCATATCGGAACCAGAGAACCTAGTTAATGCTGGACCATCACCTAGTGAGCCCACTCCTAGGACCTATGTTCCCAAGGCACCATACCCACAGAGGTTAGGCCCAGCAAAATCAACTGTTCAGTTGGATAAAATGCTAGAAGTATTTAAACAAGTGCGGATTAATATTCCACTACTTGATGCTATCCAACAAATTCCGGCCTATGCACGATTTCTGAAAGATCTGTGCACCTTCAAAAGGACTACCAATGTGCCCAAAAAGGCTTTTCTAGCCCAACAAGTTAGCTCAATCATTTCTTGTCCAACACCAATCAAATACAAAGACCCAGGGTGTCCTACCATTTCTTGTCAGATAGGGGACCATCACATAGAGAAAGCTTTGCTAGACTTGGGTGCAAGTGTGAACCTTCTTCCTTACTCTGTTTATGAAGAATTAGGTTTGGGGGAATTGAAAAAGACCCATGTGACCTTGCAATTGGCTGATGCATCAATTCGATACCCCAAGGGGGTAGTCGAAGACGTTCTTATCAAAGTTGGAGACTTTGTGTTCCCTGTCGATTTTATTGTCTTGGATACCAAACACACATCTGGGGCTAAACCCAAAATTCCAGTCATCTTGGGGAGACCATTCCTTGCCACATCCAATGCCTTGATCAATTGTAGGAATGGAGTAATGCAAATTTCTTTTGGGACCATGACAGTCAAAGTGAACATTTTTAATGTCACTAACCAACCTCCCGATGAGGAGGATGGGGTTTTTGAAGTAAGTTATATTCATGAATTGGTAGAAAATCACTTACCCCATTTGAAACTTGAAGATCCACTAAAAGCTTGTCTGGCCCACTATGGAAGTGATTTTGATATACATAGCCACATTGAAAAGGTGTATGCACTACTAGATTCAACTCCATTCATGGAAGATAATAGGTGGCAACCTAAGCGAGAGATCTTGACCTCAATTTTGGAAGGTAAGTATGTTTGGGATCCAGGTGGATTCCATGTTAGGTGTCAAATAGGGTAGTTTTTTTTTTTTTATTTATATATATTATTATTAGTTTAGGTTATTTTTTTCATTGTTTTGACTAACCTTGGACAGAGAAAGCCATGCAAACTCATCAGGTAACTTCTTCCCTTTACTTCCTACAATATATTTTTCCTCATGTTACATTATCATTTTCCGTATTACATGCACGACATCGAGGACGTTGTCTAGTTTAGGTTTGGGGGTGGGAACAAGCACACTTGTCCAATTTGAGGTGATTTTTTTTTCAATTTTAGGCAATCTTTTTTTTTTTTGCTTTTAAAATTTAGGAAATCTTTTCGATTCTTTGCATTTGTGCAATTTAATTTAATTTTTTTTTTTTGAAAAAAAAAAAAGGAAGTTTTCAAAGGAATTGATAAAATTCAACGATGCTCGGAAACCTGGAATTTTGAAATTTTTGGAAGGAAGTAAAATGAAGGTTCATCTTTTCTAGAATATATCAAAACGGTACTAAACTATGTTTTTCACTGAAACACGTATACATCTATCAAGATTTTGGATAGGAAGCCTTGGAGTTGAATTTAGAGTTTTTCAAGAAAGATAGGATAACTTTCTGAAGTTTAGCCTTATAAGTCTACCTGGTTCATCAGGATGGTTAGGCCAACCAACACCATTGGACTAATTCAGGTGAATTGAAAAAGGCTGTCTATTGTTGGGGACCGTAAAAAAAAATAAAAATAAAAATAAAAATAAAAAAAATAAAAAAAAGAGAAAAGAAAAAAAAAGTGTTTAGTTAGAAGTCTTGAAAAGAATAAAAAGTTTTGTGACTAGTTTGGGTTCGTAGCCTTTTTAACCCGAGCCAGTAAGCCCTTAGGGGTATTTACATACCTAGTGCCCTAAAACCATCTGGTTTGGGAGTCATTGGCCTAACGCTCGTTACATGGGTTAATTAGAAAGCTTAAGGGACCTAGGCATTGCACAGTCACATGTGCGTGTTTGAAAAAAAAATAGAAATGCATCTCACGGCCTTTGATAAAACAGTAGTGCGAAAGCCATCATAGTAGCCTTGAGAGGAAACTTATGAGCCACTAAATCTAGGAAAGATCAGAGCATTTAAAGGAGAATTCTATTTTCATCACATCATAGCGGAACATTTGAAAGATTGATTAGATGTATACACTTGCACAAGGCACACAAAAGTTTGGTGTTTGAAAAAAAAAAAAAAGAAAAGAAAAGAAAATGAAAAGAGAAGTTTGAAATTAGAAGGATGAACCGAATTTTGAAAAGTCTGAGATTTTCTCTATTCTGTGTTACACAAAGAGTATCCGAGATAACATGATTTCCTTAAAAAAAAAAAACAAAAAGTTTCTTTGTTTTTATTTCTGTGTGTTTTTAAGATAAATGAATTTTGTGGGTATATTCACTGCAAACCCTCACGAGGCACAACTCGTCCACTAGGGGGAACGTAGGGGTTTAAGGGCTCGTTGCATGCGCTAAATGCAACCGAGAATACCAGCGAAAGTGGCTTTATTTTCATTTTTGCTTTCTTTTCTTAGATTAGGTTAAAGAACTTCAAATTTTTGCTCACAACTTTTGCTAAGGGACTAGCAAAATGCTGGTTGGGGGGTGTGTTGAGTTCATGAATTTGCACATTTACGTATCATTTTAGGATTAATTATGGATTTAATTAGGTGAATTGCATCATTATTCATATGATTTCATCATTTCATGCATTTTCACATACGAACCTGAATTTTCATACTTTTCATACATTTTCTGTATTAACTTAGAATGTTTTGCAAATTTTCTCCGAAGAGTCCCAGTTGGAGTAGAACTCTGTCCGGATGGGTCCCGCTTCAATATGGGCTCTTCAATATTTGATGTGTTGAATTGGAATGTAAAGAAAATGAGAATTGCAGGCCTCTGTCACGAAACCCACTTTCAAGCACACATTGTCATCCTGGGCCATGCATTGCTGAATTGAAGTATATTGAAGAATCCACCATGTGGACCCCACACACAAGCCATATGCAAATTAATCAAAGGAGGGGTCCACTCATCATGTCAGTGGAAGAGTCCTAACTACAGTAGAAAACTTCTCATAGGACCCACTCTTCAAGCAGATGAAATATATATCCCACATGGCAGGGTCCACAGTAGTTGCATATTTGAAATTATTGATGGATAATTCAAAGAGTACAATTCTGATTGGAACAAAAGAAGAAGAATTTGAATAATCCACATCTGATGTCCTTTCAAAAATGAAAGTTGTGCAGAGATAGAATCCATTGCAAATCAAATTCTATAAGTTAATCCCGTTTTTCTCAGGACAACTCATCTTCAAATGGCCATAACTTTCAATCCGACCGTCGGATCGATGAAATTTACCTACCATTGGAAAGCCTATTCAGAGTAGATATCTGTGGAGCCCAAGAACGTGCAAATCAGAGCTATATTGACAAAGTTATGGGCCCAGAGATTTTCATGTTCATTTTTAGACGGGATTGCAATTAAATCCACATTGTTTATAATCAATTGCTACACATCCTTTGTGGGACCCCATCTGAAGATTAGCCAAGCCACCCAGAGGTTTCCAGAAGCTTCCACCTCATTCAAATTCAAAAAGGATAAGAGATGTACCTTATCAATAAAGATAAATCAAATTTGAAGAGAAGGTGTCCAGATTCAATGTATCTGATAGATAACCGGAGAAATAAAAGGAACCAAAAAGTAGCTACGAGAGACAACTCTCCCTCCCTTGGACGTCCATTACTCTCTCTCTCTCTCCTCTTTCTCTTTCATAATTAATAGAATTTAAGAATTATTTTTGGGTATTCTGGAGCCCTGTTCCAGAAATTAGGAATTTTAGAAGAGAGATTTTTGAGAGACCATTGTACAAGGAGATGCAATCAATGAAATTATTTATGGAGTTCTTCTCAATGGCTGGCTAGATTTCTGGATTGGAGCATACAGATGAAGCTAAGTAGATTTTTAATTTAATTTATGTGATTTTTCTATTATTTATTGTCTCTTTCAAAATGCATGCTCTATTAGAATAATAGATCTGTCTTCATGCCTTAGGCAGCCTCTGTTTTGATTTCTAATGAACATAGTTTGATGATTTATACTTATTTTGATAGATTGTGCTTAAGATTGGGATCCTTTGATAATTTATGCTTAATTTGATGAGTCGTGCTTATGATTTTTCATTCTTTTATGAGGTGAAGGAGGTCATGGGTTGTGACCTTATTATTAAAAATTGATTTTTGCAAAAGACAAATTTTCCGGATCCAAAACATTGATTTGTTGAAGATCTGAGTTATTTTTGGGACAAATAGTATAATAATTGCATGGATGGATTAATTATCTTGCTTAGTGGATTTTGGATGCTCTGATCTGTTTTACATATTTAATTAGTTTGTCTTTCTGATTTTTTTTTCTCTAATTTCTTTTCTTGGATCTCAATTGCTTATTAATCTTTGATAAAAAAAATCAGATTTTGAATTTTAACTTAGTAGTGCTCCTTGTGGGATTCGACCTGTATTTGCCACTGTCTCAAAAAGACAACTGTGCACTTGCAGTAATAAAAGATTGAATTTAAATTCACATCAACCGCATACTTGAGGGGTGTGCCATCGGGGCTGATCAATACGAGACCCGCTCCACTTCCATCATTGGTCGCAGAGCCATCAACATAGCGCTTCCATAATGGTACCGAGGGACTCTGAGCTTCAGGCTGGGAAACAGGGAGCCACGGGGCGCCCGAGGCAAGAAGTGCCTGGGCACCCAGGGGTGCTGGGGCGCCCTTGGCAAGAAGTGCCTGGGCGCCCAGGTCTTGGGCGCCCAGGGGTGTCTAGTCCCTCATGGGTTGGGCCTGGAGATTTGGGATTGTTCGGGCGACCCCTTGGTTTTCCTCGTATGGTGGTGACCCGCCTTGTAGGGGCGAGGCGAGTTCATCAGTCTCCTCATCTGCTTGTGTAAACTCAGCTACAAAATCTGCCAAAACTTGCGCTTTGATGGCCACCCTCGGTTGGTACTGGACATCGAATTCGCCCAATTCAACTGCCCATTTAAGTAGCCTCCCGGACACATCTAGCTTTCCCAAAACTAACTTCAAAGGTTGATCCGTAATCACCACCACTGTATGACTCTAGAAATAATGCCTTAGGCGTCTTGCCGTCGAGATGAGGGCAAGCGCGAGTTTTTCTAGCTTCGAGTACCTAACTTCTGCCCCCCTGTATGCCCTGCTCACATAATAAATGGGTTTTTGTATCCCACCATGATTTCTGATGAGGACGGAGCTTACTGCTGTTGAGGAGGCAGAGAGGTACAAGTACAACCGCTGATAGGTTGCACCTGCATTTTTTAGCCCGAAGGGCATGACTCTGTAACAGTAGGTTCCCCCTGGGGTGATGAATGATGTTTTTTCTTGGTCTGGGGGGTGCATGCTGATCTGGTTGTACCCAGAATATGCATACAAGAAAGTGAGCAGTTCATGTCCTGCCGTGGCATCAATGAGCAGGTCAATCCTCGGTAGCGGGTAGCTGTCTTTTGGGCACGCCTTGTTGAGCTCAGTGAAGTCAACACAAAAGCGTCATCTTCCGTTGGCTTTGGCTACCATCACAACATTGGAAAGCCACTCAGGATATGCCACTTCCCTGATTGCCCCATTTTCAACTAGCTTTCTCACCTCCTCGCCCATTGCTTGAGCCCTTTCAGCGGAAGCGCTCCTCAGCTTCTGACGAACAGGCTTGTAGCGAGTATCAATATTGAGGCTGTGGGTGGCGATGCTAGGGTCGATTCCTTCCAAGTCCGCGTGAGACCACGCGAAGACGTCCATGCTATGCCTCAGCAATTCTACTAGCTGGTGACCAAGATCTTCTGGGAGAGTAGAGCCAAGGTATACTTTTCTGTCTGGATGCTCCTCGTCCAAAACCACGGAGGTGAGTTTCTCCACTGGCTCTCCTCTCTCAATGGTGGCGTCATCCCTTGGATCAAGGGTCTCAATTTGCAATGCTTCCTGTGGCTTTTTGTCCTTTATTGAGGAGACATAGCACTCCCTGGCGGCCACCTGGTTCCCCCTGACCTCTCAAACTCCATTAGAGGTTGGAAAGCGGAGGATGAGGTGATAGGTGGAGGGGACAGCTTTTAACGTGTTGAGAGCAGGTCGCCCCAATATGATATTGTAAGCTGATGGGCAGTCTATTACTAAGAAATTGACCATAATAGTGGAGCTTCGGGGTGCTACTCCGACGGTAACTGGCAGCATAATTGCTCCCAGGGGGTACATTTTTTCCCCTGAGAATCCAATGAGGGGCAACTTGACAGGTCGTAGCCTTTCCCTGCCTAGGCTCAACTTGTCATAAGCATCTGCGAACAGGATATCTGCAGAACTGCCGCTATTCACTAGGATCCTACGCACCTGGAAGTTGGCGACGGTCAGGGTGATCACCAGTGGGTCATTATGGGGGAGCTATATCCCCTCCAAGTCCCTATCCGAAAAGGATATGACCTCGCCTTCACCATGCCGGGGCGCTTTGGATAGGCGTGCTTCATCAGTGTGCCTGGCCTTTCTAGCTTGGGCCTTCATTGCTGAGAGCGACTCCGCCGATCCCTCGGAAATAGTCTGAATTTCCCCGAAGGGCTGTTATTTTCTCGGTTATGGGGCGGTGACGGTGCTTGGGCCCTACCAGCGACATACTGGCGCAGGTGTCCACGCTGAATGAGGTCCTTAATTTGCTTTTTGAGTTCATAGCAGTCGTTAGTGTCATGGCTATGGTCGCGATGAAAGCGACAGTACTTGTTCGGATTTCTGCGGTTTGGGGGAGACTTCATCTTCCCTGGCCATTTTACAGCGGGATCATCTTGGATCTGAAACAAGATGTGTCCGACTGCGGCATTGAGAGGGGTGAAGGCTTGTCTGTCCCTCTGAGGAGCTGGTCCGAGTCTCTCTTTGACAGGTATCCTCTCCGTCCTGCTCCGCTTATTGCCGTTCTCCTTCCTGTCGTCTCTGTCTCGCTCCTTCCCCTTGCCCTCTGGTCTGGAGGACTCTCCTCGCCTAGCCTTGGTGATGTTTTCAGCATTCATGTACTTCTGGGCTTTTGCCAGCAGCTCCGGAAAGCTCTTTGGCGGGCGCTTCATCACCGAAAAGAGGAAGCTTGGCGAGCGAAGGCCTCCTAGGAAGGCTGTCATGGAGACCTTATCGTCTGGCTCTTCGACTTGGAGTACCTCCTCGTTAAAACGAGTGAGGTAGCTCCTGAGGCTTTCGTTTTTATCCTGCTTTATGCTGAGCAGGTGTGTGGCGGGCTTCTGGTGGCGACGTCCTCCAATGAAGTGTGACACAAAGGACTTGCTTAGCTCTGCAAAGGTGGAGATGGAGGCTGGGGCTAGACTGGAGAACCATTGCCTTGCGGATCCCTTTAATGTAGTTGGGAATGCTCTACACATAATCTCGTCGGAGATGTTATGTAGTTGCATTAAAGTTTTGTAAGTTTCCAGGTGATCCAGTGGATCCTTCGTCCCATCGAAGGTCTCCATAGTTGGCATTTTGAACTTTTGAGGAAGTGGGTAGCTCGCCACGCCGGACTTGAACGGTGTGTCCGTTCATTGTACAAGGTAGTCTATTGTTTCTGGTCCCTGTTCCTTCATGGCATTGAAGACATCACCAAGCTGATTCTGCATTTCCCTGATCTTCTCATCCCAACGATTGGGGGCTTCTCTGGACTGGCCTATGAAATGACTCTCATCCTCCATGCTTTGGTTTTCACTTCCCCCCTCCTGGGAATGAGGATCCTCATCGTTAGAAGTGGGGGGAGGAGGTGGAAGTCCACCGCGATTCGCCCTTCCCATAGGTCCTCCCAATGGGGCTCCACCCGAGGGTGGAGGCGCCTCATGATGGGCACGGCCTTGAGGATCGACCAGGATACCCCGTGGGGGGCGACATGGAGAGCTCCAGCAGAGGCGCCCTGGTCGCCATGAGGATGGGCGCCCAAGTGTGCTCCTTGACCCTGGGCGCCCTGGGAATGGGCGCCCAGGTGAGGATGGGGACGGGTAGCTCCTCGGCCCCGGGCACCGGGATGGGGATGGGCGCCCGGGCGAGGCGCTCCTCTACGTGGAGCAGCCGGATGCTCTGGGCGCGGCACTTCCTGCGGTGGTACCGTACCAAGCTGTGCTCCTCCTTGCCCTGCGAGCATGAGTTGCAGTATCTGCTGGTTTTGTGGTCACCAGCTGCTGCATGGTCTCCAGCATTTGTTGGGGAGAGGGAGCAGGGGTATTCAGTGTAGGATTACCCTCGCCCTCCCGCGAGGGGTTACCATCTTGTCGTCTAGTTGATCTTGTGGTGATCACCATAGTTTCGAAAAAAGGAAATTTTCTTCGATTCCCACAGACGGCGCCAAACTGATAATGCCAAAAGATATTTTCGGGCACCACCGGTCAAGTGATGAGTAATTAATGCGAGACTTAATGGGGAGAGAGAGAATTTATAGTGGTTCGGTCAGTGTGACCTACGTCCACTTCAAACTAGTGATTTTTCTTCTCCGAGGTAGGGATTACAAGTCAGAAAAGTACAATGATAGTGTAAAAATGGATAAGAATTGCCTTCCCCCCTAGTGCCGGTGGGGCTTTGTGATTTATAGTCTTCCCCTAACAGATGAGGACGACTCTGCAGCAACGGGCACTTCATTCTGGTGGATTCTCCGAACCGCCCTCAACAGACAAGGCATGTAGGATCTCCTCCGTAGGACTTGGTAAAAGCAGGTTAAGGGAACGACGCGCTGACTTCGTTACTTCGTGGATTCGGACCCGACTTTCAACGAATGGATCTGGACCTTGGCTCATTACGGCCTCGGGTCACTTAAGCCTGACCCACCATCGTGAACTGAGTCTCTTGGGCCTGACCCGTCATTGTGGACCGAGTCATTTGGGCCTGACCCATCACCAATGTTTTTTTTTTTTTTTTTATCCATAGTGAATACACAGAAATTAGATTACTAGACCTCTAATTAGATATATAAAAGTAATCATTTCATCTACCAGCCATACCCCCAAGTATTTGAATACATACGTGTCACCATGGTCCCTCTCATTTTGAAACGGCTCGAGTAAATACGTGTGGGCAAACCCTCCATCATCAACCTCCCTAAGCACATGACTCCGAGCAGCTCAGCCTTCCTTAGGCCATCCTAATGTTCAATTCTTCCCTAAACTGGCCAAAGGCCGAGCCAGAGTCGCCAATGTTTCTTGTATTGGAAGGATGCCATCCAAGAAGGGTAAAGACAATGGAAGATTAGGATTTTTGAAGAGGTTTATGCTTTATAGAGGTTGAGGAAGTTATCAGACAATTCTTTTGCTGCTCTCTTTTCATGTGTGCGACTTTCTTGCTATGTATGCGGATATTCTCCCATCTGTGCTTGTGTTCTCATCGTGGGTCCCAGCTCCTTTGGCTGACTAAAATAAAAGGTAAGGGTCTGAGTCCGGTCCAGATTCATAATTGACTTCCTATTAATAATTCAGGCTTGAGTCCAAATATTCTATGGACTGGACCCTAGCCCAACTAATTTTGTTCCTTCCTCCTAGTTGCCTAATTTGACCATACTATGCATTGGAATTAGAGCTGTCAAAATGCAACACGACCCGTTAACACGACACGAACCCACACGATAGTAACGGGTACGGGTGGGCTCTTAATGGGTTCGGATTGTTAATGGGTCAAACTTGTTAACATGTTAAGTTAACGGGCCGTGTACGAATTAAACCAGTAACCCGTTAACAATCCACTTAACCCGTTAAACTTTTTTTAGTCCCTAAGTGTAGCTAGAATTAATTTATTTTCATAAAGAATAAATTGAAATTTATTATTTTATAGTGGGATTTTCTGTGGGATCCACTCAAGATCCTCACTTACAGTTTGTGCGGCTTATATATTTTTCTCCTTATATATTTTTGTATGATTTTCTTTTAATTTTCGAAATGACTTAATTAGTTAACGGGTTAACGGGTTGGGTTGTGCAACTCATTAAATTAACGGGTCGTGGTCGGGTTGGATTTTTTGACCTGTTAAGTTAACGGGTCGTATATGGGCTGATGTGATTTTAACTCGAATTCGTTAATCCGTAACTCGAATTCTTGAACAAAACATGATTTACAGCCCTAATTGGAATCAAACTTTTACAGTCTGTCTTGGATCGATTCATGATGGTTCCACTAACAGTAAATTACCAAAATTATAAAGTTTCTAGTCATCTAATATTTTATTATTCATGTGCCCTTTTACACAGTGGCCCATCAAGTCAGTGGTCATGATCCTCGAGAAATATAGACCGCAGTCAAGAGTACATTCTCGATTCAGTTCCACAAGTTATTTTATTTGTAATGGGACCGGATCCAAATTCTAAATCTACCTACCTTTTTGTCAATGGCAAGTCTTAGGGATTTTATTGCGATTAGCTAATTCATTGGTTAGATAAAACTCTGAATCTATTTGAGTTGCATTTTTCTAACTTTTTGTAGAACAGACAGTGGTTGGGCCGCCGGAAGACTTAAAGTGAAGATTGAAGAGTTTTGGATTGTTCAAGCCATTTCCTAGAACCTATATTCGCTATAGCGAAGTTGCAACCCAGCCAGCGGACAGGGACAGGGCTCGCTTTAGTGAGATTCCTACAGGCAGAAGCCCAGTTTTGTTCGGACTTTTAAGTAAGAATTTGAGACTGTTTGATATACTTAGTAGATTATTATTAGAAGTCTATTGCATGCTTATGAGGCTATAAATTGGGTGTTTCTCTCAACCCAAAAGAAAACACCACCTCTCTCATTATTCTGAGCAAGAGAGATCTAAGAGAGATAAATTTTCTCTAGAGCAATCAATTGAGAGATTGTGATGAAGCTTTACTCTGGAAGGTTTGAGGCTTCTACTTCTTTGTAGATGATTGGCTCATCTTGATTCTCAAGGCAATTGAAGGAGAATCAAGCATGGGGAGCTGTGTGTGGTGAGTAGTTGTGACAGTGAGGAGTTGTGCGAGAAGAACTAAAGTCCTTAGGTCAATGTACTGACTGGTATCAATGAGCTGTGAGTATATTTTATAACTATTCAATAGTGATTAGTTTTTCTAATCGTTTTTTTTTTTCCCTGGATAGGGCTTCTATATTAAATTTGTGTCTGTTTTTTTGTTGTGATTGCTTACTAGATAGTTTTGTGGTGATTGCTAGATAAATCTTATTTGGTTGGTTACTTCCATTGTACATTGGTTTATGAGACTAGCTTACTCGTTCCATTCTAGTAACTGCACTTTCACTGAGCATAAAAACAAAGCTGTCATTTGACTATGACTCAAACATAAATATAATAATGGAAATATCTTCACAGGAGCCCAATCCAGTACCTTGCCGGTCATCAAGAACCAATGAATTAATACACAAGTGTGTAAGTCAAACACTATTCATTTCACGCTGATGAGTGGTAGTAGATGGATTGATGATCGGAACAAATTGTTAATGTTCGAGACTCATTATCAATTTAAAATCTTGATCCTGAGTCTAGTAACTCGGCTGAGTCAAGATGCTTCCGGGCTAGTTCACCAGATTTTGCTCTTAAGATTTTACTCAATGATATGGTTCAGGGTGGGACATTGTTTTTTAGCAGTTCGAAATGTAGGCCCTACTAAGGGATTTATAATAGTAGACTGATAAATTTCTAATCCATGACCTTAGAAAAGCCTCTCTTCCTTCTACCTGCATGCTATTTGGCCACAGTTTGGCAAACCATATAAAAATTTTCTTACTCTCATGTCTAGACCAGTGGATGAGAGAAATGAAGTTCTAACCTACATCAAGTGGCTTTATTTGTTATTTGACCACTGCTCTTAACTTTGCTGGACAATAAAAAATTAGTTTATGGATTGAAAGCTTTCAACACCCAGTCTCTGTGATTAAAGTTATGGTTAATAAACAATAACCCTGTTGATTATACGCGGGAATTGGCGACAAAGTAAATAATTAGGAAAGTTGCATTGCATGGTTGATACCATCACACTATCTATTAAATGGAATATGACTATTCATAAACCATATCTTGCTGACTAGAGACTCCGGAATCCGGATCCACTCTGCAACGCAGAAAGTGGAGTCTAACTAACTTTTTTTTCTTCCTGGACTAATCCTAAAGGCACGAGATCATAATACGGTTACAAGAAGACAACAAAGGTGAGAAAGAGACAATTTTGTTTTATGTGTTTCATATAAATGGATTTATACGAAAGAAATATTAGTTTTTATATATTATATATTCGGATTACACATCAGACTAATTGCATCGCAAAGGTCCTTCATGCTAATAATGATAACAACTATGCCACAAGTATGGAGAGAGCACATATTGACAAGGGATTGTCATGACGTCATAACCTTAAATCATGCTTCAATTGGTGTTGGGGTGAGCTTATTTATCATGGGAAAGAAGAAGAAGAAGAAGAAGATGATGAAGGCTGACTTTTATGTCCAATAAATGACCAAAACCGTGCCTTTACCTTGCTGACGGTCCAGGTGGGCTGGGTCATGATGCGGACATTTTGGTCAATTGGCTACCAAGTACCTACTAAGTACTAATAAGTGATAAGAGGATAGAAACCCAACTAAAGACCTAACCAATGCTTTAGGCAGGGACCAAACAGGAACCCATATAATAATCATTAAAAGCAGCTGACACGTGACTCCTGTCCTGATTTCAAACAAACAAAGATGCGTATGAGGAACACTAGCCAACTCCCCAAGGAAGATAACTCCACCACTCCACCCCCACCACACATACTCCACCACTTTTTAATCATTTTATTGGGCCAAGACACTTTATTTCACTTCACTATCTTACTGACACCCACCGTATCAGGGACATGATATCTAACACAGAGCATGACATTTGAATTGCCCCACTCTCCACTCCACTCCAAGGCCACTCAACAGTGTAATAGGGTTGGGCCCTGACTCACTAAGCTTGAGAACTTGATGAACACACCAACATTCAACACTTTAAATATATATATATATATATATTTAAATGAAAGAGAGCAAAATAATATAAAAAGGGATATTCCGAACTGGAATGTTATTGGGGAGCAATTCATAACCAAAATATCAGCCATTCATAAAAACTGATGGCTAGAGTGATCTTGGGTCCTAGAATTGGCATAATACGTCCACATCTTTAGGGCCTTGAGCGACCTGAAAGATAATTCCCTTGAATATTCCTTGCTCAAACAATGCAAATACACACAAATAAGATTAATCAGTAACAAGCGATTAAGGCGGTGGCTCAGTGAATTTGAGACGGTATTAATAAAATACATCATCAAAACTTTCAAAACTTTCAGAACTTCAACAAAAATGAATAGCAAAATACATATCATCATCAAAACTTTCAGACGGTATTAGTAAATAAAAAAAAATTCAAAAGAAGTTTCATCCTATATAATTTAACATTACTCAAGGTCCAATGAACTTTAACAAACAGCTAAAGATTGTTCAGAAACACTTCTATATACATCTCATTGTGGCTTTAAATTTATAGTGCAATCATGTAAATTAAGATTGGTGAATCTTAACAAGGAGATACTTACTGATCATGGGAGAAATTAATAATCAAACAATGAGAAGGAATAGCAAGACAAAGAAGAGACGCAATCAAACAATAAATAAGAGAATTGGAAATTTAGTTTTCTGGTATAAACCATGTTGGAATTGAGAGAAGGAATAAAAATCAAAGAAAATGTAAAAATGAAACAGGAAAAAAAATTCTAAAGCAGTAAAACAAACAAACTGGCCATCAAGGAAAGACAAAAACAACTTTCTGAGTGTAAATCCAATGTAAATAGTTCAAGAAGTTTGTTTGGACTTTATATTCCTCAGTGGCCTTTTCCAAAAATTCCGAGAAATGCCTGGCTTCCTAAAAACTTAAAGGGCTAATAAAAAAAAGACGCATATAAAATGAATCAATACCCAGTCTTTGGGAAGTAAAAAATACAAAATCATAAGGAAATGATATTGCTTGAACTAAAGAAAATTGTTCCTGTCCATTGGTGCAAGCCTTATGGCTATGTTGGGTATCAAAATCTCCAATAATTGCATCTATCAATCCAAAACCTGGGTTAGATAAATGTGCTCATATAAAGGCACTCAGTACATTAACTGTTACAGCATACAAACGAAAAGAAGTGAATTCAAAGAAGAAGAAGAAAGAAAGAGAGAACGAACGAAAGAAGAACGCTAAAGAAAGCAAGAAAGAAAAGAAAAGAAACTAGAAAACTAAGCTAATTAATCAAAATAACATATTAATTGAGAAAGAGCAGATTAATGAGTATCTAAAACTTAATTAAACTGTACTTGTGGACCCAGATCCTCAAACAAATGGTGTGCATCTAATTACAATTCTATTACAATTGTTATACACCCTCAATATTTGTTGGGAGCTGGCTGAGATTTGAAGACTATGGCGATACAGTAATGAGCACAAGAGTTTTTAATGTCTACTTAACACACATAGTCACACACTCAAAGTGGGTGTTTTCAATATTTTTTTCAATCACAGTCATTGCAATTATCTGAACACAAGTACAATAGCCTATTTAAAGAGTTGCTAAACTCATGAAACACTCATGTTTCCCATGTACATTTGACTCAAGGAGCTAAAACAGTAACCACTACTCAACTGACCACTATGTGTACAAGACTTTTTCAACCATCTAACTTATTCGACAACCCACTAAACAAATAGAGACCAAGTCACATGGCTCTTGATCACATGACCGTTGGATAAAGAAATGCTATTTGAATCAATTTTTAAACACTCCCCGTTAATTCAAATGCATTTAACACTGAGCAAGTACCGCAGCTATAAAATCTCGCCACTGTAAGAGCTTTTGTGAAAATGTCTGCAAGCTGACTTTTGCTATTGTAAACTTCTACATTGATATCTTTTCTAACCACGAGCTCACAAATGAAATGATGACGAATCTCTATGTGCGTTGTCATTCTATGAAAACTGGATTCTTTGTCATTACAATTGTAGAATTGTTGTCGCAAAACATGATGGTAGCTTCATCTTGCTTTTCCTTCAAATCAGCTAGGATTCTTCGAAGCCATGCCGTTTGGCACGCTGCACTTGTGGCAGCCATGTTTTCTGCTTCCGAAGAAGAAAGTGCAATAGTTTGTTGTGTTTTCGACGTCCATGATATAACTCCTGATCCAAGGCTATGTGCATAGCCTGATTTACTTTTCCTGTCATCTGCACAACCAGCCCAATCACTGACAATATAAGAAATAAATTTACAATTGCTTACTTTTTGATACCTTAGTCCAAAACTCAAGGTTCCACGGATGTAGCGCAAAACTCTTTTTGCTGCCCCCATATGGTGTTGACTCGGTTTGTGCATGAATCTTGAAATCAAGCTTACTGCAAACATTATGTCAGGCCTTGAATGAGTGAGATAAATCAGCCCACCTACAATGCTTCGAAATTCTTTTTCATCTACTTTCTCAACGCCATCATCTAAGACAAGCCTTTCATTTGTATTCATTGGTGTACTTGTAGGATTGCAATTTGACATATAAAACCGCTTTAACAAATCTTTTGCATATTTTTCTTGGCACAGAAAAATACCATGAGTCTTGAATGAGTTTCATTCCCAAAAAAATAGTGCAGGAGGTCCAAATCAGTCATTTCAAACTTTGACATCGTTTTTTCTTTGAAATCATTTATCAATGGAAGAGAATTACCAGTAAAAATCATGTCATCCACATAAAGACACACAATTAGAATTTCATCTGCATCTTTGGATTTCACATAAAGAGTTGGTTCACTTTCACTTCTTTGGAACTCATTGCTAAGAAAATATTTATCAATTTTTCCAAACCAAGCTCTTGGAGCTTATTTCAATCCGTACAACACTTTTTTTTTCCAATTTATACAGTTTGTTTTCCAATCCTTTAATTTTAAAACCATGTGGTTGCTCCACATACACTTCCTCCTCTAAGTCCCCATTTAGAAAAGCCGATTTG
The DNA here is from genome assembly GCA_003546025.1 of Camphora micrantha. Taxonomy (NCBI): domain Eukaryota; kingdom Viridiplantae; phylum Streptophyta; class Magnoliopsida; order Laurales; family Lauraceae; genus Camphora; species Camphora micrantha. The sequence continues at coordinate 58,251,928 of QPKB01000001.1, forward strand.
ACATCAAATTGAAAAACTTTCCAATCCTCTTTGGGTAGCAATAGCTAGGACAGTTCTAATGGTGTCAATTCTAGCAACAGGGGAAAATGTTTCAAAGAAATCAATACCTGGCACTTGAGCATACACTTTCGCAACCAAATGGGCTTTATCCTTTTGTAAAGACCCATCTGAGTAGAACTTGAACTTGTAAACCCATTTTAGTCCAATGGCTTCCTTTCCCAGAGGCAAGTCCACCAATCTCCATGTCTTGTTTGTCTCAATCATTAATTTCTACTTTCATTGCATCATTCCACTCTTTCTTTTGAACTGCATCTTCAAAACAAGTAGGTTCTGAAGCAAATGAAGCAAAATCACAATGTTGATAAATGTCATGAGGCTTATTACCTTTCTAGGAAGTGTTTTTGACTTTGGACAACCCATCGAGCTTGGTGGAGTGTCAGGTGGCAATTCAAAGGAGGATGTCTTTTCTTCTTCAATAATAAGAGGCGACTTTTCCACATCAACTTTCCACTTCCAAGCATCATTTTCATGAAATATAACATCACGACTGATAATTAACTCCTTATTTTCAGGATTATAAAGCATATAGCCTTTTGTTTCATCACTACAATAAAAACAACACATTTCTCGACATTATTTGCCGACGTAGTGAAAACTTACGTTGGTAAAAGTCTTATTTCCAACACATATTTGGGTTGCATTGGCAAAATTAAGTCACAGAAATTGCTACTTTTACTGACGCAAGTAAGACCGCGTTGACAAAAGCTGTGGAAACCACATTGACGCCAACAAAAAATCCTCCCAAAAGAGAGGGGAAATTTTGTCAACGCGTGTTTTTCTAATGGCGACGCAATAATGCGTTGGCAATTATCTTGCCTATTGGCGATGCACAGGTGTGCGTTGGGAAAGCTCTTAGTTTTTATTCGCACCATTGCCAATGCATGAGTTGTGTCCGCAAAGCCCCATCTATGACAAACTTACCTTTCCCGACACTATTTTCCGACGCAGTGAAAACTTGCGTTGGCAAAAGTCATAGAGAATTGCTACTTTTACTGACACAAGTAAGACCGCGTTGACAAAAGCCGTGGAAATCATTTTCCAACACAATTTGCCGACGTAGTGAAGATTGGCGTTGGTAAAAGTCTTATTTCCAATGCATATTTGGACTACGTTGGCGAAAGTCACAGAGAATTGTTATTTTTACCGACACAAGTAAGACCATGTTGGCAAAAGTTGTGGAAAACACATTGGCTCCAACAAAGATTTCCCCAAAAAGAGTGAAAGTTTTGCTAACGCGTGTTTTCCTAATAGCGATGTAATAATGAGTTGACAATTATTTTGCCTACTGACGACATACAGGCCTGCGTCCGCAAAGCCCCATTTAGTAAAATTCTTTTTTGCTAAAATACTATAAGCACACCGTTTTACTCTGATTTATTCCCAACTCTCTGCTTCTTTCATTTTATTATTATTTTTTAATTATGCGGGCAACTACAATAGCTTTTAGCGGAGTTTGATGGGAAACTTTTTAGATGGGTCCCACTCGTGCCCATATATGGATAATCAGAATCGTCCAAAATAATCAACTTATTAATTTATCGGGTATCCCAATTTTTTGTTTAGAATTTAGTTGGTCCCACTGTAAGATTGACCAAACAGAAAACCATAGCTAAAAAAATATTGTTTTATTAACTTTTTTTTGTTTTGGTGTTCAATTGTACGATGAGATAACCTCCATTCAAAATGAGATTTGATGATACCTTGTAAATGTATGGAGTGCTCATTCTTGAGAAAAACACATAAGGCCTGTATTTTGAGCCCGTAAGCACCACTTAAAAACCTAATAAACATCCCAATCCGCCCTCGCTAAAAGTCAATTTTATTTAACTTTTAGCTGCACCCGTAGCAGTGGCTGCCTGTATAAATCCCACTCTAATAGCACTAGATTTTGGTGTAAATTTTTTTAATTTTTAGTGTTTGACTTTTTACGGCAGCCTATACTTTTGCTAAAGGTATGTTTTTAGTGGCTGCCGTTATATTGGGTGAGGTAAAACTCATGGGACCATAGGAGGACCCGCTAGAAGTTATGGAATTTTAAGACAAATTCTCACATCTATATCTATATCTATACCATAAAATAAGTGCAGCAGTTTCGTCTCCTGCTTCAAGCTGCTGCTACCCTCCTGGCTCTTGCTTTGGGTGGATGTTTCCTGAGACTTGTCTTGGAGCCCACTTAGATGACAGATATAGCTTGTGGGACACTTGGATGCTGGGTGTTGCCTTATGGCCCCACGTACATGCAAGATTGCACAAAGTAAACAAGAGAAGCCCATCCTCTTTCACCTGCGTTCTTCCCTCTGTTTTCCTTTCTCGTGCTTCCTCTCTACACCGCCGCAACAACTGTTCCTCACCTTATCTCTCAATTCTTTCTTGACTCTACTGAAAACAGGGCTGGAAAATCCAAAGAGATGAAATTAAGAAATCGACCACCGCCTTTCCGCTCTTGAATTAGTCCTTCTCCTTACTTAGGTTCTCTTCCAGATCTTAAATTAGGGCTATTTTAAAATCTTTGTTGATCAGATGCACGTAGTATTTCTGGATCTCTGGAAATTTTTATTGCCTCTAATGCTTGGGTATAAATGGGGTGATGAAGGACACTGCAATATTCTTCAATATAAGCTGCATATTTTTGTTGATTAGTGCTTGTTGGAGCAGAATCTACATCTCTAACTACCTAACACCATGCTTAGTTGGACGTTTGCGAGTGTGGTTCACATGACCAAATCCCTCTCCTTTGTATGAGGTCCACTTAGATGATGGCCATGTAAATATTGGCCACTTAATTCACTTGATACTAATTGCTTGAACCTCCATTAAGAAGACGTGCATAAAGGGAAGTAGGAAACAGTTGCAATTCCCTCAAGAAGAAAAAATACCATAATATTAATGCTGCTATTGCACAACTCTAGATCTGTGATGTTGGGTCCTATGATCTGTGTAAATCGTGATTAAATCCAACAGTTTCACTTGTTTTGTCCACAGCTTCTTAAATTGCCCATTGTTTCTGCTACAGTTTCCACTCATTACCTTTTGTTTTTCCCCACTCTCTCAATATATATATATATATATATATATATGAGGAATATTCATGTGCATCTATCCCTCACCATAAAGTGAGAGGCACTTTTCCTTTTTGTACATGAAGACAAGGAAGTGTACATCACCCTATGTACTTGAAAATTCACTTTTGTACCTGAAAATCCCCATTTATGGAAGTGTCCCTCACTCTATGGTGAGGGATAGATGCATATGAATGTTCCCATATATATATATATATATATATATATATATATATACATACTGTAACGTAACAGGCTGAATGATTGGTCCAATGCAGTAAGTTCTACTCTTTTTTTTCTTTTGGTTTACTTGTGTATTTTAGTTCCTTCATTGCCTCACATCACTATTCTTACTGCATCATCTTCTCTTTGTTAGCATACAGGAGTGTCATTTCACCACTGATATGATTTTCTGAAAGACATTTCCTATAGGATTGAGAGGCTCCTTTCCATATATGTAAGACTATCAGCAAGAGTCTCTCTAAAAGTTCGAAAAATTTGCAACGCCCTGTTTAAGCATATCCTAGAAAGCTTTAACAATCATGATCATCATCAAGCTGCTGTTGGTTTTAAGAGCTCTACTATTGGGCTAAAAATGAGCCATGTTGTTGTAAATACTAACTACTGGCTAGGACCCAACAAAGTGGACGTGTATGATTTTCTAAGTAACAAGTTTGACTCAGGACATTAAGATTTTGGAATTCGAGTTCTGAGATTGGCTATATCCTGAAGCACCTTGTCATTGTCACAAACACAAGGTTGGGTCGGCGCCAAGAAAATTTAGATCATATGATCTCTCTCTAAATAAGTTTCCAAAGTAGTAGAGAAGATAGTTTCTAAGCAGTTGAGATTTACCAAAAATAAATAAATAATAAAAATAGTCTTTCCTGACGCACCAGCGTGTGTTGCAAAAAAGAAAATGCATTACAACATTTTCCAACGTGATTTGTGCGTCGACGAAGTTGCATTTCCCAACACGTTAGCCCAAAGATATAGCCCATTTCCAACGCATTAGTAATGTCGGCTATTTCATGAATTCCCAATGCATTCGTAGCGTAGGATATTTCATGCATTCTCAACGCATTGGTAGCATAGGCTATTTCATGAATTCCCAACACTTAATCATTGTCGGCCATTACCATGAATTCCCAACGCACTACGAGCATCGACCTTTACCAGGAATTTCCAACGCACTACAAGCGTCGGCCATTACTATGAATACCTAATGCATTGCTAGCGTCGGCCATTACTAGGAACTCCCAACGCACTACCAGCGTCCGCGTTTATTTTGCTGACACTGGTACTGCGTTGGCAAATATGGTTTTCGAATCAGGAAAGTTGAACTTTATGCCGACACACATCTCTTTATCGACGTATTGCCCGACGCTGTAGTGCATTGGTAATTGTACAGGGATATGCCGACGTAGTTAAAATAACATCGGCTATAGATTTGGCTACATATAGTTGCCGCCGCAAGGCCAATGCACTGAAATGCGTTGGAAAATCCTTTGTTGACGCAAAACCTACCTTTCTAAACGCGGTGACTGCGTTAGCAAAATTGTATTTTGTTGTAGTGACTATAGCCAACAAAAATTCATTTGACGCTTTTTTTCATCAAGATTGTGTCCTTTTTCAAAAGGAATATGAGCATAGGCTAAAGACCCAAATACCTTTCAATGACTTACATTGGGTTTTTTGCCAAACTGTAAGACCCCGACCCATAATTTTCGTGATTGGAGTGTTTTTAACTGTGGGTTAGTTCTCTAAGTGAGAATTGAGTGTAATCGAGTTGGTTTGTAGATTAGAATAGTACTTTCCATCGCTTTGGGGAATTTTGAGAGTCGTCGGACAAAGTCCAGCAGCTTAGGGACGCCTTGGGTTGCACGTGTCAGCGTGGGGGGGATTGTTCTTGATTTTGAAAATTTTCAATTTTCATTTCTTTTGATAGGTCAAATTAGCCTTAACAACTTTTATATTTACACTGACTCCGTTTGAAGCCTAGAAAATCGGTTTTTCAGCCCCAGGGACATAACAGCTTTTTCACATTGAAATCTAAGCCCAAATTTTGAAATTCCAGGACTATGTCAAAAAAATACTTTTTGAAAACTTGATTTTATGAGGATCACTTTAGTCTTCTTCGACGATTTCATCCGAGGCCTAGAAAGCCCAATTCTAAGCCCATGAAGTAGTGTTAGTTGTGGGCCCCAAATACCTCATGTATATAAGCTGGCCACCTTACTTCTTCCTCATTTCTATCATCCTCCGTCAGCTGAGAACCAGCAGAACTCAGCTGAGCTCTTTCCCTCTTCCTCTTCAAGAATTTTTCCCTTAAATCAAGCACCACGTCCTTGCAAATGGAATATCCAAGTGCACACTTGAACTCCTCACTTCTCTACCTCTCCAATGGACCCATTTCTTAGGAATTTCAGCATGGCAGCTCTCTCCCTTCACTGTTTTCTTGCTGATCAGGTCATCTACAGGTAAGGAGAGGTTCTCATCTTCTAGATTACGATTAGGCAACCCTTTGGGAGTCTCTTTGTCGTGCATGCAAGCCCCCATTTCCATTCCTTCTCATTTTCTCTTTTATGGGTGTTCTAAGTTGGGATTTTGGGGCTTTTGTAGCTGATTGTTCCAACAGCTGGGAGGTGTTTGGGAGAGTGTTTTGGGACATTTGAAGATTCAGGCAAGTGACTGATTTGGGTAATTTGATGTGCATGTTAATAGTCTGAATTGTCAAAGTTATACTACATGTTTTATCTAGCTTCATGTCTGATTTTTCTTCACAGTTATAGCTGCTCATGTGACAGAACTTGGTACCCAATTAGTATGAGTTTCGGCTGTTTTTCTCTCTCAGAAACCCCCTCTAAATAGTGCCCAAATGCCCCAAGGCAATGGCTGGAATTGGGGGAAAGAAGGACCAGCAAACTGCACTATGCAGTCCTAGTTGTCCAGCATATTTCTGCTGAAATCTTTGGGCCCTTTTTGGATGGATTTTCAGCCCATATCTCTCTCATAATTGGTTCAGATTTTTAAGGGTCTTTTAACATTGATTTGTGTCCTTAAATGTACTTTGATTTGCCTCATTTAGTTGACCCCAACATGTTTTAAATTGGCCAAAATCATGGACTGTTTTACTAGTTAACGTATTGGTGACTGGACTTGTTTGGAAATCATTACCAACTGACCCTAGAATGAAGGATGGATGGGTAACCATGTTTTGGCCTTAAATTAAACTATGATTTGTGTCAATTGGTGGACCCTAAGCACATTTTTAAATTGACCATCTTTGGGTGTCTAAGGGTTATTTCTTGGGGTTTTTGGTTTAATAGGTGTGCTTATGTCTAATGGGTAAGATCTCGGAGTGCTAGAGGCCAAGGCAAGTGATTGACATAGTTGTTCTTGTGCATGTTACTGATTTTGTGTATTTTGGTTCTAAAACATGTTTTCCATCTATTATATGCTTAATTGATCATGCTGATTATCTAGTTTTTGGCTATTAGTATCAACCACGTATTTACAAGTCATGTATTTCACTCTTATGTTCCCTTGAGTCCTTCCCTAGTATAATTAAATTCTGATTTTTGTCACATGATCATGGATTTGGACTTGATGATTTTATGAAAAGGTTGGAGAAAGGGATGTTTTATTTAAGAAAGATGAATTTTTGGCTTTGAAATTGTTGGACAATAGGATGAATTATGGAGAGCATGTAGCCTCTAGAAATGGTTTGATTTGAAATGGTTAAGTTTTGGGCTATGTATGTTCCTATTAGTTGTCTTTTATAGCAACATAGATCTTTCTCTTAAACTCTGGTCTCTAACTATTGGAAATGCATCTCAGAGTTTGTATATTTCTATGGTCATTTATGTTTTTCTGAATTTGGATGGTGAATGGAATAAATGGTGATGGTTGGGGGTTGAATGGAGTTTGGTTAGAGCTAATGGAAGCTCAATTTGTGTATGAAGGATGGAGGAATCAAATGAAGGAAAAATAAGGGCTTGAATGCATGAAAAAGAGCAGAGGTTTCTACATAAATTGAGCCCAGGCAGGAGCTTGGACCCGCTCGAGCGAGCAAGCCTCTGTGTGGCTCCACTAGAGCGGATGAACCCCCGCTCAAGCAGACCTGTGTTCTGTCCTGGGGTTGTTCTTGCACACTGTTTTCTCCCGTGTTGATGTGCAGACCCCCCCTAAGGACTCAATTATGGTTGGGAATGAGAAATTTGAAACAAAACAATTATAACATGGAAACTGAGAAGGAAATAAGGAGAACTTGTATAATTGAATTTACCCGGGAAATACATCGGACTTCATCGAAGTCTCGTTGTGCACTTGGAGGCTCCAAATGCCGGATAACTTCGGAGGCAACAAATTCTTTATTATAACTCGACATTTGGACTTGAGTGCTCATTGAGACGGCCCGATGTAAGCCATTTCGACACAACTACTTACCTCATTCCGGTTTTGAAGATTGTATATGTTTTCGTAAATCGATTTGAAATAGCTTTGAGTGGTTAGCCACCTTGGAAAAATATCGGTAAGGCTACTAGTTTGTTTTGGTCCGTGTTTGATCGTTTGTACTTTGCTCAAAGTAGTCATTTTATCGATTTGAAACGTGTTTCGGTGATTTGATTTATATCGATTCGGATTTTTGGTCGGCACCACTCAGCTTAGGTCGCCTAGTCGGGCTGATCACCCGGCTTGGGATCTTAAATTATTTCACCAACTGCGGCTTGGACACTTTGTTTGCTTGTTATCCGTTCTGTGGCGGACTTTGATCGCTCCGGCCATTTATATGGCGAAGGTTATCGATTGCTTCGGCCATTTTATATTGCAACGGTTATTGATAGCTATTGTTACCTCGGTAATAAGAGAATATAACTCAATGTGGGTTGCCATCGTTTTGTTCGGTTCGTATCACTTTTTCAAATATTCTCATTGTAATGATTGAATTTAGTATTTTTCTTCTATATTTCATCGTTACTTATGCTTATATTTTCTAATGTACCATTATAGTTTTTAATGTTTTTGCAAACACTTGTCCTTTTGCCATCTATTTTATCCGATTTGTCTCTTTTGTCAGCTTGATTCAATATGTTTTCTATTTCGCAAAAATTATTTCGTTATTAACTCTTGCTACTTCATTGCTACTTTTATTTAGATTTTCAAATGTGCTTTGGTATTGAAAAAGAAAAGAAAATGGACTTTTATACACTATCATCATGTTATTGTCTGTATCAGTCACCTGCCAAACCGTCGTGTCTGATATATTATACTTTGGTGCTCTAGGTAGCAGGTTCTCTTCTTGAGATTGTATGTGTGCAGTTCCAGGTTCGTCTTGTCAGTGATGTCATGTAGACGTCGTGCATGACTCCGGAGTTACGTCACACACCTGGGTAGTATTTGCTTTTAGTTCGTTAATTGGTAAGGCTTTTGTTAGCCTTTTCTTTGGGATGTTAACTAATGCACTTGTATAATTTGTAACTTGAATATGTTTGCGTAATGATCGACCTGTTATTGTCAGCTCTGTATATTTTGTTATCGTTATTTGTTCTAGTTTGAGTATGAATATTGCTATGACAGCTTTATGCTAACAAGTTGAGTGCGACACGGAATCCGATGGCTACAGGCTCCAGGTCGCAACGCCACGTAAACTTCCGCGAAATGTTCTTGTTGTGTTTGGAAATTTTGTCGTCCCTGCACACGTGGATCCTAGGGAAAGCAAAAATTTTAATTATTCACAAAATCACGCTCCCCGAGGTCGGACCTCTGCAGGAGTCCGATTTTGGGGCGTGACACAAACCATGCTTCATAAGGAGTTTTTTCATTTACTGCTTTCGTGGGGGAATGATTAAGCAAGTAAACTGAAGTAGACATGGCTTCAGCCTACAAATCTTTGGAATTCCCTTTTCTTTTAGCATACTTCTAGCAATTTCAACAATACTCCGATTTTTCGTCTCCGCTACGCCATTTTGTTGTGGCGTAAAACTTGCTGTTAATTCCAAGCAATTACCTGCATGCTTACAATACTTGAAAAACTATTTGGAAGTGAATTCACCACCCATATCAGTGAGCAATATTTTTTTTGCATATCCACTTTGTTTTTCAACATAAGCCCGAAATTGAACAAAGGATAATGCTTTAGATTTTTGTTTAAGAAAGTAAACCTAGCTCATCCTAGTAAGATCATCCACAAATAGTAGAAAATATCTACTTTCACCAAGTGAGGGTGTTTGCAAGGGTCCACAAATGTGGGCATGCGCAATCATTAATGGCTCATTTGCCCTCCAGGTTGGATTTATCCACTTGAAAAGGTACTCTATGTTGTTTTCCATAGACAAATGATTCACATGTGTCCTCAATCTTATGTACCATAGGTAAACAAACAACTAAATTTTGTTTATGCATCAAATCTAGGCCACCAAAGTTAAGATGCTCATATCTCTTATGCCACAGCCATGCCACATCACATGTTTCGATATTAAATACGTTGATGCTATGCTCAGAAAATTTGATCGGAAACATTTTGCTTGATGTCATTTTCATCAGTCATTAACATCTCCATATTATTCTTGTTAAAAATAATGCATCGGTCTTCATAAAAAATGGCATATATAATAACCTATCTTCATCAGTTGTCCCAAGCTAATTAAATTATGGGCTAAGCCAGTAAAGTACATGACATTGTGGATGAGTTTGTTACCTGACTTGGTGCTTACTACTCATTTGCCTTTCACTTGAACTTGATTGTTATCTCCCATTTTGACTTTAGACCTCACTGATTTATTTATTTCCACGAACATATATTTTTCACCCGTCATATGATTGTTGCAACCACTATCTAGGTACCAAACATTTTCAACAAAACTAGATAAGCATGAGAGAAACACATTTTCACTAGCTTCATCAATTTCCTTTTTTTCATGAAAATTTGCTCAATTCTTGTTTTTGTACCAACAATTCTTCCCATCATGTCCAAATTTATTACAAATTGAACATTGTGGTACACTTGACTACTTATCTTTGTACCAATAATCTTTTTCAATGTGCCCTCTTTTTTTGCAATTATAACATTGAGGGAGTTCATTATTACCTTTGTTGGGATTTCTTTCATTTGCGCTGTACCTATTTCTTCCTCTCCCTCATCCTCGGAAAATTTTCTTCCCACAGCCATTCCCACTTGGTCTTTGTTTAATGTGCAGATTCTTGCACCCTCATTTGAACCTTTTTTAAATTAATTTTTGATAGTAAGGCTTGTTCAAGTGGGTTTTTTATAACTCTATTCATCCTCACCTCATGGGTATGGAGAGAACCCACTAGGTGATTTACTGACAAAGTGTCCAAGGCAAGGCAACTACATGATCGAACTTGGGAGTGAGACTCCTTAAAACTTTTCAACAACTTTTTTTCTCTTTTAGGTACTTACCAAGCGATCGAATTTGATTCACAATGGTTGTGACTTTTGTAAAAAAATTCTTGAATAGATTCATAATTTTTCATCATTAGGGTCTCAAATTCACAACGCAAAGTTTGTAACCTCAAGGTTATAACTTGACTTGACCCTTTATATTCATCTTTCAGCAGGTCCTATGCTTCTTTTGAGGTTGAAGCTCCCATTATCCTTGGGAAAACTGTTTCATCCAAAGCTTGCTGGATGTAAAATAGGGCCTTTGCATCTTTTTTCTTATCCCCTTTTATCTCATTTCTTTGTGCTGCAGTTTGCGTTTCTACATCATACTCATTCATGCCATTTTCAACCAAATCCAATTATATTATATGAAGCGAAGTGGATTTGATTTCCAATTTTGCTGTCAATTTTACTGTCAATGTTGACTATCTTATAATTTTTGACCTCCTTTTAATGCCAGGCCCTACCAACTAATGGACCATTAAGCGAAGTGGTTTGACCCTAGCAAACGTCGAGCCAGAAATAAAGCACACTTTTTGGACTCAACCTGACCCGTGTATTTTTAATGACATGGTAAAAATTAATCTGGTTTATGCCAAGACTTGAACTCAAGACAACATGAATTTCAAATGAGCAACCCAATTATTACACCACAAAGCATGTTTTTATTAATAGTTATCAACAAAAACTTAAAATTAGTTAATGAGAAAGGGACCTGGCCCCACTTTGGAATATTGATCGTGAGTCGGAATTTTTCTACAAGGTATTTATAAAATTAACTTTATTTTTAGAATATTAACCCCTATAAATACTGTTGTTATTATTTTCTTACTTATGCATTGTACTTTAAGATAAATGATCAAACTTTTGAAATAACTATTTTATATGATTTCCTATATAGTCATTAATTTTCCATGACAACCATTTTACAATAAAACTAAACTCAAATGAATATATAATATATGGAATTGATCAACAAAAATAATACGTTTCATAATTAATAAGAAAATGATAATATTATTGAAAAAAGAAAAACTTGCAATAACAGCGTGGAGCTAAAAAGGAGGCGGGAAACTTTTCATGTAACTGATGTGCTACCATGCACGCTTGCCGAGAAAGAAAGGGTGGAGTCTGGGTTTTTTCTTTTTTGTGTGTGTAGCTTTAACTTTTATAAATCATGATGTAAATGGAGTGGAACACTACGTAGACCCCATCTATAAAAAATCACAATCATTAAGGCAAACATCCTTGCTATTTATGGGATGCTTCAAATTCTCACGGTTATTTCCATGGTCAAATTGATTCTCTGATTAAAAATATAAAATACTGGAGTCTTACAAATAAAGGGTTTTTTTTTTTTTTTTTTTTTTGTTATTTGGACTTTCATTATGCCTTTTGTCTATTAAGAAACTCTCAATTTCATCATAATTCTATCAAGGCAATAGCATTTGAGTGTTAATGGGTCTCAGTGTCTATAAGTGCCACTAATCTAAGGAATTTCAAGTATTTTTGTTTCTTCCGATTATATGATTTTTTTTTTTTAGGATGTGAAATGCCAATTTCTGGGTTGTCTGGTTTATTTAATTCTTGGTCTTTTTTATTTAATCCACTCTCGGTCCTGGGTTGTCTGCTTTCTTTTTTATCTATTGATTTTGATTGTACATTTTTTTTAAAAATGTGGAACTAATGGTAAAAGGAATCTCCAATAATATTGGTCCATCTATATAAAGAATTAAGCTCATTCTTATTATCATCATTTTCTACTTTCTCCAATACAATTCTATTTCTCTATGTCAACAAGAGAACTTTCATTTTTTCTATTCATTTACTTTTAAATTCATTGTATTTTTTTAGAGAAACTTCAATAATTTTTTTTTGTTTCTTTGTGTCTCTTTTTAGTAACATCTCATGTCTCATTTGCATGCTTAGTTTGGATTAGTATTCAACTTATTTTAAAATGTAAGCATCTTGAGACAATTAGTACAATTATTAAACATTTCAATTTGAGAGGTAAATCTTTTTTAATTTATTTACATTTGAGTTCATCATATTTTATTTGAGCAATTTTAGTTATGTCATTTTAATATGATTTATACAAAAGAATCATCATTTTAAAATTTCTATAGATTTGCAATATTTTTATGGTTTGTATTTGTATGGTTTTCATAGATTGTGGGTTTCTTTTTGTCCCCTTTTTTGTTTCAATTTTTGGGTATTGGGTTCTCCTTGATTTTTTTTCTTCCTTTTAAATCACTTTTTATAAGGGGATTTACTGTGAATTCTCATTTTTATGTTCTATTTTTTAAAATTTTTTAATGGTTATCATTATGAGTTAATTATTTATTTTACTTCCATTGGGTTTTTTAAGTTCTCTTTGTGAAATCTTTTTATGGATTTTTCTTATTTCTTTTGTGGTTTCAGATTTCTATTTTTGAGTATTAGATTATCATAAGTTGGTTTGGTTCTTCTAAATATCTTTTATCATTATATTGTCTATGAATCTTTATATATATATATATATATATTTATAACCTTTTTTATAAAATTTATTTCGTTTTATTTTATATTTCTTTTATTATAATTTCTCACTTGTGATGGGTTTTTAGTTTTATTTTATTTTTTTTTATTTTTATTTTTTTATGATGGTTTTTCATGAATTTGTGGGTTCTTTTGTCTTTATCCTTCTGTACTCCATTTTTTAGTTTTTTTTTTTCTCATGAGTGTTTGATTTTTTTAAATTGTTTATGTTATTGAGTTGATTATGGATTTTCATTTCTATGTGTCTTTCAAATTTCATTGGATTTTATTTATAGTTTATATTGTTTGTTTGTTTTGATTTTGTTTTTTAGTTTTCTTGATCATTAATCTTCAATTTTTATGGGCTTGTGTTTTTTTTTTTAATTATATGGTATTCGGTATTGAATTTTTATGGACTTTTTTTATCCTCTCTTTCAGACTAAAACCTTTCGCATTTAATTTTTAATAAAACTGATCAAATTTTTTTTATAAATTTTAATATTATGATTATATTGCCCATGCTAAGCACGGGCATATTTTTTTAGTAAATCAAATGATAGAAACAAAGTTTTCATTTTGATACTCCAAAATTGATATTTCTCACCTTCGAAAATAGAAATGGTTGGTTGAGAAAGACTTACAGCACCATTGACACTGTTGCAGTAGCCATTTTCAATTTCTTGTTTCAAGCCGTCTTCGATCTCTGCAACTCTGGGTAGAGTCCAGCTTTGAGCAAACGAGGCTACGATACCAAAACTTGTTGGAGCTGGCTGAGATTTAAAGACTGTGGGCGACACAGTAATAAGCACAACAGTTAATGTCTACTGAACACAGATAGTCACACACTCAAAGTGGATTTCTTTAATATTTTTTCAATCACATTCATTGCAATCTGACCGTAAGTACAATAGCCTATTTAAAGAGCTGCTAAACTAATGAAAACACTTACATGTGTCCCAGCTAAATCAGGAACCACTACTCAACTGACTACGTGTACATCAACGGGTGCAAGACTTTCTCAACCATCTCACTTTTTCAACAACCCACTAAACAAACATAGACCAAGTCACATGACTCTTGATCACAAAAGAAATGCTATTTAAATTAATTTTTTGACAATATTAACCATCCAAATGGACAGGTATGAAAGAACAAACAAAACTTAAGAATCAATATAGAACTGGTTGGCAACTAACTCGCCCACCTCAACGAACATATAACAATAGATGGAAATATTAGCTCAGAAACGGGAAAAGAAATGATACTAGTGACAAAGTTATATCATTAAATATTATTAAATTGCCGCCAAGAGAGAAATATTAAAGAAACACGAAAAGCAAGGTGAATAATTAAATGGGAAAGAGAAGGTAAGGCAAGGGCTCCTAATATCAGTCCCGAAATGATAACGATGGCATAGCAACATTTACAGGATCAGAGTTGCATTTGTTTGGACAGACGAGAAAAAAAAAAAACTTGGATTGAAGCAAAGCTTTGATGGGGTTTTTCCAACAGGCGAATCTTAGGGAGAAGATACATGGTAAATGGTAAATGAAACAAAATTAAGGAGAGGTTCCTCAACACAAGAAATCAATGCCAATGCCCTAAATCTGAACCCAAAAAAGTAAATAAATAAATAACATTCAAGAGAGGTTTTTCGTTCTCATGCCTCTCTGAAGATTTTTCAGATTATCTGTAGGAAGATTCACGTTCGGTGATTAGTTGATTAATTGTGTGTCAATTTTTTTTTTATTTTTTTTTTATTTTTTATTTTTTTTTTTTTTGAAAGAGATGGATGGGGATTGCTCCTCTCATCAAAAGGGAAGATGTCCTAGAATCTTGCTTTGATACTCTTTCATTAAAAGAAAACACACTTCTCACTTAGGCCACATCAACTACCAATAGAAATATTTTGAGCTTGGAGAACACTGTTTTTGTAACGTTTTGGTTATTTTATTATATAAATTATTTATTTCATTATTATTATTATATAATTGATTGTATTTTAATTAAATACACGATTAGTCTAAGTACGGACCACGTTAGGCTTAGATTTTGTGAGTTGGACTTGCTAGATAAGTGACTTGACCCATAATTAACCCAGGCCCAATTTAGTAGGTATAGTTCTTCTCAAACTAAAACACTCGTTCTCTTCTAACTTAGACTCTTATCTATATGGAACCTAAACTCAATTATCTTTATAATTTAAGTTAGACTCTAACTCCTATTCCCAACCTCTATTTATAAAACACCATTGTACTATTTTCTTTTCCCACAACTCTCTCTCTACCTACTTTCTTTAGCTTTTGCAGCGACCTTGCAACTTAGAATCTAGCCACCGAATTTTAGTGCTTCTCCTTCAAACCGCGAATCTAAGGCAAGCAACTAACCTTAACTTGTAGATTACTTATGTTGTTCGTTGATTTGGGTGCTGATGCAGATAGAAACCTTTGATGCTCTTTTCTTGTGATTATGTGGTTATGATTGGATCGGAGCATGGGGATGATCCCATCGTTTTTCCCATATTGTGTATCACTGTGTACTGTTGTAACTCAATTCACCCAAGACCTGCAAAGGACGAACCTGAAACAGGTCCCTGACTTGGAGCATTGAGGACTGTACCTGTGTTTGGGATTATGGACTGTGTGACCTAGGTGGTTCCCTGATGGCTGATGTTAGATCTGACCTGTGGATTTGGAAGGAGACCCACGGGCGACCTTAGTGTTGCAAGACCCATGTGAGGTGGGCCTTGTTTGACCCACCATCCAGCAACCTAAAGGAGGCACGGCGGTAGTGAGGAAGAATTGGTCCTTTTCCGTTTTTGGGACTGTGGGCCCAAGGAGGCCACTTGTTTTAAGACATTAAAAGTCCTGACAGAATACAAGTTGTGTTAGAATACTACTTAGCCCCATGAGTTTTTGAGAATTAGGAAAAAGGCCCTTTGTTTTAATGAAACCCAAATTAGACCCTTTGGCCTATTTTATAAAGAATTGAATTTGAAAAATATTGTAGATGAAATCTTAATCTTTTCTGAAATTATAAACCTAGGTCTTATTTTCCTTGTTATTATTTGCTAATTATTTTAAAATTTACCCTTAGTTTTGATATGTTAAATTATATTTTTGGACCTTATTAATTGGATCAATGGACTTATGTAAATACCGTTTGGACATGTGGTATCTTACCAACGTAGGGTTCAGGTCCTTGTATGACCCTCAATTGATTCTAGTGGATTAGAATTCAACCCATCTCTAATGAAAAATCTTTTATTGGGTCTATGCACCGTAAATTGTGAAGGGATGTGTTGACTTTTGTTCACTAGTTGTTCTTGTGGTGTTGTTAGATTCAGGACCGTGTGTTTGACCTCAGGATTAGTTTGTGGATATTCTTTGGCCTTCGGGTTTGCATGCAACTTCAGTTTGATGTGGGTCTATTAGTTGCATACCCTATTTTGTTTTGATGTAAACCGTGATGTGGCTTGGCATTAGATTGAGTTATGTGGAGATTTATTCTGATTGTGTTTCGTTATTTAATTGTGGATTGTTGTGCAGTCAACCCTTCACTTTGACTTAGGTTTCTGTGTTTGAGCATTACTAGTTGGGTCTATAATGCAATTATTTATGAATGTGAATATTTGGGTCATATGTGAACGACTACAGATTGTATGTGAACGGTTGATCACCGATGTGAATATGAACCGGTTTATCCGGCCTACGATTATGAACTGGTTTATGATTGCGGGCCTTGGAATGGGTTTTTCCAATTTATTAAGGCTGACCATCCAAAACAGTGGTGTTGCTTCTATGTGACTATTGTATTGCTCTATTGTGTAGATCTAGATTTAGGTTATACATTCTTTTCGTCATTGTCATAATGTTATTCTCTTATGATCATTACATGTCATTACTCACATTGATCTTGTGTTTTATTTATAAATTATACTTTCATACTTGCTGTTTACTTTGTTTATTGGTGCATAGGTATCGATCTCTACACAACCGAGGAGACAAAGGAGGGTCAAACATTTGAAGCGTTTGAGCCAGTTGTTGAACCCAAGTGGAGTGCCAAAGATGGCTACGGAGATGTCTGAGTTTGCACATGAGATATCGACATCTTAGACTCCTTAGTTGATTTAATTCCATAATATATTTTATTTAGTTGATTTTAGGATTATTTAACAAAACTTAAACCTTAAATATTCAGCTGGTTATGTGTTGGTTTGGTTTTGGATATTAATACCAATTGATTTAACGCTTTCGCAAAGATTTTATTTATGATTTATTATGGCTCGCCATGTTTCGAAGTTTTGTGGGTCCATATTTTGAGAGCTTGTGTATAAAAACTCACAAAAAAAATATATTTAATATTATTATTTGTGTTTCCCTCGGCTTCATTTTGGGAGACGTGACCGTTTTTTATCTTTTGAGGTGGGATTTCAGGTGCAGAGAAAGCTCTTCCCTTTTATCTTTCGATTTTGACACTTCTCGAAAAGCAAAACATCATACAAAATAATTGATAAAGCAGAACACATGATGGAGGAAGACCGGACCCACACATTGGCTGATGAGATGAGGGACATGTAGTTCAGACTACCCCCCTTTTAGGTTGGTATTTTGTACTAAACCTACTCGTATTTTAAATCACAATGCAAATAGAGATGGTTGTGACGGAAAAGATGGAATGACGAATTTACCCCTCCATATATAAGTTGTGTCTTACCCTTTTCGATCATTTTGCCCTTTTTCGCTTGCGGTTAGGGTTCTTCATTGGCGAGGCGACTTTGGGAGAAACCGCCCCTCCTTCAAAAAGGCGATCTTCATTATGGTTAGGGCTCTGCGATTTTAGAGGTATCAAACCATCAAGAAGCATCAGCGAGAATCCATCAAGAAGCATCAACGATTTCAGAGGTATGTATAATCTCAAACCCTTAATAATGTCTGTCGCCAAGGGTTTTGGGTTTAGGGTTCTGAACAGTCATCTTAAATTGACATCTCTACGTGCATGGATTGTAAAGTTGTTGATGGGTTTGTACAATCTCTATGTGAAATTTGAATTAGAAAATTGTCCCTTTCTTTGTCTCATTTAGTGAATGGGGATGAGTTTTTCGGCTACTTTGAGTGGATGTAGGACCTTTCGTTGTCCAATATAATGGTGTTATGTGAAAATGGTCCCCTCTTGTGCTATCTATTTCATTTTTTTTTTTTTTTAATGTTGGTGGAATAGAATCCCCCACCTGTCTGCACTGTGTCGACTATTTTTGGCTGTCACAAATAGAGGGGACCATAGTGACACAAAAAAAAGTTTTTTATATCCATGGTTTTGTCAAAGATGGAACTTTCTTTGTTATTGCACATGAATTTGCCTCAAAGAAATGTTGTTTACACGTTGATGTCGTTTAATGAAGTTACAGTTCAATTCCACCATGGTTATTAATTTGTAGAACCACTGAAAAGTGTATACATTGGGGTGTGTGGTAGATGAAATCACTGATTTTGATTTTGATAAAGAATCATTTTTTGAGTTTAGGAATTATGTGATCTAATTAGGGTACCCAACGAAAACAGTTTAATGTATTTTAATGTGTCGGCCTTGCATTTTGATGATGGTCTGAGGCGGATTGAATCAAACATTGATGTAGTTATTCTATTAGAACATTATAAGGGCAGTGAAGTATTAACTATTTATGTAGAAAGGGGACATGAACCTTTGATGGTAATGTCACCTAAGGGGAAGATCTTGCTGCAAAATATTCACACCAAAGGTGCCTTGAAACAATTACCTGCAGCATAAGTGGCATCAGGTAGCAGTGCACCTCGTTGTGATTTGGACTATGCTGCTGATTTGAGGATGAACCTGCTGTTGATGAAGGCAATGATGAAAGCAGTGATGATGACCAAGATCAGCAACATGGTCATCATGATGACTCTAATGATGATGACAGTGAGGTTGAGAGTGATCACATCAGATTAGATCCTGATGAGCCTCCGGAGTTATATGAGGATGTTGAGAAGGCTGATAATGAGGATATCTTCAAAGGATCTCGTGAGAAGGAATCACAACCTCATGAAGCTGAGAGTGTGGAAGAATAACAGACCGAAAACCAAAAAGTACCAGTTGATGAGAACTGGACTATAGATGCTGAGGATGGGGATGAGCTTCAATCTTTGTGCAGCTCATCTGATAAGAACAACAAGGTTAGATAGCTTGACTTTAATGCGCTGACTGATGTGGGGAATCCTCAACTCAAGTTGGGTATGATATTTGCAAGTCCACAAGTATTCAGACAAGCACTTGTTGAATGGACTGTAAGGCAGGGCTATGATATTAAATATTTGAAAAATGAGATCAAGAGAATCACGACTGTTTGTAAATATGATTGTGGATTTAAGATTCATGAATCACCCCTGCAGGGTGAGAGGACATTTCAAATTAAGACATTCAAGGCCAAACATACATGTGGTATAAAGTTTAAAAGCCACTGGGTCACTTCCAGCTATATAGCTAATAAAGACTAACAGAGAATGAGCGACGATCCGAAATAGTCAATCCCTGCAATGTAAAAAGAGCTGAGAAGATATCTGAAGGTGGATTTGTCGAAGGATAAGTTATATAAAGCCAAGAGGAAGGCAGGTCTAGATTGATGCTTCCTCAAAGGTATTTATGGTGGACAAGTGCTGGCTGCAATAAGTAGAGATGAGAATGAGAATATGTTCCAATTGCAATGACTGTTGTAAAGGCTAAAAATATAGAGTCATA
This sequence comes from Camphora micrantha, assembly GCA_003546025.1. Taxonomy (NCBI): domain Eukaryota; kingdom Viridiplantae; phylum Streptophyta; class Magnoliopsida; order Laurales; family Lauraceae; genus Camphora; species Camphora micrantha. Next base: position 58,271,722 of record QPKB01000001.1, read on the forward strand.
GACTTGGATTTTGAAATCAGTAACTGATGATATCGAAGGTGGGGGTGACATGAGCTGGATTTTTATGTATGATAGACAGAACGGGCTTGATGCAGCATTTGGGATAGTTGTTCCTATTGCTGAAATTAGACACTGTTGAAGCATATGTATGATAACTTTTCAAAAAACTTTTTAGAGGAAAATTGTTGAAAGATTGTATGTGGGGTACAGCATCATGTGGATCACCAAGAGAATTTGATAGTAATATGCAGAGGATCAAAGAGATGGACCAGGCTGCATATAATCAGCTGATAGCTGTTAATCCAAACAAGTGGGCCAAATCACATTTTTCCACAAGAGCCAAATATGATGCATTAACAAACAATCTTTGTGAGTCTTTCAACAGTTACATACTTGAAGCAAGGGAGAAACCAATAGTTTGTTTGCTTGAGTGTGTGAGGAGGAAGCTTATGAACAGAACTCAAGTGAAGTTGAAATGAATGACTTAATATGATGGAACATTCTGTCCGGGGATATTGGAGAAGTTGGAAAAGAACAAGAATGATAGCAGACACTATTTTGCCAACTGGTCAGGCAGACGTGAGTTTGAGGTTGAATGTTTTGCCAAAACTTTTGTTGTTAACATAGAGTAAAACATGTTTATACAGAATGTGGGATTTGATTGAGATACCTTGTAATTATGCCATGACATGTATATAAATGAATCAAGAAAGCCTGAAGATTATATTCATCCATGCTACAACAAAGAGATGTATTTGAGGGTGTTTAATAGTATGATACACCCAGTACCTGGACTGCATGATTGGGTACAAAGTGGAATGGAAGTAGTTGGTCCTCCTTTATATAGAGGACCTACAGGTATGCCAAGAAAGTTGAGGAGGGAAGCAGATGAGTTACCTAATTCCTGTAGAGTTTCTAAAATGAATAGAACAGTGACTTGTGTTAGATGCTTGAAACTAGGCCATAATGCTAGATCATGTAAGGGACCGGTGCATCCCAATTCAAGACTCTTTAGTTCTGAATCACAACCTCAGCTAGCTTCTCAGCTCATGTCAAGTTCTCAGCCCATGCCACCACACATGGTATTGTGTTTTCATGCATTTTTTTTTTTTTACTTCTAACTAGAATATATGCATTTATTCACTAAGGTCTTCAAATCTTGATTGGTCAGGGGAGAGTCAGACAAGCTTCTTCTCAGCCAAATCCATCAACAAGAAATACCAGTGGTAGAAGGAAGTTACAAGCAGGTAGAGGGAGGATTGGAGCAGGAAAATGCAGCTCAACTTGTTGATGACAACAGCCACAATTTTAAAAAAACTTTTTCTGGATGATGTTGTGTCACTGCTGACTGTTTTAAACAACTTTTTTTGGATGACTGTTTGGATTTGGATGATCTTTTTTATCGTTTGGATGATGATGTTTCAAGTTTCTTTGTTACTGGAAGGATGATGATGTTCCCAGTTTCTTTTTTATAGTTTCCAAATCAGTTAGCAATTGATTGTTCATTATTTTCCTGTCAAGTTAGTGTTTTCTTATTGTAGATTAATTAAAGTTCATCAAAAAAGTAGAGTGAACCAAAGCATGCATTGACAAACACACAATACCAACCCATTTTCATAATATTATATTCCAAAAGATACATATGCTCATTGTAATTCCAACCCATCTACAGGAGTCCAAGATATCAGTATGTAACATATGTACAACACAAACACAATTCTTGCCCAAGTCCCGATCAGCACATGTTGGTAATATCTTTCCCTTCGACAAGCTGACTTCAGTTCCCTCTCCAACACATCAATCATATCCAATAGCTTCGGCATAAGCTCTATTTCTCCATTAACTCATTCAAAAATTTCACACGCTGGCTGAATCTGAGAGAAAAAAAATGAAAAAATACATTAATACTACCATGGTTTACCAGACATGAAGAAGATCAAACACATGGATCAAAGCATAACCCCATATAGTGCACAGTCAAGAAACCTCCTCCCCATGTTCGGGAAGTTCTCAAAGCAGCCCTATGCCTGCAGTGATAGTAACGAATTTCACCATCTAATTGAGAGCTTTGACAACGAGAAAACTGGGTATAAGAGTTTTGAGAGGAAGGCAGTTGATATGGCTAAAGAAAATGACTGACAGCTGCTCACAAACTCATGCCTGAAGAAAACAAACTCAAACTGCCCATATTACCTTTTTTGTAGGCTAGGTTCAGGGGCAAATAAGTCTCATTCTTAAGCCATTTGGAAGAGTAAGTTGCCGCCAGTATGCCCTAGAAGCCATTTATACATATATGCCATTAATACTAACAGAATCCATCACTTTTGTATGTTAATTAAAACTTCATGTAGGTTTAGTACAAAATACTAAACTATAAGGGGGTAGTTTGTACAAAATACCAAACTATAGGGGGATAGTCTGAATTATCTGCAAAGTACAAGTAGGTATTCTGCTATTATCCTAAAAATCTATGAAATCAAGGTGACTGGATAGAGAGCTGGCCTGGGAGATGTAAATCTAATTTCTTTCTATTTCATGTTTATCATATCAATTGTAATATGGTCAAAGACCTGTAAAAGATGGAAACTATATGCTATATATTCAAATCAATGGAGGAAGGGTCAGACATGATTTTGAAGCTTGAACGCCTTCTTTGTTAAAAATTTATATCTCAGTTTTTTATATATCTCTTTAAGGTATCAAAGCTTTACCAGCTCTAGATACAGTCACAAGAGTTTTCTCAGCATTATTCATCATCTCTAACAAGCACCAATGGTGGGTTCATCTTTATCGTCAGTATCTCTTTCTCTTTCTGCTACTTCTCTTCATCACCTTATTACTATTGTGTCAGTGAAATTAAACATGACTAACTGTTTAGTCTAGAGAATGAAAATCCTACCTTTGATTGAGAGTTAAAAGGTTAAGGACTTGTTAATTGAGGGACGGCCGACTCAAAGTGAATCTGATGATGAGGGTAAGGCAGACACCAACTATGAAGCATTGAAGGAAAAAGACCTTCTCCTACAAAGTTGGATTACAGGGACTCTTTCAGAGGATGTCCTGTATTTGGTTGTAGGATGTACTACAGCCAACGACATATGGGCTTGTCTTGAGGAAAACTTCATCCATGCTACAAAAAGAAAGAGTGGTTCAGCTAAAACAAAGAATGCAAGATCTGAAACTCGGCAATCAGTCCCTAACTGAATATCTCAAAGCTTTCAAGAATATCTTTGATGGGTTGGTAGCAATTCAAAAGTCCGTCCCTAATGAAGATAAATTAATTTATATTTCGCGAGGTTTGGGTAAAAAATATAGCGTCCTAGTAACATCCATGCTTACCAAACCCCCTTTTCCATCTTACACACAATTTGCCACAGCAGTTCAAAATTATGAATTGCATCTTCAAAGCATACAACCTGAGAATAAGGCCATTGACCAATCCATGGCTTTTGTTGCTCAAAGAGGAGGATCAGGTCGTGGCCGTAGCCGTGGTCGAGGAGGCAATGAACAGTATAATTCACGCGGCCATGGATTTTCAGCAGTAGGCCAAAATTAGGGAAATCGCCTACCACAACAGAATTCTAACAATGGGCAGCTGTAGTTCCAACCTGGGCAACAACAACAATCTTACTCTCGATCTTCATTCCGACCACAACTGCAAACCCAGCAAGGTAACACCTTTAATCCCTCTGGTTCATTTAATCAACGTTCTCAGCACAATAGTGTAGGACAGTGTTACACCCTATCCCTAGTCAATCAAGATTAACTTTAGTTAATCGAGATTAATGTGATTTAAGCATGATTAACCAATTTAATGATGATTAATGAACAAAGTAGATAGAATTAGTCATATTTGAATGAATTACACCATAATGAACAAGTTTGAGAGAGATTGAATTGATTAAGTTGAATTTAAATCCAAATGAGTGGAATTAAGGACTTTTTCGTAAATACGGATTTATTTATATTTTGTCGAATACGATGAAACTTGATACCATCACGTGTATTTCGATGAGTACAACGATTTTCATAATACACATATTTTCATTAAACCTCAAATGAAGTGAGCGAGTCTTGATTTGACTCAAATTGGAAATATGTAAAAGAGGTGGGGTTTAAATACAAAAACAATATGTTATATCATGTTGGGAAGAGCCCAGAATCTATTTTCAGTCGGTGGTTTCATCCCACCAAGAGAGAGCTGCTTCTCTTCTTTATTTCTTCTTCGTATGATCAAACTTGAAGTTTTACAAGTGATTTGAGAGAGAAAAATTGTGTTAATCATCTTCTCCATCATCTTTCTTGAGTTTCTTTGGAGTTAGAGTTTGGATTGAAGAGGTTTTGATCTCAAAACTCAAAGCTAGCAAAGGGTTTTGTATTAGATTCAAGTATATAAATAGTACTCATAATTAAATGTTAATTGATATGAGTTTTCTTGTGATTTTGGCATTGACTATGATTTCATTCTGTTTGTATGGAATTGATTTAGTTTGTGGATCAATTAAATGGTATTTGGATTGATCGAATGATGAATCGGAAGTGTTGTTTCTTATATGAGATGTTGTTTTAGAAGGGAACAAGAGGTTTCATGTATGGTGCAGGTTGAGAATGAATGAGAGTGGAAATGGGTTCAGAATGCTATTTTGGAGCCCAAACAGCAAGGAGTCTCGCTATAGCAAGCTGGCCTAGTGGGCTCAGCAATGACAACTTCAAAATGCCATAACTTTTGAACCGTAAGTCAGATTTTGGATTTCTACATATCATTGGAAAGCTCTTGGAATGTAGAATCTAATGGTCTATATACCATTGTGATTGGAAGACTCAAAATTGGGTAAAAAAAAAGGTAATTCTAATTGAATCAAAAACTCATTTGATATGTGTAAATAGGTCTATAAATCAGTCTAAAGACAATTTATAGTGTAATTGAGGTTTATAAACTATAGAAGAAGGAGTATTGATTAGGTTTGATTGACTAAATGGTTAATCAAATATATTTAAAGTATACTTGAAATCTCTATAAGTTAGTATCCATGGATTTGGAACTAAGATGGATTATTGATTAGTTACCAAAACTAATAAAATTCGTAAGTTAATTTCTGTATTTAAAAAGAAAAGAGCCTATTGATTTTATCAAGGCTATTAATATTGTTTTACCTCCATGGGTGTTAATTAAGGGCACTTTAATGTACAAAATTCACATTAATTGTGATGTCCATCGAAAATAACATGTACATTAAACAACTGAGGATTTCACCTGAATAGTTGTTATTATTTAATTGAATTTGTACATAGAATTGTATCCGAGATGGATTATAACTTGAATTGTATCAATTAATTTGTAATTAAATGGAATTAATGTGTTAAATTGTATTATTCATTGAGTCTGGCATTACATGGTGATTTCTATTTGCTCATTAGAGCTGTTATTGCTGCAGCAGATTATTGGGAGTGTTCCGGAGCTCCGTGGTGATGTCAGATGCCCCAGGCCCGAGCACTGATAAATCCCACAATATATGAATCCTTCCGTATGGAAGATGAAAATCCTTCCTTTTTAGGTAGATGGGAAATTGAAATGAAATGCTGTTGTAGTTTTACCAAATATGTAATAATCATATTGATTTGAATTAAATGGTAATTGTAATTGTCTAACATTGGATTAGACAGATGAAATTGTGTATTAGCATGTTAAATCATGTATCTATTTATACATTGCTGAATTGTCAAATTCATAGTGTTATTGATGGCATTACATGCACAACTGCCCATGCCGGTCCTTCAGAGGCCTCGGCGTCAGTAGAGGAGACCACTCCGGTTCCTCCAGGAGAATTAGTAGAGTGGAAATGAGACGAAAATAATTGATGTTACTTTTGGCGGAAAGAAAACTTGTAGAAAGTGGTTTTAAAACGTTTCACACTTTGATCCTTGCATTGTATTTAAATATGCAAGTGATTAATTTTGTATATGATGTAAATGAATTTTTATTTTATACATAAGCAATGTATATTTGTTTATATTCCGCATAATGTGTAATTGATATCCCTTGTAAATTTTATGTGATTAAAGTTCACGGAAATAAATATACGTCACTACTCGAAATTATCTGGGATTAATCTATATCTTGGGTTCAGGTCGTGTCAGACAGCAAGGACTTGGAACACCGGACCCATGTCAGATTTGTGGTAGAAGAAACCACACGGCTCTGAAGTGCTTCTACATATGGGACTAGTGCTATCAAGCGCCTGAAGGAAGACCTATCACAAGCCTTTACTGCGCTCTCCGCTTCAAATAATTCAGACCCAACATGTATGTTGACACGGGTGCCAATGCTCACATTACAAATGTTCAAGGTAATTTACATCATGCATTACCTTACTTTGGCAATGAAAAAGTTATGATTGGTGACGGTTCAAGTTAAAATTTTTCTCATATTGGAGATTCATCCTTTACATCAGAGTATGGCACAATAAAATTAAAGGATGTTTTAGTTGTGCCTAATATAAAAAAGAGCTTGATCTCAGTCTCTCAATTGGCCCGTGACAAGTCCTGCATTTTTTTAGTTTTCTGATTCTGATTTTTTGATAAAGAATCGAGCCACAGTCATAACGATGGCAACGGGAAATTTGTATGCTTTAGGAGATGCAGTAGCGGCATTTGTAGCACTAGGCCTGAAATTTGGCACCAGACATTTGGTCATCCCAATAATAAATTATTGAAGAATTTGAATAATCAGAATCTCATTAATGTAAGTTGTTGGACCAGAGATCCTATTATTTGTGTTAGTTGTCAGTTGGGGTAGAGTTGTGAGTTGCCCTTTTCTTTGTATAATAAAATTGCTACTATGCCTCTTTTGAAAGTTCATTTTTGATCTCTGGGGGCCTGCCCCAGTCTCCTCTCCCAAGGATTTCGTTATTATGCAATCCTTATAGATGATTGTACAAGGTTTACGTGGTTTAATCCTCTTAAAAACAAATCAGACTTTCTTGAGCAATTCCTCAAATTTCAAAAGCTTGTAGAAAATCAATTCTCTACAAAAATCAATATTTTTCAATGTGATGGAGGTGGTGAATTTTTTTCAAATAAATCTATTGCCCATCTTGAGAATTGTGGGATTCATAGACAAATTTCATGTCCTGGTGATGATGCCAAAAATTGATTTCGGACACAACCATCAAGTAATAAATGCTAGTTCAGTAAATAAAGAAGAGAGAGAATTTATAGTGGTTCGGTCAATATGACCTACGTCCACTTCAGTAGGGCAAAGGTTGCCGGTAGCTTTACTTCCAATATGTAGAGATTACAAACTCTTAGAGAATACAGAAAAAGTGCATCCTCTTGGAAAATGTTGCCTCTTCTATTTATAGTCTTCCCCCAACAGATGGGGGCGGCTTTACCTCCACGCTTCATCCACTTCGACGGGTCCCTCGAACTGCCCTTGATAGACGAGGCAGGTGAGATATTCTCTGCGGGGACTTGGTAAAAGTAGGTTAAAGACTGATGACTATATCCGAAGCAACGTGGTGGCCTTGACGTGACAGTCTTCGTAGACTTGGGCTTAGATCCCAACGGACCGGATCTTCACAGATTTAGGCCCTGGCTCATTAAGAATTGGGACACTTGGGCCTGACTCATTATTTGCCCCTCAATGTCCTGCATTCAAAGAAACTTTAAAAATGTGACATTTTAGATATGCATCCGAAAGAGTCCTCGTGGCTTTGGACATCTCCTGCTTTGCAAAACCCTAGACTATTAGTAACCCCTTCTAAGAAATAAAGCAAGACAAACAAGTATTGAGTATGCAACTTGCTAGAATGGAAACCCCAGACTCCAGGTTGCAGCAGGTGATGGGTCACCAGATGGACGGCCAGGAGGCAGCAGAGGCGGGCGCCGGCCTGGGCGCCCACGCGGAGGCAGCAGCAGCGGCGGGCAACCTGGGCTCCCGGGCGGAGGGAGCAGCAGCGGCGGGCGCCGGCCTGGGCGCCAGCGTGGAAGGAGTAGCAGTGGTGGGCGGCATGGGCACCCGCGCGGATGGAGCAGCAGTAGGTGGCCTGGGCGCCCACGTGGATGGAGCAGCAGTAGCGAGCGGCCTGGGCGCCCGTGTGGAGGTAGCCGCGGTGGGCGCCGGCCTGGGTGCCCGCGCGGATGGAGCAGCAGCAGGCGGCCTGGGCGCCCGCGCGGAGGGAGCAGCGGCGGCGGGCGCCGGCCTGGGCGCCAGCGCTGAAGGAGCAGTAGTGGAGGGTGGTCTGGGCGCCCGCGCGGATGGAGCAGTAGCAGCAGGCGGCCTGGGCCCACGCGTGGAGGTAGCCGCGGCAGGCGCCGGCCTAGGCTCCCGCGCGGATGGAGTAGCAGCAGGTAGCCTGAGCTCCCTCGCGGAGGGAGCAGCAGCAGCGGGTGGCCTGGGCGCCCAAGCGAAGGGAGCAGTAGCGGCGGAGGGAGCAGCAACGCCGGGCGCCCTTGGCACTCACGGGATTGCATTCCAATTGCCACAGTTGAAAATCCCATTTCTTCTTCATTGGTGGAGAGTGGACCTCTGCCATAGTTTCTTCCCAGCCAGCGACCTCCTTGGCCACGATTACTACTCCGGAGTCTTCTCCTCCGACTATACTTTCTGCCCCTCGTTTGTGTCCTTCACGCTCGGGAGCTTCTGCATGGGCACCGACTTGGGCTAGTCCTATGCCGGGCAATCCACTGGTGATCCGGGAAAAGTTCGGGAGATTTGTGTTTCCTCCTGAGGTTACGCAGATTAATGCTTTGGGCACTGAAGGGGTTATAGACACATTTCTAGAGGGTCTGGCTCAGGTAAAGGCTTACTGTTCCCCTTTTCTCCAGACTTTTATTTTTTATATATGTGTACTCTCATTTTCTTTGTCCCTTATTGTTTCAGGCTTCTACTACGTCAGTCTGCTTGTTGTCAAGGGCCCGACATAACAGTCAGCTGAAACAGGACAATGAGAGTATGCAAAAAAAGTTCTCCATTGCTCAAAGAAAGATTGTTGCTCTTGAAGCTGCTGGAAGAGCTTCCGAGGCTGATCTTACAGCAGCCCGCGAGAGGGCTACCAGGCTTGAGATTGAGCTCCCAGCAGCCCACGAGAGGGCGGCCAAGGCAGAGGCTGAGCTTGTGAAGGCCCGCGAGAGGGCTTCGCTCAGTGAGGCTGAGCTTGCACAGACCCGCGAGAGGGTGATGCTCAGGGAGACTGTCGTGGAGACAGAGATGAGGGTGGCTTATGAGAGAGCTTCTCAGGCTGAGGAGAGGGTTGTCCGGGCTGAGAAGGAGTTAGCGAATGGTCTCGCTGATGCCTTTATTGTTGGCTATGAAGAGCTCCAAGGGAAGATCTTTGCTGCTTTCCCAGATATTGATTTCTCAGGCTTCGTGCCTACTGAGGCGCCTGATGACAGCAGTGGTAGCTCGGATGATGATGATGCTGAGGATGAGGATGATGCCGAGGATGATGGGGACAGCTATGAGAGTGACTGAGCTCTCAGCAGCCCGCGAGAGGGCGGCCAAGGCAGAGGCTGAGCTAGTGAAGGCCCGTGAGAGGGCTTCGCTCAGTGAGGCTGAGCTTGCACAGACCCGCGAGAGGGCGTTGCTCAGAGAGACTGTTGTGGAGACCGAGATGAAGGCAACACATGATAGAGCTTCTCCTTTCTCTTGTCCCCTGTTCTGGAGGACTCTCCCTGCCTTGCTCTGGTGATATCTTCAGCGTTCATATACTTCTGGGTCTTTGCAAGTAGTTCTGGCATGCTCTTTGGCGGGCACTTCATCACTGAGAAGAGGAAGCTCGATGAACGGAGGCCTCCCAGAAAGGCTGTCATGGATACCTTGTCATCAAACTCTTCGACCTGAAGTACCTCCTCGTTAAAACAAGTGTGGTAGCTCCTGAGGCTCTCATTTTTGTCATGCTTTATGCTAAGCAGGTGTGTGGCAGGCTTTTGGTGGCGGCGCCCTCCGATAAAGTGTGAAACGAATGACTTGCTCAACTCCTCAAAGGTGGCGATGGAGGCTGGGGCGAGATTGGCAAACCACTGCCGAGTGGAGCCCTTCAGTGTGGTTGGGAATGCCCTGTACATAATCTCATCAGGGATATTATGCAGCTGCATTTTAGTTTTGTAAGTCTCCAGATGGTCCAATGGATCATTCGTTCCATCAAAGGTCTTCACGGATGGCATTTTGAACTTCCGAGGAAGTGGGTAGTTCACCACGTCGGGCTTGAATGGTGTGTCCATTCGCCCGACTAGGTAATCCACTGTCTCCGGTGCCTGCGCCTTTATGGCGTTGAAGACATCGCCTAGTTGATTTTGCATTTTTCTGATCTTTTCGTCCCAGTGATTAGGGGCTTCTCTGGACCGATCGTGGAAGTGACTCCCCACCTCCATGCTTTGGTTTTCGCTCTCCTCCTCTTGGAAATGAGGCTCCTCCCCTTGAGAAATAGAGGGAGGAGGTGGAAGTCCTCCATGACTCGCTCCACCCAGAGGTGTGGGTCCTCCGAGATGGGCTCTACAGGGGAGCGGAGGAACTCTGTGATGGGCGCGACCTTGAGGGTTGACCAAGAGTACTCCAAGAGGGGCGCTATGGGGAATTCCCTAGGTGCCAGGGGGATGGGCGTCGGTGCCCTGGGCGCCAGGGGGATGGGCGCCGGCGCCATGGGGATGGGAGCCCGGGCGAGGTATTCCCTTGCGAGGAGTCGTTGGATGTCCCTGGCGAGGCGCTCCTTGCGGTACTCCTCCTTGCCCCGTGAGTATGAGCTGTAGGATCTGTTGGTTTTGGGTTACCAGCTGCTACATTGTGTCCAACATTTGTTGAGGAGTGAGAGCAGGAGCGGTAGCGTTTGGGGGAAGATTATTCGATGGAGGATCATCCTCGCCCTCTCGCCTGGGATTGTCCTCTTGTCGTCTCGTTGATCTAGTGGTGGTCACCATAGTTTTAAAAGAGGAAGTGTTATGAAGTGAGAATTTAGTGTCCCCACAGACGGCGCCAAACTGATGATGCCAAAAATTGATTTCGGACACCACCGTCAAGTAATAAATGCTAGTTCAGTAAATAAAAGAAGAGAGAGAATTTATAGTGGTTCGGTCAATATGACCTACGTCCACTTCAGAAGGGCAAAGGTTGCCGGTAGCTTTACTTCCAATATGTAGAGATTACAAACTCTTAGAGAATACAGAAAAGTGCCTTCTCTTGGAAAATGTTGCCTCTTCTATTTATAGTCTTCCCCCAACAGATGGGGGCGACTTTACCTCCACGCTTCATCCACTTCGACGAGTCCTTCGAACTGCCCTTGATAGACGAGGCAGGTGAGATATTCTCCGCGGGACTTGGTAAAAGTAGGTTAAAGACTGATGACTATATCCGAAGCGATGTGGTGGCCTTGACGTGACAGTCTTCGTAGACTTGGGCTCGGATCCCAACGGACCGGATCTTCACAAATTTAGGCCCTGGCTCATTAAGAATTGGGTCGCTTGGGCCTGACTCATCACCTAGTACTCCGGAACAAAATGGTGTCGCAGAAAGAAAACACCGACACATTGTTGTGACATGTCTGACTATATTATTGCATGTCAACCGGCCAAAGAGCCTCTGGGTAGAAGCTTTTATGACTGCAGTTTTTCTGATAAATCGGCTCCCCTCTACAGTATTAAAAATGGAGACACCCATTTTTAAATTTCATGGAGCCCATTCTGATTATTCAAGTTTAAAGGTCTTTGTATGCAGATGTTTTCCTTATCTGCGAGATCGTGGAACAAATAAATTCGAGCCAAAATCATATCCCTGTGTCTCTATAGGATAGAGTCCTATACACAAAGGCTATTGCTCCTATCATCTAGAAAGTAGACGAGTTCTTATCTCTCAACATGCTTTCTTTGATGAGTCTAATTTTCCATATAAAATTACTCAGAATTTGATCAATGTTGGGCAGGAACCCCACACGATTACTACTTTCTCAGAGTTTGCTAAATGGGTTGTTCCTAGTGCAGATTCAAGCAATGGTGCTTCTACTCAGAAAAATGAAGGCAGAACACACGATGTCACGTCCGGACACATGGGTGACCAAATGTCAGGCCGAATGGGCCTGTCATCACCTACTGCTTCATCAACAAAATTGGATTTAGCAGATGACATTTCATATGGAAGACCGGACTAACACGTTGATTCGTCACAGGAGCAATCTGATCCATCAAAGGAGCCGTCTTCACCCTCTCATGTTCTGGCTCATGGAAGACCGGACCCACACATTGATTCATCACAGGAGCAATTTGATCCTTTAAAAGGGGCCGTCTTTAGTCTTCGCCCTCTCATGTTCTGCCTCATCCTGATTGGTATTCTTTGGACCCAATTCCACAAGATCAGCTCTCACCATCTTGTGAGAACATAGCCCCACAAATGGGGCTGACAAGCCCCACCCTTGGTCAAAGTGATTCAGCACTCCTAAGACCTATTGAAAGTGAAAGCACAACTGGTCAAGGGCACAGAGGGCCTACATGTGAAGCGGCATGTATCTTTTAAGCCTATACACTCTATGGTAACTAGGTCAAAGAGTAAGGATGGTTTCTCAGGTGAGCTATTTATAGAGCTACCAATAGAGCGGCACGTGTCTTCTAAGGTCAGACGTGTGCCTTCTAAGCCAATACACTCTATGGTAACCAGGCCCGAGTCGGCAACAAACCCATCCCTACTTTTGGCCACACTTAACATAGAATTGAGTGAGCCTATGAACATCAATGAGGCACTGTTACACCCTCAATGGGTTACAGCTATGAAGGAGGAATTAGAATAACCAAACAGTAATAAAACTTGGTCGCTGGTAGCTAGAACAACCGATATGAATATAGTTGGTTCCCGATGGGTTTTCAAAACCAAAATTAAATCAGATGTGTCAGTAGATCGCCTAAATGCTCGTATAGTTGCAAAGGGTTATAATCAAAATGAAGGGGTTGATTTTGATAAGACTTTTAGCCCAGTAATTAAACCTGCAACTATTCGGATAATTCTGAGTCTTGCAATTGTCTCACACTATCTAATTTGTCAACTTGACTTGACGTGAAAAATGCATTCCTCCATGGTGTCCTTTAAAAAAGAGTATAGATGGAACAACCACCGGAATTCACTCATCCTTTTTATCCCAATCATGTTTGCAAGTTAAATAAAGCAATCTATGGCCTAAAACAAGCACCTAGAGCTTGGTTTTGACCGATTCTGCCTTTTCCTTCTTTATATTGGGTTTTTTATTTTTATTTTTATTTTTATTTTGCAGTAATGCTGAATCCTCTCTTTTTGTCCTACACTCATCCATTGGCACCATTTTATTCCTTCTTTACGTGGATGACATTATTGTCACAAGCAACAACCCTTCTCTGTTCACTGGTTAAATGCTAAACTCAATTCATAGTTCGCTACGAAGGACTTTGGGCATTTACATTATTTTTTGGGAATTGAGATTTCACACATCCCTGGAAGAATATTCTCTCTCAATCCCTCTATATTAAAGAGCTGTTGTCCAAAACTAACATGACACTTTGCAAACATATTGGTACCCCTCTAACACAAAAACATGAAATGCACATTGAACCCGGTCCATTGATTGATGCCTCATAATACAGGAGCATAGTAGGTGGCTTATAGTACCTTACCTTCACTCGACCTGATCTTTCCCATACGGTCAATTTGTTATGCCAATTTATGCGACAACTAGGACTCAAACATTGGCAAGGAGTTAAAAGAGTACTCCGATATCTTCAAGGCACTATTGATTATGGGAACCAACTATTGGCTCAGTCTTCACACCCAATTGATATGCATTCTTAGATGCAGATTGGGCTGATTGCCCAGAAACAAGAAGGTCAACCACTGGATATTGTCTCTATCTTGGCTCTAACTGTATATCATGGAAAGCAAAAAAGCAAACAACAATGGCAAAATCAAGTACAGAAGCAGAATATAGGGCACTAGCCAACACAACTGCAGAATTAGCATGGGTGTCATATGTTTTGAAAGATATTGGTGTTCACCTAACTCAACCCCTGCCCCTTTTTGTTACAATCTCAGTGCTTTGTTTATGACTACCAATCCAGTTTTTCATACACGAACAAGACACATAGAGATTGATTACCACTCTGTAAGGGAAAAAGTTGCTTTAGGGTCCCTTATTACTCAGTATGTAACTTTCTCAAGACAAATTGCAGACATCTTTACAAAGCCTCTCTCAAAGAATCATTTCCATGCATTACATCACAAGCTTGGAGTACTTTCACCACTGTCCTCCAGCTTGAGGGGGAGTGATAAAGCAGAACACATGAAGGAGGAAGACCATGTCAATCTAGGAACATGTATTATTATGTTAACTATAACTAAGGAACTTAAGTTGTAATTAGAAATGTAACTATAACTTAGAAACTTGATTTGTATTAGAATTCTAATAAAAGGTAATCCACCCTTATATAATGAGAAGGATGCAACCCTAAGGGGTACACGATTTTCTCTAAACAATTCATTCTTCCCATGCGTCTATTACTAACATGGCAAGCCTATGGTCGATAGCCACTGTATGTGCCCTAGTGCTCTAGTTTCTTCAAGCTACAAGGATCTGTAGATCCTCCCTGTCATCTTCCACGTCTAGAAGCCTTCAGTGTCTCCGATCATCTCTAATCATCCCAGATCATCTCAAATCAGGTGTGGCCCACCTAAGATCACCTTTGCGGAACCAGCCCATGTTGGTGGACTGGACTCTTAAAATTTGTGGTGACTTTTTCAGGAATTTTTTCCTATTCGAGGCAGGTCTTCTATCACAATCTGTGGAAATTCAATTTTCTCCCTCTGATTTCATCTCAGCCGTCCAAAATCAAGGATCTCGATTGTTTTTTTGCTGAAACTTCTTCCATCACTTGCGTAAACAATCTGTGCCCTCATCCCCAACCTCAGATATGTACTCTGATCATTTGGTGGGGCCCACGAACAAACTCCATCATCTGTTCAGGGTCGTCAGGGACCGCTCTGGCCCTCACTCTGTTCGGCTACCCAAGACCATAATATAACAAAAAAGTAAAAATAAAATAACAAACACAAAAGACAGAAGAAAAAAGAAGCAGAAAAGAAGATAGAGATCAAGAAGAGTACCTAGCACCTTTGTGAGTCTCCAGCCATATCTTTACTCCAGCAGCTAGCAAGCGTTCTTCGCCCATCACTCTCTCTTTTCTCTAGAGACGAAAGTGGTAAGAGGTTCACCTTCTTTATTTCCTTTTTGCACAAGACCCAAGGCACAAATAAGCCCAACTTTTGATTTGGGCCTGACCTGCAGTCCAGACCCGACCTGAGTTCAACTCCTATCATCTTATCTCGCCCTTTTGACTGATCTGTCAAGTAATGGAGAAATCTGAAATTGCCCTAGTTCGCTTTGATGGCAAAAATTACACATCTTGGGCCTTTCAGTCTCAAATTTACTTAAAAGGAAAAAAACTGTGGGGATATATTGATGGGTCTGAAAGTAAACCGAAGGAAGATGACAAAAAGATTTTCACCTGGAAAACTAAGGATGCTAAAATCAAAACTTAGTTACTAGGCTCTGTTGAACCGCATTTTATCCTCAACCTGAAACCATGCAAAACTGTTCGTGAAATGTGGGACCACCTTAAACAGATTTATCAGCAAGGGAATGTTGCTCGTCAATTTCAATTGGAGCTTGACATCTCTCAATTTACTCAAGGCACCGTGTCCATCCAAGAATATTACTATGGATTTCGAAGACTCTGGTCTGAATATGATGAGATCAAGTTTGCCACATTGTCTGAAGAGCTTCTACCCGAACTCTTTCCATTACAGCAAAATAGCCATCAGGACTAGTTTCTCATGAAACTTCGTCCGGACTATGAGATTGTTAGATCAAACTTGATGAGTCAGGCTTCTCTTCTTAGCTTAGATGACTGTCTTCAGGAACTTTTGCGGGAAAAACAACATCTGGTTACCAAAACTTTTATGGAACAACTGAGATCTGTTGAGACACCACTTGCCTATGCTACAACCAGACCCCCTCCCAGGGACATCAGCAAAGTTCAGTGCTATAACTATATATAAAAAAATATGGTCATTTTGCAAACCAATGCAAAGTAAAGATTTCCAGGTATTGTAAAGCCATTGTTCACGTTACTGAAGAATGTCTGAAGAAGGATCGCAATTCTACTTCCCGTAACTATATGTCGTCCTCTCCTAGTTCTTACACAGAGCCCTCTCAACAATATGCACCCTCTCACTTCAGTGGTTCCTTCCAGTATGATTCTCCTTCACAGCCTGGTTCCTCATCACAATCTGCATCCCAAGCTACTTTCACTACTGATATGGTAAATCAAATGATTATCAATGCCTTGACATCTATGAACATCTCAGGTATTGATTCGCTTTTGTCTCATACATGATACTTAGATTCTAGAGCAAATAACCATATGACCTCTTCACCTGCAACACTGCAAAATATTATTCCTTACACCGGTACTCTTACCGTTCAAACTGCCAATGGAGACCATCTTCCTATCACCTTTGTTGGTGATACCCCTCGCCCCTTACCATTAACCAATGTTTTAGTGTCTCCTCATCTTGCTACAATTTTGGTTTATGTGGGTCAACTTGTTGAGAATAATTACAATGTTTATTTTTCTTCTTCTGGTTGCATTGTACGGGACCAGGAGTCGGGGGCAGTGGTGGTCGCGAGGGGGCCTAAGCATGACAGACTGTTTTCCCTTCCAGTTTCTACTTTACTCAGAATTTTTTTTTACACCAGTCGTTTTGTTTTTTTCTTCAGAATAGTTCTCAGTTGTGGTATAATAGACTGAGTCATCTGAATGCATCTACAATGTCTACTTTATATTTGGATTATTAAATAAACATTTTGATTCCGCTTCTTTTGAATGTGATGCTTGTAAATTAGGAAAAACAAAAACCTTGCCTTTTCCTCACTCCACCACACAGAGCACTACGTGTTTTGACATAATTCACAGCGATGTTTGGGGCATTGCCCCTCACCTTTTCCATGGTCATTTCAAGTACTTTATTACGTTCATTGATGACTACAACCAGTTTATTTGGGTTTATTTATTGCATTCTAAGTCTGATGCTATTAATGCTTTTCAATTTTTCTTTAGCTATGTCGAAACCCAATTTTCAAAATGCATTAAGAATTTGCGCTCAGATTCAGGGGGGGGAGTGTGTTTCGAATGATTTTCAATTTTTTCTAAAGAATAAAGAAATCATTTCTCAACGTACCTATCCTTATACTCCTCAACAAAATGGAGTCGCAGAACGAAAAAACAGGCATCTCCTTGAAGTTACCCGCACCCTACTGACTGAATCATCAGTTTCTCCTCGTTTTTGGGCTGAAGCTCTCACCACTGTAGTACATTTAATAAACTGTCTTTCATCCCCTACCATTGCTCAATTAACACCACATTTTAAACTGTTTGGTTATCATCCTGTGTTTGATCATCTACATACCTTTGGATGTACCTACTTCGTTCATTTACCTCCCACAGAATGAACAAAATTAACTGCACAATCTCGCCGGTGTGCTTTTCTGGTTATGCAACCAATCAAAAAGGTTTTTGGTACTTCATTGCTGTTATTTCATATGTATATGGTTACAATTATCTACGTTTCCTGTGTGCCTATGATGTAGCACCTGGCGGATTTTTAG
Source organism: Camphora micrantha (assembly GCA_003546025.1). Taxonomy (NCBI): domain Eukaryota; kingdom Viridiplantae; phylum Streptophyta; class Magnoliopsida; order Laurales; family Lauraceae; genus Camphora; species Camphora micrantha. The sequence continues at coordinate 58,289,391 of QPKB01000001.1, forward strand.
CTAGTGTGTATCATCTTACGAGAATACAGTATGGGGTGGATCAACCCGAAGAGGTGTGCATAAAAGTATTTGTTCCAAGGAGGAATCCTAAAATCCCGTCTATTTTCTGGATTTGGAAAAGTGCTGATTTTCAAGAATCATGAATCTTATGATATGTTGGAGATCTCTTATGAAAATCATCCACGCCTGAAACGTATCTTGATGCCCGAAAGTTGGGTGGGATGGCCCCTACATAAGGATTATATTGGTTGTCGTCGCATCAGGATTCCTCGTAATATTATATTCTTTGAAAACCAATATTTTTTTCAAACTCACTTGGGTTGTCCTCATCCCTCTTCTCTCGCTCTCTTACTGAGTTTTTCAAATAATAGAACCGTACAACTGCAGATGCCCATCCTCCTGATCCCCCGCTGGCCACTGGTTCCACAATTCCTCCTATCTTGCATCGCTCTTTCAGAACTTCTCGACCACCTGAGCGGTATGGATTTACACACACTTCTTTGATGACAACCCTTTCCTCTGTTTCTATACCCAGTTCTTATTTGCAGGCAGTACACATGATACTTGGAACTAGGCTATGAGGGCAGAATTAGATGCTTTAGATCAGAATCAAACTTGGGACATTGTGGATTGCCCTTCAGCAACTAAACCAATCGGTCGCAAATGGATCATCTCCATCAAACTTAAATCTAATGGCTCCTTGGATAGATTTAAAGCTAGACTTGTGGCACTCGGAAAAAGGCAATAATATGGCATTGACTACTTGAAGAGGTTTGCACCTGTGGCCAAAATAACATCTGTTTGGTTACTTCTCGCTATTGCTGCCTAAAATTCTTGGTCGTAATACTAAATGGATTGTTAAAAATGCTTTTCTCCATGGGGATTTGAAAGAAGAGATCTACATGAGGATACCGCAAGGTGTCATCTCTCCATCTAAAAATTATGTATGTCGCATCCGAATCTCTTGATGACCTAAAGCAAGCTCCTCGGGCATGGTTTAAAACTTTTAGGGGCCAGCTATGCACAAGTGGATTTACTCAGAGCCCTTACGATCATTCTATGTTCCTGCAAAGAACATCCACTGGTGCTACTATTCTTCTTGTGTATGTTGACTACATTATTATCACTAGCACTGATGATGGTATGATCAAGTTTATCCAAAATTCTCTCATGGATTCTTTCCATATGAAGGATTTAGGCCCCTTGCATTATTTTTTGGGGTTGGAAGTGCATCAATCTCCCACAGGTCTGTTTCTTAATCAATAAAAATACACTTCTGATCTTATTGAGCTTGCCGATATCCATGACTCTTCGCCTGTTGATACACATGTAGAGGTCAATCTAAAATTGAGTAAAGATGATGGTGACCTTCTTCCTAATCCACATACCTACAGGTGCTTGGTAGGTAGTCTTGTCTATCTCACCATCACTCGACCGGATATCTCCAATGCTGTCAATCTTATAAGCCAATTCATACAACTCATAGACACCTTCATCTGACTGCTGTTAAGCACATTATCCGATATTTGTTGGGCACTGTCACTCGTGGTTTATATTATCCCAAGGATAATTTGCTTCAATTAACCACTTATACAGATGCTGACTGGGCGGGTTGTCAGGATACTCATTGGTACGTCTACTACTGGTTGGTACATGTATCTTGGCAATTCTCTAATTTCTTGGAAATGCAAGGAACAAGAACGTGTTTCTCGATCTTCTACTGAAATGGAATGTAGGGCAATATCTTCCGCTTGTTCCAAAATCTTATGGCTACGGGGACTTCTTTCAAAACTCGCATTTGCTCAACCATCTCCTACATCCTTGCATGCGGATAATACTGGAGCTATCAGAATTACTGAAAATCCTGTCTTTCATGAACATACCAAATATATTGAAATGAATTGTCACTATATTCGGGATGAATTGAAGCATGATGTCATTTCTTTACCTCATGTCTCTACTGAACTACAGTTTGATGACATCTTCACCAAGGGGTTTTCTCGGCCATGGCATCGACATCAGTTTCTGATTTTCAAATTGTTTTTTTTATGACTCCCCCGCATCAATTTGAGGGGGGTGTCAATCTAGGAACGTGTATTATTATGTTAACTATATATAACTTAGAAACTTGAGTTGTAATTAGAAATGTAGCTATAACTTAAAAAGTTGACTTTTAGTAGGATTCTAATAAAAGGGTAATCCACCCTTATATAATGAGAAGGATGCAACCCTAAGGGGTACACGATTTTCTCCAAAAAATTCGTTCTTCCCATGCGTCTATTACTAATAGATTGGACCCACACATTGGCTGATGAGATGGGGGACCACATGGTGAATCAACAAGATATGCAAGCACATCAGAATCTTATCATCCTACACAACAAAAAATCTATGAAATCAAGGTGATTGTATAGAGAGCTGGCCTGAGAGATGTAAATCTGATTTCTTTCTATTTCATGTTTATCATATCAATTGTAATATAGTAAAAAATCTATAAAAGATGGAAACTGTATACTATATATTCAAATCAATGAAGGGTCAGACATGATCTTGAAGCTTGAACGCCTTCTCTGTTAAAAATTTATATCTCAGTTTTTTATATTTCCCTTTAGAGGATTTTACCGGAAAAAACACTTAATGCACACTTGTGACCCGATCAAATACTTTAGATGTTGGTGCACCAATTAGAGCAATTGGGCCGAAAAATCCTTTATTTTTACCAATTTGGCACGTGGTCGGTGCCGACCTTAATTTACACTACCTAAGGTCGATGCCGACTTTATTGTAATAAAAAGTTGCAACTCTGTGCAGAAAAAATAGAAAACCTGCGTCGGCACCGACCTTACTTTAAAAGTAAGGTCGATACCGACCCTGTATCAAAATTAGGGCAAGAAAGTTAGAACATTTTGTCAAAAAATCTAATAACCGGCATTAATACTGACCCCATAGTAAATTCAAAAATGGCATTTACGTACTTGTAGCAAGTGACAAGTGTGGGATTGTGATTCCATGCAAATTTATTATGTAAAAAACATCCATACATCATCTTCCTAGTTGAAAATAAACATACACATATTCGTCAAATCAAAGATAATTTCAACATATAAACATACTCCAACATACCCCATACAAAGACTATCATTGCCATTTAATAAACTTTCCATAAGCATTATTCACATACAACCCCAAAACATCACATCGATTGCTATGCATGTCATATACATACCATTTTTCCCTAAAAAAAAGAAAAAGAAAAAGAAAGAACCAAAATAATTCATGTATTTAAAATGCTCACATCCATTCATATTAGTGGTGCAGATCCTTTCTTGTAGAAAGATCCAACTCTCCATCTCTTCACAAAAAATAAAGAATTTTTAATATATATAGGGGTTTTTATTGAAAAAAAAAAATTTAAATTTGAAAAAAAATAACCAAGGGCTCAAAAACTTCATAAAGACAGTAGAGGCCTCCATTCCACGAAATCATGGGCCCAACATGAAAAAAGTACATTCCAAGATATAATGGAATTACCCTAACATTTTATAATACCGTTGAATGAGGGCAAATTTATTTTAAAATAAATGTGATAGAAGGGCTCCAACTAAGAGAAGGCTTTTGAGTCAAATCTAGCAGGGTCAAACAGATCGAGTGCAAGTTTAATGATTTGATTAAAATAAATAACAAAATATCGAACGTGTTGAGACTTGGGCGTATGATAATATATGTCGAATATCAATATCGGTGTAAATTGAAAATGTTGTCACAAAAACTGAGAAAAAGAAATCTAAAAATAGTCGAGACATTGAAAAAACTCATGACCACGGCGATTGAGATAGATCAGACTGTGTGGTCCACTTGGATTTGTAAAAGATTTTGACTGACCATACCTCGCCAACATGTTGACCTAAAGATGTTGCTGTGACTAGATCGAGAGATTGAAATCACCACTAGATTGGATTTGATAATAAGTAGAAGTAGAAGAAACAAAGTATGATAAGTTCACTGGTCACCACCTATATTGCTTGATGAGTGGCTCAGATGAGATAGATGCTGTCTTGGTGGGGCCCCGTCCATGGTACACTGGACACCTTGGCCTTGTGGGGTGGAGACAAAGTGGTCGTGTGAAGACTAAGAAGCGTCGAGTGTAGTGGGGTACCTAGAAAACTACAATCATTGAATGTGATGTGAAATTTGGAATTCAAGGAAGAAATAGCCTTCCTTGGCATCCATTGGATTTCGATTTGGAGGAGCACACTCATCATCAACAACAACAACAACAACAACAACAACAAAATCCCAGAGAAAAGGCCTGCCATTAAGGCCTAACAGAATAGATCTCATCAAGTAACAATATATTTTTTATCCGTCCATCCACAAATAAAAACATATTTCATCACCAAACAAGGTTTCCCTCAATTCACAAAGTAAAACCATGTAACCACCACCCCCTTCCAATCCAACCACAAGGAACAGATAACACTCGGCAAGAAGCAACAACTAGATAACCATCCCCACCAACAAGCTTAATTGCAGTAGCAACAGGAAGAGAGGACCAAAGAAGAGAAACCCCAAAAGAAAAAAACTGCAACAGAACTGCCAGGACTCCTCTCAATGGTTGCGCTGCTCTGCTCCTGTCTGCCACTGTCTTCCTTACCTTTAACCTTCTCAGCCCTACAAAAACACAGAACAAAACATCTTTAGACAAAGTCACAGATCTTTATAGGATATAAAACAGACACAGAAGGGAACTGAACTGACTTTCGGAAAAAAAAAGAAGAAGAATAAATAATTTGAAATTAAAAACATCATCAATTTAAAGGATATAATCAGCAAGACAACTTCTTCCTCTGCATCTTCCATCAGCCCTGCAGTTTTAACGACCTTGAGTTACAGCACATACCGCTAATTATAGATAACAAATACACCACACACTGCATAAACCGAAGTTGCAGAGGTGGACAGCACAGACAGAACAAATACAAAAGAATGCTACGGGTTCTCTCAAGGTGTCGGCACGAGAAAACCCATTTGTTCTACTAATACTTGGACATCACCACCCCACTCAGATGGCTTCTCAGCTAAGTCCTCCACTTCAACGTCGATTTCTGCTTGGTCTCCTCCACCCTCATCTCCCACAAAAAATTCCTCATTCAGTAAATCTTCCCAAATCAAATCACTCACATAATCCAAATTGGGGTCGCTAGAACCAGCTACCATTTCAGCATTCTGATTTCCAATAGAATTGCTTGCACTGTGATCAATAGCAGAGAACAATGTGTCTATATCAGTTCCGATTGCTGTTTCTTCGTGTTCCTCATGAGCATAACTTTCAATCTGAGAACCCAACTGCGAGATCACTTCCTGTTGCAGATTTTCTGAACTAGCACTTGCCGGCAACCTCCTTTTCCTTCCAGTGCTGCCCAATTCTCTTTGTCGCTCGCGACGTTGGATCAATTGTTGGAGAAAAGCTGGGTTCTTGAGAGCTCTGGCAAGGAAGGCCATCATCTGTTGTTGCTTTCTTTCTGTCCCCAGCAACTGTTCTTCCATGGCGACGAGCTGAGCTCGCGAGGTTTGCTGTTGCTGTCTGAGCTTGACAATTTCAACCATCAACACATTTCGGTCTCTTCTCAGTTCTTCGAGTTCACCTTCGAGCCCGAATTGTCCCAATTCCTCGCAAGCTGACATCTCCTGCTGCTGCATATTCTGAGAGACATGTCTTCTCCTCTTGATGTTCCTCAACAGATGCCTCTGCCCTCCCAAAAATCCCTCATTCGCGAATTCCCATCGGTCTGGATCGACCTTTCTAAATCCCTGTAACCATTGTTTCCGTGTGGGTATGGTTGAGATCCATAGTAGAGATAAGCAAATGCACATAAACCTAAGTGGGTCAAGACTTAAGGTGGGATTCAAACTCTCACAGCCTGATATATTGGAACATCAAATTTATAGAAACAGACACTGCAAATTCATGAAGGAAACTGAATTGTAGATCCATAACAACACAGTTCAGACAAGCAACTGAAATATATCAAAATGTCAAGACTCAGAACTTTGTATTTTCAGTAAAAAAAACCCAAATCAGATCTCCAAATTAGCTTTACTGACAGGAAATAACTCCTGAATGTCTGAAGGGCTAGAAAACTTATTTGAGAACATAACATGAATATCTGAAAAACGATTACCAAATGGAAAATTCACTTCATTCTAGAAAATTCATTAAAATATGATACAAGAACTTCCTATACAGCATCATTTGATACATGAGATAAAAAAAAACAACTATAAACCATGAAATTTCCAGATCTCAAAATTCAGAAAGGAAAAGAGGAGAATTAGTAATATTGCTCTGAAATTTACATAAAAAAAGGGGCATTTGCAAACTAATAATCATTGATAACTCAATAACTCAAACTGAATTGCAACCTCATCACGCCCACCCTACATTTTTTTTTTCAAAAAAATGTATTATTCTTTTGCATCTAGAAGAACCTAGAAATCAATTACAAATGGTGAAGCTTGGAAGCTCTGGCATTCTACATTCAGAAAAACAAAGAAGGAAAATATTCCCATTGGTCTCAAAACACAAAACTTAGGTTGCATAATTCATAACCATTCATAGTTCAAGAACTCAAAATAAATTGCAACCCCATCAAACCCACGCTGTAATTTCATAAAATCTGTAAATATGCATTGCAAGAATGAAATAACTCATCACATAACCCAAAATCTGGCAAGAAATGAAAAAATAAACTGAAACAACAAAACCAATGGTCAAAAAAGGCACCTACGTATTACTGACCATAAAAGCATTGACAGATTTTGAAATGAGCCAACAGATTGAAAGTAAAAACACAAAAGCATCAAGAGTACTTACATATGTGTTGAGTTGGCGTATGAAGCTAGAGAAATTACTGTGCTTGAAGTATTTGGGGAGGAGATTGGTGGCGAACTTGTGCGAATCCCAAACGATGAAGCTGTTGCGAGCTTGGCTCCATGAGACGATCAAATCGGTTGCTGGGTCCTCCACCATGTCAAATGTCTTCGTTAGGAACGGCGGCGGCCCGGCGTCGTGCAGCCCCACCATTGGCTGCGGCGAGAGGGCAGGGGATGAACTGCTTCCGCCCATGTCTTCTACCTTCACTTTCACACCTTCCATGGCCTTCCTCTGCAAAAACAGATCAAGATGAGAATCAATCGAATGCTGAAAAGAAACGAACCTAACTGAAATAATAAAATGTTGGATGCCTCCTTACCCTGAGAATCGCTTTTTTTTTTTTTTTTTTTTTTTTCTTTCTTTCGGAAGTAACCTGTTTCAATGGGATCAGAGACTTGGGTTAAGTGAACTATGCTTCAGAATTTGGATTTCTGAAGTGGGGTTTGGGTTTTCTGAAATGGGTTTGCTGGAATTGCTAGTTAGAAGAAGATTTCATATGAAAGATCGGATCTTTCGAAATGGGTTTGATGCCTGTAAATGGATTTCCCCCAGAGAGCACCTAAATTTGGAAATTGGTGATGGTAGAGAAGAATTCAAGTTGAGATTTATTTTTTTTTGTCGGGTGAAGATTGCAGTTCGATCTCTTCATCTGGAAAAAGGTTGGATTTTGATATTTTCTGTGGACTCTGAAGTAGATGTTTGGTTGTTGCAGTCGGTTGTGAACTGCAAAAGGCAGTTGGAGGAAGATATATAAGAAGGATGAATGGAAAGTTCTAGAGAGGAAGTGAAATAGGAGTTCAGATATTTTTGCAATTTCTTCTTGGAAGTTTCTGCTGCAATTGCCCCCAAAGCTTCTAGAAACTTCTGTTGCTATGGGCGGGGTAAGAGGAGAGAGCTGATTGAGAGGATGCCAGCCGGATTCCGGAAAGAAGACAGCCTGGATCGGATAATATCGTAGTGTGCGATGCTGGATCCAAATATAAATGGTAAAAAAAAAAAAAAAAAAGCCATGGCAATAGATATGATTAAAGCTTCTGTTAGGGTCGTGTAGGTTAGTATTATGGTTTAAAATCTCCCCCATGTGAATCGGAATCGGCTTATACTGCAAAGATCTTTTATTGCAATATCGAATCAGACAAAATATCTCCAAAATATCGGCCTAATCTTGGTCAATATGGTCAAAATATCGGTTTGACCAATATCTCAGGCCGAAATATCAGCCGACAACCGAGATAGAGTAATAGTAAAACACCCTAATTTTTTGTAACTTCTTCCCTATTCTCCCATTTTCTTATCCTCTCACCTCATCTCCTTAAAGCAATCATGTCTCCATACTCATTCTCTTACATATTTTCAAATTCCAACATTATTTCTTGAAGAAATTATTTTATTTAATAAAAGAAAATCAACTTAACTCCCTTATTTTTATTATTATGTTTTTTTTATTTTTTATTTTTAAATAAAGCATAGAAATGAATGAAAAGATCATTGCCATGTCATTTTTGGATTTGTGTTGTATTCTTCACTTAGATCTACACACTTTCATGCTAGATCTACTTATAAACATGATTTTGGGTGTAGAAAAAGTTTTTTTTTTTTTAATCTTCTACTTTAAAAAAAAAATATTGGAGTATTTATGATACTAAATAGTAAATACTAATAGCTTATTAATAGGGTATTATTAATTGTTATGTGAACTTTATTTACTTATATTTTGCACTAATAAATTAACTATAAGCCAAAATAATAGTTGCATTATATGAAATACTAGAGAAGACACAAATATAACTCATAACTTAAGGTGACAGATATTTTAGACTTATTGTTGTTACTAATGGAAAAAAAAATATTGTTTTCCAGCATTTTCTAATATTCTTGATTTTTTTGGATATTTTTACAAATTTTTTTGGATTAAAAAAAAATTTCACACTGCTACGACCATGACGGACCGATGACAGCGACCGATACCGATATCATATCGGTTTTTGTCCCGGTCAATACCGCGATTTAAAACCATGTTAGGTATGGATTCGATGACTCAAACGTAGGTTTAGTTTAAGGTAGGTTTGGTTTTGGTGCTGCATACTTTGGGATGCAAACGGGCTGGTTTGAGGTTGGAACCTATTTTCGTGGCTTTAGATCTTTTCCACTAGGAGAATTCGTATTTTGTACCAATTAGAGGATTGTGATTCAGTTCCAAAACTGGTTCTTACTTCTTTTTTATAATATTTTTATATTTTTTTGCTTAAACTAAGGATATCATTCAACTAATAATCGTGTATGGACCTATATGATTAAACGTAAAAATGTCCAACCAAAGTTGATTTTGAGCTATAGTTTGCAACGTTAAAAGCTTGTTGTGTCGGGTTTGGGTCCAAGGGTTGGAACATGTATGGATTCAAAATTGGACGTGTTTATCAATCGGAATGTACATTGGGTTTCGGACCCAAATCTAGTTATGAATGAGAACCTAAAATAGATTCTAAATCTGATTTTATAATGGTCGAAATCTCCGTAGTATAATAAAAGAATTAGATACTCATTTGCACTCCTATCGATACTTGCTCCCTACTATTTATAATTAGTTTAGATATTTGTCAGTAAAATTAGCTTAAAGTTATCTGCAACACAAGGGCGCGTTCTTGCTATATACCTTACTCTTTTTACTTCTTATACGTGCACCACTTATGGGACTCGTAACAAATTCTATAAAATGAAATGAGTTACTCTAAACTAACTATATATAGGTTATCTTTTCTTTTATTTCTTTCTTTCTTCTTCTTCTTCTTCTTGGTTTTTTTTTTTTTTTTTTTTTTTTTTTTTTTTTTGTATGATTCCTTCGCTTTATGAATTTTTTTCTTTAGCAATCTTATCCTAAGTGCCCAGAGCACGGAGCTGGAGCGGAGGTGGGAGTGTTGAAACGCCAAGTTTTAAAATAATTATATATCTGGAGCGTTTATACAACATAGTGCTTGTGGGTTTATAAACAATTAACTAATGAGCACAAATATATCTTATCCATATATTCAAGCATCAAAACTAAATAAAAGAATTAACTTTGCAATTTATAATTAGTCAAAATTCTACACAGTTCACTCTATATTCAGTCGAACCGCGCTTCGAGGATGGTCGAACCCGAAAATGATCGAACCGCACTCCGAAGACGAATCCGCTCCGAAAGCGCCGATCCATATTTTTAGAGCGGGATCAAGAGGGCTGAGAGGAGGTTCCGAGCATTAAGATCTTATCCCTCGACATTAGCCAAATCATGATTTGTTAGTTAGAAGTCTTCCTGTCGCTCAACTCAAGTTTTCCAATATTCAACTTAAGGAGTTCTTTTAATGCACTTGGTCGTCCAGGGAGGAGCCATGCAAAAGGTGTGTGGTCCGGGCACAACGCTGTTCAAAATAAAGGATTTTACCGAAAAAGTCCCCTTAAGTTCACTGTAGACCAAAAATGACCTAAAAGATATTAACCGATCGTAGTAGTTCATAGACCCTTTTTAGTTCTTTTTTTTTTGTTTGTTTCACTGAACAACGATATCCCCGCTCACATGCTTCCTGCTAGGGTTATTTTTTTTTCTCTTTACAGTTAAGCATCAATATAGCTACCCAAGTCAGATTCAAAAAAAAAAAAAAAAAATCTTAAGTGGTATCCCTGCTCGCTCACATATACAAGCGGGGATATCCCCACTCATTTATTATTTTTTGTTCATTTTCCTCCAACTCCTACCATCTATACCAACTAACCCCTTACCCCTTAGATCCAACTTTATTTTTTTAAGACCCAACTTGGTCTTAAAATCTTTTGAGTTCTTTTCTTTTGATTTTCATGTAGGAAAGTCTTAAAGAGTCATTTTCAAACTCCTAACCTCTCATGATATGCATGCTTCATCCTTCCAATTGAGCCCCATATAACCTCGGTCAGGCCATTTCTATTATTGAGAATGGTGAGATAAATAATGAGGGGACTACCAAATAAATTGACACCAAACTCAATTTGAATTTCTTTCCAAGCGTCTACTTTTGGATTTTCATGTTAGAGTTTTTCTCTCGTATTTTCTCACATCTCATGCTAGATCTTAAACCCTTAATATCTAAGACTATAGAAAAATAAAATAAGTTGGATTTTAGTCCACCTCTTATCAAATCATATTATCTCGCTGTCCCCTCATCGTCACCGTTGATTGATTTTCATGGGAATTATAAAGTGGTTTGTTATACTATTATTTGCACCAATCTACTAACTAACTCTTTACCCGCACAACTAACCCCTTACTAATCATGAATGAAAATATTGTGTTGGTAATGGGTTAGTTAGTAGAGGTGGATGAAGTTGGGGGAAGAAAAAGAATAAATGAGTGAGGATATCTCCGCTTGTATATGCAAGTGAGTAAGGATATCACTTGATTTTTTTTTTAATCTGATTTGGGCGGCGATATCACCGCTTAAATGTAAAGAAGAGATTTTTTTTTTTCTGAATCTGACTTAGGTGGCGATATCGCCACTTAACTGTGAATAAAAAGAAAAAAAGCAAGAAAGGATAACCATGCTCGTATATGTAGATGAGCGGGGATATCACTGCTTAGCGAAAAAGAAAAAAAGAAAAAAGAGCCCCTAGGACTATTATGGTCGATTCATATCTTTTAGGTTCTTTTGGGTTTACTTTGAATCGAAGGGAATTTTTCCGATAAAATCCTCTTCAAAATATCTCTACTTCAATTGAAAATGATTGTCACCTTTTACCCTGTAAAACTAAGTTTCAGAAACTTGATGGTCCCATATACTTATCCACCCTTGACCCTATAGGCGATCCTTGTTCATTACCTAATACATATGTACATTGAATTCAATACATAGGGATGGTCAAATGCCAATCTTTTTTTTTTATCCATAATGAATACACAAAAATTAGATTACTAGACCTCTAATTAGATATATAAAAGTAATCCTTTCAATTACCAGCCATACCCCAGGTATTTGAATACATGTGTCACCTTTGCCCCTCGTTTAATTTCCAAATGGCTTGAGTAATACCTGTGTGCAAACCCTCCATCATCAGACCAGCTCAGCCTTTCTTCGGCCATCCTAATGTAAAATTCCTCCCTAAATTGTCCAAAGGCCGAGCCAGAGTCACCAATGTTTCTTGTATTGGAAGGATCCGATCCAGGAAGGTTAGAGACAATGGAAGATTAGGTTTTTTAGAGAGGTTTATGCTTTATAGAGGTCAGAAGTTATGAGACAACTTCTGCAAAGATAGGTCAATTCCACAGTAGAAGCCCTACATCAAGGCAGCTGGTTAGGTTGAAGAAATGTAGACCTCACTTCATGCACTTGATGAGAAATTGGAAATAGCCCATTTTCATTCATTTGGTCTCACTCAAAACCACAGTAAGTGATATATAGAGAACTTTTACTTAGTGAGTTCCAGTTGGAGGTTCGAGTACTCTTCAAGTAAATGGGTACTGGGGTTGCTCACTTGGTTAGCGCTCCGGTTTCTTATCCAGTTGTCTAAGATTCGATTTTTAGTTCTACTGTTCTCTTTTCGTGTGTGCAAGCTTTCTTTTCACGTATATGCGGACATTCTTTCACCTGTACGAGTGCTCTTATCATGGGTCCCAGCCCCTTTTACTGAGTAAAATAAAAGACAAGCGTTTCGGATTCAAATATGACTTCATATTAATAATTCAGGCTTGAGTCCAAATATTCTATGGACTGGACCGTAGCCCAACTACTTTGGTTCCTTCCTCCTAGTTGCCAAATTTGACTCTACTGGACATGAATTGAATCAAACAGTAAATTACCAAAATTAGGAAGTTTCTAGTCATCTAACAAACAGTAAATTACCAAAATTAGGAAGTTTCTAGTCATCTAATATTTTATTATTCATGTGCCTTTTACAAAGTTGCCCATCAGGTCAGTGGTCATGACCCTCGAGAAATATCGATTCCAGGCGAGAGCACATTCTGGATTCAGTTCTACATATTATTTTATTTCTATTGGGACCGGATCCAAATTCTAAATCTACTGTTTTTGTGTATGGCAAGCATATATATAAAAACAAAGCTGTCATTTGATTATGACCAAAACATATATATAATAATGGAAATATCTTCACAAGGGCCCTTATGTGGGTCCACCTTGCTGGTCAGTTAGAACCAATGAATACACTACTTCCTAAGACTGAGACCAGTGTGTGAGTCAAACACTGTTCATTTCATGCTGATGAGTGGTAGTAGATGGATTTGATGATGGGAACAAATTGTTAATGTTGGAGACTCATTATCAACTCAAAATCTTGATACTGAGTCTAGTAACTCAAGCTGAGTCAACAGTGCACCCCACCCACCATAACCACCTGATCAACATGAGACAAGTTTTTATGGTATGAACGACTACTGGTCCATCCAACTATCTAGTCCTTTTGGATGGTGCTAGAGCTGGGATGAATGACCTTTTTTTTTTTTTTTTTTCTATTTAATGCTCCACTAGGATGGATCATAAGATAGGCCCCATTATGTGTTTAGGCATGGGGTGCTCACCTTAATAAATATCATTGTGGAAGAACTGATCCATGGAGACATTGGAACCATGTAATGAAATCCTCATTTTTGTTTCCTTTTTGGTTACGATTCGAGAACTAACTTGATGGGTAAAGTCTTTCTTTGTTCACCGGCTTTTAAAAAGAAAATATTAAGAGGACATTTTTTTGCTAAATCTCTAATGGGAATTCTTGGGAATTTCTTATTTAGCTAACTCATAAAAATCTGAAAAGCTATCCTTCTAAAATGTAACTTTTGAGCTTTCAAAATTCTTTAAATTCCAACATCCCAATGCCCCCGGGGGGCGGGGATTGAATGGCGAAGGGGTCATTTGCTTACGCACATTTACATATTTAAATGATTTACATGCATAATGGTTTTGCATCGTCACATTTATTTTCATTGATTTACATATGTGGTGTGTAAATTGGTGTAAAAACGGGTTTAAAATGAGGCCATTTGCACACCAACGTTTTCACATCGGCAGAGGTGCAAAAGTGACTCAGCCCTCTTGCGGAAAAGTCTTTGGTACAATTCAAACAAAGGGTATTTTTTTGTGGGCCCCATCAACCAACTTTACTTTTTCATTCCCATGCCTCATATTTGTAATCCAAACTGTTCAATTTATTTGTGAACTAATAAAACCCATGATGATGGAGGTGATTATCTTAAATCATCATAGATTTCTATTCATTTGTTAAAATGTCCCAAAAAAAAAATCTAATTTACTGCCTTTTGTAGGGCCCCAATTCATGATCTAAATAGCTCAATATTCTTGCATTAATGGTAAACATCAAAATGTATAATTTCATATCATAGCTCTTTGGGGATTTTGATAAAATTATAAACAAACATTTATAAAACTCATGCATCTAAAATCATTGGATGTACTTATTTACTCATGTGAAAATGATGATCTTACCATACATAGCAATGTGTTTCACACACGTAATATATATTAGCATAATAACCCGTGCTCAGCATAGTTATGATCGGTGTTTATGCATTAAAAAATATCTATAAATTGTAGAAAGAAAAGAAAAGAAAAGAAAATAATAAAAGGTTATAATGAAAGTACTTGTTTATATAATCTATGAGCTAATGGGAAAAAAAAAAAAAAAAGAAAGAGAAAAAGAGAAGAATTGGAGAAGAAAGGCAGTGTAGTTCTGGATAAAGAGGGAGGTATTACAGAAAATGAGGAGTGTAAATTTCAAAAGTGGAATAATAGGAAGAGACGTAAGTGGTGATTTCAAAGTAGCTAGTATGATATAAGTGTAGAGAAAACTAAAATCGTTTTTAAAAAGAGTAACTTACTTTCAACATTGTAACTGATGGTCAAAATCCAATCCAAAACCTTCTAAATTTAATATACTATAATGGGATATTTACACATGTAAAATCCATTTTTTTATCCAATAGTTGGCTGTTGGCCAGTTAAGTAAACAGATCCAATCCCACTACCAACTAACTCTGCCACGTCTTTAAATAATGATAAAAATTATGCCACGTGTATGGAGAAAGCACATATTGACAAGGGATTGTCAATTTGTCATGATCACGTAAGCTTAAATCATGCTTCAAGTGATGTTGGGGTGAGCTTGTATTTATCATGGGAAAGAAAGAAGAAAGCTACTTTTATTTCCAGCAAGTGACCAAAACCGTGTTGGACAATTGACTGTAACCCTTACCCTGATGATGGTCCAGGTGGGCTGCAGGCTCTTGATGTGGACATTTTGGTCAATCGGCTCTGCTAAGTGGGGTCGGCAAACCGAGTAGCCTACTAAGTGAGAGAGGATAGAAACCCACATAAAGATCTGACCTGACCTAACCAATGCTTTGGGCAGGGACCAAACAGGAATTAATCATCAAAAGCAAGAGGACTAGAAGATCCCAAGGCCCAAGTACAATATATCCACCACCCCACCACCACCACACCACACATACTGCACCACTTTCAATCATTTCATTGGGCCAACACACTTTATTTCACATCACTCATCTTTCTAACAATTACAACACCCACCGGATCAGGAACATTGGGCGCCACTCTCCACTCCACTGTTTATATTCAGTCTAAGAGGGTTGGGTCCTGACTCTCTGAGCTTGAGAACTATGATGAACACACCAGTTTTTTTTTTAGAATATTCTACACTGAATGGATGGATAAAATGGAACAAAATAATATAAAGAGGGATATTCTGAACTGGAATGTTATTTGGGAGCAATTCACAAGCAAAATCTCAGCAATTCATAAAAACTGATGGCTAGAGTGATCTTGGGTCCTAGAATTGGCATAAGTTCCTTGAATATTCCTTGTTCAAACAATGCAAGTGCCGACAAATAAGACTAATCAGTAACAGGCTGTTAAGGAGGTGGCTCAGTTAGTTTGAGCCTTGGGTTTGTTCCCCAATCTCTCGAGTTCTACTCCTACCTCTTGCATTATCTGGATACTATGGGTACGATTTCCAGTTGTGATGCTCGGTCTGTAGTTTTTTTTTTTTTTTCTTTTTCTGTAAAAAGAATATTCATTAAAGACAAACACCAAAAAGGTAAAAAATATAAACACAAGCACAAGAAGGCAAGGACACCAACCCCCAAAAAGGCCATTCCCCAAAGATCCCTATCCCAAATAATATCCCAATTCAAAGTATAGCTCAGCTTAGCAAGGAGGTTACAGACAAATCCAAACACATGATAACTAGCTTAACAACATGTGCTTATCAAAGCACAGGCATGCATATAGCAGGTAACATATAAGGGGAGCGCTACACAGTGCCTACCTCTTTTTTTAGGAGAAAATGCCTCTTTTAGTTGGGTCCATTAAAATACATGATGATCATGGAAGTTCATTGGATGGAAAGACTCATCTGAAGCCTACCTATATGCAAAATATTGAGTCCATAATGTCATCCTAACATTTTAATCTATGACCCTAAAATGTAATGATTTAGAGGCATCGTTTTATCATAATTTCAATGATAAGAAAAAGTTGGATGAGAGTCAAACTTGGACTTATAACTATTCATTGGGGGTAGTGTGTGTGTGTGAAAAGATTAGATTGACTCAAAATGGGCCCCATGATAAAAAAAAAAGAAAAAGAAAAGGGGAGTTTTTGAGAATTTCCCAACATAAAAAGACCTCATGGTAGTAAAAACGAAACTTCAACCAGATATTTCTACCAAAAAAAAAAAACAAAAGAGGGAATAAAAATGAATAGCAAAATAGATATCATCATCAAAACTTTCAGACGGTTTTGAAGTTTCATCCTATATAATTTAACATTACTCTTCAGAAACACTTCTATATACATCTCATTGTGGCTTTAGATTTCTAATGCAATCATGTAAGGATTGGTGAATCTTAACATGAAGATACTTACTGATCATGGGAGAAATTAATAATTAAACAATGAAAAGAAATAGCAAGACAAAGAAGACACAATCAAACAATAAATAATAGAATTGGAAATTCAGTTTTTTGGTATAAACCATGTTGGAATTGAGAAAAGGAAATACAAGTAAAACCAAAAACAAAGAAAATATAAGAATATATATAAGATATATTAATCAGTTTAATTGTAAAAGAGAAATGGGTACACGAATTAATATGTAATTAAAGAGGGAATAAAAATAAAAGAAAATATAAAAATAAAACAGGAAAAAAAAAAAAAATTCTAAACCAGTAAAACAAACAAACTGGCCAAGAAGGAAAGCAAAACCAACTTTGGAAGTGTAATTCCAATGTAAATAGTTCAAGAAGTTTGTTTGGACTTTCTATTCCTCAGTGGCCTTTTCCAGAAATTCTGAGAAATGCTGGCTTCCTTAAAGGGCTAATGAAAAAACAGACGCATAAAAAATGAACCAATACCTAGTCATTGGTAAGTAAAAAATACAAAATCACAAGGAAATGATATTGCTTGAACTAAAGGAAATTGTTCGTGTCCATTGGTGCAAGCATTATGGCTATGCTGGGTATCAAAATCTCCAATAATTGCATCTATCAATCCAAAACCTGGGTTAAATAAATGTGCTCATATAAAGGCACTCAGTACATCAACTGTTGCAGCATACAAACCAAAAGAAGTGAATTCAAAGAAGAAGAAGAAAGAAAGAAGAACGCTAAAGAAAGCAAGAAAGAAAAGAATAGAAACAAGAACACTAGGCTAATTAATCAAAATAACATCTTAATTGATAGAAAGATCAAATTAATGAGCATTCAAAACTTAAATAAGACTGACTTGTGGACCCAGATCCTCAAACAAATGGTGTGCATCTAATTACAATTCTATTACAACTGTTCTACACCCTCTATATTAACCATCCACATGTACAGGTATGAAGGAACAAACAGAACTCAAGAATCAATATAGAACTGGTTGGCAACTGACACACCACCTCAAACTGACAGATGACAATAGATGGAAATATTAGCTCAGAAACAGTATAAGAAATGATATTAGTGACAAAGTTATATCATTAAATTGCAGCAAAGAGAGAAATATTAAAGAAACAGAAAAGGCAAGGTGAATAATTACATGGGAAAGAGAAGGTAAAGCAAGGGCTCCTAATATCTTCCGAAATGATAACAATGGCATAGCAACACTTACAGGATCAGAGTTGCATTTGTTTGCACAGATGACAAAACACATGGATTGATGCAAAGCTTTGATGGGGTTGTTCCAACAGGTGAATCTTTAGGGAGAAGATAAATAGTAAAGAAACAAAAGGAGAAGTTCATAAACACAAGAAATCAATGCCACATGCCCTGATTCTGAACCCAAAAAAGTAAATAACTAAATAACATTCAAGAGAGGTTTTTCAATTCTCATGCTTCTTTGAAGATTTTTCAGATTATCTGTAGCAAGATTCATGTTCGGTGATTAGTTGATTCATTGTGTCAGTTTTTTGTTTTGAAAAAGATGGATGGGGATTGCTCCTCTCATCAAAGGAGAAGATATCTTAGGATCTTGCTTTGATACTCTTTCATTAAAAGAAAACACTCCTCTCACATAGGCCACAGCAACTACCAATATAAATCTTTTGAACTTGCAGAACCCTGTTTTTATCTTTTGAGGTGGGAGAACCCCTCTTCCAAATGACAACTTGAAACAATTAAGGAGGGAGGGAGGGAGGGGTTTGGATCTAGAGCATGTAGAAGACACTTGCACAATTGAAGGAATACAATAAGGGCGTCTAACATGTGAGCAAAACACTATGAAACCAAAGAGGATGATGTCAATGTGCCTAAAATCACAAAATATGAATAAAGGAAAGAAGTTATGGGCTGGCATGACCTTATATGGGGTCTACAATGGTTGTCCCTCCTGGATAGAAGGATTCTCTCTTTCGCGACTTCTTGAAAAACAAAACATCATACAAAGGAACAAGTTGAAAATGACAGAAGTAACCTTTTTTCTTCTTTGTAGAAACTTAAGAAATGAAGATACTTTGGCCCCGTTAACAAAGTTTATGCCGCGTGTGTATGGGCCAATTTTTCAGAATGGAAAAAATGACAAAAAACAATATGTAACTGCATGGAGTGGCAAAGAACTCAAGCTCAAGATGACAAACAGAAAATAGAATCCACGAAAACAGTGCCCGCCCAAATAAAATCAATTATTTTGCCTGAATATAAATATCAGGCTGTGGACTGTACAAGGCCGCTACACAGAGCTACCACGACCACCATCAACTATCCTCCATCTTTGTTAGCTAAGGCATTATCAAAACGTCTTGCTCTCTGCGTCTATGCTTGCTTGAAAAATCTCTTGCTCATCCAACCTAAGCTGTTAAGGAGTGTTTCTTGCTCAGCCTTTTGCCAACCTCTGGGCAATGACCCTCCGACCACCCTTGGTCTCCGTACTGCAAAATGTAAGCACACATGGTAAAATTCAAAGAGACGTGAATGTGACTAAGTTGGTATGCTCATTTTGGAAGTAAGAGCATCGACTTGTTGAATGAAGCATCTCATCATGATTGTCACACAACTGGAGAAAATGTGTAATGGATCAACTTACCGGGCAAAGAAGCTATGCGTCTGCTTACGCTTGATGTGACTAGGTTGGTATGTTCTTTTTGGAAGTAAGAGCATTGGCTTGTTTAGTGGAGTATCATCATCGTCTCCTGTGGAACCGAATGCAAGTATAAAAACTTAAGCAGACTGGTTAGGAACACTAAACGTACAATCAATACAGTTGGACCAATAAAAGAACATTTGTAAGTAGATTCATTCAATAGATTGGAAGGTGATAGTGAGCCATAACCCTAATTCAAATATTATTTGCTATAATCAAACAACATGCGGTTAGTGATAAACATTACCTCTCTCTCTCTCTCTCTCTCTGGATAGTTGGATAGGAGAGGCCAACATTTGATTGCATATAAAACAGAACCGAATCAAAAGCCTAGCAGAATGAATGGTAAACCAAATTGCTAGAAACCAAAACAAACTCTGACCCAACACAAAAAAACAATAATAATAATCATAATAATGACAAATTATGTTGGTAACTGCATATCACAAAAAGGAAAAAAAAGTGTATAGATGAACAGAAAAACTTGTTTTACCGCTTGAAACAAAATAAATAAATAAATAAAGTCACAAATACACAAAGACCAACAACCCTAAACGCAAAGATAAAGACTGACCATAGTTTTGAAAATTGGAATCGTATCGCAAATTGTCCATACTCATGAATCGAATCGAATTGTGAATCGTAGGATTTTTTTTCTAATAAAAATGAAAAATAATTAAAAATGAAAAGGAAAAGCAAAAAGAAAAAAGTAGTTAATCATAACCATCCATTTTCCCATTTATAGTTGTATAAATACAATGAAAAATAAGTCTATCATACAATTATATCAAGAACATCATGACATATATTAATATATAATAAATGATATATGTAAATAGTTAAATAAGTTTAAGGTATTAATATATATATATTTATCTTTAAAACAAAATATAAAAGTAAAAATAAAATCCAAACCATCAATCCTACATAGTAGGATATCTCTTGAAGTTAAGAAAGTGTTCATTAATAATAATAAAAAAAAATAAATATATTAAAAAAGAAGAAGAAGATATAGACAAGCTCTATACATACAGCAGAACACTTTTATTCATTTCAAAAACCTCCCCAAAGCTGCAAAAACTCTTAAGAGGATTCGTTAACTACTAAATAATCATTTAAAAGTAAAAACACTAAAAGAACGAAAGCATAAAGAACGACAAAAGGTAAAAGATTGTTAATATTGACTCATTGGTTGTAGTTATTCTCGCTCACCCGCTTGAATTGTAAGACTTCATGAAACAAGTATTGAATTGTAAGATTCACACATGAATCCTAAGATTCATGTATAAATGGGATTCGTTGCATAGATACGAATCATTTTCCTAAGGATTCGGTATACAAATCGTAGGGTTGTAATAACTATGACTGACCCCATCAACAGCCCGACCACAAATCGAATCAAATCCAACGGAATTCACAATGGTAGCACTACATTGCTAAAAATGTGAAGGCCTTAACATGGTTTCAAATTTTGGTGTTTGTTACTAGCTCTACTCATGAAAATCATGCTAGTTCAAGTCGGTCGAGCAGGAGGGACATTTTTGGGATCTTGGACAGAGACTCTTGCTAGTCAACTCGGTGTCAAACAAAATTTCAAACCAGGGTTTGGACATACCCAAGATTGCAAACCGATCATCGAGTTTGAGACGAAACCATGTTGTACTTATCCAGATCTAGATATATTTTTTTGAAGGATGGATCTGGATCTGGCATGGAACCAATAAAATGGATCAGAATTTGGATTCGATTCTACCACCAGTTTCCGGATCTGGTTTGGGTTTGGGCTCTAGTTTCAGCTAGATGCCAGTGTTGATGATGCCGATGATGATGTCGTTGGCATAGGCCAGAGGCCGGAGGAGTATGGTCGAGGAAGGCTGAGTGGGTGGTGTCGTGGGCCTGACTGGGGGAGAAGGAGAGGATTAGCTGCCTTTCAATGCCTTCATCGTCAGCATCATAACTGATTCTAGCAAAGAAGCTCACGAAATCTTGATTGTAAAAGAAGACGATATGGAAATCCAAAGGGTTTTGTCAAAGATGAGAGAGAGAGAGAGAGAGAGACCCTAACAACAAACCTAGACAAAAGTCTCATATTGAAGTTCCCCATTTCATCTAGACAAAAGTCTTCATCATCAGCACCGAACAACCTTTTCTATTAAAAATCAGCTTTAAAGAAGTAGCTTCTTATAAGTGACTTTTATGAAAGCACTTATGGATCTTAAGAAGCCCAACCAACCACCTATGGCTTTTAAGAAAACACGACAAGCCAAAACAACTATAACAAAACCCAAAACATCATATTAGAAATAAAGTGGCAATAACTAAAGAGAACATCTACAAATCCATAGGCTTTGGAGACAGCTGTTTGTAATCTATGATGCCTAGACCCTTTAAATTCCTGAGGGTATCCATGTAAGAATGACACAGCATGGCCCTAAGGAAGGGATTCTTGTCAGATAGGGCTTAGCAACATACATATTGTACTATGATTATTTGAATTTACACAAAGCGCAGAACTTAACAAAAGTATTTAGAATGATGATAAAATTCAATAAAATAATATCCCCTATCCTGAGATTGGGGTCAAATTTCCTAAACCAGTATATCACGTATTCTTGAAATTAGATATTTAATTGTTGAGACAAAGGGAGAAAAGGTAGAGAAATAAAATCTGAACATAATTTTCGAACAAATCAACAAATTACAAAGGGGAGAAAAGGGAGATAAGCCTAAGCATGAAGTCCCTTTAGCGACAAGAAGGGAAGCAGCTTTCTTGATGAGAAAACTTCAACAACAAGGAGAGGCCCCTTATTACCAAAAACTGTGAGTGGCCCAAGCACCAAAACTTACTATGATTACATCCAGTGATGGATCTTCTTTTCTCACCTAAAAAACAGCTAATGTAAATCCAAAGCATTCGACACAAATATGTGACAAGTTGATATCCTCCTGAACGTGGAGATCAACAAGAATCAGAAGTAGTATTGGTCTGTATATCATTAGCTGTGGATGCTGTTAAATAAGACTTAGCGATGGCAATCAGTCAGGTAAATGTGTAAACTGCCCCTATCGAGGCAGGTTTGCAGTGGTCCTAATGGATTTCGGTGGGTGCGTGTTTGTAGATTCCAACCAAAGGCAGGTTCAGGTTTTGATCACTTTGGTCCGTTTCCCCACTTGCTGACTAATTTCCACATTTACTAATGAAAATGCCTCTTATAAAATATCAGAAGAGGTTAGATAAATCTTTACAGCATTTGAATGTCTCACCTACATAAAGGGAGTAAAGGACACCCCATAGTAAACCCAACCCAACCCCTACAATGTTACACAGCAGCTTTAGTATCGCATACCCCTCCCGGCAGGGTACACTGGGGGTTGAGACTTGGGTTGGAAATGGATTCACCTTGAACTGTAGCGAAAATGCATGTTGCCATCCCAAAACCAAATGTAACCATAAAAGACAAATCTAACTAGAAAACTTCAAGTAATCAAACAAGATCAAAGATTCTAGTGTATGTGGGCTTCCATAGCATCAACTGAAAATACACACCTAAACGAGAGCCAGCCCTCCTAAATATGCGACTCTTCCATCACCATCATCAATGGATTAAATTTTAATTACTGAATCATGATAATATTATAATCGCCTAATCATAAACCGAATTAGTCATTTATAATATCCAAACCCCACAATTATACACAACAAAAAAGAAGCCAATTCCTTCAAGGTCCACTCCAAAAATATTACTGAAAAATCAGTACCCCACACATAATTCCTCACAATGTTTGGGTCTCACTAATAGTCTAATACTACCTACCTATGATCACTGCATTATTTGGGGAAAAAAGAGACAAACTAAATCACTCATAAACGCGTAAAGTAAGACATGCTTAAATTGTTGTGATCTCAAAATGTGAAATCTGCATTTGAATTTCGCACCAAGAACCAAATCAATCTGGGTCTTTCAGAAAACCACTATAACTGACAATTCAAGAAGAATTATAACTAGAAAAGCATACTTCCAAAGAAAAATGGAGATTAAGATGAAAAGGAGAAGGGCACTTCGGCCTTCTCGAGAAGGGGAATTCACCAATGGCATGAAAACGAAACGAAAACATTGAAAGAGAAGAGCAGGGAAAATAAAAGGAATCACCGTCTTCTATGAAGAATCGAAGAGAAGAAGGAATCCAGCAAGGGTAAGAAATCCCGGCAAAATCAGCTCTTTTGATTGCATTAACAGCCTCTTATTCCTGCAAACAGCGCCAAGGCTGAAACTTGGAGAGAAAGGGAGAGTTTATAGAGCGCTGTAAGAAGAGGTTTGGATTCGATATCTGAGAAATGGAGGGATAGAAGAATCGATTGGCGAAAGAAGCAGCAGCTACAGCTAGGGTTTTAGACGCCATTACTTTGCTGGAGAGACAGAGAGACTTTGATTCTATGGGTGGCGCCCACATTAAAATCAGTTGGTGGGTCCCACCTTAATTGAGTCCAAAAGCCTTAACTTAATACTCTTTTGTACTGCATTGCATATTACTATTATCAATTGGACACCCAACTCTAGCTGGAGTCAGTGAAATGAGGGTTATTTTGTTTGGGATCTTTGGAATTTTGATAGATTGGAATTGGATAGACTCCTTCAGCCTTCAAACCCACCATAAGACCACCTTTGAAAAGCAGAGACAACTGGAATCTCCACATCTCTTGCCAAAATGGTTACTTTGTTGGTTTCTTTTAAAGACCCCAGTGAATCCATACTATGGGTGAAATTCCTGCTGAGGGTGTGGATATGTTTATTGAAGTGCATTCTATAATGTGGGAAGCTTGAAAAAGTTACCAAAGATTTATTATCACTTCAGCCTGCAGAGTCATCAGAGAGGCTCTTCTTGATCCTAGTTGTTCTCTTTGGACTCACTATCTTCAAGTTAGAAGGGCTGACAGATTTGCCAGCAACCTGAATGCTGCAATTTGTAGCAGGCACTTGGCAAGGCTGATACACCAACCTTGCAAAGAACATGCATCATATGAATCCAGTACAGAGCTTCTGGGACTCCTAACTGTTTTTTTTTTTTTTTAATTATTATTATTATTATTATTTTTTTCTAAAGGGTAGTCAGTTTCTGGGTTTAGAGGATTCTTTTGTGGTCTTTCTGAGTTAGCCTCTTTGCATGGTGTGCTCCAAGTTTGGGGTCTTTTACACTTCTGTTAGTTTGTATGTGATGAAACACAACCCATTGGATCATAAAACAAATGGGAGGAACTAGCACTGCTACAAAATGATGTTGGGGCCCATGTGCAGACTCGACTATCATAATGTGGTTATGGCCCAGGAGCTTAGAGACCCCTCCCATATCTAGTTTTAGATCTAGATCTGATACCAGAGTCTGTGAGGTATGTCTCTTGCCATTTGGATGTGGTGACAAAATTGGCACTGTGCGTTCCACTACTATCTATCTTACCATTTTGGTGGCCTAAACTCTTGAATCAATACATTCCTATTGGCAGTCCACTTTAACTACTTCCAACCTCATTGCTAGAACTTCTGCATCAGTTTGATTGATATTGGGCAGTTTCTACTCTGTAACTCTACATAGAGTGACGTTTTTGACAAACCAAAAACCATCTATCAGCTACAGTTAACTAAGGTTATGCAGATCCATGAACCCTCATTTTATGAGTAAACATGGTTACCTGCATTTGGCCTACAAAGATCCAAATAGGTCCCTTGACTCTGCTTTTCATCCTCCGTTCAGCAGTGATTCATTTGGTTTACTATTGGCCTTACTTAGAAACTAAAACTAATTTAAGTTTTAGAAACAAACTAGCTATTTTCTATAGCACCTATTGCTCTGTTGAGGAATTCTAAATGGTTTCCAAAAATTGAATATGACCACATTAGTTTGAAAGAAGTAAAAGAGGATAGTTGCAGGAGCCTTCTACCCAACATGCTGCAACTGATTCCAATTATGGACGCCAATCATGCCTTGGAACATGAAATCAGCCTAACAAGAAGGGCTGAGACATTGTATGAATACAATCCAAAATGTTTTGGACTCTTTGTGCAGAAGAGAAGGGAATGTCTTAGTGGATAAGCTGTCTAAGCTTTGACTGCCTTTAATGTTGTTCTTTATTCAGAGGTAACCAGACCATATTTATTCCCGACAGATAGTCTCAGGGTGAAGATTCCTCAGAAGACTCTAGTAAAAAGAGGAGCTTCAATCATCTTGAAGGCTGCACTCTGAAAGACTTGTTACTTGCCCTTTGACTATTGTTTCTGCCTTGGCTGCTGCTGTTTGTCTTGTATAATGTTTTATTCCATTGTGCATTCGGTAGTAGTAGTTCTTTTTCTTGTTTATGCTAATTCCATCTTAGCATATACATGAGGAACGATATTCACCTTTTAGCAATTCAACTCTTAATCACACACAATTATTAAAGTTAGTTATAGGAATGATTCAACTCCTAATCACAAGTTAATTGGTCGCAAGTTAATTGAAGTCCTAGACACAATCTTTTCCAGGAGAAGCTTTCATTTCTGAAAGGTAAGTGGGTTAGCATCTGAATCAGAGGAGATATATAGCTCCCTAATACAGTTAAAATGTGGCAAACATTGAATGTAAATACACAAATGTCATCTAAAAACTACAAATGAAACAGATTCTTCACTCTGCTAACCTACTTATGAGAAATAGAAAACTGATTTAATTCTTGTCCAGAAGATGGAAATTTGAAGTTTGAAGTGCTTCCTGAATTTCATTCATAGTCTTGAAGCATGCATCTTCATCATGATCACAACAAACTGATTCAAGTCATTTAACTAAAATTCAACATCACATAATAAAAAATCTAAAACATAATAAAGCCCTCAAAACCTGCCATTTCCACCAGCAAGTTAATGAAACGATCAGTGTTGCAAAATCAAAGCTTCCACTGAAGTCGTTTAGGAAGTGAAACAAAAAAAGAACCACTGCCATTTTAAAGAAAAATGAAACCAGACTCATGTAGGATTCAAGAAATTTAGTGAGGTATTCTAACATTGCTTGGAAGAACTCAAAATTTAATGGGAAACTGAAGACATTTTATTATAATTTTTTTAGGTCATCTCCTATACGAGATTCTTCTACACAGTGTCATTAGCATCTAATATTTATAAATTGAATAGCAACGACTCCGCTTGAAGAGCAGCCTAAAATAAATGATTCCATCATCTTGTTGAAATGAGAATGGAGATGGGACTCAGCAGCTGCTGCTTGGAGATGAAAAGGTAGTTACAAAGGCCTCTTCATTAGAGTGAAGAAAAGGAGAGGGACCCACCCTCCCAATGTATTTCTGAGGCTTCCCTAAAAGCCAACTCAAGACCAACATTTACTTCCAGAAAGACTCCTCTCACAGATCAATGAAAGAACAAAGAAAGTATTGTGATGTAGGCAACATATATCTATAAAGTATAAGCAAAAAGTACTAACATGTGATGGATATCACAGACAATGGAAGTGGAAAACTTGGAAGAGGTTACAGCTGTGACTACAATCATCCCCAAAGGATCCCAGCAGAACTTTTAAACTTTTATCATTCATTATTAACCAAAGAGAGAAGAGCCCTCCGAAGTTCACCTACAATAACATTAGTATCAAGGAGTCACCCTAGATATCTTGGCATGAATTTACTGAAGAAGACTTAAAGGCCTGATTTGCAAAGTCTTAGTTGTGTATGACAGTAGGTCATCACCCAGTGTGGCCCCTCCGAAGCAGGGTCCTAGGAGGGTCCTCACTGGAGACAGACCTAACCTTTGGCAATTTTGACAAAGTGGCTGCTTGTAGGTCTCGAAGGTCACATGGCACCTGAGACTTTTACCATTGCACCAAAGCAATGACCCTTAGTTATGTATGACAGTACCACCCTGAATAGATCAGCTTAGTTCAATGCCGTGGAGGAGAATTATTCAGATCTCCACGAAATCATCAAAATACATCGGAACCTTGGATAAGGAAGTACTAAACAAAAGATAGTTGGAATTGCTACCCCTCGCAATTAAGTCAACAAGAAAATAAACCTGCGTCAAACAAGCTGGAAAAGTTCCTCACGCTGTATATAAGAATGGAAAATCATATTTTACAGGTACACGAAAACAGATTACTGAGAACGTAAAACTGAACATAGCTCCCAATCAGAAAGATAAATTCAACAAACTCATTAGACCCCCCTCATTAGTGAGGTCTACTAAGAAGTGTAAAATGGCTTCCCTCGTTAGTGAGGTCCACTATAAAACATAAAATGGCTTCTAACATCCTCCAATTTTACATGGGTTTAATTTCATTTATCAGACCGGCTTATCGGTGTACAAATAGAACTCATAAAGCCAACCCTGCATAGGTGAGATTAGAATATAATGATGATGGGAGCAGCATGTCCAGCTTATTTATCATAACAGAACCCTGATTGATTGTTTTTGAGGCAATATTCCAATCAAATTTGACATTTTTATGATAGTCCCGAGTTTGATGTGGCAAATTTCTGCAAATTTTCGTTTCCATGTCATGTCCTTTTTCCTGCATAAGTACCTTTCTGCATTCCACTCAGATTCAAGCCCCTAATTTTCTAAGAGGGATAACTCTCATTGCAGTAACTGATGTCATCAAGAGACACATATTTCATGTCCAATGCCCTCTAAGTTGATCAAGACTCAAAGTTCACCTTATTAATGTTTCCACAACAAAGAGAGTACACATTCAAGGGAGATATATATGAATTCAAACATCATCAAAAGAAAAGAAAAAAAAATGTAATTGTATAATAAAGTAAATCCTTGCCACACAGATGAAAGATAGTATATCATAAATTACATCACAATTTGCCTATTCACTATGTATTGCTTTAATTTCAAATGTGAAACAATGAAGCAACAAAGACCAACCAAAACCCATAAAACTTCAGGATTCTAGCCCCCTTTTTCTACTCCCAGGGGAGCAGGGGAGCAGCACTTCTCAAACCATTTACCAAGAAAGACCCAGAACCCCTTATCTTCTTTTAACAATGAATTTTGATTGATTTCCTTTTTTGGATGAATTGTTTGGACGATGGCCTCGATCTCTTCCTTGGCTCGCTCAAAAATGTTTGGAGCTCTAACTTCATTGTTTGGGGTATTCTCATCAATGTCATCACTTGTTCCATGAGTCTCCTTGCTATGGATTTTTTCAGTGTGCATAACAGCCACAATCTCTTCCTTCACTCTTTCAAATAAATTAGGAGCTTTTACATCTTCTGCCATTAAAAAAACAAAAAAGAAAAATCATTTCTTTTCTTCCTCAAGTCAATGTTCCAAAGACAGAACTTTTAGATAGATTCAATATATAACAAAATAACTGAAGCCCAGCAATCATAACTGTAATAAAATGTAACAAAGGGCAGTAGGCATGTTTGGGACCAACATTTTTGGTGGCATTCTATTTCCACAGTGATTTCATTTTCTGCGGAAAATGGAAATATAAAAACTTCATTTTCTAAGGTTTCAGCTTCCATTGTTGTTGGGGCAAAACATTTTTCTGTGGTGAAACTTGTATATACCTCCATTAAATTGATGGCTTTTCTAATGGGACTTGAGTAGTTTTTGCAGAAATTATGGAAAAAAAATTTCATCTTATAAGGTGAAAACTACGGAAAATGTTAACAGGGAGGAACTGAAAATCATTCTCCCCCACAAACCATATTCATTTTCTTCATTGAAAAAAAAGTTATTTTTTTTTTGTTTCTGTTCAGGAAAACATCACAGAGGTTTTCCTCTCTATTGCGGATTCCTGCCAAAATATACATCTTAGGGTTATGTGGAACCCCAAAAATCAATATCTGCACCAGAACAACACCAGGAATTACTGAAGATTGTGGATATCCCATACAATATGATTAGGGCAATCCAACGCCCCCAACCAATCTTCCTTGTGTCTCTATGGTTGCATGATTAGGAGTACATGTAAGAGGTCAAGGGCTCAAGGATTGGTACCACCCTCTTCTTCTTCTTCTTCTTCAAAAAAAAAAAAAAAAAAAAAAAAAAAAAAAAAAAAATAAAAAAATCCAACGCCCTCAAAGAGGCCATAATCTTTCAACAACAAAAGAAACAGTATGATTAAAAGGGTATCAAGAAAAGAACCAAAACATAAGAAGAAAAATCCAAAACCCATGAGGATCCATAGAATAGAAAGGTGTTATGAAACTGAAATGAGAGAGAATATGAGGAATGGGAGTATACCCAACAAAGGATTGGACTGAATTGATTTTGATTCCTCCATTGATGGGTTTATGAAAGGAAAACTGTTTGGTTTTATTGAAATTCTTGATTGGACTGAAATTCTTGTTCTTGAGATTATAAAAAGAAAAAAAAAAAAAAGGGATGCCATCGTTTGGTGATCTGTATAGTAATTAACATTTTCCAAAACATCCATTATTCAATTCAATATCCAGCCTGGGAGAATCTTCTAATTTCCAACAATTTGTTAGGACCAGGGAGGCAATGGGTCGAGTCGGGTCAAGTCAGATTTGGGGTACTGCCATAACACTTTCTATAAATGGACAAGTCAAGCTCTGCTGGAGTGACAGGGATCGACCCCTTTACTACCTTGCAATTTTTTACAACCCCCACCCCGCCCCTCAAATTACTTTTTTGCAATTTTTTAAAAGTCCCCATTTGAAAATATTTTATGTAATTATGTAAAATATCATTGGTTTTTTTTTTTTTTTTTTGGAAAAAGCATTTGCATCAAAAAATATATATATATTTGGATGGAAAACATCCTACATTTCCACAACATTCTTGCAGATAGGCAATTACAATATCCTATCCTACATGTTTATTTTTTTTTTCTTTTTCTGTTTCTTTGTATTTTAAAGGCATTCAAACTTGACCTTATACTTTAACTTGAGAACCCTCGAATCAATTCTTGTTCATGTGTGTGCACAGCCCAAGACAAACTCTTTTTCCATTTTTTTTTTTTTTTTTTGGCTACTGGTCCTGATATGATACTCTAACTTGAGAACCCATCAATCAATCATTGGATATGTCTGTGAAACTAAGGTGCCAACACCACTCAACTATGAACATGTGTTGGGCTGTTGCCAGACAAACTCATTAATTGGGGTCAAAACTTCATGCTAAAAGGATACATCTAGACCTGGCCCTAATTAATAGGTCAGAAATGGTTTGTGTTTAGTTGGAGTTCGAACTTTAGACGCTCAATTTAGGAGGAGCACAGGATACCATAGTAGTAAAGGGCATCCCACTTATGAAAGTGCCAAGGATCGACCCTTAGCACTATGCAAAGCAGAACAGGGAAGTGACCAGTGGTCGAGGAGCATTGATAAAAGAGAATTATAGCGCGGAAGTAACACAAATGGAGCATTGAAAAAGGAAAGTAAAGGTTGATAAGTTATGCTAGTTTAGAATTAGAATAGTTTACAATTCCTAAAAATAAAATAGAAAAAGAGACCACCTATAAAAAGAAAAAAAAAAAAAAAAAAAACCCAATCCGCACAAAATGAACATGATACATCCTTGAATGTTACTTCAACAAGTGTTGTGTCCGATTGCGATGTCCTAATTTTGCATGAAATCCTCCAATTTTACTTAAACAAGAGTTGGTCCCATTGTAGTGAAAAAAAAAAAAAAAAAACATATAAAACAAAGAAACATTATAAAGAAAAGATCTTCCTCATTTGCAATCACAAATAGGAGGAATTTTTGAAAATCTCCTTATATTGTCATGAAACAGTAAATTCCCAATAATATTGTGATATTTCTAATAAGAATTGGAAATGTCACAAGAAAATCATGAGAAACCAAAATGGAATCATGAAAGATATATTTGGAAATAAATTGGTTTTTCTTTGCCTTTTAGCACTTTTTAACCATATAAACATTCAATTCATTTTACATAGAGGGCTGCTAATGCCACAGCCAAAGCTTCTCCTTTCACATCTCTTTTTTTAATAACCAAAATACCCCGGTAGGAAATCCCCAAACTACCCCTCTCCCTCTCCTTCTCCTTGTCTCCCTCCCTGTCCTGCTTTCTCTCTCCCTCTCCCTTTTTTTTTTCTGCCCTCTCCCACTCCTTCTGCCAGTCTCTCTTCCTCTCTCTGCTTACCGCCCACCTCCGCCCGCCTCCTTACCCCGCCCCTTCGCCTAGCCGTCCTTCCTAGCACCTAGCCTCTCCGCCCATTGCCTAGCCCTCCCTTTTTCCCTCCTTCCTTTTTCCCTCTTCTCTTCCTTCTACCCCTCTCTCCCTCTCCTTCTCCCTTTCTCTCTCCCCATCCTTTCCTTGCCATTCGGCCACTTAGTGTAGGGCGAAGGGTGGCTGCAGGGAGAGAGAGATCGAGAATGGTATTTTGGGGATAATGAGGTGTGCAGAGAGAAATTTTGGAAAGATAAGGGATGTTGATGGAGAAACTTGGTATGTGGTATTAGCATCTCTCTTTTACATAACCTTTGTTCCTGATAATATCCCAAGAAAACCCCTGAACTTGAAAATATTCTAAAAATCTTCCAAGATGATAATTTATAGAGAGCAATTTTTTTATGAAAATGTTTCAATCTCTAGAACTATCGCAAGATGATAATTTCTTGAGAACAATATCCTAAGAGAGCGGCTTTAGATTTTTAATCTTTTATACATTCAACCTCTAAAAATATTGACTTCATGATGATTTAATTTAATGCTTTGAATTGAAATTGATTATACCATATTTACATGTCTTAGAAAGTGAGCCCTTATGTATCTAAAACATATGAATTTTCCTAAAAATTCAAGAAGTCTCCACCGCATCTTATGTATCCAATTTCAAAAAGTCTCCAACACTCTCTACCACAACTTCTAATCTTCTTTTAAGTTTGAATTTTCCTAAAAATATCTCAACAGAATTCCCCTCTCTATCTAATCTCTATCTTTTTCAATCTCTTTCCTTTTTATCATATGTGGGCCCACTGGGCACCATGACATCTTCTAATTCTCTTTTAAATTTGAATTTTTCTAAAATCTCTCAATGAAAATCCTTTCAATATCTAATCTCTCTGCCTAATTCTCTTTCAATTTTTCCATTTTCATCATCTGTGGGCCCACTGAGCATTTGACTTTTGTAAGTTAAAAATAGGCTAGCAAATTGAACTAGTCCCTTTTTTTTTTTATCTTCAGTTAGCCCACTACGCATTTTTACCAGTTTGGATTGGAGAGGTCGGCCCCACTGATGGAAATCCCACAAGGTTTTCTCCTGCCATTCTTTATCTTTTCATCATCCATTGATGGGGACCATCATTGATTTTTATCATAGGTGGGCATGTAAGGGACCCTCATATGGGATCCAAGTTATAAAAATTTGGAGCCTACTTATAAATCATAGTCGGGTTCATCTTTGTTGTTTTCATCAACATGTGGAGTCCACAGTCAAAGCCAGTTTTTTTCTTTTTTATTTCAAGTTTGAGCAATTTGTGGGTCCCATTGTGAAAGTCGTTTTTTCCCTCTTAGTGTTGATAATTTTACTTATTTTTTCATTTAAACTCCGGTTTCTTAAGTTCAATTTTAATTGTGTTTGTGTTAATGGATTATATGATAATATTGAAATATTCATTTATAATATATATATATATATATATATATTACGTTATTATGAGAGTAAGGGCGAGGGCTCCCAGTATCCCTTACTGTCACAGTACCAAGAGTGTGTGGTGGGGCCCACCTGGGGACCTACATGGGGTGGGGATGGGGGGATTTCAAGGACTA
This sequence comes from Camphora micrantha, assembly GCA_003546025.1. Classification (NCBI taxonomy): domain Eukaryota; kingdom Viridiplantae; phylum Streptophyta; class Magnoliopsida; order Laurales; family Lauraceae; genus Camphora; species Camphora micrantha. Next base: position 58,322,694 of record QPKB01000001.1, read on the forward strand.
CCTTGGACTCTTCTCTGTACAAAAGATATCCCCAGAAGTTTAATAGTCAACAGCCCGTTCAGATAGGTACGCAGTCGATCCAGCGATCTAGTAAATTCGGATCTGACCAAAAGTTGGTGGCAATGTGCAATTTAGGGAGGTCGCATGTTTGGTCCATTTGGATGGACCAAGAGTGGGACCTTCAAGTGTGAGCCTACGAAATTTTATCATAAGCTTTAGCTTAGGAGAGCCTTGGCATATATATATATATATATATAGGGGAAGTTTCAAGTGCATCTATCCCTCACCATAGGGTAAGGGACACTTCCATAATTGGGGATTTTCAAGTACAAAAGTGAGTTTTCAAGTACATAGGGTGAGGTACACTCCCTTGTCTTCATGTGCAAAAAGGGAAAGTGCCTCTCACCCTATGATGAGGGATAGATGCACATAAACATTCCCCATATATATATATATATATATATATAGCAACAACCCTCTTCGCGAGAGAGCAACATGTAGCGTTCTCTTCTTGGGGTTTCACAATGACTTTTGGTACACCCCTCTCATGTGCTAGACACGCCACACCCAATCCCCAAAGGAATCAAATCCCTAGGCCTGTTTGGCAACTCTACTAATAGAGTCAAGTGAAGTAAAGTTGATTTTGAAGAAAGAATAAAATATAAGTAAGTTATGATGGTATTTTGTTTTGGGTAAATTAGGGAGAAATCCCTTAGTACCATGTTATATAGTCTCTAGTACACGGCATCATTGTTTAAGGCCTAGAGTCCCTTGCGCATGGGATTAATTCAGGCGGTGGTCCCTAAGCATGTAATTTCAGATTTTTTATGACTCATTTGCCATTCTAACCATTTAAATGTGTGTCATGCAATTTAAATATGGGTTTTAGCTCCAACTCACTGTCTTTCCCAGATTATTTTCCAATTTAAATGTAGTAAGATGAGTTTTCGATCAAATTTTAAGTTTCAAATTGGAGGGAACGACAATTGATGGAATTTTGCCTAGTGTGGCTTGCTTGGTGCTACAGTTTTTGTGTCCCCTTCCATCCTTTGGGTGCTTTTGGCTGTCCACATACATATACAATTCAAATAAATTGATATCAAACTCATCCTAGTCCATAACAAAGTCAAATAATATCATAACAAACTTATTTAAATTCACTTCAAACAGAGATAATTTCATATTAGATTTAGATAAATTTTTATCAAAGCTAGATAAATTCAAACTAAATCTAGTCATACCAAACCAAATCTAATTAGTTAATCTCATATCGAAGTGATATAACTTTTTTTCAAACTGGTTATGATTTCAAACACAGATAAATTCATATAAACTCACACCAAAGTCAGATAAGTTCACATCAAAGTTAGATAAATTCACAGCGAACTCAGATAAATTCACTTAATTCGTTTCAAACTCAGATTAATTCAAAGCAAACACAAATAAATTCATACCAAACTTAAATAAATTCATACCAAACACAGATAACATCATGCCAAAGTCAGATAATACATACAAAACTTAGATCAATTCACAGCAAACTCAAAAAACTCATTTAAAACTAAGTTGAATTCATTTTAAAGTCAGATAAAATCATGTGAAATCCAGTTAATTTCATACCAAACTCATTATTTCATAAGAAACCTAGATAACCTCAGTAAAAACTCAGAGAAAATCGTTTCAAAGTCACATAAATTCATTTGAAACCTTGTTTCATTGATAACAAATGTAGTTAAATTGAAATTAAACTCAGAAAAATCATGTAATATACAGATAAATTCATTTCAAGTCCTGTTTTATTGATCATAGATTAAGATAACTTCACATAAAGCTTAGATAAATACATGTCAAAGTCAAATAATTTCATATCAAGCTCAGATAAATTCAAACTAAAATTTAGATAAACTTATGTCAAACTCAATTAAGTTTAAGTCAATATGATTCGGTTGCTCGAGGTCACCGATGAGTTGATTTTGCTTCTTTCTATAGTTTCCTTCATCTTCGCTTTCAGAATCTTTATTTTGTTTAGATCTCGGAGTGTATGACGGAATATTTTAAAGGGTGCGTGTTGGTGATGTGTAGAGTATATAAAGAGAGGGCTTTTTTTTATTTTTTTAACTTATTTAATGTTAACAGGGGACTGCTGCCTCTATGAGAAAATGACTTGGACCACAGGCTATAAAACGTACTATTGAGGGACCTGCCGCCAAATGCCCCTTTTGTTTTTAGTTGTTTGTTATGGAATATTTTTGACTTTTTGTATAAGAAAGTGGAGGGTTTTTTTTTTTTTTTGTGTGTATTTTAGTGGATAAAGGTGGTTGTTTTTTGACTTTTTTTTTTTTTTAATAGATGGAAGGAGTTTAGAATTAAAATGCTTTTAATGTGATATCTTTTTTGAAAAATGAAAACTTTTCTTGACTTTTACTATGCTAGGAAAGTGCCAAACTAGCTCGTTATTTTATCTCAACACATCCATTCGATTTTTTTCAAAAATCAAAAATAAAAAATCGCCAAATCATCTTCGCATATTGGTGCATGCGAAAACTAGATTTTCTGGTCCATGTGGAAATTAGATTTGGTCCCACCATCATGGTCGTTATGCCATTTTTGTTATTATTATTTACTTATTTATTATATCCTCTTTAAGACTCACTTTTATTATCGTACATATCGTCTGTTGACCACATCGTTATGCAGGCCCTACTTTAATTGTACAATATGTGGGTCACACCATTTTTATATATTTACTTTAACATTTTGTTCACTATCACATTGCGTGCTGGCGAATTATCCTTTCTTCGATAACTTTGATAATCTTAGGCTAATTGTTATCAAAATGATAGTCTCAGCGATAATATACGAAGATATTAACTAAATTGGCAATCAGGAATAGGGTCATTACAAAAAAAGTTAAGTGATAATAATAGAGTTAAAATAATATCATGCATAAATATAAATTAAGGTTGGTGGTTAAAAGGAATTCAGTAAATAAAAAAAATGAAAAAGAAAATAAATTTTGCCCCACACATTTGACCATTGACCATACCCATTATTAAATTAGGCATATAGATGTGAGTATCATCATCATTATTATTATTATTATATGATAACTTGGGTTAGAGCACTATATCATTATGGAGCCCACCCAAAAGTTATCTTTTCCTTACTTCTTCCCTCATCTTGCTTCCTCTACAAATTCTCTTATTCATATTTTAATATTTCTTATTTATATTTTCTTTGATATGCATGGATATTCCTTTTTTCTTTTTTGGCCATTGTTGGGCACATGCCTCTCGCACTAGTTTCTATTTAAACCAACAGTCTCTTCGCTAGGATCCAACAAACCTCTTCTAATCATCACTTAAGTTTGGATTTTTCTAATATCTCTCAATGGAAATCCCTTTCCTATCTAATCTCTCTCCCTAATTCCTCTCTCTCTTATTGCAATCTCTTACTAATAAGACTTTTTTCTTCCCAAGCTACGCTTAAACTCACTCATATGCATGTCTTTTACTCCATGTCGTTATAAGAATCTTTTTCTTTTCAATTTCTTTCCTTTATATCATTTGTGGGCCCACTGGGAATTTTACTTTAATAAGTTAAAAATTGATCGGCCACCAAATTTAAAGTTTTTCCCCTTTTATCATTAGTTGGCCCACTGTGCATTTGACCAATTTTGATTTGAGGGGTGGGCCTTGCTGACGGATCTCCCGCAAGGTTTTTTCTCGCCACTCTTTCTTTTTTCTTCATCCATTAATGGGCACCATCATTGATTTTTATGATAGGAGGGCATTATGGGACCCTCATTTCAAATCCAAGCTGTAGAAATTCAGGGCCGACTTATAGGTCAAAGCTAGCTTCATCTTTATTGCTTTTCATCAATATGTGGGGCAGACTTATAGGTCAAAGCCAGCCATTTTTTTACTTTTCTTGTTCCAAGTTCGAACAATATGTGGGTCGCATTGTGAAAACCAGTTTTTAATTTTTCTTTCCAACCTCACAATTTATGGGGCCCACTTTCATAGCCAAACAACTGCATTTTGCTACTATTTTCTCCTTATTTTCATTTTAGTATTATGCACAATCAATCTATGACGCTCATTGTAGAAGAATATATTGATTTCAAAATCGACATCTAATTTTGAAATTAATATTAAATTTGTACCCAAACACAAATATAATCAAATCAATGTCCTAAACTTAGATAAACTGATTGGATCATTTTATTTATATTTTCCTTTAGCCCTTTGGTTTTTGAATTTTAATTTTAATTGTATTTATATTATGAATTGTATGATAATATTTATTTATAATCCATTTAACATTTATAAATATCTTTGTTTAAAAATTTAATTTTTTTTACATATCATGGCCGGCGCTGTTGCACTAATTTTATCTTACTATGATTTGTTAGGATAAAAAACAAAAAAAGGACAATATATGAAATAGAGAGTAGTTGAGGGCGATTTTGAAAGAATATCTCTTCTAGACGGCCCTATATTGGAAAGACCCAGAGAGACCCTATCAAACTTATTTGGTTACTTCATTTTATATCATCTTCCTTATTTTATAGACAAAAATTATTGGTGGTTAGTCATTATAATTTTATCGAAAAGGTATTCTTAGAATATTTATTATTATACATTTTTAGGTGGTAAATAACTTTCCTTGGTCTCGGCATGCATAGCATGGACAAACACATGATGGACCACCGATGGAAAGGAGGAATATTCGAGCATTACTTGGGTTATAAAAATTCTAGGGGCTTTAACATAATAGTCTTATTTGAGGCCGGTTTTCTCAGTTTCATGAATCAAAATAAGATAATATCATTAGAGTCGTTTGACTCTACATTATCTTCTTAACTTTATTTGCACAATATCCCATGATAGGATTTATCAATTAGTTTATCACATATTTTGTGCAACTAGCAAACGAATTCATTTATTATTAAATGTAAAAATAATATTTTGTGAAAAGTAAATACTCATTTGACCATGATTTATTAGGTTATATCATTTGGAAGAAATATTCCAAAGATGTTGAATAGAAGCCAGGATATCATGGAATAGTCCTATCATATCATGGGATTTATCGGTTTTTGTTTATGTGACATACATTTTTTCTATGATATCATTGGATCCGGGTCAAAAAAAGTGAAAAAAAAAAAAAAGTTACCTAGAGTCAAGCGATTTTGGTGACATTGTCTAACATGCCGGCTAGTAAATCCTATGATTGAATTAAAGAAAGTTAACTAATATGTAAAACCCCCAAAATTCTATATAATCTATTAAATTCTGATAAATCCTTGACATACCAACTACATTGAATTAAGTACTCCACGATATTTTCATAGCCCATCTCGATGTATTTAAATAAGAAGGCAAATGCGAATCTCAACGAGGCAAGGATAAAAAACCCCACAAGAACCATACAACATCTTTTAAGTTTTCTAGCTACTGAAGGAAAGATGGAGAAAGTTGAAGTCATATCCAAAGAGATGATAAAACCTTCATCTCCAACTCCTCTTCATCTTCGTAGCTTCAAGCTCTCCTTGTTAGACCAGCTTGCCCCTCCCATTTACATCCCCATCATCTTCTTTTACACTGGCAAAGATGGCGATAATCTCCTCCAAAGCTACCAAGTACCCCAGAAGCTGAAGGCATCTCTGTCGAAAACCTTAGCCATCTTCTACCCACTCGCTGGAAGGATAAAAGATGATGATACAATTGATTGTAATGATGAGGGCGTTGAGATTTTCGATGCCCGAGTCAAAATACAGCTCTCAGAATTCCTCAAAAAGCCCCATGTGGAGGTCCTGGATCAACTCGTCCCTGGCGATTTATTGTGCACTAGGTCAGGTGCTGAGGACGTGCCTCTAGCCATCCAAGTCAATTCATTTGAATGCGGAGGAGCGGCTATTGGTGTGCGACTTTCGCACAAGATTGCAGATGGAGCTGCAATGGTAGTGTTCATCAGCAAGTGGGCTGCCACAGCACGTGGTACTAATGAAGAAGCCATGGATGCTACATTAGTCTCAGCTTCTTTATTCCCACCAAGATCTTCGGTGTTACGCTGCATGTTTCCCATTTCGGAAACGGTAGTGATGAGACGGCTAGTGTTGGATGCCTATGCGATAGCCGCACTAAGAGCGAGGCCACTGGTCATCCCACACTAGGGTGGCACCCGTCCACACGTGTGGAGGCGGTTTCGGCTCTCATTTGGCGTTGTTTCATGAAGGCCAAGCGTGACAAGGGGCCAGCAACAGTGTCGGTATCATACCATGCTGTGAATTTACGTGGGAGGATGGTGCCGCCGGTGCAGCATTCTTGCTTTGGCAACCTTTGGGCTATTGCAGTTACAAGAGGGATTGCGATTAGTGAGTGTAATGGTGACATGCAAGGATGTCTGGAGAAGGAGTTGAGGGAATCAATTAGAGCAATAGACAGTGATTTTATAGAAGAGTTGAAAGGACCGGATGGGGCTATAAAGGCCCAAGAAAGCACGAAAAACATGGCTGAAAATTACTTGGATAGTGATATCCATGTTTGCACCTTCAGTAGCTGGTGTAGGTTCCCATTCTATGAAGTAGACTTTGGTTGGGGAAAGCCCACATGGGTAAGTTGCTGCACACTTCCTATTAATAATTTGGCAATTTTCATTGATGGAAGATCCTGTGATGACGGAATGGAAGCATGGGTGAACATGGAAGCAGATGAAATGGCCATATTCGAACAGGATCAGGAACTCCTTTCCTTTGTTAGCATTCCTTAAAAGAGGCTATTTGAGTTATGGGGTAACCAACCTTGAATGTATCTAAGAAACTCATCCTTTCCATTGAACAAGGATTTCTTGTTCATCATTTCTGTTTCTATCATGTGCGCATATAATTCGATCTGGTGTACACTATTGGCACCTAAGTTCATTTTCTTTCTACTGTCGTAACTGCATGAGAATTAGCACTAGATCCAATTTGGCACTCGCCCAACTTATATGCAGTGGATTGAAGATACGAAAATATTTATACGCGTTCAAAAACATTATTCTAAAGGAGGATGAACAAAGTGAAAATAATATGGATAAAGGAAAAAACAATGGTGAACTACTCAAATTAGTACACCTTCAGCATAATACACCATACTTGAATTTTCTTAAGGTTAATTTTGTTGTGTAATATTCCACCCTTCTAATTGTATTTTAGTTAATTAAGCTCAATTAGAGGTTAAATGAGTTTGATTTAGTATTAGGTTCATGTGTACGAAGTTTCGCTGAGTCTCGGATTCATTTGGTTATAGGAGGGGTAGTTTGCATTTAGAAATTTTGAGAGATTTTTTTTATTTTTGATTTTCATGATTTCTGGTCCATTGGGTAAATGATTAAATTTCTAAAAATATCATCATCTATTGCATTTTGATCCAATGCGTAGAAGACCTTCAAAAATCAATCCAAAGTTATCAAAGGAATAAAATTTAATTTTGAAACACTTCATCCTAATCCTCTAAAAACAGAACCGATCCTTAACCAGCCCATTTCTCTGCAACTCCTTTTCCTTTCTCTCCCTTTCTTCTTCTTTCTCAATCCGTTTGCTCAAGTGAAGGACCAAGTGGCCTTTCTAGTGAAATTCATCACCAAAATCACCTTCTTCAAGTTCTACTCAACCTTTCCATATCAATTTCAAGCTCTCTCTCTCTCTCTCTCTCTCTCAATCTGAGGTATGTTGATTTATTTGTAGGAGTTACAGCTTTGTGTTAATTTACTTAGATTACTGATTTCCTAGCTTAATAGATTCCTTTGTGTTGATTGTTTAGGGTTTTGGGGCTTAATTGATTTAGTTTCTTTGCAAGAGAGTGATATTTGAGTGAGTTTGAGATAGGATCTCCATTTGAGAGTGTTTTTATAACTCAAGGCTAGCTAGTGTATATGCATGATTTCATTCATATGTATGTGAGAACTTATTATTTTAGCAATTGGTTTGATCTTAGCTATCTTTAAAGTTAAAAACTGCTAAAAAGGAAGAAGAAAAAGAAGTATATGATTTTTTTGAAAAGATAATCAATGACGATAATATATTACAAACTTCCATTTAAATACCTGACTCAACTTCAACAGATACAAAAAAGAAAACAGCTCAACAGATGCATGATCGATACATGACTCCTACTCGTAAAGACTTGTTGCCACTAATACCTATAGTTTCAACAACTTCCCTACATGGGAGAACCTCTTACTCATTCAAACTAGTAAAGAAATAATATTTACTTCTCATGTGGACCCACCAAGAGATTATGACCCACTTTGGCTTCCCCATTATATGATTGAGCACATTTACAATCTTATCGTGGGACCAACTCATGGAGTAGTAGGGATCGAAAATAATAAAAGACAATATTAGGATTAGGTCAGTCAAGTACAAGGGGACATTTTTTATTAGTAATTTGGGTTTCAGATTACGTGCTTTGCTCTAATTAAATTTTAGAAATTAACAATTTGTAGATGAGACAGGGAGATTTGGAAACGTACCAAAAACCATAGTCCATAGCCCTGAAAAAGATGAAGAAAGGAGAGAAAAAAGGGGATGGAATACACCAGGCATGGAATAGAGGAAAGGCGGTAGTTGAGAATAAGAAAATATGTTTCCCCAAAAATGAGTGTTTCTCTGAGGAAGAGGAAAAGTCAATTTACTCCGAAAATGTGTTTCTTGATGAATATATGTGTTTCATTTCAGATGTGTTTGTCGATGAAAAGCCCATGAAACCTTTCATGAGAGTATGAATTAAACCTTTCATGGGAGGGTGTGTTTCGGGAGTACCAACTGCTGATGATGATTGAGCTGCTGACGTGGCTAAAGGAGGGTCAAGAAGCCAGGCATTTTTCTTTCTACTGAAACTCAATTTTAAAGAAAAAGAATAATATATAAAAGGAAGAACAAAATGAAAGAAAGAAAAAGGAGGAAATGAGAGGGATGAACGGGGAATAGTAATAGGGGTACATACCCTGACTGCTGGTATCTATACCAACCCCACAAAACACTCTCTTCATGTTTTTTGAAAAAAAAAAAAAAAATCCCAAAGTTAAATGTGGTGATTTTTGAGCATTTTAATTTTTGGCTGTTGGCTACGGTGGTTGTGACCTTAATTTGGGCCCATTCAAATGGTTGTGAGCCTAGTGATTTGGTTGCTTTCAAAGTCTTTAAATTGAGGACCAATTTTAGTTCTGGACATATAGAAAATAAAAATTTAAAAAAAAAAACTGAAATTGAGATACAAAATTAATAAACTACTTGAGAGAACTTTCTTTTCCTTTATTTTATCTCTGATTTTAAGGGCAATTGCATATTTTTTCATTCAATCTACCTGCATGTGGGAAAATTACTGCCTTTAAGAAAGTAACTCCATTAGTGTGCCTTGCCTGTTTTTCATTGCTTTCTAAAGTTAATTTCTCACATTCACAACCTACGTAGCACCTATTTACAACAACTTATACTGGTGTGTATCTATAAAAAAGCAAAAAATACAATTTTTCTTCTCAACAATTTAGTTTTCATTGGTCTGTTAAGGGAGAGGGCTCCAACAGGGGGCAGGGGAGTTTTGAAAAGCATTTATGCAGCTTCTACTAACGCCTCGTGGTTTTGGTGGTAATGGTTAGAAGAGGAAAATTTGATATGGTATCATAAACGTACAATCAATTACAAGTTTGAATCGCAGGAGGTACGACTTGACATAAAAAAATATATATACATGTCACCAAAAGTGTCTACCAGGTTCCACCTGGGGGTGAGTGTTAAAAGAGTGGGCTACAGCCGAGTGGGGAGTATTGAAAAGTATTTATAGAGCCTCTACTAACACCTCAAGATTTTGGTAGTAATGGTTAGTAGATGAAATTTAATATAATCCACAAATATGTGCATAAATCAAATGGAGAGGTAGCTCTCCAAGGCTTTCCTATTGCCACTTCCCATTCAACCAACCTCCATGGTTCGACTTCACCAATACGATTAATTGAAGGTAATCCAACCACGATTTTCTTAACTCCATACTTTGAGACATTACAATGTTAATGACCATTAATATATAAATCATTTAACAGACAGCTAATTTTGGAAGTAATAATGCGACCTTAATGAAAAAATGATTGTCAATGAACATGTTATCTGAAAGATTGTTCTCCATGTCATATCATGTAATAATGTGATAAAAAAATTTGTAAGAAAAGATTTGCACGTTGTCTAATAAATCTTGACTTGTACTAATATCGAATTTTAGATTATACCCTAATCTCCAATATAAAAAAATATAAAAAAAAAAAAAAAAAAAAAAAACCACCTAAAACAATCTTATTTCTGAAGAAACCCCTCTAATCTAAACCTGTAAATGTATCTATTTATCCTAAGATAGAAGTTATTGGCAGTCAGTAGTTTTTTGAATGTTTACATTCCATTTGTAGGTGCCAAATAACTTTCTTCGGCATGCATAGCGTGGATAGATAATATAAAAATCTTTTAGTCTTCTTTTATGTTTTTAGAGATTGACATGTTAACCACTTTGTATAACAAACTCATGAGATTTTTCAAACCCTATCCAATTATGTTCCTGTCAGCAAATGAGGAGGTAAAAGTTCAGACTTTTTTAATTATTAAAAGAACCCCATGATTTCTCGAGTAGTAAGTAGGTGTCAAATAATTTCCTTCAGCATGCATGCATATCATATGGATAGAAACAAATAACCTCCCAAAAGGAGGAAGATTCCAGCTTTGATAGCTAGCGTAGCTAACATAAGATAGTAATCATTATTATTCATTAAATGCTTGGTATGTAAATAAATTAAATATTTCAAGTCATCTTTTATATTTTTAGACATGCCAGGTACTCTATCTTACAAACACTTTTGAGATCTTTTATAAATAAGCGATTCTCCTCTTCCTCCACAACTAGTCGCCTCTCACCTTTCTCTTTCTTTCCCTCTAATCTCCTCTTCCTCTCTTGATCTCCTCTCTTTTTAGTCTCCACTGCCTCTATGTACCACACATATTTGCCCCTGGTTACAACTACCATAATCTCAACACATCTCCCAGTCTCTCGCATAGTTGGTGTTACATCCCAGTCCCGAATCACCTGGCCTAGGGTAATCCCTGAGGTGTGACACGCATACTCCCGTAATATAATACCTATCTCGAGTCAAGTACGACATCACGAAGGAGAAAAATCAATTTTCCACATGTGAGTCTAGCTCACTAACACCTGTCAACAACATTTAATAGCGGAAGCATTCTACGATGATGCACAACTAGGTACCATTTCATGAACAGTTCTAAAATAAGTATCATGTTTATACAAAAGTTATTTACATAATGAACCAAAGTGGGGATTATGAGAATCACCACATTCTATACAAAAGTATATTCCAAAGTATCTATTTAGTATATATGATCTACACAAAAAGAAGTAATCACACTTCAGTCTAGTTCTCAAAAGTCTCCATGACGCTCTCGATCAGGAGGTGTAAACTACATAGGTCCATTGCCAGGCCACTCTTCTAGTCCTAGAGGAACCTCTTCGGCCTACTCATCTTCCTCCTGTGCCTCTTCAAGCTCGAGAGCTTGCATTTGCGTCTATGAAAACCAAAAATAGTATCTTAAATACAACTATTTAGCAAGCATACGCATTAACATTGTAACACATGATTATATCAATTTGAATTTAAAGACAATAGATCAAAGATGCCAAGGCTAAGTAAAACTAGGCAACATGTGTAGTTCGAATAATTTATGCTTTACGAATCAAAAGAAAATCAACCTGCAATTTGGCTACTATATTGAGCTCATCTTCTCAATAAAGACCAAATCTAGTTGGGATGTCACTAGCGTCCCGGCCAAAGGCTGACTGGCTACCTGGGTTTGTAGTTCGGTACTCCAAAATGACTTACTGCTGTAGTCTCAATTTAACAAACCTAGTGTAACCCCGTTGGGTATCACATGGTTGAAGCTAAGTAGTGCCGACTCGATCGAATCAAATACTAATAGAATGTGAATAAGTTTCCGATATAAGTAAATCCTCATAGTCTCAAATTGAATCGAATCAAATCAAATAACGATATTCACATTCATATTATTCCAAGAATCAAATCCAAATTATATTAACCGAAATAGAAGACACCAACATATAATGCATTGATAACCATTTGAAGGTCAATGATATTAACATTACTCAATATGAAATGCAAGGGATTTAAGAAATTAGGATCAATACTAACCACCTCTAATCTATTTATCCTAGTCTCTCACTGTCCATTACGAGGTAATTTAAGAGGTCAATGTATCACTATCATGTATTTGGTGCTACTAATAATAAGAAAACAGGAAGAGAAATGTTCCTCTCTCTCAGCTAACAGAAATGGTTCAACTGAAATGAGTTGGGCTGAGTTTCACGTGAAAGAGATGTCCATTTTACGAGGAAGTCCACTAATCTTTGTTATTTTCATAATAAGTAAAATGATGTCCCACTAATTCAACGGATGATCAAATGAAGTAAAGTTCTATATGAAAATCGATGTGTTCGATGAGATACACGCGATGATGCCAAGATGACGTGCATATGAGGTAAAATGAGAAAAATTAAATTTACGAAAAAGTCCTTGACTCTACCCAATTTAGCCAATTTGAGTCTAACTACCTACCAAAGACTTTAAGGTCTAAGCCAAAGGCTAAAACAAGACTACATAATCTTACAATAACTTAATTAGAAACCAAGTATACTTAATTAAATAAAACATAATTAATTAGTATTAAACACTATTAATTTGGGTTGGGGTGTAACAGGCTTAGCTTATTGCATCTCTCATATCAGCAAAGTACAAAGGTATGCCTGCTATTCCGCCATAATTGCCATGAAAGATTAAAATGCCTAAAGGACATTGGATGCACTAGACATTTCTTTCTATACAAACTAACTTGTTTTCTTCTAATCCATGGAATCATTGGCGATTTAACAGTGAGGTTTTATTTCTTTTTTAAGAAAAAAAACTTTGCTCAACAGATCTAACACCTCACAATCCCTCCAGTTTGATGAATTTTGCCCAACTAATTGTAAGACTCCAACCCCACTTAAAGGTGATTAATATCTAATTAATCTTGATTAGGTATATAATACTTATTTTGATTGGTTTTATGAAGGAGTAATTAGATTAGTGGGGTTTGACCAAAGTTAGATAAAGCTATGACCTTTTATAGTTTTAATCATGAACTAGCAACAATGCCCCGGGCTAAAGTAAGATATTACAATTTGAATTTATGAGATATTAAAATTAACTATAAACATATAAGCATATATTCATGTATATTTATATAAAAACAGTCAACACATCTTCAATCACAAATACAAGTGGTCAACATCAACAATAAACTATTACAAAGATAAAGCTAAAAAAAAATCCATTCAACAACAACATAAAAATAATAATAACAACAATAATTACTAAGAAGATGTAGAAAAACGAATTTTGTTAATATATATAATATTAGTAATAAGAAATACATTCAAGTTTTTATTACCCATTGATAATTTTAAAGCCCAATAAAACAAAGCAATCCCATTTGGACTTGTTTGTGCAACAAGAGGATTCTAGTTTATGCAGATTTTTATTTCTTCATGAGAATGAAATTTTGTATTTTCGTAGAAAATTTAAGTCCTCACTATTGAGGAAAAATGATTCATTGTTTTCTTCTATGCAAGGAAAATACATCACACCAAACAATATAATATTGTTAACAAAGAAAATCATAAAAATGTGCAATCCTCTCATTGCACAAATGCACCATTTTTTTTATTTTCACATAGGCCAATGGTCATTTCAGTCCCTCTGCACAAATCTCTTCTCTGCCCTTTTGAAGTAGCACCAATACCATTTTAGAACTGATCAAACCATTTTTCAGCTCTAGATTTTTTTTAAAAATGTATAAACATCTTAACTTTAAAAGCCATAAATTATGAGACTTTAAAACCACAGGCTAGTGTTATTTGATCCTAGTAATAATTGGCCCACCTTGGATCAATGTATATATCTCTTAATTATGAGTCTATGTGGGCCCACGGAAGTGTAATTTATGGTGAGCCAAAAATTAGGGTCATTTGTCTATATAATTAGATCAAAAAAAGGATTCCTATAAGATTCAACCAAAAAACTCCAATCTCAAAACATTTTTATCACAAGCCCATCCATGAGGTGGTCTACCAGAAGGTCGGGTCTGATTTTCGTTCATATGTGACAATCTTTGAATAGAGTAGAGTTGTATTTGGAAACTAAAAGAAAATGATATTTTTAATGAAAAATTTATCAGTATGAATTGTAGAAAGGTGGGCCCCAAATATTAAAATAAAAAGATGACAATCTTGAAAGGATGAAAGATAGATGGTGTTGAGAGAGAGAATAAATGTAGCAAAATAGAGAGATTTTAGGATATTGATTGAGAAACTTTATGAGATAGAAGATATTGATAAAGAGATTTCTTTGGAGAAAAAATTGTGGCATGCGATGACATGGCACCTTAAAGCACTCTATGTTTTTTACTCCATATTTATTTGAAAGGAGAAATAATGAGTGCTGAGGTGGCACCCCTCACAGCCCACCTCCCCCTTTGCTTTAATATTTATAATGTGCATTTCTAGTATGAGTGGGTTCTCATGTGCATTATATCAAGCATTTTCCCTACTTCATTTCAATGATTGAACCCAACCCAATTGGACCCAATTCATTGGACCCAACTCAGCCCATTTCCAAGCCAAGACAACCCAAGCCCTTTTTCATAAATCTTCCTAAACAGCCTTAGACATGCATGCAATGGAACTCAAAAGTTCCATCTCATAACCCAAATCACCATTCCTTTCTCCCATCCTTTTCATTTCTTCCTTTTCCTCAACCAGAGAAGTTCTCTTCTCCTATTCTTCTTCTTTCAAAGCTTCAAAGGGGAGATCATGCATGTAGGTTCTCTAGGCTCCATCTTCATGATCAAACCCTTCTCCATCTTCTACAACCTACCATTCTCTCTTATCATCTTTAATTGGTAGGAATCTCTCCAATCATCTTCTTGTGTTTCTAATCAAACCATGGAAGGTCATGTATGTGGATGTTGAGGAGTAGAGA
The DNA here is from genome assembly GCA_003546025.1 of Camphora micrantha. Lineage (NCBI taxonomy): Eukaryota > Viridiplantae > Streptophyta > Magnoliopsida > Laurales > Lauraceae > Camphora > Camphora micrantha. Next base: position 58,337,829 of record QPKB01000001.1, read on the forward strand.
GCAATACCCATCTCCAATTTCGTCGTCTTCCCCAACCTTAAGTTCCTTCATCATTATCTTCTCCATACCCATTTCCTTGGTAAGCTTTCTTCCTCCTAAAGTGTTCTATGACTTAGTAATGCTAGTTGGAAGTCATTTATAGTGCATGCATACTGATTTTATCTCATTTATGACATTTACCATTGCAGGAGTTCTGAATAGAGCTTTGTTTTTGGGGGGTTTTTACTTGGTTTTACTGTTTGAGAGATTTGATGGGGGTGAAAGCTTGATTTAAAGGCAAGTATAAGCTTTAATCTTCTATGCATGTGTAGTTATGCCATTGATTCTAATCTCATATTCATATATTTATGTAGATTGTAGCCTTTTTATCCTAAAATGTAAATGGGTTTTCTTAATTGTGTTACAATTGTATGTGTATGAATGGGAGCAAGGAGGCTCTACTTTATGCAGGTATTGCTGAAGGGAAATGTAATAGAAGTGTGGAAGGAAAGTAGTTGTGATTGGTTTGAAAAACAGTTCAGATGAGTAAAAGTTTATGTTCTGCACGCAGAATTCGATCAAGGGTCGATTAACTGACACAAGTTCGGTTCCAAATCTAGAGTGGAAGAGAAATGTGGAAATTGAGTTTGGTTATCAAACTCAGAGATTTGGTTAATTGACACTTTATCAAACCTTAACCGAAGGTCTTTGGTCAGCATATTGGAAGGTTTTTTTATACCCTGTTGACTTCGGTCAGCTGCCGGTTAATCGAACTCGGCTAACCGAGTGTTTGACCGATTGACCAGAATTTCTGAAATTCTAGGAACTGTTTGGATGACCTTGTAGGGCTTACCATTGATTCCTTTTAGTCACATTGACCATTGAAAAACCTCTCTAACATGTGAAGCTCTTTTGAGGCAAGAATTTTCACATGTTTAGTTCGTTCATTTCATTCTATACCATGATTATTCAATTATGTTAATTCAATGTATATTAATATATAATGTGACACTAATTAATGAATAACGGTACATTGATTTTCATAATTTTTTAATGTATTGGATAGTAGTGAAAGAAGGTAGAAGGTTAATTCCTATATAGTAGGAGCAGTTTCTGTGGTGCACCCCTCATAACTAAAGCTATTTTTTTTTTTTTTCATTTGAGTTTAATAGATGGGTCCCGCCAATCACATATGAAATCATTCCCATGCGACATATGACACAAACATGGTGGACTCTTTTCTCAACTCACCCCACTTACTAGCTTGGGCCAAATCCACTCCTATTAATCCATCAGAGGCCGTCTCTAAAACCTTAACTACATAAAACAACTTTGTATAAGTAGGTCAACTCTCCTATTAATCCACCATAGGGCCATCTTGAAAACTTAACTACTTAAATAATTCTGCATAAGCAGGTCAACTCTCATATTAATCCATCAGAGGGCCATATGATCTAAAACCTTAACTACTCAAAACACTTATTTTAATTATTTTGAATGGGGGATCACCACACGGTAAAGATTTGATAATAATATGATCTCCAAAAAATGCTACACCCTACATAATAGCATCAATTTTCTATTTTTCCTACATAATAGGATCTCCAAACCCATTGTTATTGAAATCAAAGAAGATCCCGTTGTTGTTGAAGTGAAAGAAGACATAAAGGTAGAAGAGACAAAGGTGGTGGAAAAGATTGTCGAACAAGAGCAAGAACCCGAGGCCCGAGGAGGAGAAGCCTTTGGAACCAAAATCTTTGGTGAACGGATCTCTTTCGGCTAAAGGTAAGATCTTTATTGATCTATATGGGAAGTTTATGTTTAAGATATTCTTGGTTTTTGTTGGTTTTGAGGCGTTTGAGGGTTTCTCAATCAAGAAAGTCTATCAGGGGTGCCCCAAAACTCGTGCTCCTTATTTGCTTTCTATCTGTATTGTTTTGTGACTGTCGATATGTAGACCTCTGAACAGATGATTAGGTCTCGATGGCGTCTTTTTAATGTTTTCTTAGATGAAAAAGGCTACTTGTCCCGGGACAAAACCCGGGACAAGTAGCACGGCTGTTCTTAAATCATGGTGTATATTTTCTTGGTTGCGTGGTGGGGTTCCGTTGTTGGATTGTTTTACTGTTATGGGTTTATGGAAAAAACACCTTCTTTAACCTTTTTACATGGGTCATTGAAAGGCACACGTTTATGTATACAGGCATTACATGTGTTCTTTATTTTATTATTGCCAGCCTAGGTCAAATCAAGTACCGGTCAGGCTGACCTAATATATTCTTCAGGAGCCCAAGCCCATCGCACTACATGTTTCACCTAACCTGAACTTCCATGCTACATCGATAATAGTGTAAGCCCCTGACCCGATAGCATTATTAATTGAGGTTAGTGTTGGTTAATCTAGTTTTGTAGCATAATTAGGTGCATTGAGTAGCTTTCATCATACATGACATTCATGTGTTAGACCCATTATACTATTGGCCCAAAACCCACCTAGGACCCATTTAGAAACCCACCTCAAAATGACCCTAAGCCCTTCTAATCTCATAAAACCCACTTAACAAATGGGCTAGGCCCTTATTAGTAAAACCCCACAAACTATCTTTACAAATATAAACTTCTCTTTCATTTACATTTACATTTCATTTCACTTCTCTTTCATTTACATTTACATTTCATTTCATTTCCCCTCCATTTCTCTTCATTTCATTTCATTCACAACACTTCATCTTCTATTCTCTACTCTCACATCTCCCTTCCCATTCTCTTCTTCCTCTATCCCCTTCCCATCGTTGTGCAAGTTTCCAAGGCCAAGCCAAGGCTCCCAAAGCTTCCCCGGAGCATCATCTTCCTCATCCTCATCATCTCCTTCCCCATTTTCACCTTTAGGTAAGCATACCCATTTTCAATCTTTATGTATTTGTTTCTATTCATTGTAGAACCTTACATCCATGTCTTAGGTATGCTTTTCTTCTTATTTGGCATGTAGGAAAGTGTTTTTAAGCATTTGATTAGAGTGCGTTGTGGTGGAGATCAAGATTTGGAAACCCTAGGCACCAAGAAATAGGGGTTTTGTGCAATCAAGCCAAGGCAAGTACATAGACATGAATAATAGTGTGTACATGTTACATTTGTTGGTTTTGATGCTTAAACATGTTCAATATCTCTACTAGATGTTTTAAATGTGTTCAATATCTCTACTAGATGCTTAAAACATGTTTAATATCTCTACTAGATGCTTTAAATGTATTTAATATCTCTATTCGATGCTTTAAATATGTTAAATATCTCTACTACTACTTTAAATATGCTAAATATCTCTACTATTGCTTGAAATGTGCTAAATACCTCTACTAATGCCTTCAACATGTTAAATATATCTACTAATACTATAAATGAGTTAAATATCTCTAAATGTGTTACATATCTCTAACATGTGGATTTATGATAATTTGGTTGGTGGGTATGGATTTAAAATACAGTAATGGTGGAGCTATTAATGAGTGTTAAAATGGTCTTAAATTGGGTTGTTTAGATAAGTGGGTATGGACTTGAAACACATTAAGGGTGGAGCAATTAATGAGTGTTAAAATGGTGTTAAATTGGATTATTTGAGTTAGTGTGTGTGGATTTAAAATGCATTACTAGTGGAGTTGTTATTAGGCATTAAAATGGTGTTAAATTGAATGGATTTGGAACCCATTTACCCTTAAAACTTGGACCTTGGCCCCACTTGACCTATGAATATGAATTGGACCTCTAGTAAGGGGGTGTGTAGGCTAACATCTCCTTGTGGGTTGTGAGGTAGTATATGTGGGACCCATATTGGGCTAAGTGGGTGGCGTAGTGGAACCCCGAGGTGCCAACAAGTTCAAAAGCACCAAATGAATATGAGAGGCACTTCAGACCTGCGTAACTATCGTGTTAGACGGTATGGACCCTACATGTGATGAATGACCCTAGCCTTAGGTTAGTTAGTGCCCACGCCCCTTGGCCTCGACTATAGGATTTGTATAGGCTATGGTTAGCTTATGACATCCCGAATATTACAAGACATGAGCATATACCCATTCCGTTATTCGGTCTAATACCCTCTATTAATATGCCCATGGGGAGGGCTCTCTTGTGGCTCTATTGACAATGTGATGGGAGCACCCTATGTAGGATTAATCATACCTCTTGTTTAATAGAGAGTGTGTGTGTATGTGTAGGTTTGGGTTTGTGTGTATGTGAGTTTGAACATGTGTGTGTAGGTTTGGGTTTGTGTGTGTATGTGTACGTTTGGGTTTGTGTGTGAGGGGGTTTGAATATGTGTCTGTGCCCATATATGGTTTTGTACATATCGTCTGCAGATTGGGAAGTGGACGTACGCCACCGTACCAGCTTGTCTGGGTTTGACCAGGTTGACTTGGGTTTTCTTTTGTTTGACTAGCCTATTTGGGTACCGGGTTTGCCCAGGTGTGTTCATTATGATAGTATATGATGATCTGATTATTTTGTTTGTTAGTTATGTTTCACTTATCCATTATTTTTGTATTTTCTGACATATTTGTTTTAGTTGGCACATGATACACTGTTACTCATATCTATTTACTTGCCAATATATCTGATGCTGCTACATTTGGTGCTTAGGTAGTGGGGCCCATTGTGTAGGTGGTTGTGGCGGTTTTATGAGATTCACTAGTTGAGGAATTACCCCGAGTGGAGTGTGGCAGCAGTGTGGTGTTGCTGGATTGGTACTTGAGAGCCGCACTTTACATTTCGGCTATGAGCATAGGTGCCTCTTACACAAGTGATTATGGTGTTTTAGACATTCGTTAAAACTCTAATGCATTTTCTAATTGAAAAATAATTAAATGCCTTTCTGTTACTTATATTAGATTTGGTGTTATTTTATGTTATATTCGTGACCATCTACGCAGATTGTATGAATAGTTGCTCCGTGCTTGTTTATGGTGACTGATCATCACTCATAACCTCACTATGGACTTCGATCCACCCAGAATTGGGGCCACATATGTATTTATGGGAAAGATTTTAATTGCCCTCAATTCTCATGCCCTAATGATGCGGTTAGGATCCAATTAAATTTTTGGGGCGTGACAAATCGTGTATACATTTTCAATCCTATTAATAAATGTGAAAGCTTGAGGTTAGTAAAGTGATCTGGAATGACCAAAATTAAACCTAATATGGGTTGGAAACTATAAACCTAAACATACCCTTTAATACATGGGTGAGGCTTTGGTTAGTAAAGAATAAACCTAAACCTAAGCATTAGACCTAACTTTTTATAGAATGTAGTAATTAAATAGAAAGGAAAAGAATAATTTTCAAAATAATAAGGGGAACTTTCAAAAAAGTATGAAAACTATATTTTAATTTCAAGAAAGTACAATCTATTGTAAAATGACAAAATTTCAAAATATATTAAACAAAATATAACAGAAGAAAGCAAATTAAAAATGGAAAACAACTCATTTTAATTGGATCACAATATCCTACATTTTATTATATTCATATCCATCATGCGACGATGGTTGGTTCTTCATAATTGTGGAGTCTAAAGACCATGTGCAATGATTATTATCTCTCTTTTTTTTTTTTTTTTCTATTTTTCCAAAGAGAAGAAGATCACTCTAATGTCCAAAGATCCAACAATTCATTTTAGTTTATTTTAAAACCTGCTTGCACCACCATATCCTATATTTATATACATCATGCAAACAACCTACTACAAAAAAAATAAATAAAAAATAAAAAAAAAAATAATAATAATAATGGTTGAGATTTGAAGAGTGTTGGTTTTTGGATATTCTTAAGATCCTATTTTGTAGGAAAATTAAAGAATAGTGATTTGGTGATATTAGATTAAAAGGGCAATTCCGAAATTAAGCGATGCAAAAAGCTTGAAGTTGAGGATGACACGTGGCGCATCTTCAAACTTTTTGCAATGCTATATTCCGAAATTACGCTTCTAATATATTCTTATTAGGTACTTCCTTGAGAGGATGACACGTTTCACATTCTCAAACTTTTTGCAATGCTACATTCCGGAATTATCCTTCTAATCTAATTTTATCATCTAAAATATTTCAATACAAAATTTAAGATATTCTTGAAATAAGATACTTATTCATTCCTTAAAACATAGCATACAATAATAACTTTTCTTTAGTTACCTTAAATGGGCCCCATGTATTATTAAACTAACAAAAAAGAAAAAAAGAATAAAGGCTCTTTGGCTATGATTTTAGTGATCGGTGAACATGTATGTATTAAATGTTGTTGCATATCAATTTGCATGACCCTCATGTCAGATCCAAGTTGCAGAAATTTGGGGCACTTTCGTAGGCAGTATTTTGCTACTTTTTTCATATTTTTTCTTTCAGTATTTAACATAGTTAATCTGCGGGAAACATTGTAGAACCCAGTTAATTTCAAAATCCACACTTAATATATAATCATTTATATTCACTAATTTAACCAAATAAATTTTCTCTCGTGAGTCTCCATCTTTATCAAGATTTTTTATTATTATTTATATTTACTAATTTAATAAAATAAACCTATGAGTTCCATTATGAAATCAAAGTCTTCTTTATTTCCAAACTCACAATTTACGGGGGCCACTTTTTTTTATATCAACACACGAAGAGCATTTTTTATACCAGGGTTGAGGCCACTTTTATAGGATGTATTTTGCTACTTTTTTCTCCTTATTTTCCTTTCAATATTCAGTAAGATTAGTCTGTGGGGCTCGTTATGGACATTTATTTTTTTTTCTTTAGATATTTGGTAGGATTAATTAATCTGTGGGGCCCATTGTGGAAGATAGCTAATTCCAAAATCCACATTTAATTCTGAAATGACACTCAATTTATGGCTAAGCACAAATATAATCAAATCAAAGTCCTAAAATCTTTACTATTTACTTGATCTTTCCCTAGATATTTCCAGCTATCTAAAATTTTTCTAATGAGTTTCCATCTTTATTATGAATTATATATTAATATTCATTTATAATTTATTTAAATATTTAGAAATATTTCTAATTATAAATTTTAATGATAACGCAGGCCTATTGCACTAGTATAGGAAAGAGAGAGGAGGAGAGGGAAATTTTGAAAGAAAATTTCTTCTAGATAACCTTATATTGGAAAGACCAAACCACATGATCAAACTTATTTGGTTGCTTCATTTTATATCATCTTCGTTTGCTTAAGATTTCCCTTGTTTTATAGACAAACGTTATTGGACTTAGTCCTTCGTAGAATCTTATAATAAAAAGTACTTCTTACAATGTTAATTCTGTAGTTGTAGGTGTTATTGGAGTTAGTCCTTCTTACAATCTTATCAAAAATGTACTTCTTGGATTGTTTAATTATACTGTATTTGTAGGTGCTAAATAATTTTCCTTGGTCTCGGCATGAATAGCATGGACAAACACATCATGACCTACCGATGGAAAGGAGGAATATTGGAGCATTACTTGAGTTATAAAAATTCTAGGAGTTTTGATATATTAGTCCCTTTTAAATCTAGTTTTTTCAATTTCATGACCCAAATTAAGATAATGTGACTAGAGTGATTTGACTCTGGTTAACATTATTGTTTTAACTTTTTTGCACCATATCCCTTGATATCATGGGCTATCCCATGATATCATGGGATTTATCAATTTATGCATCATACATCTTGTGCATCTAGCAAATGAATTCATTTTTTATTGAATGTGAAAATGCTATTTTTTGAAAAGTAAATACACATTTGACAATAATTTATTAAGTTCTATTATTTGGAAGAAATTTCCCAAAGATGAATAATAAAAGCCATGAAATCATGGGAGTCCCATCATATCATGGGATTTATCAGTTTTTATTTAAGTGACATACGTTGTTCCCAACTTCCCATAATATCATAGAATCTAAAAAAAAAAAAAAAGAGGTTAACTAGAGTCAAGAGACTTTGGTGACATTATCTAGCATGCCAACTAGTTAATCCTATGATTGAATTAAACTTCATCAATCCTATGATCGAATTAAAAGAAGTTTAAGTAATATGTCAAAACCCCAAAATTCTATATATTCTTTTAAGTTCTAGTAGATACTTGACATGCCAACTACATTGAATTAAGTACTCCACGAGATTTTCATGGCCCATCTCAATGTATTTAAATAAGAAAGCAAAATGCCAATCTCAACGAGCCAAGGATAAAAACCCCCACAGAACGCACACAACTTCTTTCAAGTTTTCTGGCTACTGAAAGAAAGATTGGAGAAAGTTGAAGTCGTATCCAAAGAGATGATAAAACCTTCATCTCCAACTCCTCTTCATCTTCGTAGCTTCAAGCTCTCCTTGATTGACCAGCTTGCTTCTCCCGTTTACATCCCCATCCTCTTCTTTTACACCGGCAAAGATGGCGATAATCTCCTCCAAAGCTACCAAGTACCCCAGAAGCTGAAGGCATCTCTGTCGAAAACCTTAGCCATCTTCTACCCACTCGCTGGAAGGATAAAAGATGATGATACAATTGATTGTAATGATGAGGGCGTTGAGATTTTCGATGCCCGAGTCAAAATACAGCTATCAGAATTCCTCAAAAAGCCCCATATGGAGATCCTGGATCAACTCGTCCCTGGCGATTCATTGTGCACTAAATCAGGTGCTAAGGACGTGCCTCTAGCCATCCAAGTTAATTCATTTGAATGCGGAGGAGTGGCTATTGGTGTGCGACTTTCGCACAAGATTGCAGATGGAGCTGCAATGGTAGAGTTCATCAGCAAGTGGGCTGCCACAGCACGTGGTACTAATGAAGAAGCCATGGATGCTACATTAGTCTCAGCTTCTTTATTCCCACCAAGATCTTCGGTGTTAGGATACATGCTTTCCATATCAGAAACGATAGTGATGAGACAGCTAGTGTTGGATGCCTATGCGATAGCCTCACTAAGAGCGAGGGCCACTGGTCATCACCCGCCCACCCGTGTGGAGGCGGTTGCGGCTCTCATTTGGCGTTGTTTCATGAAGGCCAAGCGTGACAAGCGGCCAGCAACAGTGTCGGTATCAAACCATGCTGTGAATTTACGTGGGAGGATGGTGCCGCCGGTGCAGGATTCTTGCTTTGGCAACCTTTCGGTTTATGCAGTTACAAAAGGGGTTGCGATTAGTGAGTGTAATGGAGACATGCAAGGATGTCTGGAGAAGGAGCTGAGGGAAGCAGTTAGAGCAATAGACAGTGATTTTATAGAAGAGTTGAAAGGACCAAATGGGGCTAGAAAGGCCCATGAAGCCATGAAAAACATGGCTGAAAATTACTTGGATAGTGATATCCATGTTTGCTCCTTCAGTAGCTGGTGTAGGTTCCCATTTTATGAAGTAGACTTTGGTTGGGGAAAGCCCACATGGGTAAGTTGCTGCACACTTCCTATGAATAATCTGGCAATTTTCATTGATAGAAGATGTGATGACGGAATTGAAGCATGGGTGAACATGGAAGCAGATGAAATGGCCATATTCGAACAAGATCAGGAACTCCTTTCCTTTGTTAGCATTCCTTAAGAGGCTTCCTTTAGGCTATTTAATTTCTGGAGTAACCAAACCTTGAATGTATGTAAGAAACTCATCCTCTTCATTGAATAAGAGTCTCTTTTTCATCATTTCTGATCCGGTGTAATCTATTGCCACTTGTGTTAATTTTCGTTCTACCGTCGAACCTGCATGAGAATTGAAACTCGGTCCAACTTGGCACTCACCCTAGCTACCAATATTTAGAGGATTGAAAATGAGAAAATATTTATGAAAACGAGAGGAACAAAGTGAAAATATTATGGATAATGGAGAAAAACAAAGGTGAACTACTCAAATTTGTGTACCTTCTGCATAAAAACACCATGCTTAAAAATTGGCACGTATATGATGATCACCACGGAATGTGGAATGTTACAATCTACAACCAAATCATAAAACTTCTTGGTTTCTCTAACTGATAAATAATAGCTGTAGGGGATACGAACCCACGGGCCCCCGGGCGTGTGGAACAGCAGGACCCCGGGGCGGGGCCGCCCCTCCAGGTAGTGACCCCAGCACCCCAGGCGCGTGGAACAGCAGGACCCTGCGGCCTACTAGGGCCTATTGTTTATTTGTTCCCCCTCACGGGGGGGAGGCCTCCCCAGGACTCGAACCCGCGACCTCTCCCTTAAGAGAAAATCGGGGAGAGTCCTGGTACCACTGGGCCAACTCTGCTGGGGTCACTACCTGGAGGGGCGGCCCCGCCCCGGGGTCCTGCTGTTCCACGCGCCCGGGGGCCCGTGGGTTCGTATCCCCTACAATAGCTAAATTGAGTAAAATTAAAAGTAATAAAATGTCTGACGACTCTAATACAGAATCCTGCAATTTTACTTCACTATCCAATGCTCCCCCTTATGCAAAATCAGTTACACGTAGTAGATTTTTGAAGCAAGAGGACTTTTCACATGGAAGATCTGTTGAGAGTTGATGGAACAAAGCATCAATTCAATCAGTTCATCATGAAATAACTTTTCTAATTCAGTGGTTTTGGAATTCAGTATGTTATTTGCCTATGGAAGACATAATTCTTTGCCGTTAAAAGTTTTTACCTCTGTCCCAATACATTTCAATCGCCAAAAATAGATCTTGAAGGACCTTTCTTGTGACGCCTTGAAATCCTACATCTACTATAGAGGAGAAAATGAATGGGATTATATGTAGAGCTTATACATTTACCTTACATGTAGCCTTCTGCTGGGTTGAGGTGATCGAAAACAAAACCGTAAGACTTGTAGGCTGATGAGTGTTCAATATATCATTTGGGTGAAGAAATCTTGAGAAGAGTTGAATAATTCTAAAATAAGAGGAGGAGACTATAAGAATAAAAGAAGTCATTTTCTAACACAAATGAGTGGTTGGTGTATTGGTTAGAGCTTTAGTAGGTATGAAATAGATTATAAGTTTAAATCCCAACAAAGGCATTTTTAAAATCTTTTGGCAAGATTGTATTTAAGCAATTTTATTTACCTTCTTTATACTTTTAGATTGTAATTAGGAATTTATTTCTTGGTGTTTAGTGGCTAAAGCTCTTGGATTAGGCTTTCTTTTTGAAGCTAAGTAATGTAATTAAGTCAATTATATTCATGTTTTAGTTTAAATTCCCTATTTGTGCCTTGATTTATTAGTAGATTTTATATCTAATTTTGCTAATCTCTCTCATTTCTCATGCTCTATCTCTACACCTGATGCTTAGATAATCTCAATTGATACTTTGTAGTTTGATTAAGTTCTCTCACATAGCATGTTCTAGAGCCCTTATCTTTGATCTTTTGTGACTTGATTTTGATGAATAATTGTTAGGGTAGCTAAGTAATGATTTCCTTGATTTTTCCATTTCCACCACCATTCATCTACTAATTTACGGTAGTTTGTTAGATTAGCTTAGATATTGTTAATTTAATATTTTAGATTGTTAATTAGAGTAGTCTAATTGCTATTTTAGTTTTATTCTACATTTTATTTAGTTTAATTCCATTTTTCACATATAGTTTAGTAGTTTGTGTTCATTTCAACTTCTATATTAGCTATATCTTAGTTCAACTCTCTTCTAAATGGATTCATCGCTTGTTCCATCCTCTCTCCATGAGATCGACAATCCAGACTCTTTAGTCCTTTACTACTTGACGACACCGTGATCTTGCGGTTAAATGTTGCACATCTAAGTGTAGATCATGGGTCAAAGCGGACAATATCATGCATACGTGTAGGGTGGGGTATTACAAATTGTATCAAAGTCGACTCTCTACTAGTTCGATTGTGGGCTCCTGTCGTGGTCTGGTGCAAGTGGGCGGGTTTCCATATGGGCGGGCCAAGAGGGCCGGCAAGCTACAGGGACTGGCAGGCTACTGCACAGGGACGTGCAGCCTTAATGGGGCGGATTGTGATGCCACGGAATCCCACATCGACTATAGAGAGGAAAATGAATAAGATTATATGTAGAGCTTACACTCTTACCTTACATGAGACCTTTTGATGGGTTGAGGCCCATGAGAAACAAAACCATAAGGCCCGTGGGCAAAACGGATAATATCATGCATTTGTGTAGGATTTTTGATCCTCATACCTTACAAGCACTTGATGGCGCAGCGACATATGTAGTCAGGCTTACCCTAGTTAATTGCATTGTGAGTCAATTAAGTTCGTTTAAGAGCCAAATAAGTCCAATTTAATGTTAGAAACGTATGTGCGAAGTTTTGTCGAGATTCGAGTTCGTTAGGCCATTATTGGGGGGTAGTTCTCAATTTTTGAAAGTTCGAGGGACTTTTTCTTAATTTTAGATTTTTTAGATTTTGGCACTGTTTGGTAGATGTTTTAATTTCATAAACTTTTTTCTATTGTGTCATCTCAATCCAAAACCTCGATCATCATCAAATATGGACCCAAACGTCATTTGACTCAAAATGGACTTAGAATGTAATTTTCCAAAGTCTCATCGCTATCCCATGTTATGTGAACCGACCCAAACCCATTTTTATCGCTTTCAAATGCATATATGTTACTGTTTATGTAAATCAACCTTCCAGCTATTGTGGTTGATGGTGCTATGGTATCAAACCCACCTTTAACGACGACGACGAGGAGGAGGAGGAGGAAGATATGTTTCAGACAGATCAATCTAATGTACACGAGTGGTGCGCGGATGACGTCTACTGAGTCATCTTGACCAGAATATAAGAGCCCTCACTCCTGGATAGAGATTTTATTTTGTTACATTTTTCATAGAACTTGTATAATTAAACTTTTGTAGTTCATGCTTTAAACTTTAATCCATATTGTACAAGTTTACTCTGATACTGTACAGTTACTTCTGTTTTGTTATGAACTGACAAAAATTTATCAGTCTCGCCACAGACTTCGATTCGGTGGACTATGATTGAGGGTCAAATGACTGTCTAGTCATTTCTAAATTTTTAATTTGACCCTTAACCCCGTAATTAAAATGGGGACGAGACACTTCGGGTACAGCTGATATGGCTGTGGTTCTTTGCTGCTTCAATGCCCACCAAACAGCTCCATATCCAATTTTAAAATAAAATCCAATTCAGTTTTATTTTCATCTGCAGAACTTACCCAATTTTTGCAAGTATATCAGGCCAAATTGAAGTCAGTAATAGTATAACACCAAATCCCATAGTGACTTGTTTCACATGCAAATCATAGAACTCTGTCGCTTACAACAAGATGATGCTTAGGTGGACACTGCATAAATCTTGATACTAAACTCATGAAAAAACTAATATCTGGATTGGTCAAATAAATCAATCACCTAATAATGCTTAAAAAAATAACACATTGCCATCAGTTCTACCACTTCTATCTAATTAATGGATTGATTTCTCATTTGCATTCATGTGAGGAGGAGTTTCCTTGCATTTCATAACAGAAGTATATTTTCCTTCTAACATGAAAAAATGTATCTCTTGTTTGATGAACCTCCAGATGCAAAAAAATAAATAAATAAATAAAAGATTGATGCAATGGTCTAAATTCTAACCTTTCAAATCCATTCATCATGATATCCTTAAAAGTTCTTTATGGTAGTTTCAGCTCTCTTCACTTCTCTCTCTGGTTTTTTTTTTCTTTTTTTCTTCTTTTTTTATAGTCCCTCCATTTTTTTTCATTTGGCCTCCTACCCTTTGTACTGGTGTCAAGAAAGAGATGTTAAGAAAATATTTCTAAATAATATATATTCCCTCTAATCATTAGACAATGAGATTTTTATCTAATCATCCATACTAGAATCCTTAAAAATGTACTACAAAGTAAATCATAAGACCCGTATATGATGTGGAGTTATGAAAACAGCATAATTTTTTTTGTCAGTAACAAGAAAATTCATTAAAAGGAGACAAACAAAATACAATGGGAAGCTGTAAAAGAAAGAGGAGAAAAACAAAAAACTTTAAGAAAAAGCAAGGGAAGAGAAACAAGAGGGGACAAGGGAAATGGAGATGGTTTTTGTTTGGACAAGAGAGGTCACAATGGTGGGGCCTAATTTTGATTGGAGCGAGATTTTTGTCACCACCAACACATCTAAGCCTTGCATTATATTGACCCCACCAAGTAAATGACTTGGGCTTCACTTGCACAGGTCAGGCTAAACAAGTCCATCGAATTTGAGCCCCAGAGAGAGTTCTTTCAAGCCGTCTATCAACGACTACATAAATGGGCCCTGTGATGGACGCACCGAATCTACAAAATCTTGGGCCAGGTCTATACATAGTGAGGCACATGCACATGATAGATGGGGTACATCTGATGGGTGATGGATAAAGGGGATGATTTAAAAAGGCATAGATTTGTCTTGGATAGAAAAGATGAAAATAGAAAACCAGTAGCGTTGAAGAGTCGATGGTAATGTGCCTCTTTTGACGGTCGTGACATGTGAATTCAAAGAAGATAGACGAGGGAAATACTGTGGCAGCATCCTCCTGAGTACCAAGCAGCTTCATCCTCAGATCAGGGCTGCATCAGCTTGAAACTGGGTCAATAAAGCCTCATTGGATGGAAGTCTAAGAAAGCTGAACTTCTTATGGTGGTTTTGTTCTTTTTGAGTTTAATTTGTGGGTGTTTTTCTGACTTGTGTGTTTGGCTGTTTCTCTGTATCTCTGTTTGTTGGTGTTGTTGTGTCTTCAAAAAGAAAAAGATATGAGAGATGTATATGAGATGCTGTATATGAGATGCATCCAGCCGTCCATCACCCACTGCGTGGATGTAGGTGACTCTTCTGCTGCAGCTGTTGAAAGGGGCATCATGACGACGTGGAACAAAAGAAAAGAAATCTAATAAAATAAAGAGATTTTTTTATATTATTATAAGGTTTCTAGGATTGATAAGTATAGATAAATAGGCCCGTAAATGTCCCCAAATTTAGTATTCCTAATGAGAATGGAAACCATCAAAAAGGTTTGTGTTGAATTTTTATAAAAATAACAACTTTTGCCCTTACATCAATTAAATAAAAATAATTATGTTATTATCTACCAAAAATACTATTACTTTTTCCCAGGACCCGACGGTCTCTCTCTTAATAATTCTCTCATGCACATGAAGTCCAATTATGTATTTTGAAACTTTCATCGATCCAATGGGGGGCCGTGAGTGGATTTGATCAATTATAACCAATTATAAGTACATATATTGATTATTATTAAGATTGATTTGGAGTTAATAAAATGAATCATGTATTGATAAAAATGGATTTATTAAGAGTTATTCTCTTTCACTAAATATGATTGTTAATATTACAAGCTATAGAGAGAAATATGCCCAATCTTTTAAAATTATGTTTATAGAGATAAAGAGATTGACGAACGTGCTATTTCATTCTAAAAATATATAAATAGTGGCTGGAAAGTTATTGATTTTGGGGACATGGGAGGTATTAAAATAAAAAAGGAAGAGTCTATTTACAAATATTACAATCACACGTCATATGTACAAATCCCAAAAACCCTAAAATAAATTTATTTCCTTTTAGAAAAAGGAAGAAATCCAAATAAGTCATTAAGTTATTACCTTATTTAAAAAAAGGACAAATTCCAAGACTTTTCAAATTAGCCCCTAAGTTTTTTTCACAAAGTTTTCAATTAAGGACATTTGTCCATTTAAAGCTATTTTTTTTGGAAACTTCCTCCCGCAATTCTTCGAAATACCCAAATCACACATCATTGAAATAAAACTCTCATTCACTTCTTCTATATTCTCCATATTTCCTTCACCGGCATCCTCAAGATGATCAAGGACAACCAATATCTCTTTAGCGACCCGCTGCATGTAGTGGTTGCCAGAACTATGTCATGGTCTTAAATGAAGGATAATTTTGATATTTAAAAAAAAAAAAACTGAAGAAAAAAGTTGTCAGGTCGCATGTTCTTATTTAAAAACATATTGTAAAACTTATGGGCTGATTTGAAAAGTTTGGAAATTTATGTTCTTTTTTAAATAAGGTAAGTACTTAAGGATTTATTTGAGATTTTCCCTTTAGAAAAACGTTGTCTACTTGTGAAAAGAAAGAGAAGAAAGAATTATAAAAGAGCAGCAGTCTGACCGTCAACCCACATTGTTGGTTGTTGGTTGTGTAGGAAGACAAGCTAGCTGCAGAAAAAAAATTAATAAATGAACAATAGACGACCGCACTGTTCCGTAAACTTTAAGTGTCTCCATACTTTGCATTCCTGGTCTCTCGAGTCCTGCCGGTCAATGGCTTCTTAGTTCTTAGGGTCTTTTTTATAACCCAATGTTGCAATTCCCATCAGCATTTAAAGTTTTCTATTTGGACGCTGAGACACCAAATGTGATCACCAGTCGGTGCCATGCCATTATTCAAATATAATAAGAATTTTAAGGGACGGTTTGTAAGTTAATAACAGGGGAAAATTTGACAAATTGGTATTTCAGTGATAATAAATCCAGCTGTCTATGACTAGCATTGCAGAGAAGGGAACCAATCTCATCTTCTTTGACCATTCTCTCTCTCACAATTTCCAAATCCTCTCTCTATTTCCATGTCAAATTCTTAAGGTGCAGTAGACTGATTTGAATGCTCCTTTTCCTATTTATGGACTGATTTGAAAGACCCAACTTGGGTTTTGCTATAAATATCAGGGAATTGGTCAGAAAGGTGGATCAGGAGTAGTTTCAATTTCAAAAAGTTCAAGTTTTATTGGGGTTTTGCTCTGGTGACCGGTTCGAATTTGTTGGTAAGAGTCCTCTCTATCTATCCATCTATCTATCCATTTGTTAATTGAATATTGTTGTCTAATTTCGGAACTTTTAGTTTGTCTTGTTGGGTTTTATTTCCTACTTTGATTTGATTTACTGGTTGTGGGTTTTGGTTCATATATGCTGTTTGAAGTGGGCCGATTATTACTCTGATTATTGCTTGTTTCATTTTTAGTGTTTGTTCATCAACCCAATGGTCTGTTTGATGGGAGATTGTTTTCCCCCCTCTTATTATTCTTTCATGTAGTGTAGAATCATGAGCCAATTCTTTTCATCATAGAGGTTTGAAACTTTCTGGGTTTTTCATTTTGATTAAAATATATTAGTTGAATACTACATCCTCTAATCTAATTTTAAGCAAGAAAGGCTAATGTTCAACAAATTTGATGCTTCGTCAGAAAAGAAAGAGAAAAAATGGGTCTTCTCATTTACCGACTAATCTAATTACAAAAAACAAGATGGGTGGGTGGAATAGGAGACTGACTATCCACAAAATAAAATCAGCAAGTAATCACATATTTACTTTATAAAAAAGTTTCATGAGTAGACTGATTTACCTGGTGCATTTGCGTGCTGCGGGGTGGTGCATGTGCCCCGGAGATTAGTCCTGTTAAGTCAAATACCACAGCGATACCTTTGTGTTTTGAAAAAATCACATATTTACATTATTTGGAATTAGAGACATGTTATTCTGGTTGGCAGTCATTTAAAATCATAATTCTGTTCATCATCTATGTAAATTGCCAAACTCCAATTAGGCTTGCAATGCTTACATTTATTCGTCAATAGAAACTCAACCTTTAAAAAAAAAACCACAATTATTTTGTTCTATTTGGCAGATTATGGCTGTTTCGCTTAAGATGAATGAATATGCAGGCATTGTAGAATCAGAATTAGTTACCATTAATGGTACTGATGGTGAAGAAGTCCTCAAATCAAAGCCGGATAGATGCTTTCCGGAATCTTCTTCACCGATGCCTATGAGTGAGCGCGATGCTGCTGCTGTTAAGTTGGAGAAGGTGTACAAGGATTACCGCACCTGAAGAAATCTTGCTGATTGTGAGGTTGTGATTGAGGAGCTTTGGTTAGTATCTTCATTCTCTATTCTCTAAATTGTTATTTAAGGCCAATTCAGCATCGGCTATTTTACTCTAGAACACACCATTATGGTAGTTTAATTGTGTTAACTCTTTGTTAAAACAGGCGGAAAGCATTAGAGTTTGCTAGCCATTCTTCTTGAAGGTCTTCATTTGTTTTCTAGTATATATGGCGGTATGCTTATTATGGAAAGTGATTCCTCTAATGTGATCTCATGGGTGTTTAAGCGAAAGACTAATCCTTATAAGTTTCATTTCCCAAGATTATGTGTCACGATCTGGACCCGAGATCCGGTAACCCCGAGCCGTGAGCTCATACTTACTCTCGTAAACTCTGAATTAACCAAAGTTAAAACGGAATCCACAAGGGATAACATTCTCAATATACCTGTTAAATACAAAACTTTTTGCGGAAAATTTGACAATTTCAATTTACAATTTACATGTATACAAAAACAAAGTTCCTATACATGTATCATTTCTAATATACATTTATCAAACACTGAATATTCAAAACATTATGCAGATGACAATTACTTACATTTCAAAATGAATTTATAAACAGTTCCTCAAAACATTTCTCAAAACGTTTCAATTTCTATTTCGCACTCGGATACCCATTTCAGATGCTATCCCGTCTATTCCATTCAATCAGTCCTCCTGGGGGAACCGGAGCGGTCTCCTCCACTGCCGCCGGGGGCGCTGCTGGACCGGCAGAGGCAATCGAGCTTGTAATGCCATCAATAACACTAATGAACACGACGGTTCAACAATGTATAAACAAATCTTGCAATAGCATATTAACACATTCATATTGAATTCATTTGATCTGTATAATAACAATTCCAATTCTAGAGAAGTCTAGACAATTTCTACAATGGCAATAGGAGACACAATGTCAATTAATAAACATGTACAAAATGGCAACTACCATAGCATTCATTTCATTGTATTTCATTTCATTTACCATCTTCCCTCAAAAGAAAGATTCATTTTATTAATCATCTCCCCTCAAAGGGAGGATTCATCTTCCAATGGAAGGCATCAATCACTATCCGAAGATACGATCGGAATTGGTGGGACTTACTAGTGCTCGGGTCAGGAACAACTAGCATCACTACGGAGTTTCGGAACACCCCAAAATTCATCTACTGCAGCAGGGTTAGTCATTCATTAATTCATTGAACTCATTTAGAGCTCTAATACAATAGCTAGGTAGTGCCAGACTTAATGGTCAACAGTAAACAATTCTTCTATGGATTCAAGTCAATTCAATAATTCCTTTCATGACAAAGGAAGGGAATAACAATAATATCAATCTTATTAGATTGTATTACAATAACACAATGAGAGAATCATTAACCACCTACGGTTCTATCAATCTTATTTCAATCCTAAATAACCATTCGGGTGTAACCATTGGTTTCCAAATGCACGTGTTATTTTTAATGGACATCCCATTTATACATTTAATATGTGCATTATTAGTCCCCGTAATTATCACCGATGGAGTTTAGGCAATTATCGATTAATATGGTTCGTTCAAGGAACCCTTCTTAAAACAACACTAATTCTCAATAATTCAATTTAATCCATGATTAGTCTTAAAACTAATTGGAGAAGCATTTATACTCACAAGAAGTACTCCAAATTCTCGTAAAAATCCAAAATCCAAAATCCATGATTGGTCCAAATTTCAGTCACAATTAATACCTCGACCAGTATCAGGTTCGCTCGAGCGAATTACTGTTCGCTCGAGCAGACCAAGACAGAACGCTGTTCGCTCAAGCAGAATCACTGTTCGCTCGAGCGGACCAATACAGAACTATGTTCGCTCGAGCGCACTTAATGTTCGCTCGAGCGAACTCTTCAGAACTTCTATCAGTCCAAACAGAACCTCGTTCACTCGAGCAGACATACTGTTCGCTCGAAAGAACCCTTCAGAATTTCATTCCGAAAATCTGGTACTCTCTTTCTCCATTACATTTCCACAACCTGTAAGGAAAATGGGAACCTCATGTTCCCCCTCATACATCATCCATTCACATTCATTCACAATAACACTTCTAATCATTCATTAATTAATTACTTCATTAAGCATCCATAATGAATCCAACACTCAATGTAAAATGCATAAAACCCATGGAAATACTATGAACAACTACAATGATTAACATTAATCACAAGAGATGTTTATACTTGCCTCTCTTGAAGCTATTTGACAAAAAGCCCTATTTGCCTTAGTTTGATTTAACACAAATGTCTCATTTTTAAACCTTGTTGCTCAAAGGAAAAGAGTTCTTGAGATCTCTCTCAAACTCTTCTCTTCAACAATGGAGGAAAATGACTTGGGGAAGAAGATGAAGATGAAGCCTCTCTCTTCAAAGACCACTTCAATCACCCCTAATCTCACTCTTGATGAAGGAAATGGAAGAGAAAAGGAGAAGATGACTCTAGGGTTTTTGTTTGGAGTGAAATGAGCTCATCTACCCTCTTCTCATTCTAATATAAGCACTCTTCACACTAAAACCCCCTCTCATTAAGTTTATTTACATTTAGAGTCAAATGAAGCTTCACTTGGTCTATTTGAGGTCAAATGGAATCGCGTTTATTATGAAAGTTAATGTACTGTTCGAGATACACACGTTGGTATCAAGAATTTTCATATTTGACTAAATACGTAAAAACCCGTATTTACGGAAAAGTCCTTAGCCTACCTTATTTGAGTCTAAACTCACTTTAACCAACTCAACTCCATTCAAATCCATCTCATTATGCTTAATGCACCATGTGGGACTAATTTGTTCATCTTTGGTCATTAACCTTGATTAACCCAATTATTCATGCTTAATTAGCATTAATCTCAATTAATTAGTCTTAATTACGATTAGCTCGGGTCGGGGTGTAACATTATGTTGGAATCAATGTTTCCCTCCGTCATGAGGTTAGATCAGTTAACTCCATGGAAGATGTGTTAGCCATACAAGGAGTTGATAAGTTGATTTCTTAGGTAGGTGTGACTACATAAGTAGGTTGATAAGTTAATTTCTTGAGTGGGTGTGATTATATATGTAAGTGGGTTGGAGGTAGTGCATTTCTCCTGCACGTCCCCTTCATCTTTTTTCTTTGGTTTTCTATACTTTGTACATTTTTGCTTTGAATGAAATCTTACGTTACGGTTAAAAAAAATAAAAAAAATGAAGGGATTTTGACTGTATATTTGCCTTTAGATTTAGATATGCCTTCCAGCTTGTCAAATTTTAAATAATTCCCCATAGGTGTGCTATACTTTTGTCTATAGAAAAAATGATTAAAATGCCCCTCACTATGGGATGTTGCACAGAAAGTATGTATTGTCTCTAAAATATAAACCTCTTATAAGGAGACTTTTGATGGTTTTAAGTGGGCCCGATTGGGATTTGATTCATGGTGTTTATAAGACTTACAAAGGAAATGGTACATTGGCAAGTATATATCAAGGACCCGTCCGAATTGATCGTATGGATCACCAATCAAAGATGATTCGTAAGCAAATGTGCAAAAGGACATAGATTGGTCCCATCAAAGGACTAAAATAAGTTTGGTTTGAATATCAGTCCATGGTGTGATCGGATCTTACTAGGCATGTGTTAAAGGTAATAAACATGCTATATTTTGACCCATGTCCAATTAAGGACCTGGGCTAGGACCATAAATCAATTAACTCTTGGAGTCACTACAAGAAAATACATTTTCAACATCAGACTTATAGCGGCGGCTGATAAAATTCGTCGCTATAACACACTTTTAGCGGCGGCTAAAGCTGACCCTCGCGGTAACGTAATTTTTAAGCTACTTTTACCGGCATCTTTTGATATGACAGTGGGTAAAAACATTGATTCAAGGGCGCCAAGCTATTGCGGGAAAATTTTCTTTTGTACCGTAGAATATATAGCGGCGACGAATATTTTCGAGGGTAAAAGGACTTTTTAGTGTCATTCAAGTGTTGGCCGTCGCTAAAAGGTAATTGTTGCGGCGGCCATCAGTGTCCGCGTCAGTAAAAGTTTTAAACCTAATCTCGCATACGTCTCTCACTCTAATATTTCTCTCTCACTCTGTCATTCTCTCTCCCCTGCGCAGCCCTCCATCTCTCTTACCGTCTCTCCCTCCCCTGCGCATGCAACCCTCCATCTCTCTAACTCTCTCATCGTCTCTCCCCTACGCACGCAGCAGCCATCCATCTCTCTCACTCTCTCATTGTCTCTCCCCTGCTATTACACCCCGACCCAAACTAATCATGATTAAGACTAATTAATTGAGATTAATGCTAATTAAGCATGGGTAATTGGATTAATCAATGTTAATGACCAAAGAGAGACAAATTAGTCTCAAATGGTGCATTAAGCATAATAGAATGATTTTGAATGAAATTGAGTTGGTTAAAATGAGTTTAGACTCAAACGAGGTAGGCTAAAGACTTTTTTGTAAATACGGATTTTCACATATTTCGTCAAATACGGAAATTCTTGATACCAACGTGTATATCTCAAATAATACGTTAACTTTTATAATAGACGCAATTGCGTTTGACCTCAAATGGACCGAATGAGGCTTCATTTGACTCTAAATGTAATTTGGCTTAAAAAAAGGGAGTTTTAGTGTGAGGAGTCCTCATATTAGAATGAGATGAGTGAATGAGCTCATTTTCACCTCAAGCAAACCCTAGGCTCATTTTTCTCTTTTCTCTTCCAATCTCCTTCATCAAGAGTAAGGTTAACAGCGATTCAAGTGATTCTTAAGAAGTATAGCTTCATCTTCATCTTTTTCCTCAAGTCTTTCCCCCATTGTTGAAGGGTTGAGCTTGACAAAGATCTCAAGATTTCTCTCATTGAGCTACAAATAAGTACTTGAAACTTTTAATGAGTTTTCAAGTTGTAATGAGTGATTAGACGTGATTTCTAGCACAAATAACTTATAGGTTTATGTATTTTCATGTTTTCATGGAATTAGGGTTTCATTTGGGGGTTTTCATCTCAAAAGCAAGTTAAACAAAGGGCTTTGAGTTAATAAACCTTCATCAAGGCAAGTATAAACATGTACTTGTGATTAATGTTAATCATTGTAGAAGTTCATAGTATTTCCATGGGTATTGTGCATTTTCCATTGAATTTTGAAATTATTTGTGGATTTAATGAGATGGTTAATGGATGATTAGAAGTGTTATTGTGAATGAATGATGTATGAGGAGGGAATAGGAGGTTCCATATCTCTAATGTAGGTTGTGGATGAGTAATGAAGAAAGGAGAGTAGAAGAAGAGATAGAGTATCAAGGAGAGTAGAAGAAGAGATAGAGTATCAGATTTTTAAAATGGAATTCTGAAGGGTTTGCTCGAGCGAACAGTAAGTGCGCTCGAGCAATGAATTTTTGGATTTTGGGTTTTGGGTTTTTACATGGACTTGGAGTACCACTTGTGAGTATATGTGCTCTTCAAATTAGTTTTAAGATTTTGCATCTATGGGTGATAATTACGGGGACTATAATAATGCACATATTAATTATATAAATGTGATGCCCATCGAGAATAACACGTGCATTTGGAAACCAATGGTTACACCAAAATGGTTATTTAGATATGAGATAAAATTAAGTAGAACCATAAACGATTAGTAAATTCTCTCGTTGTATCGTATTCCGTATCGTTATGTTCCGATCTAATGTGATTGGTATCACTATTATCCCCTTCCATTATTATGAAGGGAATTATTGAATTGAATTGAATTCATAAATGGATTACTTCTTGACAAAGTATTGACCATTGAGTCTGGCACTATCTAGCTATTGTATTAGAACTCTAACTGAGTTCGATGAATTAATAAATGAAACAAATGACTAATCCTACTGCAGTAGATGGATTTGGGGGCGTTCCGGAGCTCCGTGGTGATGCTAGTTGTCCTTGGCCCGGATACTAGTAAGTCCCATAATTCTAATCATATCTATGAGTATTGATTGATGCCTTCCGATTGGAAGATGAATCCTTCCCTTGAGGGAAGATGGTAAATAAAATGAATCATTCCTTTGAGGGAAGTTGGTAAATTAAATGAAATGAAATGAATGCTTTGGTAGGGGCGATCTTGTACGTGTCTATTAATTGACTTTTTATGTTCACCTATTATTATTATAGGAACTGTCTAGACTTGTCTAGAATTGGAATTATTATTAAATAGATTAAATGAACTCAATATGAATGTATTAACATGATATTACAAGATTTGTTTATACATTGTTAAACCGTCGTATTCATTAGTGTTATTGATGGCATTACAGGCCCGATTGCCCTTGTCGGTCATGCAGCGCCCCCGACGGCAATGGAGGAGACCGCTCCGGTTCTTCTAGGAGGACTAAACGAATGGAATGGTCGGGATACCATTTGAAATGGATATCCGAGTGCGATGAGAGTTGGAACATTTTGAGAAGTATTTTGAGAAACTATTTTACATTCATTTTGAAATGTAATTAATTACCATCTGCATTGTATTTTGTAAATGCAGTGTTTGACAAGCAAATATTGGAAATGATACATGTATAAAGACTTTATTTTGTATACATGTAAATCGTAAATTGTTAAGGTCAAATATGAATGTTTCCGCAAAAGTTATGTATTTGACAGGTTATTGAGAATGTTATCCCTTATGAATTCTGTTTTAACTTCGGTTAATTTGAAGTTTACGGAAGTAAGTATAGGTTCACGGCTCGGGGTTACTGGATCTCGGGCCCGGGTCGTGACACTTGCTCAATTAGTAGCCCTCCATCTCTCGACCTCCTTATCTCTCACTCTATCCCTCTCAGCCGATCCACCTCTTCCCTCACTCATCCCTCTCTCTCGACCCTCGCCAATCCCATCAACGAAAACCCTCTCCATTCGAAAACCCCCAAATCAAAAGTGTTTCAGACCTACTCCCTCGAACTCTCTTGACTCTCTCTCGGTTTCCAGGCAATATAAAACAAAAGGAAATGAACGAAGAAGAGGAGGAAATGAGGAAGAAAAAATAAGAGAGGAAAAGGAAAAGAAGATATTGTTCTCAGGTATCAGGTATGGGTTCTTTCTTCTCGGATTACATGTTTTGATTTCCCCTATTGATGGCTTCTTGTTCACTTGATGTTCTTCTATTTCCTTTGTACTGTGATGGTCATTGATTCATTATTAGTTTTTGTGTATGAACTTCAATGGGATATACTTGTAATCAATGGGACCCTTCATTGAACATGATTTTGATCGAGAAAGTCGTCCGTCCTTTAAAAACTAACGCAGGAATCTTAATCCCCTAGAAGACCACCAAGGTATAGAATCAAAATCACCATTTCTAATTAGTTCAAAGAAACAGAGCTTATTCTATCCAAATCTCGTGATTTCCCACACAATATTATTGAAATCAACAAATCCAAGTTCTGGGTGTTCTCTTATTTCGATGAATCTCATCTGGGTTTGTTCTATTTTTCTACTTTTGGTTTGATTTGATTTGATTGGAGAAATATCTGATGAAGTCAGCTTACATGTGAAGAAAGGGCTCTTGTTGTGCTAAAATCATCTGTTCTATATTTAATCTTGTTGGATCAATACTTGTTGGTTCTGGGTATTGTCTTAATTAGAGGGTTTGCCTTAAATCTTTTTCCTTTCCGCTTGATAAAATAACTGTTGAAAGTAACTCATCCGATCTCCTTATTTTGCTCTTATTATCTTTTGAAGTTGTTTATGCTTTCTTTTTTCCACCAAGGTACAAATTTTCCTTTTCTAGAAGAGAAGGCACCAAAGGATATGGCTGACACTTAATTTTTCTTTATTTGATGCATACAAAGACCCTTGTGGGAGATGCAATGGCATGATAAGAATAATAAGGATAAAATAAGATCTTCAGAAAATATGAAATTATAGTGATTAAACATTTAGGATTTGTATAGAAGATTTTTTTTTTTAAATGTTAAGATGAGAAATCTAGAAAAAAAAAAAACTGGATATGGTGGGTTAGGTCTATACCACATAGGAATAGGTAGTTGTTATTCATCATATTCACCTTTACCTTCCACTGCATTGTTATACATCATAGAGGCGTATAAACAAAACTTTGGCTGATGGTTTGGTAAGGATAGGTTTGCTTTTCGTGAGTAATCAATCAGGCGTTAGGTGATGCTTGCTGAACGAAGTGATCCCCTTAAACCTTGTGGAGTTGCATTGACCGTTGTAACAAATCTCATTCTCCGGATTTCATTGTCTTAGGAGAGTATTAGGATGTTTCTTAAAATTTGGAGCTTTCATCACGATATTAATGAGAAGGTTGTGAAAAATCTTTGATCATCTTGGTCTAGTTTGGTTTGTTTCCGGATGATGTTTGCTTCTCTTGCCTTCTTGCAACCACTGCACTCTGTTTCTCCCCTTTCTCTTTCTCTCTTGCCGGGTAAGTTTGAACTTCAATGTTGAATAGAAAGTTTGTCTTTCTTTTCAAAAAAATTTAAGATGTCTTCAAAAAATCATTTGGAAGGTTTTTCTGTCACTAAGGTCTGTTTTTTAGTTAACAAACTCTTCATAATGAGTAGTCATAGTTTATGAGTAGTTTTTACATCATATTCCAATTCTATTACATGGGTATGTGAAGGTCTTAAATTAATGATGGGATAAACAATTAATAAGGCATGGTCTATATTATTGTTGTCATAGGAGCTTCACAAAACATATGAAAATTATCAACTGTGTAGGCTATTTACAAGGGAATTGATACAACAAGGGAGGGATCAGCGAGTGCAATCTTCTTGCAGGGGACTGGTTGTGGTTAATTAAACCAACCTTGTCATGACCAATCCGCCCCCTTGCCTAGCCCAAATCTCACCCGGGCAATTCTAATGTTCTCCATTTAATTAGATCATCCCCAGTAATTCTGAAATCAACCAAATCCGTTCTAATTTGACCATGAAATCATTCATATTATGCTATGAATTGATTGAAACTTCAAATCCACAGTTTGACAATGATGATTCAAAAGTAACTGAGACTCAGAGCAAAGGTTCCATCACCATCCAACAAAGGCAGAGGACTGAATTGTTGAGGTGATAAAGATGGCTTGCATTCCCTGGCTTTTATCTTCTTAAGTATAGTGAAATGAATGCAGCCCTATGAAGTGTGTAACAGCTGAGTTTCTTTCTCTTGCCACACCGCAGCCCCCTACTAATTTCTATAGCTGTTGTAGGGCCTAACTATTCCAAAATCCATTTGTTGCGGGGCTAAATTCTTAGAGATAATTAGCGAAAGGTCCCTCATATGGGACTTGTAAGGCCTCCGGTCCATCAGCTTTTCTTCTAAGGCTTGTAGTCCATGCAGCCTGGACATATTTCGGTGAGAGGTCCCTAGACACGTCACCTTATGGAGAGAGGTCCCTAGACACGCCACCTCATATATTTTTATGACTGATTTGCCCCTTTTAACTGATTAGGCATGAAATTTTAAATTTTGAAATTTTAAATCTTCCATTATCCCTCTTCTTCTTCTTCTTCAATCTGGACAAGGAGAGAGCCTAGGGTTTCTAGGATTCGATTGTGCTGCGTTTGTGATCGACGGATTGGAACCGACCCAAAATTGACCCAGAGATCTGGGTTCCTTCTTCTCCCACTCGGTCCCAATCCAATTCAGATTTGCAACTTTTTCCTCCCCAGCAACCGGAGACTTTCTACAACGACGATGATCCTCCTCCGGTCAAGTTCCGGCGAATATGGCGATGGGCGGCAGCAGCTTCAAATCACAAAACTGGCCTGAAATCAACCCAGTGCAGGGTCGTCTTCTTCTTTGAACCTGTTCTACACTAGTCCGAAGTCCGGCAGCGAACAACGACTTGCGCGCGACGGCTTGTGGGGTCTTCTCCGGCAACGGTGGCGCTGCGATTTCGGCGTCCAATCTGCTTCTTTGCCACCAGCCACAATCCGAACCAACCAACAAATCCAAACTCTTTTCTCCAATCACAGTTTCTGAAACAAAAGAGGCTCCAACCCACTTCGTCACTTTATGCCATAAAAGGACAAAAAACTCTTTCTTTGACCAAGACAACCATATTGTGAAAAGAATGGTGGCAAGAACGGATCTTCTACAATTCCCAAACCATGTGGCTTCTGTTCCTTGTTTCCAAACAGAGATCGACTTAGACCTCGGTGTGAGATCGAGCCTTCAGTTCTCTTTGGGGAAGAAGACCGGTTTGGGTTTGGTTCCGGGTTGTGTTCGGGTCGGTTTGGGCGGGTTGGTTCTAGGTCAGGTTCGACCTGGCCCTGTTCCAGAAGTCCATCCTCAATCCAATCAAAGTCAAATTTATATGAGTTTTGTATTTTTTGTCAAATTTATTTGAGTTTTGAACAAATCTATCTGAGTTTTTGGCTATTTATCCGACTTCTTGAACAAATTTATCTGAGTTCTGAACAAATTTATCTGAGTTCTGGACAAATCTATTTGAGTTTTTGGCTATTTATCTTAATTCTGGAATAAATTTATCTGAGTTCTGGATAAATTTATCTGAGTTCTAGACAAATCTATTTGAGTTTTTGGCTATTTCTCTGAGTTCTGGAATAAATCTATCTGAATTTTTGCTAAATTTATTTGCATTTTTGAAAAATATAGGTGAGTCTCTGAAAAATTTATCTCCATTTTAAAAAAATTTAAGTAAGTTTTTGAACGAATCTTTCTGTGTTTTTGGTAAATTTATTTATATTTTCTTAGATCTATTTGTGTTTTTGAATTTTAGTTGTATCTTTTGAAATTTATTTGTATTTTTTGAAATAAATTTAATTGAGTTTTTGACAAAAAAGACTTGAGTTTTTTGCCACATTATTCGCTAATTTGAAAAATTGGGTTGTCTTAGTTTTGGCAAATGTATTTGCGTTTTTTTAAATTTATTTGCATTTTTTAATTTTATTTACGTCTGTTGAAATTTATTTGAGTCTTTTCAAAATTTTATTTATATTTTTTTGAAATTTATTTGGATCTTTTGAAATTTATTTTGGATCTTTTGAAATTGATTTTCATCTTTTGAAATTTATTTATATCTTTTGAAATTTATTTGTGTCTTTTTAAATTTATCTGTGTTCTTTTAAAATTTATTGCTTTTTTTGAAATTTATTTGCATTATTTGAAATTTATTTGCGTTATTTTGAAATTTATTTGTGTGTTTTTAAAATTTATTTGAAAATCTCATTAACGAGATTCTATTAATCGTGGTCCATTAAATGGTAGTTGACTATTATTAATGGGATATCCCACCAATCATGGGATATGATTTAAAGAAAGGGTAAATTAAACATATCAAGTATGGAAATGTGTTAGAGGACCTTTGGCTGCATGACTTTTTTTTGTGGACTGCTTGCAACAAAGTCATACTTTGAGGGACCTCTCGCCGAATCCCCCAAATTCTTAACTTTTCCATCCAACTCTAATTTCTAGTTCTGGAAAGAAAATTATGTTATGAGATGGGATTGATGAGTAAAATATGGATCAATGACTATAAACACATTTTAAAATTTGGCTATAAAGACGGAAAACCCAAATTGTATATGAACATGTTTGGGGTGTAATAAGTTTTTCTTTGAATTATATGATTTTGCATTATAATGCTTTTGCATTATATGATTTGTAAGAATATAATTTAATTATTTATTTTCTTTGTTTTGCAGGGAGTAGATGGATGATTAGGCAAAAGATGTTTCATTTAGAGATTTATGATAATGATGTTAAGCAGTGTTGAAGTAGGATGGATCTGTTTTAGTTGTTGGGTTGTTGTTGATGGATTTTGGGAAATCTGTTTCACTTGTGATCGTCTACTTATACTTTTGTTGTTATTAATGATCGAGCTGTGGACTGAACCCATTCTTGGATAATTGTGTGGTGCTGATTATGATAAAACTTGCTTGTTTAAATAACAGTTATGAGGTCTGTTGTTTTGAATATTCGCATAAATTATGATAAAACAAACTTGTTCATATTTTGTTATCATAGGAGCAATACCCAAATCAGTTTTGGAGTACTGGTGAAGGACATGTGAAGATCCACTTGCAGGTATCAAGAAACTATTTTATGGGTAATGAATTTAAGAGCAAATAGTTATAGTGAGCACCTTCTCTGTAGCTATTATCTGTTATTATTATTCCAGAACCTAGTGTTGTTAGGGGTTGTAGACCAAGAGAAACAGCCCCATAAAATCTTTTTGCCCATTATCTCTATTGTGTATTTAGATATGTGTTGGAAAATTCAAAACTTCAAGGAAGATGGTGTTGTTTCTAACTGTAAAGCTCACATTAAGACGTGTACTTGTATGTAGTCAGTATCGTTCCCCACGTATGAAACAAGATTTTGCATGAGAATCTTCCCCCTCACCTCCCCACATATGAAACAAGATCACTGCTCCTGCTCTTCCAAACAATCGGTTATGTAGGGTTGTTGTTGCTGTTGATTTTTTTTGGTTATGTGTTGGTTACAGCGTTGGGAGAGAAGTCATTGCTCTGCAGCTGATGCAGAGGTGGTTGGTGCCTGTTCAGGAACCTCACATTCGCAGAGTGGTAAGACATAGTAGACATATTTTTTTGTAGTTTGTTTGTGTTTGTGATATGTTTGACTTCTGTTGTGAAATGGAACTAGTTAATGAGTATATGAACTTTGATCCTGTTCTTTTAAGTTCATGAATTGTCTTAAGATTATTAGATTTAAGTTCATAGGTGGTATGGATTATGGACTATAGGGAGAATTGAAAGATGATAATCGATATTAGAAGAAATTGGTGTTAATTTTTTGTGTATAGTTTCCGCTGCCATTAATAAGATGACCTACACGAACATTGGAGTGGTGTGACTTGACTTTAAAAGGGTTTTTTTTTTTATAAAGTTTAGTTATGTGAAGAAACTTATATACAGGTGCGCACTTCGGGAGGGCCCACCTAATCACCAATCCAAGTGGTGAAATGTAGGTTGGGATTGGCCCAACAGGTCTTCTCTTGCAATTGATTATTTCCTCTCTCTCTCTATCTCTATCTCTATCTCTATCTCTATCTCTATCTCTATCTCTATCTGACTTGGTCTTTCCTTCTATGGATTTGTGGGTTTTTGTTGGTTTTTGGATTGGATGGAGTTGATGCTGAATTGGGACTTGTGTAAACTGAGTTTTTATGACTGCCCCAGATCTTTATTTATTTGTTATCCATGGGTGGAATCTGTTGTTAAAATTTAGTAAGACCTTCCTATTCAGCTTTTGTGAGGATGTTTATTTGGATTTTGAGTGTGAGATTGTACTTTTTCTAACTGATTACATTTTACTGCGGTGATGATTTAAATTGGGTGAATGCTCGTTAATTTTTGTTTGGATATTGCATTTCTGGCAAAATCAAAGTAGGATGTGTTTAGTGTCCACACTTAATTTTGTTAATCTTGATTTGGGGCAAAATCCGGGGTACAAGAACTGAAATGAAAACTGTCAGCATAGTGCAATTCCTGACTAACTTCCAGACCCAAATGTTTAAAAAAGCCGTTTGGTCTGAAGTCATTTTAGCTGCTATTTGGTGCACAAATCTGCATTTGTAGTAAACATCTTTTCAAATGGGTTAGGTTTCTTCTTTTGGATGTACCAAAATTGGGCTTGTTCTTCCTTTTTCCTTTTTCTTAAACATAGTTTGTTAATTTGTTCCTTTTTTTCACTGGAACTGGATTTTCCATTCCATGGTTAATAACTTGTTGTGCAGTGCTAAATTTGTTTATTGATTTGTGTGGAACAATAAACTGTCTTTTGTGAACACCCTTGAGGGTTGTATGGTGTGATGCACTAAATTTACTTATTCATTGTATCTTACAAGTTTTTTTACTTTGCAGCCTTAGAGAAATTCTTAACCCTTCTTATTGTTTCTTGGAATCTTTGTTTTATTTGGGGTGTTGTTTTGCTATGCTTAAGAATCTTCTTGATTTTCCTTTTTTTATATCTTTTAATTTGTTTGCTTCCCCTTTAGTTTGTGAATGATATGATTTTCATGTTTGGATTTTCTGGACTGCAGGAATTTTTGGATATACTTGAGGATATGATTCCCCTTTAGTTGAAGAGGCATACAGTGATGGTATGTTTACTGCTCAATTCAGCTAAATGAAGCACCTTTTTGGTGTTCCACATCGTTTGTTTGTTCGGTGAAGGATACTACAATGTTTCTCCTGTCAGACCATCGTAACCCTTCGATTGGGTCCTCATCGTGCACTGATAAATGGTTGTGAATTGTCCATCTTCACTAAATAGGCATTATGATTGGTTCCGCCTAGACTCAATGACTAACTAGAAGGTGAAAGGTCCCACATATCATATTGCTTGAGTTTCTTGTTCAAATTACTGAAGGACTCTTTTATTTTATTAATGTTTTAGTATAAATAATGTTGTAAGTTCCAAGTGACTGCTGCAGTTGTTTGAATCTTCTCTCAACTTAATTCGTCCATGGTCCATGTTGATAGTAATCAATAAGAATAGTAAGATGCGCGCCATTTTTTATTTTAGAGGACATGTTTATTGTTTTCCACAATAAAATCACGAATGCTAGCCATTGATAATTTTTCTTTGTGAATGCTACTATTATTGTTTTTGTATTTATCTAAGTTGTGGCGGGGATTGGTAGATCATGAAAATGTTGATCGGTAACTTTTCTTAGTGAATGCTACTGTTATTGTTTCTGTTCTTTATGTGGTGTGGGCCGATATTTGTGAAAAAAAAAAATACTGCTTTTAGCGGCGGCCATGTGATCGACGCTAAAAACAATATTTAGAAAAAAAATTACTTTTAGCGGCGGCCACTTGACCGCCGCTAAAAAAAAAAGTGGGTTTTAGCGGCGTTCATTTTGACTATTACAGGCGGCCAATGGGCACCACTAAAAGTTTTTTTGTCGTCTTCCTACTAACCGGCGGATTTCTTTTACCGGCAGTCAGGGCCGCCGCAAAAAACACCAATCTAAAACCTTTACCCACCCGACATGTACCGTCACCCAGCGGTGGGTACACTAACTGCCGCCGCTAAAGGTTTTACCGGTCGTGGCCGCTGCTAAAGGCAGTTTTTTTTTATAGTGAGTAAATTTTTCCATTTTTATTTGATTTTTAAGCATGTTTTATTTGTGTTCATGTTAGTGGATGATGATGTTTAAAATGGGTCCAGCTCTATTATACCCAATTCTTTAGTAGTCATTTTTCCTTTCCAATATTATTGTTAGTTATAATACTTTTGTAGTCATCGATTTGAGCCTCTGAGCCTCCAATTTAGTGGATAGAATCTCTATGTTGAATTCCCTTTTTATCGAACTTTTGCTCGATCAAACTAGAAATCTTAATTTAAAAAAAAAAAATATTTAATAAAAAAAAATAGCATAGATTTGTAATTCCATAAACTTTTATCTTCTGTGTCATCTCAATTTGGAACCTCGAATCATCATCAACTATGGACCCAAACTTCATTTGACTCAACATGGACTTAGAATGTAATTTTCCAAAGTCTCATCTCTATCCCATTTTTTGTGAACCGACCCAATTCCATTTTTATCGCTTTTAAATGCATATTTATTATTATTTATGTATATCTATCTGCCTTCCAGCTCTTGTGGTTGATGGTGCTATATTTAATAAATAGGTACCAAACCCACCTTTACGGAGGAGGAAGAAACACGTATATGTACGAGGAACATGAGTGGTGCGGCGATGACATCTACGAGTGTTCCACTTACCCACTTTGCAGGAGTCCGAATCCTCATCGTGCCAGCTACAGCTTTTTCCTGAGTGACCAACCGCGTGATGCCGCGTCGGCAGATCATTTCAGTGGTTACGTTACGTGACGTGAGCAGAGAGATGGCATAGTTAGGTCACCAGAGACCGCAATATGGAGGGATTAGGTGTGTGTGGTGTGGTTGCAAGTTGCAGAGAGCAAATCAAGAAACTTGTGTAACATGTTTGGACGTGTGTGGTGGCAAATTGTAACAGACGGATAAGACGTGTGTGGCGGCAAATTGTAATACCCGTGTTAGGTAGCTAACGGTATTAAGTGGTAGTGCCGTGCCAGAGCTCGAGACAAAAATTTCAAACTCATAGTAGTTAACAATATTGAGTGGCAATAATGTAGATGGCACTGTCCGTGCATGTCCTACAACATGTGTAACATGGCTACATTTATAAATATCTTTGTTTAAAAATTTAATTTTCTTTTATATATTATGGCCCTCGTTGTTGCACTAATTTTATCTTACTATGATTTGTTAGGATAAAAAACCAAGAAGGACAATATAGGAAAGAGAAAGGAAGAGAGGGAGATTTTGGAAGAAATTAAATCTCTTGTAAATAACCCTATATTGGAAGAGTAGTGCTATTTGGACAAATTTTTTAGACAGAATTTTAGATAAATCCTATGGTATGCCTTGAATATCATATGGGATATTCAAGACATACCATAGAATTTGTCCAAAATTATGTCCAAAAAGCTTGTCCAAGTAGACTTTTTGATATTTGAAAGACCAAACCACACGATCAAACTTATTTGGTTGCTTCATTTTTTATCATCTTCGTTTGCTTAAGATTTTTCTTATTTTATAGACAAAAGTTAATGGAGTTAGTCCTTCTTAGAATCTTATAAAAAAAAAAAAAAAAAAAAGTAGTTCATAGAATGTTTATTATATATTTGTAGGTGTTATATATTGGAGTTAGTCCTTCTTAAAATCTTATCAAAAAAAGTACTTCTTGGAATGTTTTTACTTGTATTTGTAGGAGCAAAATAATTTTCCTTGGTCTCGGCATTAATAGCATGGACAAACACATCATGATGTATCGATGGAAAGGAGGAATATTGGAGCATTACTTCGGTTATAGAGATTTTAGGAGTTTTGACATATTAGTCCTTAGATGTGGTTTTTTCAATTTCATAATTCAAATTCAGATAATGTCACCCGAGTCATTTGACTTTTGTCAACATTATCTTTTTAACATTTTTACACCATATCCTATAATATCATGGGATTTAACAATTTATGTATCATACATTTTGTGCAACTAGCAAATGAATTTACTTTTTATTGGACGTGAAAATGCTATTTTGTGAAAAGTAAATACACAGTTGACCACGATTTATCAAGTTCTATCATTTGGAATAAATTTTCAAAGATGTTGAATAAAAGCCATCGCATAAGAGGATAGTCTCATCATATCATGAGATTTATCAGTTTTTGTTTATGTAACATACATTGTTCCCATGATATCATGAGATCCGGGCAAAAAAAGGTTTTTTTTTTTTTTTTTTTAAAAAAGAAGAGTCAAGCGATTTTGGTGAAGGACATTAGTAATCCTATGATTGAATTAAAGAAAGTTAACTAATATGTCAAAATCCCAAAATCCTACATAATCTTTTAAATTCTAATAAATCCTTGACCTGCCAACTACATTGAATTAAGTACTCCACGATATTTTCATAGCCCATCTCGATGTATTTAAATAAGAAGGCAAATGCCAATCTCAACGAGGCAAGGATAAAACCCCCACAAAAACCACACAACATCCTTTAAGTTTTCTAGCGACTGAAGGAAAGATGGAGAAAGTTGAAGTCATATCCAAAGAGATGATAAAACCTTCATCTCCAACTCCTCTTCATCTTCGTAGCTTCAAGCTCTCCTTGTTAGACCAGCTTGCCCCTCCCATTTACATCCCCATCATCTTCTTTTACACTGGCAAAGATGGCGATAATCTCCTCCAAAGCTACCAAGTACCCCAGAAGCTGAAGGCATCTCTGTCGAAAACCTTAGCCATCTTCTACCCACTCGCTGGAAGGATAAAAGATGATGATACAATTGATTGTAATGATGAGGGCGTTGAGATTTTCGATGCCCGAGTCAAAATACAGCTCTCAGAATTCCTCAAAAAGCCCCATGTGGAGGTCCTGGATCAACTCGTCCCTGGTGATTTATTGTGCACTAGGTCAGGTGCTGAGGACGTGCCTCTAGCCATCCAAGTTAATTCATTTGAATGCGGAGGAGCGGCTATTGGTGTGCGACTTTCGCACAAGATTGCAGATGGAGCTGCAATGGCAGAGTTCATCAGCAAGTGGGCTGCCACAGCACGTGGTACTAATGAAGAAGCCATGGATGTTACATTTGTCTCAGCTTCTTTATTCCCACCAAGATCTTCGGTGTTACGCTGCAAGCTTCCCATTTCGGAAACGGTAGTGATGAGACGGCTAGTGTTGGATGCCTATGCGATAGCCGCACTAAGAGCGAGGGCCACTGGTCATCCCACAATAGGGTGGCACCGGCCCACCCGTGTGGAGGCGGTTTCGGCTCTCATTTGGCGTTGTTTCATGAAGGCCAAACGTGACAAGGGGCCAGCAATAGTGTCGGTATCAAACTATGCTGTGAATTTACGTGGGAGGATGGTGCCGCCGGTGCAGCACTCTTGCTTTGGCAACCTTTTTGTTTTTGCAGTTACAAAAGGGGTTGCGATTAGTGAGTGTAATGGAGACATGCAAGGATGTCTGGAGAAGGAGCTGAGGGAATCAGTTAGAGCAACAGACAGTAATTTTATAGAAGAGTTGAAAGGACCGGATGGGGCTACAAAGGCCCATGAAGGCATGAAAAACGTGGCTGAAAATTTCTTGGATGGTGATATCCATGCTTGCACCTTCAGTAGCTGGTGTAGGTTCCCATTCTATGAAGTAGACTTTGGTTGGGGAAAGCCCACATGGGTAAGTTGCTGCACAGTTACTATTAATAATTTGGTAGTTTTCATTGATAGAAGATGTGATGACGGAATGGAAGCATATGTGAACATGGAAGCAGATGAAATGGCCATATTCGAACAAGATCAGGAACTCCTTTCCTTTGTTAGCATTCCTTAAGAGGCTTGCTTGGGCTATTTTAGTTCTGGAGTAACCAAACCTTGAATGTATCAAAGAAATGTATCAAAGAAACTCATCTCTTCATTGGATAAGAGTCTCTTTTTCATCATTTCTCATCTGGTGTAATCCAGAAAGTGTACGTAGCCCAAATTCGTTGCCCGATTCAGAGCCCGATCCGAGCTGGAGGTTCAGCTGGACCACGTTATTATATATAGAAAGCCCGTGTGATGTTTTGATTTATATATATATATATATATATATATTATTTATTTTATTATTATTATTATGTAATTGATTGTATTTTAATTAAATATGCGATTAGTCTAAGTGGAGACCACGTTAGACTTAGGTTTGGTGAATTAGGCTTGTTGGATAGGGTCTTGAACCAATAGTTAATCAGGGCCCAGTTTAGTGGTATAGTTCTTCTCAAACCAAAACTCTAATTTTCTTCTGACACAAATTCCTATCTATTTAGAACCCAAACTCTATTTTTTTTTAGAATTTAAATTATATTATGACTCTTACTCTTATTCTTATTCTCTATTTATATATCGCCACCACACTCTTTTAATTTCACACACAACTCTTTCTTTCTTCCAACTTCTAGTTGGGATAGCACCTTGGGCTTTAGCAATAAGAATTCTTGATCGTCTCCCTCAACCACAGACCTCAGGCAAGTACCTAATCATAATTTATAGATTTAATATGTGTTCTTCCTTGATTTGCGTGATCATGTATATAGAAGCCCCTTTTACGCCCTTTTCATGTGATTATGTGATTATGTGATGAGATTTTGAGAAAAAAATTTTACATTTAGGGGTCGTTTGTTTTTTTCATTTACATATGTAATGGAATCACATGGGTAACGGATACACATAAATCATGTTTGTTTAGTGTGATTTTGATTCACATGTGTAAAGTAGCTATGTAAATGGAGTGAAACTTGGCCCTTTTTGTGCCTTATATTTTCACACCTCAAGAGGTGTGAAAGAGAATCACATGTTACTGTTACAAGGTGGACTGCTACAGTACCTCAATGAGCAGTCCGCCTTTTTTTTTTTTTGGGCCCCATTTGTAACATCTGGACCATTCGTTCTCTTAAGAAGCTCAAACACGGCCAT
Organism: Camphora micrantha; assembly: GCA_003546025.1. Taxonomy (NCBI): domain Eukaryota; kingdom Viridiplantae; phylum Streptophyta; class Magnoliopsida; order Laurales; family Lauraceae; genus Camphora; species Camphora micrantha. Next base: position 58,375,698 of record QPKB01000001.1, read on the forward strand.
GTGTCCAATTTTCAACCGTTGATGATGCATGGAGGTTGAGATATCATCAACATAATTACAACTGTTAGATTAATTTATTGAAACTAACATACCCAGTCCGCCTTTTATGATTTCTTTAATTTCCTGGGCCCCACCTGTAAAATCAGGACCGTTCATATTCTTCAGAAGCTCGAACACAGCCATGTATCCAATTTTCAACCGTTGATGTGTCTTGGTTGTTAAGATATCATCAAACAATATACACATGTGAAATGTTATGCTAGTAACAAACAGTGGAATCTGATCTACATGTGAGTCATTTACCTATGCAAATGACTCACATGTGGGTCATTTACACATGTGAATCACTTTCACAAGAAACAAATGACCCCTTATGATTTAGTGTAATCGGGAAATATTTAGATTGGGTGGCTCGTGTGGGTTGGATACAATTCACATCCATAGGAAATCGTGCAGTCAAGACTGAATAGAATTCCATAACAGATCGTCTGGATCTGTTAACACTAGTTTGGATTGTGGGGCCCAGGTGGATCCTATTGATGTTTGATCAGGACCGTAGATCTGGTAGTAGACCCATGCGCGGCTCCATTGATGCAGGTCTCACATGAAGTGAACCCCGTTTGGTTGCCATCTTGTGTTTACAATATGGGAGGCGTGAGTACTCTTGGAATATTTTATTTGTATTTAATCAGGTTCTGGAACCCAATGATTGATCGGATCACACATCTGGCCCGATCATATGGCCGTACATGGCTAGACGACCTACTTGGTATAGTTGATTTGGAACTGGGTCCAGTGGGGCCCACTGTCCAGACGTCCTTGATGAACCTGGCGAGAAGCTCGTCATTTTGAGAATGGGTTCTGTGTGACCGTGGTGACTTGGTCATGTGGGTAAAAGGTATGGGTTGGTTTGACCTGGACTTGAATGAGAGAAAAAGAGTTTTCCCCATGTGACTGCAAACGGAACTTAAATTATTCACCTGCCCTTTAGTTTCTGGGAATTAGAAAAAGGCACTGTTTGTTTTGTAACTCCAAATTAAATCCTTTTGACTATTTGAATGTGAAAAATATTTTGAATGGGTCCTCAAGTTCACAAAAAATTGTAAACTAAGTTTATTTGTCATTATTTGCAAATTAAATATTAAATGACATCTTTGGTCTTTAATGTGTTAAAATTATATTTTTAAGTGGATCTTTGGACCAAGTAAATATTATCCAGGCACACGGTATATTACTAACATGAAGTTTAGTACACTACAACAATTTGCACTTTTACCGGTGCTTTTTGCCGGTGCAATCATTTAACGTCGGGGAAAGTATAATTTTTACCAGCGAAAAAGCTTCTTTCGCGGGAAAAAGATATGGTTTTTTCGATGACAGATTTTCACCAGCAAAGGTTTCATTTTTCCCTGCGATTTTCCTTTTTCGCCGGCAAAGGTCAATGTTTTTTTGGCGTTTTATTTGTTTCGCTGGAAAAGATCAATTTTTTACCGGCACTCTAAGTAGTTTGCCGGTAAATGTCACCCCGCCAAATGATCGTGCCTTTATTTTTCCAAAAAGTCTACTTTGACAAACATTTTTGACAGAATCTTGGACAAACCCTATGGTATGGCTTGAATATCCCCTATGAAATTCAAGTCATACCATAGGGTTTGTCTAAGATTTTGTCCAAAAAATTTGTCCAAGTAGCATTACTCTTATTTTTTTTTCTCCGACGCATTAATTACGCCGGGCAATGTTATTTTCAGTAAATTTTCAAATTTGTTTATGCTGGCACACTATTTGCGCCGATGTTCTTATTACTAATGCCCAAACCCCTTCCGCACCATTCTATTTCCCCTACGTAATTCTCAATCGACAAACCCCTTACGCGCCCTCTCATCATCTCCATCTCATGATCCCTCTCATCACCACGCCCAGCAGCCCTTTCATCTCGTCCTCATCGCATTTCTCATCCATCGCACGACCCCTCCTACGCTCTCCGTCAACCCTCCATCATCCCTCGTCCCGATGCAGAACTTCTTAGGCAAAAAACCAGCCCTCCACCTCGCACCGCAAGTCGTCGTCTCCAACATCCATTCTGGCGCAAGAAGCCCATCACCTCGCCATCGTCACCAATGTCTCTGTCCACACACAACAGGTTCATCTCATCCCTCTCGTCTCAAGCGCAGATTCTACCCCAAGGCAGCGCTCGTTTGCAGCAATCTTCTCTCCCTCTGACGGTCGGACTCGCCCAAAACTGGAAAAGTACGTCTCTCATCTAATCAGATCTAGATATCTTTTTTTCTTCACAATTTTAGGTTATGACTTTTCAATCTCTTCTTCTTCTTCTTCTTCCTCCTTTTCTATTGTGAGTATGATGATTTTTTTTATTCCTTCTTCTTAATTCTCTGAAATCAGATTTGTTGTAATCTCTGTTTTGAAAGATCTGTCTATGGGATTCTTTTGGATTTTTATGATAAAGCTGCTGTCTTTAAGAAATTAAAGTGACGATTTGGGTTTTTTTGGTTGATGCCCTTCTTTCTGTTTGGATAAGACCCATTTTGTCTACAGATGGGGTGAAAGTATTAAAAATCTATCTTTTTTATGGTCTCTAACACTGTATCGTGATTCGCGTGTCCGTTCATTGTTTATATGAAGAACCGATTGTTCTCTAATTTCCATTTAGAAAACTAGTGTTCAGTTGTTGATCTACAAAATTACGTTTGGGACTTGAATAATGGGCAGGACTGATAAAGGTTAGATTTTGAGTCTTTTGTGCTTTCATCTTTATTGCATGGTTATTGGATATTTAGAATGAAATGGGAGCTCTTTGCCTTTTATTTGAGCATTTTCTTGCTTAGCTTCTATAACCCAAGTGTGTAACATTGCATTTTTTTTTTCTTTGTTTTTTTCTGTAGTGTGATGGATCTTTTTTTTGTATATCATGCAATCTATTCCTCTTGTTTTTTTAGCAGTTTCTTGATTATTCTGTATATCCCTGTTGAAAAATTTTTCTTTTTCTGCTACTTGTTGGAGATTCTGAATGAATGGTATCGCTTTTTCCTTTTATGTTAGCATTTTTTCGCTTAACCCAAGTGGGATTATGAATGGTTTACTATAGGGTCTATTTTGGAAGAGGAGGAAAAGATGTAGAAAATGTAGTCGGAACTTGGTACAGTGAACATTGTGTGGCAAGGAGTAAAATTGTTGGAAATCTCTTTTTTTGTTCCTTTTTTTTTAATGGATGATCTTACTTACTATATAAGCCAAGTGGGATATTGGCATCTTTTTACCTATTTTTTTTATTAGTATGGCTCTATGGGCACTAAAAATTCAATACTACTTGATGGTAAATTGGGTTTTCTCAGAAATAGCATAGAACTACAATTTCTATGCAACCATGAATTGGGTCTTGCAGAAAAACCCAGAAAACAATTTCAGATACAGAACCCAGAGCTAGAATTCCAAAACTACTCAATATCATTCATTGATTCTTCCTAAAACTATGACTTGTGTTCTATCTTATATAAGAATCAGGAAAAGAAAGAACAATATAATTTCAAGACCACGCTAATAAAATCAGGACAAGTTGAAAAACAAAATGACTATGTTCTTCAGGATCTAAACTACTTATCCGTCCTCTGTAGTGCACTTTTCTGCAACTTTTTTTGACAGGCCCTCTCTTCTATCCACTTCATGGTTGTTTTTTAGCGACCGAATCAAGCTCCTATGTCAAGCATCAAGGAAACCAAAAAAGTGCAATTTTTAAATAGGAATTGATGGGTGTTTGGGAAGATTTCTCCTTTTTAACAAAGACAAACCAGCAATAGGAATGTAGTTATGGAATTTTCCAACTTTGTTAGAGAAAATGTTGGTTTCTGGTATAAGCATGATGCATGTCTCTCTACAATATTCTCTGCCGTCTTCCACGCCTGTCTTTCATAGCTTTTCTTGTTTCTTTCTTCTTCTTGGTGTCACTCTTTAGTTGGCATAAAAGTGCCCCCACATCTTTAGCAGTGATGACATGTGGCCAAAATTAAGGCTATCTGGACCTTCATTGTCTGGTTGGGTCATGGGCTAATCGCTAAGGTGCAGATGAACTAAACCTCATTTTCATGCCTTTGAGTGAATTTACTAGATAGATGACCACGAATGCCAACCAGTAAAGTGTTGGGTAATCCCAGCCTCTTCTCCAACAACATGAACCCCAACAACAATAAATATGTTTTTTAGTTCTTGTGTGTAATATTGAAATGGATTTCTAGCATTTTTTTTTATTTCACTTTTTTTGTTTTGCATTTTAGGCATAGACTGTTGTTTTGTTTTTCTTATATTTGAGTTCTTCTTTTGACTCCATTTTTATGTTTCTATTATATGAATAGATATGGGGATTAGGGCTGGATTTTGGGGATGTAAGGAATTTAAGGTTTCTTTAATTTGGGGGTTTTAGGGATTTTGCTCCATCACTACCTCCAAGCCCTCACTACTAGTTTGGCAAAAAAAGGGTGTGATTTATCCGGTGGTTGATCATAAATAAGTTAGGCCATGGATTATAGTAGGTTAGAATAATGTTGTGAATCCAATTTCCTAAAGCCCTGTTTGTTCCAAGGAATTTCTCTTGATAATTCCATGAGTTGGTAATCTATGACAACAATATTACTTGTCGTCTCTAGAGTTTCTGGAATAAATTTCTGTTTATTTTGTGATATTTCAAAAATTCAACCTTCTGAAGTATGTTTTGAGATATAAATAGTGAATAGTAAATGAACAAGTGTGAGATGGGTTGAGATGAAGATGGGAAATGTAAGATGGGTACACTGTGGTTTAATGAAAAATAAAATAAAATTAAATTAAATTAATTTAACAAGTAAATATTAGTATATTATCAGGGCATTTTCAAAATATACTGATATTTCCCACCATGTTCATCTGAATTACAAAGACAAACCCATACATTCCCTTTGCTTGAAGCACAATAATATCATAACATTGTTGTATGGAATTTTAAAACTAAAATAAGGGTATTCATACATTTTAAAAGAGTATATTATAATCTGAATATCATCAAATTCTTGAAATGATTGTGAGAAGGATATGCCGAGAAAATTACTTATGTTATAAATCCAAACCTAAACCATCCATTTTTGTGGGGGGCATCCTTCCTTCTTTACACATACATCCGATTTGGCATATCTGGAGCCAAAACTATGTACTTTTAGTATATTTTAATTGGAAACAGTACAAACCACACACTCCTCTTTATATGATTGTCTTTGGCATGTGATGGAGAAGTACTCGTTCCTTTCATGGAGATCTTATCATTCTCGATCTGTCTAAATTCTAATGTTAATTGTTCTTTTTTCTTCTACACTTATTTTTTTGTTTTGCATTTCAGGGGTAGACTGTTGATTTGTTTTTCTTATATTTGAGTTCTTTTTTCTATTTTTTTTCTTTTTTGCATTTATTTTATACCATCTAGTGCATTGGTTGAATTTGAGTTAACCACCACCTTACATATATGAATAGATATGGATAAGAGTTGGATGTTGCTGTATCATAATAGATTCAGTCAACCGTATGTAGACGGTGTGAATTCATTTATTGAATTCGCCAAGGCGAATTCTGGTTGGAGTAGAGTGATCAAGTGCCCAAGTAACTACTGCTGTAACAGTCTTAAGCATGATTATGAGATTGTGAGAGACCATCGGCTCGTACATGGGATGCTGGTATCCTACGACACCTAGTTACAGCATGGGGAACTTGCACAATCTGATGAATCGGATGATAGCGAGGATGAATCGGATATTTCCTAATACAAAAAGGAAAAAAAATGCCTTCTCAGATTTTTCTTGCCTATACAGAGGTGATTAGGGAATTTGTTGTTTTTTTCTTTTTTGATTGATGGGTACATTGGTTTGATTCTCTGTCAGGTGAATTGGGTTGACTTTGCCTTTTTTTTTTTTGTCATTGACATCATCATCAATTGAATTGTCTAATTGAGTTCTTTTTCTATCTTTGTATTACTCTATCTAGTGATAACTCTACCCTTGGGTGGAGCTCTCTTTGTAAACTCATATAAATACAACACAATACAATACATTGGGATAGGATTCACCATGGTATCACTAGTCAACAGATCCCCTTTCTTACATCCTCTTGTTTCTCTATATGGTATCAGAACCTTAAGCTCTTGCTACAATCTTTCTCTGCAATGGCATTTTCATCACTATCATCTCCTACTTGATTGACAGCTTGGAGACTTTGAAGAGTCGTCTTCTCTATTGCATTTCATCTTGTTTTATGGTTTAAAAATGTTGGCACATTATTTTTTTAATAAGTTGTCTCTGTGAAAACCCTCTCTTGGGTTTCACAGAAACCTCTACATTACTCTCCTTCAAAGCTTTTCTCTCAGTCTCAACAAAAGACCATATCCCTCTTTTTTTTCAGGTCTGGCCCCTCTCTCTGAGGTCCGACCAACCATCTCTAAGGTCCTTCTCTGTTTGGACATTTGGGAACTCATGTCAACACCAGAGAAGACGATGTGTATGAGACTCTGAGGTGGGAACATGATGGACAAGTGTGATTGTAGTTGTATACCTTGTTTTGATACTACTTTCATGGCTTGGGCTACAGTATAAAATTTGATTCTTCTAATGTATAAATCCATTTTGTCTCTAAAGTTTGAATATTCTAGTGTATAAACAGCCACCCGAAATTGTCATTTTCAATCAATACAATGGCCTTTTTTAGGTGATTTTATGGTGCTTCTTGAATGCTATGTTCATCTTCATGGAACTGGTTACTTGTAGCTATTAATTCTTTGTAATTCTTTTTTTTTTTTTGTCCACAATGCATTCATGTAATTTTGTTTATGTTCACCTATGATAGGTTGTGGGAGAGAGCAAGAGTAGTTTTTTTTTCACTGATATTTCCAGCCTTTCTTGTTAAATTGTGGATCTTGTTAAATTTAAAAGAAAAGAAAAAGGATTAGTCGTTGTGTCTTTCATTTCTTAATCAGATGTTAATCTTGCTCTTTTTTTTTTTTTTTTTTTGCAAGATTGAATGAAAATTGAAGAAAATTTTTTGTTGAAAGATCCCATCCAGAAAAGATGCAGCCAACAAGAAGGAAAAATGGATGCAGAATAGCATATTGCTATATGTTAAAATCGGATGCATGTAGCATGAATTTTTATTTTGTGTGTTGTAAGGATATTTGAATATTAATACGAAGTGGAATGAATATTCTTGTTTCATTTCTTGATGGTTTTGGAAAAAAATGGATGTTATGTGTATAGTAGATTTGGTCTTGGACGTAATGATGTATATACAGGAAAAAAATAAAAAAAATTAAATAAATAAAATAAATAAATATTTGTTGCCGTAACTTTTACCGGCACAATAACACGTTGCTGGCGAAAATAAATGTCAGCAAAACACCTTCAAAATTAATTACTTGTACAAAATAAATCTTTTCCTGGCGAAACAAGCGCCGGCAAAAAATTTTGAAAAATAATTTACGTAAAATATAAATTTTTTACCGGAGCAAAAAAGCACCAGCAAAAAATTTTGAAAATTAATTTAGGTAAAATATAAAAGTTTTACTGGCGTAAAAAAATGTCGGCAAAATTTTTACAAAATTTAATTATTGAAAAATGGACCTCTTTGCCTGGCAAAATTAACTTATTTTCCCAGCGAAAAAAAATGCTGGCAATGTCTAGTTTTTGCCGGCGCTACCATTTTTTGCCAGCAAATGGTATTAGTGGCATAGTTTTCCCGGCGGATTGCCGACGCAAGATAAATCGCCGGCAAAAAGTTTTCCCAGCGTTATTTACACCTTTACCGGCACTTTTTTAGCGCCGGCAAAAGTGCAAATTGTTGTAGTGGTGCTTCATATTACCTCGGGGAAATCTTAATGGATTTAAGCTCAACCCATTTCTATTGGAAAACCTTAATTGGGTCTATACACCATTGATTGAGAAGGGGTGCGTTGATCTTTTATCTATTAAAGATTCATGTGGTTGTTAGGTACGAGACCTTATGTTTGACATTAGGATTGGCTAGTGATTATTCATTAACCTTCGGGTTGGCATATATGACTAAGATTGATGTTGGTCTATAAGTTGCATATCTTACATGATTGGATATGGACCGTGATGTGGCATGGCAATTGATTGCGATATTGTAGAGATTTATTCGAATGATTTGATTGGTATTCGATTGTGGATTATTGTGCAGTCGGCCCTTCACTTTGACTTAGGTTTCTGTGTCAGAGCTTTAAAGATCATTAGGTCTATTCTACTATGATATGTATATATATATATATATATATATATGTATATTGATTGGGTCATATTCGAACAACTACAGTTGTAATTGGATGACTGATCACCAATGTGTGCGGACACTGTAATATCCGAATTTGAAACCGGTTTATCCTGTCTACAATTACGAACCGGATTATGACCGTCAGCCTTCGAACAAGTTTTTTCGCTTTATAGTCAAGGCTGACCACCCAAAACAGTAGCAGTGCTTCTATGTGATTATTGTATTGCTTTATTATATAGAATGGATTTAGATTGTACGTTCTTTTCATTATTGTTCCGTTGTTAATTTCTTATGATCATCACCTGTCATTACTCACATAGATCTTGTGTTTTATTTATGAATTATGCTTTCGTGCTTAATGTTTACTTTGTTTATTGGTGCATAGGTACCTACCCTACTGTGGAGACGGAGGATGGTCGAACGTTTCAAGCATTTGAGGCAGTTGTTGAACCTGAGTGGAGAGCCGTAGATGGCCACGAAGCCGTCTAAGTCTGCGCATGAGATATTGACATCTTAGAGTCCTTAGTTGATTTAATTTTATAATATATTTTATTTAGTTGTTTTGTTTAGGTTATTTTGGAAACTTTAACCTTAAATATTTAGTTGTTTATGTGTTAGATTGGATTTTGGATGTTGATACCAATTGATTTAATGCTTCCGTATATATTTTATTATGACTCATCATATTTCGAAATTTTATAGTCCATATTTGGAAGCTAGTGTTGCATTAAATACAAAAAATTGAATGTTTATTCTTATTTTCCACGTCTTTCACTGGCTGTAATTTTGGGGACGTGACAGCCCGCCCTCTGTTTTTCATTGTACCACCTAAAATTTTCATTCCAAATTTGCAGCGCGCTCGAGAGAGAAGTTCGATCATCTCTCTCAGCCCATTGCTCATCTCTCTCTCTCTCTCTCTCTCTCTCTCTCTCTCTCTCTCTCTCTCTCTCGTGCGCGCAAGATTATCCCTCCCCATCAGCAACTCTCTCTCTCTCTCTTGCGCATGATTCTCCTCCCTCCCCATTGCAGCAACAGCAGCATCTATCTCTCTCTCTCTCTCTCGCGCTCGGATTTCTCCCCATTGCAGAACCTCCCTCTCGGATTTGGTACCCCCATCACAGCAGCACCCATGCCTCCACAATTCAGGTTAGGGGTTTTTTCGAATCATTCTCTCTCTCAATCTCTCGATTTCGAATCTCTCCATTTCATCAAAACATCTATTGTTGTTGTTTGTTGTTGTTGATGATGATGATGATGAAACTGCTGATTTGATTTAATTCATGGAGCATGTCATTAGATTTATATGCTCTGTTTTTTTTTTTTTTTTGGTAATCGAGTGTTGTCAAATAAGTGTTGAGTACCCACTGAATAATTTCAGAAAAATGTGAATGAAAGGAGGTTATTTTGAGAGGAGGTTGAAAAAAAAAATAGAGGATGGATAGCCAAGGCCCATAACATTGTGTAATTGGATCGTGCCTTATGAAATCTGATCCTTTTTTATTTGTGGGTTAGTGCTTTGTTCTCTATTATTGAATTGTCTGTTCTTTGTGATGCTGTGGTTGGGGAGAGAGATTGTTATGTGGAATCCGATGTGTTAGAGAAATATTTGCCCACTTTGTGCAAATATGTTTTAGGCTGATTACAATCTTAAAATTTACCTAAAGCCGTTTTTTTGCTTGAAATTAGAAGCAAATAATCAGACATCCACAATCTGGGTTTTGCTATATTTTGCAGAGGGTTTTAGAAAGCAGGTTGAATATTGTAGACAAGGTGTTGTCTTTTCCTGTTTGACAATAGAGTCCAACTCACGCACCCCCACGGACTATACTTGGTCTTAACTAGTTCAGCAAAGCCAATGGCCTCTTTGTATCTCTCTCAACTATGCTACAAGGACATGCCACTGAGAAAATCCTCAGATTTCAAAACATGTGATTATAGTTCATTTCTACATCATTGCACCTACTTCATTCTTTTCCCTGTTTGGACTATTTGTTCCCATGAGCTTCTTTGAAATAGACTTTTGTTATTTTGCTCTTTCTTGTGAAAATCTGCATTGCATTGTGTGAAGATTAAATTACCGAACATGGTTATTACTTTCGGGTTGCCAATTGCAGCACATCCTTGTCATTTAATTAAGTTGTCCTTGGAAAAAGCTTTTATTGTTGAAGTGAAGCAATGTGCTATCATTTGGTTTTGGAAATAGATTGAAGTTAAGAGTTAAGAAGATGTGATCGAATTGTAATTATGCTTCATGGTATCTGTGATGAAGCTAGTTGGGAGGAATTGCTTGCAATTTCTTTCCAAGGAATGATTGTTGTCTCTTATTCAAATTTCTTTCATTTCTTTTGTTCAGGCCCATCCAACTCTCAGAGCAAGACAGGAAGAGACCATGCAGGTAGTGAACACTGGGAAGCTCTTTATTGATGCACACATGCATGTGGCACAAAACTAAAGCCTTTTGGAGAGTAGTAGTCCAAGTCCTCTTCTCACGAAAAAGGGAAATCACTCTAAGAGCCTTTGATATCCATTTTATAAATGTTGACTGAGAAAAGGAAAACAAAGAGACATTACTTGAAGAGATAAAGCTGGAACTCAGACTTACAAGAGAAAATGGAAGAAACTTGTGGAAATGGTAATGTTGTAATGGAAGTTGATGTTGTACTTGACTGTAATAAGGTATCAATTTTCTGTAATAAGGTATCAAAAATTGACTTGTATGTTGCCTTGGCAAATGTCGTGTTCTGAACCTTCTTGTGTACTATTGTAATTTGTTACTGGTTATGTTACAAGTGTGTTTGTAATTAGTGATTTGAAGTTAATACAAATTCATTTTTAATATATGAATGATAGAGAGTGGCTGGTAGTTTCAAATATTGGAATTTGATTGACTTCATGTTAATGGGGATGTTGCAATTTATTCAGGTTTGAGTCTTGGATTTGGATGTTGGCAGATGTTGGATTTGGCTGTTGGTAGATGTTGAAAATGTTAAATGATGTTGTAATTTAACTCTTGCAGATGAATGTTGTTGGCGTTGTTATTGTATCTATTTTAGTTGTTATCTTGGATTTGCCGCTGTTGAAATGTGATTCTGACCTCTTGTTCTGTGGATTTGTCTCTATTTTAGTTGTTATATTGGATTTGTCTATGTTGAAATGTGATTCTGACCTCTTTTTCTGCATGAGAGGAGGATGCTATTGGGTTTATTGGTTTTGGCTCGTTTTATAGGCCCAACACATTTGTATTAGGGTTGAGGGGTAATTTGGTATTTGTGTAAAACTACATATTATCTCTTTTGGTTGTAACCCTAATAGAGGGGGAAAAACTCTGAATAGTGGAGAACAAGAAGACGAGCTTTGTTCGTGGACGTAGGTGTGAAATCACCAAACCACATAAATCTGTATTCCCTTTTGTGTGGCTTGATTTGTTTGCTTGTTGATCGCACGCTTTCGCACACACGATCACAATAGATACAATGCTTGGATTGGGCAGGACTTGATAAAGTGTATTTATTTTCACAAACAGACCTGGAGTATTACATACAAAATGAATATCAGTGGGGTCAGTACATACTGCATAGGGTGCACATGGTATCTTTTGTATGTACTGTCTGATTTTCGGGTTGAAAATGGCACACATACTAGTTCCACTGATTTCATATCTAAAGACCCATACACTTGATGCAGATAACCATGTTTGATGTGCATATGTTCCATGGGGAGCAAAGTTGCCAAACATTCAAAGAGAATGCTTGAATAGCCAATTTTGTCTAAAGATTGAATATATGGCCACTTTGTCTAAAGATTGCACCAGTTCACCAAACAGATACCATTAATCCTTTAAGGAGAATGCTTGATAGCCAATATCATCTCTCTTAAGTTCATCTTTGCTTGAGCCCTTACATAAGCCTAGTGACCATTTTGAATTGTAAATTAACCAGCCTTTCTTTTTTATATCCCCCTTGACTGGTCCCCTTGATTGGTAACATGACTAAATCTGTAGTCACTTACTTTGTAACTAGAATGAAGAGCACATCCAAATGGCTATCCCATTTAGAATGCAACACATAGAGCAATTAACTGAAAAATTATAGATTTTAAGTTCATAATATGGACTTTGAAAGCCCCAAATTTGAGCCAAAAAATCCCTCAGAAACTGGGATAAATAGTGCCCTAAACAGGGGTACTCAACAAGGTTTCTGCAGGTTTATGTTAACAAAGTTGAAAAGGTGCCCGAGTTGAAAACATCGCAGACATGATTGTAATTAATTGAAAAATAGTAGATTTTAAGTTCATAATATGGACTTTGAAAGCCCCAAATTTGAGCCAAAAATCCCTCGGGAAGTGGGCTAAACAGTGCCTTAAACAGGGGTTACTCAGCAAGGTTTCTGCATATTTGTGTTAACGGAGTTGAAAAAGTGCCTGAGTTGAAAACATTGCAAACATGATTGTAATTAACTGAAAAGTTGCACATTTTAAGTTCATAATATGGACTTTGAGTTCCCCAAATTTCAACCAAAAAATCTCTTGAGAAGTGGACTAAATAGTGCCCTGAACAGGGATACTCATCAAGGTTTCTGCAGATTTGTGTTAACCGAGTTTAAAAAGTGTGCGAGTTGAAAACATCGCAGACGTGATTATATCGAGTTGAAAATTACCAGATTTTGAGTTCATAATATGGAATTTGAGAGCCCCAAATTTCATCGAAAAAATCCTTCGGGAAGTGGGTTAATCAGTGCCCCAAACAAGAGTACCCAGCAAGGTTGTAGCAGGTTCAGCCCAACTATATTGGAAAAGTGCGTGAATTGAAAACATCACAAACGTGATTGTATCAAGTTGAAAAATAGAGAAAATATTTATGCATTGAAAAGCATTTTTCTAAACGAGAGGAACAAAGTGAAAAAAATTATGGATAATGGAGAAAAACGTAGGTGAACTACTCAAATTTGTGTAATTCTGCATAAAACCACCATGCTTAAAAATTGGCACATATATGATGATCACCAGATTGTGGGCTGTTACTAAATCGAGTAAAATCAAAAGTAATAAAATGTCTAACAATTCTAATATAGAATCCTATAATTTTGCATCACTATCTTGAAGGTTGTTGATACAGCGGAAGCACGAACTATAAGAGCTGGCTGCTACAAACACGATAAGGACAGTGTCGGCATGAAGCATGCAATGGTGTGGAGATTTGTGACTGTTTACGAGAGATCAGTCATGTATAATTTAATCTTCAAGATCCAAGGGCAAGGATGAACACCCTGAATGTAGAAGATGATGATAGAGAATTGTAGATCTAGTGGAAGGAAGATAATTTTTTGAAAGTAGTGCCAACTAATATATCTCATGTCTATATATAGCCCTTTGGCTAATGGGTGATAAGATCTCTATTCAAATTGAGTTGAGAGATGATTAAGATAAAGTATTAGATCAATCTATCTCAATTTGAATTTGAATGTGTATATGATAAAGAGATAAAGAGTTAGATAAAACACGATTGATACTTATCCATACCACCATGAGACTCCTTGTCAGGGGTGTATCTTTGTAAGTGGGTCCAGCCACATGTAAACACAAGTGGGCCCCATCACAAATGCCAACATATCTAATGCTCCCCCTTATGCAACATCAGTTACACGTAGTTGATTTTTGAAGCAAAAGAGCTTTTCACATGGAAGTGTTGTTAAGAGTTGATTGAACAAAGCATCAATTCAGTCAGTTCATCTGAAATAACTTTTCTAATGCAGTGGTTTCGGGATTCAGTATGTTATTTGCCTATGAAAGACATAATTCTTTGCCATTAAAAGTTTTTACCTCTGTCGCAATACATTTCAGTCAACATTAATAAATCTTGAAGGACTCTTCTCATCCTCATACCTTACAAGCACTTGATGGCGCAGCAACATATATATTTAGGCTTCCTATAAAGTCTGGAAGCTCTAAGTGTTGTGTATTACCCTAGTTAATTACATTGTGGGTCAATTAAGTTCATTTAAAAGCCAAATAAGTCCGGTTTAATGTTAGAAACGTGTGTGCAAAGTTTTGTCGAGATTCGAGTTCGTTAGGCCATTGTTGGGGGGTAGTTCGCAATTTCGAAAAGTTCAAGGGACTTTTTTGTAGTTTCAGATTTTCTAGATTTTGACACTCTTAGGTAGATGTTTTAATTCCATAAACTTTTATCGTATGTGTCATCTCAATTCAGAACCTCGATCATCATCAAATATGGACCCAAACTTCATTTGACTCAAACCCATAATTATCGAGAATGTAATTTTCCAAAGTCTCATCTCTATCCCATTTTATGTGAACCGACCCAAACCCATATTTATCAAGAAATGGCCAAGCAATGCCTAATGGCCGTGGTGCCTGACGAAGCATAACCATCTCAGATACACATGGTCGAGCTAGAAGCAGAACTAGAGTCTGTTGGCTGAAATCCAGAGCAGAAGAGCATCAAAGATCTGACCGAAGTCAGGATCGATCACTCCGACCCCGAACGATACTTCTTACTTGGGAGCCAGCTCCCTGAAGCCGAGAGAACCAAGCTGCTTAACTTCTTGTTACAAAACAAGGAAGTTTTCGCCTGGACGCCTTATGAAATGCTTGGCATCGACCCCGAGATCATATGCAACAGACTGAACGTGAACCCCAGGCACAAGCCAGTGGTTCAGAAAGCTCGCAGAATGGGGGTCCCTCAAACAAAAGCCGTGATCGAAGAGGTCGACAAGCTGCTAAAGGCCCAGGCTATCAAAGAAGTACATTACCCGGAATGGCTGGCCAACACAATGGTGGTCAAGAAGAAAAATGGAAAGTGGAGGGTTTGTGTGGACTTCACCAACCTCAACAAAGCATGCCCAAAAGACAGCTTTCCACTCCCGAAGATTGACCAGCTATTTGACACCACCTTAGGACACGATAGGATGAGCTTCCTCGACACTTATCGAGAATCCACCAGATTCCGATGTATGGACTTAACGAAAAAAAGACCACATTCATAACACCCAGAGGCATTTACTGTTACAAGGTGATGCCATTTGGGTTAAAAAATGCAAGGGTCACTTACCAAAGATTGGTGACGAAAATGTTTCAAGCCCAGCTCCACAGAACTATGGAGGTTTACATTGATGATATGGTTGTCAAGTCTAGAAGGTCACATGACCACTTGGCCGACCTGAGTCAAACATTCGCCATCCTCAAAGAATTCTAGCTCAAATTGAACGCGTCCAAATGTGCTTTCGGCGTCGGCTCCGGAAAATTCCTGGGTAGCCTAATGACCAGAAGAGGAATCGAAGCCAATCCTGAACAGATCTCGGCAATACAGACGATTCAGAGTCCAAGCACGGCAAAGCAAGTCCAGAGGCTCACAGGGATGGCTGACGCGCTCAGTCGCTTCATCAGCCGAGCCTCAAACAAATGCTGCCCATTTTTTCAAATTCTGAAGAAGAGCTCGAAATTCCAGTGGACTCCGGAGTGCGACCAGGCCCTCCAAGAACTCAAGAATTACTTATCTTCACCAACCCTACTATCTACACCAAGGCAAGGCGAAACACTCTACTTGTACCTGGCTGTTTCGGAACATGCAGTAAGCTCGGTGCTTATCAGAGAAGAAGACAGGCTACAGAAGCCCATCTATTAGATGAGCAAGATCCTGCTTGATGCCGAGACCAGGTATCTGCCACTTGAGAAACTTGCGTTGGCACTCGTCAATGCCTCTTGCAAACTCTCTCATTACTTCTAGACATACACCATAGTGGCTGTTACAGAACATCCACTTAAATCCCTTTTCAGAAAAGCTGATTTCTCTGGAAGAATCTCAAGATGGGCCATCGAACTAGGGCAGTACGATATCCAATATCAACCCAGAACGACGATCAAAGCCCAAGTTTTGGCAGATTTCCTTGTAGAATTCGTTTCTCCTAGTTCGTCACCAAGCTATCTCGACACCGAACTGGGGGGCAATAAGGAAGAGGATGCTACAAATAAGGGTGAAAGAGTCACCGAAACCAAGCACGAACAATCTTAGAAGCAACTCCTCGACTCAGCTTGGAAGATCTTCGTTGACGGATCCTAGACATAAAAAAGGGCCAGCGCTGGCATTGTCCTCCAATCCCCAGAAGGCCTTGTCATCAAGCAAGCCTTAACGCTTGGCTACAAGGCATCTAATAACGAAGCTGACTATGAAGTGCTAATCGTGGGACTCGGCAGCGCTAAGGTCCTGGGGGCACAGCAGCTAATAGTCTTCAGCAACTCTCAATTAGTGACAACCAGCTCAGCGGGGACTACCAAGCTCGCGACGAAAGGATTGCAGTCTACTTATCTCACGCGAAGCAGCTCCTCTCCCAATTTCAAAGAGCCGAGGTCAAACAAATTAGCAGAGAATCTAACTCCTATGCAGACGCCCTTGCTAACCTGACCTCAGCTGTCGAGGCCGGGAAGAAAAGAAAGGTCGAGGTTGGGACACTGGAAACATCAAGTATAGAGCTCCTGTCACCGCGGCAAGTTTTGTGTGCTGAACTCGGTTCGAGCTGGATGGATTTTATCATCGCCTACCTGAAGAACGACCAACTTCCTGAGGACAAGATTGAGGCCCACAAAATCAAGCTGAAAGCAGCTCGATTTTAGCTGTCTCTAGGAGGCAAACTCTACAGAAACTCATACATCGGCTCGTACCTCCAATGCGTTCATCCAAGCAGGGTCGAAGATTTTCTCTATGAAATCCATGAAGGCATTTGCGGAAGCCATATTAGAGGTCGGTCACTAGCACACTGAGCGATCAGCCAAGGCTACTAGTGGCCATATATGCAAAAAGACGCCCGGCTCTATGCCAGAAAATGCAAGAAATGTCAGAAATTCTCACATACTCTCCATCTGCCGGCCCACGACCTCAGCGCGCTTTCCAACCCATGGCCCTTCGCCCAGTGGAGGCTGGACATTGTGCTTCTCCGTCGAGCCCCAGGGAGTAAAAGGTGGCTAATGGTGGCCATCAATTACTTCACTAAGTGGATAGAAGCCGAGGCATTATCCTCCATCACCAAGCAAGATACGAAGAACTTCGTGTGGAAAAATATCGTTACTAGATTTGGAGTTCCATGAGCTTTGGTCTCAGATAACGGGACCTAGTTTGACTCCAACTTCTTCATAAACTTCTACCAGGAGCTTGGTATCAAAAATTATTATTCGACTCCAGCCTACCCACAGAGCAATGGACAAGCTGAGATCTCGAAAAAAGTAGTGTTGGACGGACTCAAGAAGAGGCTGGACAGGGCTAAAGGAAGATGGGTAGAAGAACTGCCAAGTGTCCTTTGGGCATACAGGACTACCCCGAGGCGCTCCACTTCGGCCACGCCCTTCTCCTTGGCTTACGGAATGGAGGTCGTGATCCCTCTTGAGATCGATCTTCCGACTATGAGGTCGGATCTCTTCGACCAAGGGCAGAACAAAGTAAATTTGGCCAAAGAACTTGATTTGGCTGAGGAGCGAAGAGAGGCTGCAGCCATCCGCCTAGCTTCCTACTAGCAACAACTGGCCCGGGGATAGAATCGTAGAGTCAAGGAAAGGAAATTCTCTGTTGGAGAACTGGTCTTAAAGAAGACACTCCCAGTAGATAAGAATCTCAATGAAGGCAAACCCGCACCGAACTGGCACGGACCATTCAAAATGATGTTGGCCGCTGGGCAATCTACATATAGGCTTGAGGACATGGATGGAAGAGAGTTACCACGCCCATGGAATGTCGCGTACCTCAAGAAATATTATTTCTAAATTGTACTTAATCTATGGGATCAATAAAAGTTAATTCTTGTGGAAGAATGTGCTCTATTTTTTGCCAAGTTACGAAGAAAAGTCCTCAAACGGTTAAGGCACACCTTGTTACAAAGCTCGATGATTTCAGCTCGGTTACAGAACCAGCTGCTATTCAGGCTCGGTTACAGAACCAGCCATTGTTCAAGCTTGGTTAACGAACCAGCTCCAACTCGGTTACAGAACCAGCTGCTATTCAGACTCGATTACAGAACCAACCATCGTTCGAGCTCGGTTAACAAACTAGCTCCAGCTCGGTTACATAACCAGCTGTTATTCGGGTTCAATTACAGAATCAGCCATCATTCGAGCTCGATTAACGAACCAACTATAGCTTGGTTACTGAACCAGCCCTAACTTGGTTACTGAACCAGCCATCATCCCAGCTCGGTTATAGAACCCAGCGGATGCCTTAATTTGGTTAAAGAACCACTCATATGAGGTGTCAAAATTACCAATTCCATTGGCTCTCTTGAGGAGTTAAAGACGTTTTATTATGGTTAGTTTCCTCAAACTACAGGAACGTGTTAAAACCTGAATAAAACTTGACTATCAGACAGGTAAATTGAAAAAGAACAATCGTATTGATAAGATGAAGATGTACAAGCTTCATCATTACAAAAAAGAAAAAAGAGAAAAAATTACATTTCAGTTGTTGTGTCCCCGGTTGCCTTAGAGTTTCCAATCGGAGGAACATTAGGAGAAGAGACATCCAAAATAGCCCCACCAGGAGCCTCGGGCGGAGGAGGAAGAACTTCGGGGGGAGCCTCAACGGGTGGCACAGACGCAGTGGAAGTGAACTCAGGTGGGTTCCAATACATGGGGTGATCCTCAGAAAACCCCATCTCCTTGAGTATGGCCCGACAGCTGAGCTGAAATAGTTTCGAGCTCAGTTTTTTGATCTAGTCCACGTAGTTTTTCTCCGCATCCGCCACCTTCTCTAAGAAGGGGCCATCAATCTCGGCCTTGAATGAAGACATAAGATATGCCTTCTCTTTCTTCGCCAATTCAAGTTCGGCTTCGAGCTCGGCCGATCTCTTCCCCTTGACGTGCAACTCTCCCATCAGTCCGTGGATCTCCACTCTCAGCTTGGTGATGTCGGAAGCTGCCACATCCACCTGTGCATCAAGCTCCGCCCTCTTCGCCTCCGACACCTTCAACTCCCCGCGGCTCACCTGTAGAGCGGCCTCAAGCTTCTTCGTCTCCCCCTCCAGTTAGGAAACCTTGGAGTCCTCTTTAAGGGTTTTATCCAGGACTACTTGAAGCCTCTGGACACTCTGCAAACAGAAGCATATAAAGATCAGATTCAGGCACTCTTCGAAAACTTATAGAGGAATTGAGACTTGCCGCAAGCGAATGCTGCAGCGATGTCATCAGCAATTTCGCGTTCTCAGCTGCATTGTGCCTCTCCATGTCTTTGGGAAGGGCACGGGCTCTGCAAAGCGCAGCTATTACAACGAAGCTACTTGCCAACCGGTCTTCCACATTCAGTGGCCTCCCAGGCTCCAGCTGGAGGTCTGGCCTGAATGGGGTCGGCCAGATTGGCCGAGATCCTAGGGGCAGTCCAGGGCCCCACTCCTTCGAGCCCTTCACCCTGGGCCTCTCTTCAGGAGGAGGCCTCTCCCTAACATCTTCGGTGCTCTGCCACCAATCTTCTCTACTCGGGCCCTCCAGTCTAGCCCTCTTCCCGGACCGACCCCCTTCCCTCGTCTCGGCAGAACTCTGCCAAACTTCAGAGCTCGGGGGAACAAAGGGGTGGGGAGAGAAGCCCCGACAGCACTCAAGGACCCAGAAGCCTAGGTAGAGCCCTTTACAGAGACAGGAGGAGCTTGATCTCCAAAAATTGTTTCCTCCAGGTTCCTCGGTTTGTAAAAAGGCTGGCGCTTGTCCATGTCTTCCGAATTGGAGGGGGAGGAGCAAGCTTCAATTGCAAGGAACAGGTCTATGGTCTCCGTACCAGCGGCCAACGTGGAAGCCTCGGCTCCCAAAGCAACTCGATTTTCAGTCTCGGCCAAAGCCAGCACCACGTCTCCAGGGAGGCCTGATTTCCTTGTGTACGACTGATACTTCTACTCGTACCTAAGTAGAGAATGCGCAGCTCGATTCCGGTGACCTCGGTAGCTATAAATCTTACTTAGCCAAACCCCGTTCCTATTCCACCGGTCCAGATGCGCGTCTCACCTTCTTCTGAAGAGATCTGCCCAAAGGACAGAAAAAGTAAAAGGGGGTTATCCTGATGAAATGAGACGAATAGAACACAAGAACCCAAAGGGAGTCAGTGTTTACTCGGCGGGGTCCCAGGGAACCATAGGACTTGAACTCTCCTCGTCGTCTCGGATTCAGTCGCTCTGAACTCCCAGTTACCTGGGACAAACAGGTGATCGTCCCCAGCATATTTATTCGAGTCCTCACCGAACCCACCTTTATCGAGGAGGAAGAAACATTTCAGACGGATCAATATGATGAACACGAGTGGTGCGCAGATGACATCTACTAAGTCATCTTGACCAGCATATGAGAGCCCTAACTACTGGATATAGATTTTATTTTGATACACTTTTTGTAGAACTTGTGTAATTAAATTTTTGTCGTTCAGGCTTTAAACTTTAATCCAGATTGTACAAGTTTACTCTAATATTGTACAGTTAATTCTGTTTTGTTATGAATTGGCAAAAATTTACAATTTCGCCTTAGACTTCGATCCAGTGGACTATGATTGAGGGTCAAACGACTGTCTAATCA
This sequence comes from Camphora micrantha, assembly GCA_003546025.1. Classification (NCBI taxonomy): domain Eukaryota; kingdom Viridiplantae; phylum Streptophyta; class Magnoliopsida; order Laurales; family Lauraceae; genus Camphora; species Camphora micrantha. Next base: position 58,396,551 of record QPKB01000001.1, read on the forward strand.
TTTCTAAATTTTTGATTTGACAATTAATCTCACGTCCAACCCCGTAATTAAAATGGGGACTTGGCACTTCCGGTACAGCTAATACGGCGGTGGTTCTTTGCTTCTTCAAGGCCCACCAATTAACAGCTCCATATCCAATTTTGAAATCAAATCCAATTCAGTTTTATTTTCATCTACAGAACTTACCCAATTTTTGCAAGTATATCAGGCCAAATTGAAGTCAGTAATACGATAACACCAAATCCCATTGTGACTTGTTTCACATGCAAATCATAGAATTCTAGCTTTTGCTTACAACAAGATGATGCTTAGGTGGACACGGCATAAATCTTGATACTAAACTCATGAAAAAACTAATATCTGGATTGGTCAAATAAATCAATCACCTAATAATGCTTTTAAGAAAATAAAACCTTGCCATCAGTTCTACCACTTCTATCTTAATGGATTGATTTCTCATTTGCATTCATGTGAGGTGTTTCCTTGCATTTCATAACATAAGTATATTTTCCTTCAAACATGAAAAAATGTATCTCTTGTTTGATGAACCTCCATATGCAAAAAAAAAAAAAAAAAAAAAAAAGGTTAGAATTAAGACCATTGCATCAATCTTTTTTTTTTTTTTTTAGTCCCTCCATTTTCTTTTTCATTTGGCCTCCTACCCTTTGTACTAGTGTCAAGAAAGAGATGTTTATAAATTATTTCTAAATAATATATATATATATATATATATACTTTTTTCCCCTCTAATCATTATAAAATGAGATTAATTTTTATCTAATAATCCATACTAAAATCCTTGAAAATGTATTGCAAAGTAAATCATAAGATCCGTATATGATGTGGAGTTATGAAAACACCCTATGAGTTGAGATTATCTTAATTATTAGCTCGAATCGGCTTTTCTATCTCACAACTTTGAAATGGAGATGGGTTTTGTTTAGACAAGAGAGGTCACAGTGGTGGGGCCTAATTTTGACTGGAGCGAGATTTTTGTCACCACCAACACATATAAGCCATGCATTATATTGACCCAACAAAGTAAATGACTTGGGCTTGACTTGCACAGGTCAGGCTATACAAGTCCATCGAATTTGAGCCCCAGGGAGAGTTCTTTCAAGCAGTCTATCAACGACTACATAAATGGGCCCTGTGATGGAGGCACCCAATCTACAAAATCTTGGGCCAGGTCTATACATGGTGGGGCACATGCACATGATAGATGGGTTACATCTGATGGGTGATGGATAAAGGGGATGATTTAAAAAGGCATAGATTTGTCTTGGATAGAATAGATGATATTAGAAAACCAGTAGCGTTGAAGAGTCGATGGTAATGTGCCTCTTTTGACGGTCGTGACAACAAAAGAAAGTTGTGAATTCAAAGAAGATGGACGAGGGAAATGCTGTGGCAGCATCCTCCTCAGTACCAAGCAGCTTCATCCTCAGATCAGGGCTGCATCAGCTTGAAACTGGGTCAATAAAGCCTCATTGGATGGAAGTCTAAGAAAGCTGAACTTCTTATGGTGGTTTTGTTCTTTTTGAGTTTAATTTGTGGGTGTTTTTCTGACTTGTGTGTTTGGCTGTTTCTCTGTATCTCTGTTTGTTGGTTTTGTTGTGTCTTCAAAAAGAAAAAGATATGAGAGATGTATATGAGATGCTGTATATGAGATGCATCCAGCTGTCCATCACCCTCTGCGTGGATGTAGGTGACTCTTGTGCTGCAGCTGTTGAAAGGTTCATCATGTTGAAAGGGTCATCATGACGACGTAGATTTTTTTTATTATTAGACCCTCTAAGGTTTCTAAGCATGGGCGGCTTCACATTGATCTCAGGAGGGTCAATTGACCCCACCGAGATCTGAAAAAATATTTTAAAAATAAATTTTTTTATGTCATGAATTGAACCTATAGGAAGCTTTTGAACCCACTCAATTTTAGAGTTTCACCCCCACATTAGCTAATTTTACACATTTTCTTTATTAATGTGATAGTGAACAAAAGTCACCATAAAATACTCACAGCTAAAGTTAATGGGCCAACTGTATACCAAAATAAATAAAAAATTAATGGGCCCACATTGCTGACATGCGCTCTAGCACCGAGTTTTTAGAACTTAAAGAAATTTGTGACATTGCTAGAAAATTAGTGGAGTCAAAGAAGGATATGTATAATAATTGGTTTATTTACTTCTAAAATTGGCGTTGATTTTACCAATAGCGACTGCGACGGTAGAAAGAACTTTTTCAGCAATGGAGTATGTAAATAACATGTTGCATAACCGAATGGGAGATCAATAGATGAAAATGATATGGTTGCTAGTGCTGATAATAAAGGTATTATGCAACGATTTCAACACATGAAAACCTGTTAAGGGCAGCTGTAGGAGTTTATGTATTTGGATTTTCCTTTTGGATTAAGAACTATCAATAATAACGTATTAAATTTTCTTTTTTTTATTTTAGAATTTAATATTATCTTTGTCTGATTATCGGAAATAGATTAATTTGAGAATTTTATATTATATTTGTCGGATTATCGAAAGTAGATGACAGATGTTGATGAAGGGGAAAATAAATTTATTTGATTTGCGGAATATAAGTCTTTTGTTGACCCCACTGACTCGAATTCTTGGAGCCGCCACTGTTTCTAAGGATTGGTAAGTATTGATAAATAGGCCCCTAAATGTCCCCAAATTTTAGTATTCCTAACTAGAATGGAAAACCACCAAAAAGTTTGTGTTGAATTTTTATAAAAATAACAACTTTGCCCTTACATCAATTAAATAAAATTAATTATGTTTTTCCTCAATTTTTCCTTGGTCCCAACGGTCTCTCTCATAATATATTTAACTCTCTCGTGCAAATGAAGTCCAATTATGTATTTTGAAACTTTCATCGATCCAATGGTGGGTCGTGAGTGGATTGGATCAATTATAACCAATTATAAATATAGATATTGGTTGTTATTATGATTGATTTGGAGTTAATGAAACGAATCATGTATTGATAAAAATGGATTTATTAAGAGTTATTCTCTCTCACTAAATATGACTGTTAATGTTACAAGCTCTAGAGAGACATGCACAATCTGTTAAAATTATGTTTATAGAGATAAAGAGATTGACAAACGCATTACTTCATTCTAAAAACATATTAGTGGTTGGAAAGTTATTGATTTTGGGGACACGAAAGGTATTAAAATAAAAAATGAAGAATCTATTTACAAATACTAAAATCACACGTCGAAAATCTCGAATAACCTAAAATAAATTTATTTCCTTCTAGAAAAAGAAAAGAAAATCCAAATAAGTCTTTAAGTTTTTGCCTTATTTCAAAAAAGGACAAGTTCCAAGACTTTTCAAATCCGTCCCTAAGTTTTCCACAAAGTTTTCAATTAAAGACATTCGTCCATTTATAGCTCTTTTTTTTTTGCAACTGCTTCCCATAATTCTTCGAAATACCCAAATCACCCTTCATTGAAATAAAACTCTCCTTCACTTTCTCTATATTCTCCAAATTTCCTTTCATCGGCATCGTCACAATAATCAAGGACAACCCAATGTCTCCTTAGCGACCCATTGCATGTAGTGGTTGCCAAAACTATGTCATGGCTGGGCCTGTCAATAGAATGCGTTGAAACGAGTACCCCGGCCCGGCCCAAGCTAGAAAATACGAGGCTTTTAAAAAAAATTGAGTGGACAATATTTTTAAAGCCCAGCTAAAAATGGGACTGGGATTGGGCAGAAATAGCCCAGCTCGTTCAGGTCCGGCTCAGCCCGCTGCAAGATCAACATACTAATTATTTTATAGATTACTGAAACTGCCCTCACTAACAGCAAAAAATAGTTAATTAGGAGGGGCAGTTTGGTAACTCCGCCCTCCCCTCTTATAAAACACATACCCCCAAGTCCCAGGCTCCCACGAAAAAGTTTTTAACTCCATCATCTTGCTTGTTGCGTTGCATTGTCGGTCCTAAGTCCGAAAAAAGGAGGAGTGTTTAAAGTCCAGTTCACACCGGGTGTCTGGTGACAATAAGAGTAATTAGAGAATGTTTTGCTTATGTTAAGGATCGGGCTAAGCCCAGGCCCGGCCTTGTCCCAACCCGGGCCCGTATGGGAAGGGATTTGATGTAGGCCCGTTCAATTTAAGGTCGGGTCGGGACTGGACAACCTCAGATAGATCCGTCCAATTTTCGGGATGGGATTGGATAACCCAAGCCTAATCCCAGTCCCAGCCCGTCCCATTGACAGGCGTAGTCATTGCCTTAAATGAAGGATAATTTTGATATTTAAAAAAAAATGAAGAAAGAAGTTGTCAAGTCGCGTGTCCTTATTTTAAATTATATTGTAAAATTCAAGGGCTAATTTGAATTGTTTTGAAATTTGTGTTCTTTTTTAAATAAGGTAAAAGTTTAAGGAATTATTTGAAATTTTCCCAAAGAAAAACGTTGGCTACTTTTTAAAGAAAGAGGAGGAAGAATTATAAAAGAGCAGCAGTTTGACCGTCAACCCATCATAGTTGTTGGTCGTGTAGAAAGATGAGCTAGCTGCAGAAAAAAATAATATATAATAGACGACCACACTGTTCCGTACACTCATCCACATACTTTGCATACTTGGTCTCATGAGTCCTGCTGGTCAATGGCTTCTTAGTTCTTATGGTTTTTTTTCCTAACCCAATGTCGCAATTCCAATGAGTTGTTGACTAGTTGGCCCTAACATTTAAAGTTTTCTATTTGGACCCGGAGACACGAAATGTGATGACCAGTAGTCGGTCCCATGCCATTTTCTGGTCTTTAGAGTTTATATCAAATTCTAATTTTCCAAGTGTTATTATGATTTGGAGCATCTTTCAAACAAGACAGAGACAACATAGGGGATTATTCTTTTATTAGTATTCCTGATGGGCCTCTGTAATGCTGGAAATTTATAGAGATGATGTGATGATGTGATGACTTGTCTCTTAGAAATTTTGAATAGTGCATGCAGTCTTTTCGTTTTTTTGTAGATGCTCCACCTAATCCGAGGATTCAAGAATTTCATTTGAGATGACTAAGTTTTCAAATTAATCAAACACGGATTCTCTGAATTTTAATAAAGAAATGGGCCCTCGGCTACTTATATCTTATTAGACCCTTCAATAGGGCATTTTTGGAAATCCATCAAACAAAGAGGCCTTCTAATGCCGTACAAGAGGGGAAAAACATCAGTTTAGTAGTTGTCCAGCTCTTGTCGGACTAGTAGACTTAAACTAGCTATCCACATCAGAGATTCGCTATGAATGGTCCATATTTTATATTTAAGAACCACTCTTAATTTGGAAAGCAAAACGCCTGTGAGGCATTCAATAGGTAGTCATTACTAGTCACAGTCATCTATGGATCTGGCTTAGAGAAATCTTGATCAGTTGAAGAGTGGACCTCCACATTGGAGCTCACCCATTGAAATTTCAACCATTTAAAATAAATGTTCTCCTTGTATGTGGAAATCACTACAATGGAGTTGATTCCATCGCGTTGATCATTTGATTAACACATTATTAGTTTATATTCATAACCACGTTATTAATCAATGGTCAATCTTAATTAAGGTGAGAATCTTATTCATAACTTCTATTGTAATAAAATTTGAGGATATCTATATCATATATGAGAGGATCATTCATTTTGAACGGCTCAAATATGCAATAGGCACGCCTATTTTAGAGCTCCACTTCGACTCAAGATTTATATTATAGCCTTTAGAGGCCATTTCTTTGATGTAAATACTTCACATGCATAAATAATCACTAGCAAAACATGCCCGCATTAAGTAAGTATGAAAGTTATGATAGAAATAATTAATTGACAAAAAATTAGGACAAAAGTTAATGATTCAAGATTTTTTAAATATATTACTTGAATGCATTAGCCAGTAAATCATGTAATGGAAAGTTCTCAAATTTAATTACAACAACCCTAGGTTAGAGAATTATGATAAATAAATTACTGGGCAAAAAAACTCTACCCTTGATCTTCATCGTCATTTCTTCGAAGATAAGGATGCTAAGAACTCAAATATTTTCTTCTTATGTAGAAGAAGACAAGCGAGTTTTCAAATGCAAAGCAGTTACATGTAGTTATATGAGCGGTCACATAAGATATGGTTATATAAAATGGAAGAACAGTTATATTGTTGCATGAAAAGATAAAAGTGGACGCGGAGTGAGATAAGAATGGATGAGTTGGTAAGTGGAGAGAGAATATGAAAATTTTAAAATAAAGTAATAAAACCGCCAGTCAAAATTAAGTATTTATGCAGCCTCTACTAACGCCTCGATGTTTTGGTAGGAATGATTGACTAAAGAAATTTAAAACTCCAAGGACAACTTGTGAGACACAATAACGTGTGTAAATAAAGCTTTTTTCACACCAGGTTTTCATACTAAACAAGAATGAAACACTTTCGCATCTTCCACCTACAAAAAGGCATCAACATAAGCTTCACACTATTCATTCTATAGTCTTTTATCCCTATGGGTCCCATATTTATAATCCATACAAATCAATTCATTTTTTGAATTAATTAATACAAATATCTTTCAATATATTATTTTGAATATTCAAAGATTTTGAGAATGATGATTTTATATAACAAGATAATGAGATTTACACACACACACACACACATATATATATATATATACTATTTTGCATTTGCAACATTTAATTAAGTAATAAATTTTATTATTATTTTTTTGCATCTGAATTAAGTAATAACATTTACTTGGGTAGAAATAATACCAATTTTCCCACGCGTGCGTAAAAACTCCAACGACCCCATGATCCGGACTAGTCGTTAGTCACTCCAATCAATGTCACAAGTCGCTCGCGTTGAGTATGCGTTTTTTTCCACACACACACAAGAAAGACTGGAATGAATGAATGCGAGAATCTGTCAAGTGGATGCCGGGTCTCGTGCTCTCTGTACGTGAGCCAGACTTCACGGCAATGGCATACGCGCTCTGTAAATCGCTGTCGCAACAACAAGAGTCTCCTATGCATCCATCCTCAAGGGCGGACCAGGTACAATTGCGCGGGTGCGATCTTACCCATTAAATCACGGTACACTTTAAAAAATTTCAAAAAAAAAAAAAGGTCCACTCCCAAAATCCTCATCAAAATCGTCGGTTTGTCCTCAAAACCAAACTGCTTATTAAAATTCACACCACTCAAATAAAAATTTTGAATCCGCCGCTGTCCATCCACGTACTGTAGAGACCCAAGTGATCGATGCATTGCATGGATGATTCATTGTCAGATTATAATATATCCCATGCCGACTCAACTGTCCCTCGTCCACACTTTGAATAATAGAAGGACCCATGATGAAAGCACGTGCTGAGGGCTTCCATATTATATGCATCCAATTGTCAATTATTCACCTTTTTTAACTGCCTCCTTGTTTGGAGCTTTCATGGGTAGCCCTGTATCATTTATAAAGCCTTATAAATTTCTTGTCTATAAATTCTCCAGATGCTGTGTCTCTAAGTGGGATGCTGGAATGGCCGAGGTTAATTAGCATTCCAGATTCTGGACATCTGATCATTCTATGTGAAAAAATATCATTTGGAATGCCGGGTTAAAAGATTCTCCTAAATCAAATGAGTTGTTTGAAATTTCAGTTAGATAGTACTGAAGAATTTGCAGTAATTATACGACAGGAAAAGTCTCTTATAAAATGCTTATAACCAAACATGCCTTTAGTCTTTTTCGTGATAGAAGTGCACACAACACCGGCAGAAGTGGGACAGTGGTCAAGTGGATAGATGTGGAGGATAATGCGAAATTTATGTGTTTTGGATTAAAATAACCTTGTAAATACATTGTATTTTTTAAAAGGTGGGCCCAATTACCAAAATTGCTAAAGCGGGGTCCCAATTACCTCGTGAAATAAAAGGTTTTCTAATATAATTTTATCAAACAAACTAATTATATATTAGAACTTAAAAAACCATTTCCAATATTGGGTCAGACTTGACTTTTTGTCAAAAAACAGAAAAGATTATTCTTGAATAAATGTACCTTAGGCTTTTATAAAAACATAGGTTGTCCTCTCAAAAACAAATAAGTACCCTTGTAGAAAACTGGTCAGAAACCCCCTCTAAGATTTGATAACCAAGAACTGCTACTTGGACGGAATTTTGGGACCGATCTTTGGACAGGTCCCAAAGTTCCAATCCAAATATCAGATGGATTGGAACTTTGGGACAGGTCCAAAGATCGGTCCCAAATTCCGTCCAAGTAGAATTTTTCTTGATAACCAAGCTGGACCAAAGTTAGCTCTTAAAATTCTTTTCTAAGTTGTGGAGAGCCCAGTTAGGGGCATAGAATGAGTGTAATAAAATATACTGAAAATATGACATATACCCCTCTGATAATATCATCATAACTCTTCATTTATTGTGGCTCAATTTGTTGGTTGGATGCCTGGTAAGCTGCAATGAGTAGCAATTCACAATTGCAGTTGGGCTCCTGTAAGGCATTTATTATAGGGTTACTACTTACTACATTGCTTTTCTTGAATATTTTTGTGATGGACACTTGACAGTGGAGGCCACTTCTGACTGCCCCTGATCACTTGATGTACTTGTTAGTTATTTTATAAGCAAATCTAAGTGAAAAAAAAAATAGAGGAGGAAATTTGACAAATTGGTGATTAACTAAAGATAAATCCAGCTGTCTTTGAATGGCTGATGTCGATTGACTAACTGACAGGATTAGTCAAAGAGTTCTATTGTCCATGCAAAAGGAAATTGCAGAGAAGGGAACTAATCTCATCTTCTTTGACCATTCTCTCTCTCTCTCTCTCTCTCTCTCTAAATTTTCAAATCACCCTATTCAAGTTCTTGAGGTTGAAATCTTCAAACACCTCGTGCTTCGACTTTATAACTCCACTTCCTTTCTTTCCAGTCGGAAACTAGCCAATATTTTCCATTCATATTGTCTTTTATCAAGCTAAAGATCAAAAGGTGTTCTGTTGGCTTCTTTCCTGGTATTTGCCAAGCTATTACTTTTCACTGCCAAACGTTTCCATGGCCTTTTTCTCCTTTCAAAGTTTTTATTTTTATTTTTTTCCATTCTTTATCTGATTACGTTTTAGAAGTTGCAGTAGACTAATTTGAATGCTCCTTTTTCTCTTTATGGACTGATTTGAAAGACCCAACTTGGATTTTGTTATAAATATCAGGGAATTGGTCAGAAAGGTGGATCAGGAGTAGTTTCAAGTTAAAAAAGTTCCTAGCTTTTTTTGGGTTTTGCTCTGGTGACCGGTTGGAATTTGTTGGTAAGAGTCCTCTCTATCTATCTATCTATCTATCTGTCTGTCTGTTTTTGTTAATTGAACTTTGTTGTCTAATTTAGGAACTTTTAGTTTGTCTTGTTGGGTTTTATTTCCTACTTTGATTTGATGTACTGGTTGTCGGTTTTGGTTCATATATGCTGTTTGAAGTGAGACGATTGTTACTCTGATTATTGTTTGTTTCATTTTTAGTGTTTGTCCATCATCCCAATGGTCTGTTTGATGGGAGATTATTTCCCCCACTCTTAATATTCTTTCATGTAGTGTAGAATCATGAGCTAATTCTTTTCATCATAGAGGTTTGAAACTTTCTGGGTTTTTCATTTTGATTAAAATATATTAGTTGAATACTACGTCCACTAATCTAATTTTAAGCAATAAAGGCTAATCTTTTTCAACAAATTTGATGCTTCATCAGAAAAGAAAGGGAAAGAAAGGGTCTTCTCATTTACTGACTAATCTAATTATAAAAAACAAGATGGGTGGGTGGAATAGGAGACTGACTATCCACAAAATAAAATTAGTGAGTAATCACATATTTACTTTATAAAAAAAGTTTCAGGAGTAGACTGATTTACCTGGTGCAGGTGTGTTGTGGGGTGGTGCATTCACGCCTAGGGGATTAGTCCTATTAGGTCAAATACCACGGGGATACCCTTATCATCGGAAAAAATCGCATATTTACTTTATTTGGAAATTAGAGGCATGTTATTCCAGTTGGCAGTCATTTAAAATCATAATTCTGTTCATCATCTATGTAAATTACCCAACTTCAATTAGGCTTGCAATGCTTACATTTATTCGTCAATAGAAACTCAACCTTTAAAAAAAACTCACAATTATTTTGTTGTGTTTGGCAGATTAATCATTTTAGCTGAGGAGCCCCCTTGCTTCATGGGTTTGTCTTTTTCCTCACTTTTATCACCTTGGAAAGAATTGTTGAGAAGGAAATTATTGGATTCATATATAGTAGGGGCTCTCTTATCGAGTTCCTTCAGGTTCAGTGGAACAGATGCAGAAATGAACTTGGTGACATCAAGTAGTTATAAGGCTAAGGATTGTGAAAGGAAGTTGAAGTCAAATGGGTGTGGTAAAATTACCATTGAACATTCACTAAGCTTCAAGAACTGGGAACCTGAAATGGCTGTTTCGATCAAGATGAATGAAGATGTAGGCATTGTAAAATCAGAATTAGTTACCATTAATCGTACTGATAGTGAAGAAGTCCTCAAATCAAAGCCGGCTAGTTGCTTTCCGGTATCTACTTCACCGATGCCTATGAGTGAGCGTGATGCTGCTGCAGTTAAGCTGCAGAAGGTCTACAAGAGTTACCGCACCCGAAGAAATCTTGCTGATTGTGCGGTTGTGATTGAGGAGCTTTGGTTAGTATCTTAAATCTCTATTCCCTAAATTGTTATTTAAGGCCAATTCAGCATCGGCTATTTTACTCTAGAACACACCATTATGGTAGTTTAATTGGTTTACTCTTTGTTGAAACAGGTGGAAAGCATTAGACTCTGCAGCTCTGGAACAGAGCTCCGTGTTATTTTTTAATATAAAAAAGCCACAGACTGCTGTAACACGATGGGCGCGGGCAAAAACAAGGGTTGCTAAGGTATTTACTGTACATTAGTACAACATGATATCGGCATGAAGTCTGTAAATGGAAAATTACACAGACCTGCATTTTAAAACGAAAATTGTAGAACCTTTGACCTGTCTTCTTGTAATACATGTATGTCAAGTCTCAACCCAGATAATAGAATTCATGGGATATAAATAGAGCTTGGCACAAAATCTGTAATGAGTGGATGGTCTTTTCCTGTTGGCTGCTGATAATTCCTTAGTAGCTGTTAATATGATGATCACCAATTAGGCACTTTGGATTATCCAATCAGCATATATTGGCTAAACTCCATCCCGTGATGTTATAATAGGCTCTATTTGTTTCTTCCACCATATTCATTATGACTTTTTTTTTTTTTTTACTTCTCTTCTTGTTGTATGATTCAATGCTTTCTATTTCTTCAGGTTGGGAAAGGTCTTTCCAAAGATGAGAAAGCCCGAAAGCTTGCCTTGCAACACTGGCTCGAAGCTGTAAGCTGCCATCCTCTACTAATATTTCACTTGTGTTAATGTGGAAGTTATTCTCATAATTGTCCATGTCATTGGCGTTGCCATCTTCTATGTAAGCATAAAAACAGATTCAGGGGAGAATTATGGAAAAATTGGTTTTTGGAGTTTGGCTGTTCTCATAATTTTCAATCTCTCTTTGATAATGATCAACCTATAAATCAGTAGAGTGAAAAATTGGTTTCTGGGGATGGTTGGTAGTTTTTAATTACAAGCTAACTAAATGAAAGTGAGATGTTCATTATGTTATATAAGCATTCTCATCTTCTCCATCATTTCCCTACAGATTGACCCACGCCATCGCTATGGACACAATCTGCATCTCTACTATGATGTTTGGTTCGACAGTAAGAGCACCCAACCTTTCTTCTACTGGTCAGTATATCTTACTAGCTTTTCTTTCTTCCTAGACAACTTTGTAGTGCCAAAGCTTATCCTTCTTTTTTCTCCTCTTGGTTGGTAAAATGAAGGTTGGATGTGGGGGATGGCAAGGAAGTGAATCTTGAGCGGTCTCCAAGGAGTGTTCTGAATCGCCAATGCATTAAATATCTTGGATCAGTAAGTTGCAGCCATCATATTAGTAGCACTTTTATTCTCGTACCCTGGTCTATTAGCACCTTGCTACACCTAACCTATGATGCATGGATACGGCAAGGACACGCCGTAGACACGGCAGGGATACGGATTTTACACATAAACTTTAAATGAAGTATCGGATACGATACGACACGATACGTTGCCCATTTTGAAGTATCCGTGCATCATAGCACCTAACACATGCATAGTACATTTAAATGCATAAACACTTGTGCACATGTGAGCGCATTTTGTGTGGGTACATGTAGGTTGATGTGTGAAACTCATGTCTGTTTCATCGTTTCTTTTTGCAGAAAGAGAGAGAGGCATATGAAGTCATTGTAGACAGTGGGATGCTTGTCTACAGACAAAGTGGAATGGCTGTAAACACATTGGAAGGTTCTAAGTGGATATTTGTTCTCAGCACATCCCGGGAATTATATGTGGGACAGGTGCACATTAAACTAAGTATTTTGTATTTTGTATTAGATTTCAGTGAGAATGTAGCAAGTTCAAAATTCAAGAATATGAAAACAAAAAAACTAATTTCATTTTTCATGGGCAGTTTTAAATCAATTGTTTCTAAAAATTTTTGTTGATCTTGTGTGCAGAAGAAAAAAGGTACCTTTCAGCACTCAAGTTTTCTTTCTGGAGGAGCCACAACAGCAGCTGGAAGATTGGTTGCTGAAAATGGTGTTCTCAAGGTATGCATACTTCATATATTGTATTTACATGGCCTAATTTAGCTTAAAGAGATTTTTTTTTTTTTTCATGCGTAGTTGGCTGTTTGTTTTATATAAGATTTTGGTATTTATTTAGCTATTGTGATGATAATAACATTTTTTATTATTAAATTTTTTCAGGCTATATGGCCGTACAGTGGTCACTATCTCCCTACAGAGGAAAACTTCAAGGAGTTCATTAGCTTCCTTGAAGAACATAATGTGGACCTCACCAATGTCAAGGTGCTCTTTTACCCTCTGTTTTCATTAGAGTACATGCAATGGCTACTGTCTTATAGAAGGGATGATCCACACAAAAGATGATGAATCCATTCCCCATCATGGTACGAATTCAAATTGGAAATGAGAAGTGGGCTATCCGGATCATAAAATGTCAAGAAACGTGTGACCCACTTCTCTTTAGCCAGATTTGGGACGACAGAGATAAAAATAAGATTCAACTACATTGAATTATTTCCTGCTATAGGCTGCCTTTCTATGTTCACATCACCAACTAAAGTTGAGTAAATTTTATAGTAACATTGTTGATGTTTGTTGCTTCTCTTTCCAGAGGTGTGCAGCAGATGATGACAGCCCACCAGGCACAGCATATGATGAGCATCATCAAGAGGAGGCATCGGTGCGTCCAACTTCATCTGTTATGGTGGAGGATGCAGCATCTAAAGAGACCGACAATGCAGCAGAGGTCACAGACATTGGTGGTGTCAATATGGAGGCACCTGCATTCCGCTTGGGCAAAGCTGTGTCATGCAAGTGGTCTACTGGAACTGGGCCTCGTATTGGAATTGTAAGGGACTACCCCACAGAGCTACAATCCAGGGCACTTGAACAAGTAAACCTTTCACCAAGGGTCACGCCCGGAGCCTTTGGAAAATGTGGACCCATCCCATCCCCGCGTCCGAGTCCAAAGGTCAGGCTCTCTCCAAGGCTTGCTTACATGGGCCTCCCTAGCCCTAAACATGCTGTTCCAAGGCTTGCTTACATGGGCCTCCCTAGCCCTAAACAAGCTGTTCCAAGTTCCAAATAGACATCTGTATGCCAATTTACTCATTGGCAAAGGTGTCCACAGCAATGTTTTGATCCAACATGTTCTTAGGTGACCTGAGGACCACTATGAGAAGCCAGAGGCAGTGGTTCCCTGATTTGATAGGGATGCAACTGATATGAGCAGAGGCTTGAAGCAACTAACCTTTGAATTTCAATTAATGAATAATTCTTTCTTTCTTTTTTTGTAAGAAATAATGATAGATGTAATGTGGAGAAATTTAATGAAGCAAATCATGGTTCTTTCCTTCTTCCATTATTGGTCAATTAAGCTTCTGCAAATGCAATGGACTTATATATGCAGTTAAAGTATTACTCAACAGGACTCTGGTTTTGATCCTGCATCCCCACAAACCTTTGTGAAAATTATTTCACTGCACATGTTGAATTGATACTGTTACAGTATTTTACCATGGGGACTTTTCCAAGAATACTAAATCATTGACTTGGTCAAACATCCATGTAAATCAGACTGAAATTCAGAAAGAGTAATGTAAGTTTATGAATTATGGAGGTCCTGTTAGGTTTTTTGGGTCACTAGTGTAAATACAACCATCAAGGACAAATTTATAGTTATCTAATACTTAAACACAATATTATGAAAAGCCGAAGTTAGCTTAAGATACGATAACAACCTTACTTGAACAAAATTCGTTCAATAGGCTTGTACTTTTGTATCCTTAAGATCTCATTATATTAATGATCTGAATCTTAGATTGTGAGGTTTGCTTCACTATCGATGAGGATCAAGATCCCAACTCATTACTGAATTAATCCCGAACTAGAGTCTTGTTGATCATCCAATAATGCAACTCATCAAGAATCACAGGAATCCAGAATGCAGATTATAGGTGGGAGGTAGATCTAGTAACCCTCCTCCACAATCTCTGTCATGTTGCTTGTTAGCACTTATAAAGGATATCTTTTTCCTTAACTTGGTTTTTCTCTCTGAATCTAGAACATGCTAAAAATCTAAAATCAATGAATTCTATGATCATCACGTGCAGAAAGTCCTACCAGATAAAGAGTTGGTTGGACAGCAAGATATTCATCCACACCATATATGCATTGTACCAGTTGTAAATTGTCAGAGTTGTGCACCTTCTCTATTTGGTGTACAAGTCATTGCCAAATAGATAGGTAAGAAGGCTTTCCCCTGCAGTTGCAGGTGTACAAAAAATGGTTTGAGGTTGCAAGTACCCGCAAACCATATGAAATTTCTATTCCTGATTTAATCTAAACTAAAGCCAACCGAAACTAACTTAACTGCTTTCCAAAAATCAAGGGCCTCCTGGCCCCTTTATAAATGTGATTTAACCCTTTCTTTCTATCATTGGTTTATAAGAATCTAACCTGGTTTAGACGTTTAGTGTTTTTTTTTTCTGAAACAGTAACAAAAGATTTCATTAAAATAGAAGCCGATAAAGGTAGTGGGTCAACACAAACCCAAGTCGGAACCAGCACTGTCAGTTCATGGCTACACCAAATGCTGGTCATTATGAGGCTATGAAAAGAATTCTGCGTTATATCAAAGGGACAATAAATTATGGACTTCGAATTATTGCTCTATCTTCTCTACATCTCTCTAGTTCTTTTGATGATGACTGGGCTGGTTGCCCGCTGACTCGGCGCTCCACTACAGGTTATTTGTGTGTATCTTGGTGCTAATTGCATCTCTTGGGCGGCTAAGAAACAACCAACTGTGGCTCGGTCCAGTACTAAAGCAGAATATAGAGCTCTTGCCACCACTGCAACAGAGCTGACTTCGATTTGCTACATATTAAGGGATATAGGCCTCTATCTCAAGAGACCTTCTATTCTTTTCTGTGATAATATGAGTGCACTCTATCTCACAGTTAATCCAATGATACATGCTCGAACAAAGCATATTGAGATCGACTATCATTTTGTTCGTGAAAAAGTCGTGATTAGTGCATTTGTGACACACTTTGTTTCTTCTGTCGATCAACTCGCTGATGTATTCACAAAACCACTCACCAAAGATGCGTTTTATCATCTCAGGGACAAGCTAAATGTTGGACCTCCTCCACCCTTTAGCTTGAGGGGGAGTGATAAAGGTAGTGGGTCAACACAAACCCAAGTCGGAACCAGCACTGACCCATATCAGAATCAACCAGATAATGCTCAGTCAAATAGATGCTCAATCAAATGCAAACAGGTGGAACAACCTCCCTGATATTCTATGCCACCTGCCATCTACTGTTGAGCATAAAATGGAAGCTGTTGCATTTGTATCTATCATCTTTGAATGTACTAACATCAGTCTATAAAAAGCTAAGTCTACAAGCTTTCAATTCACTGAAAAATAGTGAACGCCTGGTTTCATTTTTTTTTTTTTTTTTCTGCATTTTCTGTAATGTCTGATTGTTCTAAATCTTGTCTATTTATCAGAAGCATCAAGTAAGGAGTACAGAAAGAACACAAAAAAGAAGAAGGGGAAAGGTGCAAGAGAGATTCAACACAACCAACCTCAAAAAATAAGACACCCAATTACATAAACACGCCTACTCAAGGAACACACCTACGTGGAGTTGGTGGATCTAAACTCATGATAGAAGGTGACCTTAATGCTAGCTCCCAAAGTTCATTAAAGTGGAGTTGAAATTTCGATGGGTTAGAGACCCAAACAAATTTCATTGGTTTATACGAATCTAATCTGGTTTTGTTTAGACGTTTAGTGTTTAAAAAAAAGGCAAGAAAAGAGTACTAGGGCCATTGCTGTGATCTTGATCTGCATGGTGGTGCTATTGGCACATATTGAAATGAATCAAGCTGACTGCATCTCTGGTTGCTTAATGCAATGCATGGACTGATGGACGTCAAGCAGGCAACATGGTCTGAGGGAGTTGTCAGGCCAAAAGATGCTAGTGTAAAATATTCAGGCGGGTAATAGAGAATATTGTAGGGAAGGTTAGATATGTAGTAATGTAAGTAGGGCATTTTTACTCTATAATTAGCCATTGGCTTTTCTAGATGAAAATCAAAGATAATTTGGCAAATATAGTTCTATTTTATTTTTATTTTTCTGTGGGATCTAATTCATTAGTGAAATCTCTCATTTTTACAGTTTAACATCTTTCTAACTTAAATAATGTGAACATTCACTCCTTGTGGCCCCTTCTCTTAGGTCATTGAAGGCGACATTATAGTAGTGTGATTCCAATTATGTAGATGTCAAGCATTTTATGATTATTATAGTGCAGTTTTCATGAAAAAAAGATTCAGATAACTAGCTGTAGTCGTTTCAGTGATGTTCTTTATTGTTCATCAATGTATTATTATCTACACCAAGGGCCATCAAAATTAAACAAAAACTGGGGTTGTGCACAGTTTGCTTTAAAAAACTTCCCAATGGATGCTAGTGTTTTTTTGAAAACGTATATTTCTATTATCTAAAAATAAGGTACATTTCAATGTAAAAAGCAGTAGCAGCAGCATCATCATCATCATCAGATTCTTATCCCAATAATATTGGGGCTAGCTACATGATTGATATGTTCTTCCATTTATGTTTATCTTGGACAAAATCCTTAAATAAGTTGCACTTCTATAAAGCTCTCCTCACTACTCTCATCATTGTCCGCGGGTTGTACGACGAAGTGTTTGAATATTACCTCACTATGAGTAGAAAATTTGGAAGGACAAGAAATGTACTTACATGTAAATAGGCATCCAAATATCCCAATTTTTGTTTATTAACTGAAAATAAGGTTTTTAATGAAACTAATAACAGCCAAACGCAACGTGAGAAAATAGCATTAGGGCTCATTTGTTTGCATCCAATTGCAAATATAGGAATTCATAGTCAAATGAGCTCCAACAAACGATTATTAAAAGTGATGAGGGCTTAAAGATATAAGGTAGAGATGTAAATGAGACCTTCACTTTTCTAAGATTTGAATTACAAGTCATACGACGGGTATTCATTTTCTCTCTCTTGATTCATTTTCCCAGTAAAGGGGAAACTATTCGATGATCATTTTTTTATATTCATTTTATTTTTCGGTTTTAACCACTTTTAGAAATACAGTCTTAGAATTCCTAGGATAGCTGGGTCCATTATGTGATTGGCTAATATACAATCCGTCCTGTAACTGATTGTGGCGCAAGATCCACTTTCAGCATACAGTCATGGCTTATTCAAATTCCTCAACACATTATTAGGGAATGTATGTTTTGTTCTTTCAAAAAGACCCTGTATCTTCAAACAAACTCGGAAAAGTGTCATCTGCAATTTTCATTTTTCACTAAAACCTCCCTTGAGTCACGGTCCAGTGACTGCCTGTTGAAAATGCCTGTGCATTGTGTTCTGAATTTCTTGCCTGAGGTGCACAAGTTTCATATTTCATCAATCAACAGCTGATCTGACAGATCAACCACCACTTTTAAGATATCAAGTGTAGTTAGAACTACAAAAATAAAAGACAGATGGCAGTGATAGTGGTGGTGGTCGTGGTGGTGATGATGATGAACTTTATCCCACCAAACTAGGGTAGGAGTGATGATGATGACAGGGGGAAATAGTATTAAATGGATAATTAGATGTTGAGCCCGAACAAAACATATGCGAAGGACCTGTTTCTTTGGAGGATTCTAAGATGTTGTGATTTTTTGGATATGATGTGATGGGGTGTCTCCTGCTCATCGTCAATGCAATGTTTTTTTATTAGAATCTTAAATCCTAGCCACCTAAAAGGTTTCAAAATAACATTCTTGAAGTTTTTAGAATTCCAGTTCTTTTATATTTTGCTGGAATTTTAGATGCTGCACCCAAGAGAAGGATTTAGGAATTCCACCGCAGGTGACAGCTTTTGGGAAACTTGAAATTCTCCATATGAGAATTCCATAATTTTTTGTACAGAAACAGGGCCTAAGGCACCAAATCATGTAAGTCCATGTGTGTGTGATCGTGGCTCTTGAGCTCATGAGCCTCGTCGGCAGTCGCAGATGTGCATTTCCAGAAATTTTACAGATGCACCAACATATGAGCCCCAGGTGAATAGACTTGAGACACCTTTATTTGCTGGGTCCAACAAGAGCAAGATTACTCAGTGACTGTTGATGATGATGAGAAGCATTTAGAGCATGTAACAATTGCTACTCCCATCAACCTCTTCCTTCCACACATCATAGAACTTGGACCCCTTTCCACTCCTCTCTTATCATCTTCATTGTCTGTGACTGGTAAACAGTAAACTGCTTTTCCTTGTTGGGAGAATCCATTTCATGTCTTAGCTGCAGAAAAGGACCCATGAACAGTAACTGAACTTCTCTCTCTCCACCTTTAATGCTGTACTCTGAGACCAGGAATCAGTCTCCTGGCCCACTAAGCCCAAGGCACCCAAGGAGTCTGTCTCCTGGTCCACACCATTTTGGCCAGATCAATACCCATAGACAGCTCTAGCGAACCTCAAGACACCCAAGAGCCTTAAACCTCTTTCAGTAAACCCATAAATTATGTGTTTGTGATTATATGGACTGCCCTCTTCTGGGCTGAACTCTGAATCCTCCATGTAAACGTTGTTTGTCACCTTCACATAAGGCTCAGGCATGAAGCATTTTCACAAGTGCGACTCTGAATCGGGGTAAGGAACATCAAAGCCCTCTAGTGAGAGGCAGATAGCAAGGATGGAGCCCTGATTGAAAGAATGATGTGTCATCTAATCAAATGTACATTGCATAAAGCACGTTCAAAATAGCGGCCGCTTCTGTATTTTCACGTGTAGCGGTTGCTGTGCTATTTTTAAGATAACGGCGTTACAGTTTAAAACCTAGTAAAGCCAATTAATTTTAATTTAAAGTATTAATTTTTCTATTTTTCTCTTAACAATCTTTCATAGAGTTGTTCCTATCCTTACATGGTTTCAAATCACTAAAAAATCACAAGATTGGTTGTTAAATAATATTTGAATTCTATTGACCACTTAAAAAATACACACTTCTGTGCAGCTATATATAGCCCGCTATTGAGTGTTTTGGCCACCGGCTGCTACACCCGCCACAACCGTTATTTTAAGCTTTTGGGATAATTTCAATTTCTGGTGGCTTGCCTATATGTTTAATTTAGATGTTGATTTGTATAAGCGTGGCCCAATCATGCAAGGACCATTGAAAACCCAACACATCAGCACCTCTCTATATTTATATGATATTATAGATAATATTTCATCAAAGAAAAGCATGTCCACGACTAGATAAATATAATAATAAGCTAAAACCATAACATGAGTCTACAACCCAAACTAAAACTGTTGCAATAAACACATTGATTGCAGGGTTTCCTTCATAGTGAACTGTGTGCATCAGACATGCAAATTTTACGGAAGTGTAACATTTACTTTCAAACTACAAGTATCAGATGCGGGTTTGTCAAGAGTTTTGAAAAAAGAATGGCATTACGTCCAAAAGAATAAGATAAGACATTCTAAAACATGAAAAGTTGCACCAAGTAGAAGGAAGATTCTGCTAAACATAGGCTGTGCTGCTGCCTTCCTCTCTTGCCATTTTCAGGCATCTTTGCCCTTTAATGAAGGGCTGCACTTGATGCGTCCAGAGAATTTTGCGATTTCCATCCAATGGTACGTCCATTTCTATGCAAAAAGTGAGAAAAAAGTTCTTCCAATGACAGTTTAAGAAAAGCGCTGATCATTTTATTAGAACAGAATCAGCATGGTAAAGAAAATGTAAATGGACAATGGTTCCCATTTGTAGGGATTCTCATACGCAAATTGAGATGAGAAAGAATCATGTCTAAGAGGAATAAGTACAACATAAAGAAGGTGAATGTCAAGGCATATTCGGCGGGATTATAGTACTTCTCTGTTCAGTCTCCCAGCTTTGAAGTGGAGCAACATGTTCATGCAATGGATTGTATTGCTGCAAATTCAATGTAAACACAAGAATTACTACAAGGGGAAGTGTTCCTTCTGTAAGTGTGCATTTAGATGTTCTCATAAACACACATAATTTTGAAGTGGATATGTTGGTGAGGTCAACTCTGATTCTCTAGGCGAACTGTTTGGCAGAGCCAAAAGCAGAAATGCCAATTCATGGATTTTCCACTTTCCCCCAAAACCACAAAGGGGGTGCTCAAAGTGAGACTTTTGGTTGTGACCCCATGTTCAAATAACCACCAGTACTTGTCAAGAATTTGACTTAGTGGAAAAGGGAGAATAAGCAGAAGCGTATATAGAAGGCCTTGCGTGTATATGCCTAATAAAAAGTTTATAGGCCCATTTAGCCAACTTTCTTGGGAAAGGAAGTGAAGGATCTAAGGAGAAGATATAGATTGCATTATCTTTTTGGATTAATCCTGCAAGGGTGATGGGCTCATTATTGACCCCTTCCGGATCTTCACCTTTAATCATTCACTTTTAGCTCCTTCCATAGACAGGCATTGCTTAAGAACTCTTTGAATTTGTTACTGATTAAATGAATGGGCCCTATGTGAAATGAGTGTCAGTACCTCCATCGATTCAATCAGTTCTTCAGCAGTTGGAGCAGAGAGAACTATGTGCCGAGCAGAAGGCTTGATGAAACCTTCAGCAACCCCAGAATCGAATAGGGCAAGCAAGGAATTGTAGTACCCATCAACATTTAACAGGCCAACCTGCCCACAGGTAAGTTTGGATTTTAATCACTTTGCAAAGAACCATTTTTAAGACACAGCCATTGACATTAGCACTGAAGAATGAAAAAGAGAAAAAATAAAAGTTGAAAATAAAAGGAGAAACCGGTTTGTCGTGAATTCCAAGTTGTGACCATGTTATCATCTCCAACACCTCTTCCATGGTTCCATATCCTCCTATAACACTCAAAATCTTACTGCATCATGTAAGAATCTTATATAAACATGAAGATTCTGTTTAATGTCAATCTATGCAGCTTATTGGAAACTTACCAGGAAGAGCAATAAAAGCATCAGCTTGCCTGGCCATTTCAGCTTTACGCTCATGCATGTCAGAAACTGATTTTAGTTCCCCCACAGTTTCACCAGAGATCTGTAAGAAACAAAGATATTATTCTGATATGAATTCTAGCATACTTAATCTAAAGCTGCCCATTGTCACAACCATGAGGAAGGGGGATAGATTCATGTAACCAGTTCAGAGAAAAAAAAAATCCATAAAGAACACATGTACTCAGCTTTTGGAGCTCAATTCTCTCAACAAGTTTTAGAAACACATCCCCAAT
Source organism: Camphora micrantha (assembly GCA_003546025.1). Classification (NCBI taxonomy): domain Eukaryota; kingdom Viridiplantae; phylum Streptophyta; class Magnoliopsida; order Laurales; family Lauraceae; genus Camphora; species Camphora micrantha. The sequence goes on from QPKB01000001.1 coordinate 58,418,599, forward strand.
ACATATGTAATATACTATTTAGGTACATTATGAATCTATGATCTTTAAATCTGTATACATATATGCACATTATTATTTTTAGAAATATCAGGAACAACTTTCATCTATTATTTTCACTTGAAGCCTTGTCATGACATCAATAAAGATTCCTTTCAAACCAGAAGACCCCAAAACAAAGGGTTTAAAACCACCGACTTCTATGGTTTTCAAATAGGTTGATCCTCATATAAAGCTTTTATTCTTGGAGAACAATTGTCAAATATTTACTTATAACAGATAAATGAACGATAGCTCTAGTAACCCAATTGAGAAAAGCACATAATTGCAGACAAATTTCAAAAAAAACCAAAAGAAGGGTCTTATACATGCACATTGTAAGGTGGTCACTTACAACATTGAATCCATTGAAATACTCCGTCGAGTGGTCGCAAATGATGAGATGATAGAGGTACCAGGTTAAAGAAAGAAAAAAGAAGAACTACTATAGTTTAACATAACCAGTATGAAATAGGTGGATTCTATTCATCCTCTTATCAATATTGCTACTAATCAGTGATCCAAGACTTCATTGTACATGCACTTGTGCGCACACGTCTTGAAAGAAAACAACCATAACTTCATCATGATTAATAACAAAGACAATAGATTGTGAATTCAATAGAAGCTGAAGTGGAAAGAATCATGGGAAACAGAAGAAAAGGATGTCATGCATACCTCAAGAGGCATAAGGGCTGTTGGAATGACCCTACATACAAATAAACAAAAACAAGAGCAAAGATAATAATAAATTCCAGAAATCCACAACTTTAGTGCCTAACCCATGATTCAGTAACTGATTAAGAAGACAAAAAAGAAGGTGAAAATATACTTTCACAGCCTGATTATTACCCAAGAACATGACAACCACCATCATACACAGTTCGAGAGATCAAACCCATCAATCCCACACTCCCTCCACCATAGACCAAATCTATTTTTCTCTTCACCTGCCAAAGAAGGACGTCAAGAGATTTCAAAAGACCCCATAAAATAATAACAAAACTTCACTGCAATACTTCACCCCCATCAGAAAAGAAGAAAAAACCCATTGCTTGCAACCAAACAACATTGGTCAAGTCCTTAAACTGACAAGAACGCATTGAAAGTTATTTTATGGTTCCGAAAGATGGTATAGAAAGAAACCAATCACTGAAAATTAGAAGAAGCAGTACATGACCCATGATTTAAAATCCAAAGTAATTAATACAAGCCAGATGAAAATTTTAATAGAAAGGAAACAAAAATTACTTTTTTTTTTTTTTTTTGCTTGGAGAAGAGAAAAGACCAATGAAATAATAGATAAAGAGCAGACCAGTTCATGACCCAAATCAAGAGCAGCATCACTGAAAACACTTCTGTTGCCAGAACTACTCCCACAGAAGACACAGATTCTCTTGAACTTACTTTGAGAATTCCCTTCCATTCTCTCTCTCTCTCTCTCTCTCTCTCTCTCTCTCTCTCTCTCTCTCTCTCTCTCATATACCTCCCACAAAGGTTTCTAGACTTGGAGCTTTTAAAATGGATTTACCAGTAATTAGAAAGCGGTAGGACTCAATTTAGCTGTCACCTTTTTCTTCCTCAGGATATGTAGATTTTTTTTTTACCATAATTGGTTGGTCCATATCATCAATCTGATGGTAAATTAGATTGGAAGATATTAGCTATTCATGTTCCACATTGAATATGAGCCACTTCTATAGTCAGTGTTGGCTGTCAATTTGGAGAAGGTTGATCTATGGTTTAGTATTTCCTAATGATGAGAAATTTGAGGTATGGCAACTCCATATATCAGATAGTCCAGATCACTAAATTAAGGGCCCCACAGTCTACCTAGATGCCTACTTTCTTAATCCAATCATCTCCTTGATTGAATCATTGAAGAATTAATGCAAAAGAAGTTTTAAAAAAAAATCCAATCTACTGATTCCATAGTTTAGTTATATGTCAGTGCCTGTTGTTTGCATTAGAATGCATATGCATCTAAATGCATAGAAACTCATAGTCAAAAGAGAGATTATTAGAGAGGTGAATTGTAAATGATATAAAGGGTGAACGTTATAAAATAATAATGTAAATCAGACCTTGACTTACAAGGAATTTGAATTACTAGGGCGATGGCTCAGTATTCATTTTCAATCTTCTCTTGATACAATTTTTATTGAAAGAGATGTTATTTGATATTGGTCATTTTTTTATATTCACCTTGGACCTTCAATTTTAGCTGCTAAGAAACAAACACTCTTATATTGTACGTGTGCATGTATTGTATGTATTAGAGTCATTTGATAGTTTCATAATTTAATTCGTTACTATCGAATTGGATTCAGACTTTCATCTTGCTTGGGCCATAGGGTCTGTTGGGCAGATGTGGGCCTTTCATGCTCTTATCTGACATGGTCGGAACCAGATTCTAGTGTTTATTTCAGATGTTACCCATGGAAAGTACTAGACACAAACCCTCGGCTTAATTTATCAGAGCGGCCCAACCTTTGATGCACAAGTACTGTAGTGGAAGTAGGTCCTCTTTGCGATGCTTTTTAGGCACTTTCCCCATCTATGTATCACCTTGATCAGATCCTTTCCAATATGTCAAAAGTGCATGAACCAATTATTTCTATGCTTTTGATAGACAAGTACAATAATTGGTGAGGGACCTCTCCTCCACGTAACTAAATGGCAAGGGACGAATTTTTCACTCTAGTCTATAATGCACGGATATTTTAAAATGAACAACATTTCATATCTTATCATATCCGATATTTAACTATTTATATATATAAAATCAATGTCCATGCATTATCTTTGGCATGTCTTTACTGTATACAGTATTACTGTATTCATACTGTATCTATGTATTATAGACAGTAACACTGTTAGTGAAGGACTTGGGTGAATACCTGCGTGGGTGGGAGCGTGATTTCTTGCCTTCTCAAATGATAAGGGAAAAAGAAGTACAATTATTTGATCAAAATGATACCACCTTGGCAATCCAATGACCAATTGGATTAAATACTATGAGCTTGCTTTCGTTTGGGCTTGCCCCCCCCTTGCACCACGTGTTGCAAATTAAGGTGGGAATGTATGGGAGAGGAAGTGATCCAAATCCAATGCAATGCCCACTAAGAGTAGCATGGCCATGTAGATATTTTAGAGTTTTTAGCCATCTAGTCATCTTTACTTTAGCATTGATGGTATCTTTGCTGAGTTGTTGTTTTTTCTCTCTTTCTTTTCCACAACTCACACATTCACTCACACCACAGACCACAGTTTATTTATCTAAGTCTCTAAGTGCTCTCATTGGTAGGGGTGTAAAAAAAAACCGAGAAACCGTCTAACCGAACCGAACCGAACCGAACCGCGGTTAATAACCGTATTTTACGGTTCGGTTACGGTTACGGTTAATGAAATCCAAAAACCGCATGGTTCGGTTCGGTTACGGTTTTTTTGATAAAAATTCACTGCGGTTAACAGAACCGAACCGTAAAATGCGGTTTGGTTAACCACACACGGTTAACCGTACCGTTATAAAATAAAGGAAAAAAAAAGGGGGGCTGAATGAAAATTTTCGCAATACATAAGTAAATATTTTCACAAAATTGACTGGACTTAAGAAGTTATTGTATATTAAACCAAAAAAGAAGATGCAAATTGAGAAATTAATATTCAAATTTTTCCACGGTTATTAACCGTAACCGAACCGTCTTATACGGTTAACCGCGGTTCGGTTTTCTACGGTTTTTGTCTTCACGGTTACGGTTACGGTTTTCAAATACAGAAAACCGCGGTTACGGTTCGGTTAACGGTTTTTCCTAAAAAACCGGTTAACCGAACCGTTACACCCCTACTCATTGGAGACGATCTGTGGAGAGAGAGATGCCTCGCCTTAATTGATAACTTAATACAGTGGTCTTCTTGACGTTGTACATTTTGTATTTTCAAGATTTCCCCCCTCAATTTCTGATTTTTAATAGAATCTCACTTAACTTTGAAACACTCAAAAATTAGAGAAGAAAAGGCAAGACCTAGCTTTGTAATCATCTTTTTTTTTTCAGATATGTTCCAATCCATAAATCAAGAGAATACAAAGTGGCTGATTCTTCTGCAGAATCTCTTGGTGGGCCATTACATCTATTCATGCCAGCTTATATAAATATGATGTAAAAAACCCAAAAAGAAAAACAAAATGTCAGTGTGGATAAGTTATATCACACCCTCCGATCAAGAGGCAACTGTGATAGCCAGTGGGCCCACTTGTTGTGATTTTCTTCAACAAGGTGGGGCCCACCTCACATCACCCACTATGGAAATATCTATGGGTTCATTTAAGGGGATGCAGGCATCCCATCACCGACTAAGTGGGATTAGATGGTGATCAGTCATGTGGTCCAATGATAACCTTTAACCAAAAAATTGGAGTCGGTGGCAAATAGTCACTCATTATTATTTTATATTTATATATATATATATATATATAAATATATATATATATATATGAATGAAGGTGATAAGATACATTTTTACTATTGAGCTCCAATTTCATAATTGATTGAGCAATTGGAGATCAATGTCAATTTCAATTTTAAGACAATTTTGATTTGAGGGAGGTGTTTTAGGGATTTGAGAGAAATTTTCAAGTTCAATAATCTACATTCATGTCATATCCCTTACCTTTCTTAATCTCTTTCATTTTCTATGCATTCTATGGTGTCTTAATGATTCTTTTTTTTTTTTTTTTTCTTTTTATCATAGATCTATTCTACTATTTTTTCCGCTTTTGATGGGTTGGTGATAGGTTTTCATGGATATATGTTTTTTCTTTCATTTTCTTATTTCATTTCTTTGTTTCTAGCCATTGGATTTCTATGGGGTCATTTGTTTCCGCTAAGTTGTTCTTATTATTGAATTGTCTATGGACTTCTATCTTCATATTGTATTTTTGTGGTATTTTATCAATTTTATTTTTTATTATGGGTTTATTCTTATGATCTCAAAAGAAGTTTTGAAGAAAAGTACTCAATTGATTTCATACAAATTAAAATACACTTATTTTGAAATTAACCAACTATATTCTTTTGTTATTATTATTCGTTTTAACTTTGATTACAACTTTTACCATCTCGATATAATTTAGACTAATTATTATTTTAAAGTTTATTATTTTTAATAATATAAATTAAGCGGGGGCATGTTTTACTCGTATATATAATCTTGATATGACAGTGATTAGATTTGTTCCCAACTTTTCTTACTTTTATTTTATTATGGGTTTATTCTTATGATCTCAAAAGAAGTTTAAAAAAAAAAAATACTCAATTGATTTCATACAAATTAAAATACTCTTATTTTGAAATTAACCAACTATATTCTTTTGTTATTATTATACGTTTTAACTTTGATTACAACTTTTACCATCTCGATATAATTTAGACTAATTATTATTTTAAGATTTATTATTTTTAATAATATAAATTAAGCGCGGGCATGTTTTACTCGTATATATAATCTTGATATGACAGTGATTAGATTTGTTCCCAACTTTTCTTACTTTTATTCCTATTGTGCAAGTATTAGACCAGTCCTCTATAAATAAATCAGTGTCTTTAAGAAAAATAATTAAAATCAAAATCTTGAGGCAGATGCTAAATAATGTCCAGATCTATAATTTCTAAGAAAGTGGACCCCACATGTCACACCTTCCAATCTCAGTCAGATAGTGATGAGGCTTTAAATCAATGCATGGTCTTTAACCTGGATTTTACACAAATGATCATCCCCCAATAAGCTAATTGTTTTGGAAAAATGATGTTAGTCCTACGCCATCAACACTTAACACTATCCCAAGTCCCAAACAATCTGACTTGAGAGTTGAGAGTTGAGAGTTGAGACTCTCTGAGAGTAAAAAAAAAGTTTGAAAGAAGTGGATTATATTCTCCAGTTATGTGTGCACTTTGGAAGTGTCAATGCCCTCCAACACCCTCATGCTAACAGGACCCACATCACCAACAGCAACCATATGGTCAACTAGGGGTTGGAAATGGGTAGGGTCGGCTTCAGGACATTAATGCCCATACCAATTTGCCATATATTGAACAGGGTGAAGACCTTAACCTGAGCCCTGCCCCCCGTAAGGGCCATGGTGGACACATAATCGGAATCGTTAATGAAAAGATAGAATTGGATCCGAATTCGGTTCGGAACGGAATCGGTTTTTTTGTATGGGACGGGTCTAGGTCTTGGTCTAGGTAGAGAATGACGTAAAATAAAAACCTAATTTTTAGGAGAGTATTTGAAAATCGAGGTAATATGTCGGTTTCCCGGTCTATAGGTCGGAATCAAGGTGAAACTGGACCCCAATTTCGTTTACTTATTGGGCATAAATAAGAACCCAAATCCAATTTTTAACTGTCATAACCTTTGAATAATTAGAGAATAAGAGAACTATTTACATCCCTACCCACATGACCAAATATATGAACAGTGACCTCTTTCTTTTCTTCTTTTTTTTACTAGGGGTACGCTTGTGTACACACCCTTTCCGTGAAAAGAGGAAATTGTTACGTTAGCAAATTTTATAGAAATGGAAACTTCGGAAATGGATTTCCGTAAAATTTAGAAATTCATGTTTGGTGCAAAAAAGATTTCCTTGTTGAATTAGTGCTAATGTTGTTTTGTGCGGCTGTGGATTCCTTATAAAAAATTAAAATTTCTTATTTGGTGAAACAATTTTTTGAAGAAAAATAACATAACATGTATATTATTTATTCAACATCAAATAATAATTTATTAAAGAAATAAAAAAAATACAAGAGTTGTAGGGTTTTTGGTTGAAATGAACAAAATGAGGAAAAGAGGGAGAATGTTTTCAAGGAAATCTATTTTCCATATCCCATATAGGAAATTCATTTCCACCGTCATCAAGGAAAATGCAGACAATGCAAGCGATTCCGTAAAATTATTCAACATCAAACGCATGAAAAATGAATTTTTCACGTAAAACACTCCACTTTCTCATATAAAATTGTTACACAAACATCCCCAAAAAAACATTTTTTTTTTTTTTTAATTTATTGAAAGAGCCACTTTTGATGTAGAACCCACGGAGTTCGATTCTTCTGTCCTCTTCTGTCCAATCTCATGAACAGGGTCCCTCACTAGGTATCTGTAGCCTGCAACCCTTTCTTCCTAGGCCATCTTCTAGCCATCAACTTCTTTCCCAGCATTTTGCAGTGACCAATCAAACTCCAACCTTTTGCTGGTGTCCTGCAGACAGACCTACTTTGGAAGAGTTTAAGAAAGAGACCCATAAGTCATAACTCATAATCATACATCAATAAAAATAAAAATCTTCCCCTTGCCCTCCAAAGTTAACCATACATCAATAAAAATAAAAATCTTCCCCTTGCCCTACAAAGTTCAGAAAATAATTCCAAATACAAAACACAACTATTTGGAGAGTTAAGGAAGAGAACCACTACCCCATACCTGTAAGATATAAAATCATCTCTCTCTCTTCTCTCTCTCTCTTGAGGAAGACATCAATCAATGGCCACATGTTAATCTGGCAGTGCTCATATTCCAGGGCCACCCATTACAATCTATTCTCTAAGTCCTCCACTTAGATGATGGATGACATGTGGACAACCACAAGGGTCCTGATAGGAATGTCCACCCATTCAACGACAGCCACGTGGACAGTGAGTGTGACTGTGAACCACTGAGGCCCTTGCCAAGCTGTCACTGTGACACATCACATCCTAAAAGGAATTATAAGGTCTTGGACCCATTCCCACACAAGCAAAAGCTGCCACCACTTCATCAATATAGATTCCAGACCATTCATGTAGTTTTCCCAAGTCATTATCATGCTCCTCCTAGTGTCTGCCTTCTTCCTTTATTAAAAGCACATCCAATCAACGGTCCAGATTACTGAATTATTTGTCCACTGTGCAGAAATGGACTTGTCAGTACAGAGACTACCCATATAAGGACAAAATGGTTAAGGAGATATGTAACTCTAATTCAACCATACCCTTACAAAATTATGATTACTGGGACATGGCCATGGTAATTGAACTCATATTGTTTCTTTATATCCCAACTAATAATCAGCCCTTGAAAGTCAAAACTCATAGTTGGAGTGATGGTTCCCCCACAACTAACTCTTGTGGGACTAGTTTCTATCCTAATCCAAGAACAATACTCTTTTATTATCTCACTAATGCGTCATCTGGGTAGAAGCATGCATGCTATATTAGAGTAGATTTAGCTTTAAACTGGCAGCAACTATCAAGGTTGTGAACCCCTTTTATGGGACCCACCTCAATGCCTTCCAATCACTACTTGGGACAAGATTGAAAGGCCTTGATGTGCATAAAGGGTTCTCTCAAGATCAACATGAACGATTTCGATCGTCTATTTAAAAGCTCCAAAGTTACGTGATCTAATTAGCATAGACATAAACGCTAAGTTTTGTGGCCTTGAAACTTGTGATTACACTATAGTCATATTAGGCTAATATTTGGCACATATTTATCTCATCCTTCCTCTTGATTGGCTTGCATCGAGGTAGGCCTAACACAAAAAACCAAGCCGGGTTTTTTCTCAATATATTTTGAAATGTGACACCATACATGACACTTATTATCTGATTTGTTTTTGTTAGATTTGTGCAAATCATGTTGATGGAGATAGATTACCAACACCACATTGTTGTAAGGACTGAAAGCCAATGTTGAATGACCACATTTGCCTTTTTAATAAGTATCTAATGCTGTCATTGAAACTACTTTAATAGGTACTTGCATGAATGTTTAATTAAAAAGTTAGTAAAATTGATAACACAAGAAGGAGACCATGAGTTATGACTTGGTGGGCTCTCTTAATGTCTTAAATAGGAATCTTGGGGTTGGCCAATCTTGATGCTCCAAATTAAAGTGTAGATTGAATCTAACATCAGCCCGAATAAAAAATTAAAAAAAAAAAGTTTCTATAATATTAGATTGATTCAGGATTGAGGCCTTCTAGAGCTATTTTGCTTTGATGAGAACGGTTTGATTTCTGATGAATGGAATGCAACCTAATAATTTGGTTTGAAAAATTAAAGATAAGCATTTATCTTTCAAAATCATCTCAAAAACCAATTCATCTCCCATTGTTAAGGGACTATTGTGAGATAGGTCACATAACTATTTTTGGATAGAAATAGCTATGCCAAAAAGGACCTGGTCCCTTTGTATATTTGGATGTTTTGAGTCATTCTAACATCTTCAAGCGAAAAAAGGAGAGAGGTGAAGAATTTGATGACCAGAATGTTAGGATCATTAAGCATCAGCTGAGTTAGTCTTCCGATCAAAGTCTCAATCCGCATCCCTAAGAGATTAGGGCTTGTTTCTTTTTTGGAATTTAAGGAAATCTTATCTGGGGAATTTCCCAGACATAGTAGAATTCTTGAATGCTCATTTGGACTTGAGCATTCAGGAATTCTACGAAAATACAGAGAAGGTGGAATTCCTAAATTTCCAAACGCCATTTAAGACATTTTATGTGGCTGGAATTTAGAAATCCTGGTAAATTATAGCAAAAATTTCACAAAGAATCCCAATTTAAGAAAGAGATGTTGGGTATTCCACGGAGTGGTAAACTCCAAGAGTAACTCCTCCGGTTTGCTATTTAAACGAAGTTATAAGTGGTTCTTAATGGCGGACCCAAGATTTTCGTTTGGGGGGAGCGGTATACAGTCAAGTGAAGAAATTAAAAATAAAATCGAATCATTTAAGAGTTTATCTAAGGGATTTCTCCAATCACCCGAGTGCAACTGCACCCGCATGATAACACTTGGGTCTGCGGCATCCCTAGTTTTTATGACCACGACCATCTATATTGCACAAAGAATTTTTTTTTTTTTTTTTTTTTTTTTTATTTGACCTACTAGCAAGGATGAAGGCGAAGGATCAGTGTTGAGATGCATATAGGTATGATTTCACTTTCACAAGGGGAGGGTGAAAATCTAGTTTATAGAGAGTTAACCTTGATTAGCATTTGCAACGCCTCTAATTCATTCGTCATTAGCAAAGGTGGGAAAACAAGAAGCAGAGTATTTGTAAATTAAATGTGATATGTGAAACGGGTTTCCAAATAATTAGCATTTCCAAAACGAGAAGCATGAATTGACCACGGAATAGAAGTGAAGGGTGAAGGGTCAAAATTCGAAATAGACATGGGTCTAATTTTATTCACACATAAGTATGTATTTTCGTGTGTGAACAACTACTTTATCCCCGGGTATACTTAGAAAAAAACAAAAAGAACCAATGAATGTAGAGGGTTGGATAGGTGTGAATGTGATTGAGGGTGAGCCGAATGTCACTACTATCAAATAATGTGAGAGATTTTTTCCTACGGACGTACGTAAGACATTTCAGTGCGTGAAACCTCATGCCTGTCTGGCTCTTTATATTAGTGGCAGAGATGAAGTTTCATGCATGGCAAGCCATATGTGGATTCCTCTAAGGAGAGGAGAATATTCTACCAAATAACGTAAACTCAGATTTTACAACACATGCATAGTTTACGACCTTAAACCTATCTCCAATCCACTAGTAGATTAATGTCAAAGCGTCTCTTTATTCACAAAAACAACCAGAGATTGATCCATGACTTTGTTGATTAGGGGCACAGAAAGGGCGCATGTGTGAGTATTTAGTTGAAAAACAAGAAAAAACACCTTTCCTTTCGCGAGATGACGTCGTGGGAGAGAGGATGAGTGTGAGGGGGTTAAATTAATCAGAAATTATTACCTTTTCCCTTCATATGAATGCCATCTGTGGATAAACATTTGATTAACAGATCGAGTTAAGGTCGAGTTGGGTTAATTAGACCCACATAATGCAGGTATGATCCAGAATACCCCATTCAAGTTTCATCTCTTGAAACTTTCAAGCTGTGGGGCCCACTTTTTCTTAGCATCAGACATATATGTTGACCTCAAGTCGGAAGTGCGGAGTAGAAATTTAGGGCAAAAATCACAATCTCCAGGATTTTGGGTCTGAAGGAGAGAGGTAGGACTTGTGACATATTTTATGAAAAAAGGTGGACTCTCTCCATCCAAAGGGGTAAAATAAAATTCAGCTCAAAGAAAATGTAAACCATTGATTCTAATAGGAATTCTTAAAACTTGATGGGGGTAATCTTAACTATTTACATGTAATTGAGTTCTAGGGATTCTAAGAAATGTATTACTGTAAGTGATTAAAATTGAAAGTGAAGACCCATATATAAAGTCCGAATCGGGATCCTCTAAGGGGGGTTTACCCACAACCAACCACAGTCCGCTACGAAACTGTGGGACAGTCTCAATGTGACGGACCGTGGTTGGTTCACTCACGGTCACCGTGGAGTAAAACCTCATCAGATCTGGACTCATAAGGGCCTCTTTGCATTTATAGAGAGGAAGATCCTAAGGAGTCTTTGAAATGCCCTCTATCCCTATCTCCATGTGGGTCCCTAGGTAGGCCCCACCACACACTTGAAACTTACCTTATCCTAAACTTGAGCTTAGGAGAGCTGGCCCCATATATATATATATAAGAGTTAATGGTGAAATGAACTCTACCAAAGGACTCTTGAAGAGGTGAGGGGTGAAAGATAATGAGTGAGGTATGAAGGATATAAGGTTGAGATGTAAATATGGCATTCACTTTCCTATGTATTTAATTACTAAGATGATGGCTAGGTATTCGTTTCTGTCTCTCTTTTTATTATTCTATTTTTCTAAAAGGAAAGGTTGTTTGATGCTCATTTTTTTAAAATTCACCCTTGATCTTCCCTTTTAAATATGAAATGAATCATATGCAACATTCAATTCCTTCTAATACAAACAAACAGGTAAATACCAATCAAATAATCTTTGCTTCAATGGAAAATGAATATGCAACCACACCACCCTAGTTAATCAAATCCTATGAAAGCCGGATCCCATCTTCTTCTTCACCCTAACTCCTTCCATCATAACCTCTTTAATAATCCCTTCAATCATAATCTCTTTAATATTCTCTGGTTGCAACCCTTTGCACTATGAATTCCTAGAAATTCAATTCCATGCATAGCACTATGTTTTTACTACAGTCTTAACTGCAACTACTTTCATGTGTTTCTGTTTTATATTATTATTCATCAAATTCTTGCAGGCACGCAAATGACTTAATGACCATGCTGCTCATTGGCATGCATCAGCGCAAGACCCACAAGGTGATTTGAAAATTTTAGATCTACAATGTTAATCATGAAACCATGAGAATGTCTCTTTCCTAGTATATGTAACTACCAACTTTTCCAATACTTTTATGATATATCCAAATATATATATCCTCATGCCAAATTAATCGATTGAGAAAAAATTGATAGAAATGGAAAGCAATAGTCATCCTATGTAGAGAAATTGAAAATTACGAGTAGAACAGATTCCATAACAATCTCATGCATACTATCATCAAGCTGATTCAAGTAAAAAGCATTTCACGCAATCTGAAAAATTATGAGAACAACAACAACCACCATCACCATCATTAAAGCCTTATCCCAACTATGTTGGGTTTGGCTACATGAATTATGTTTCTCCATTTCGATCTATCGTGAGTCAAATTTCCAAATAAGTTTTACTTCTTCATATCCATTATTACCACGTCCATCTACATCCTCTTTTACATACCCCTTCCCTTTAGTGGGCCATCAACCTTTATGGCTAAAATTTTCCTTACCGGTCTACGTTGGACATAGTCAAACCATCTCAAACGAATTTCTCTAATTTTATCACATATTGTTGCTACCCCTAAATGCTATCAAGAGAGCACCTTTCTAATTTTATATTTCCTAGTTTTACCGCATATCCACATCGACATTTTCATCTCTATTACAATCATTTTGTGCATAGATTGTTTTTTGATTGGCCAACATTCTACTCCATAGCTCATAGTTAGTCTAATCAATGTCTTATAAAATTTTCTCTTCAATCTTGTTGGCATTCGTCGGCAACAAAGCATTCCAGAAGCAAATCTCCACTTCATCCATCCCTCTTTAATCATATGTTCGACGCAAATCTCCACTTCAACCATCCCTCTTTAATCATATGTTTGACATCTTCATCAATCTCCCAATCTTTACAAATTATGGAGCCAAGGCAGTAGAAAGAATCACTTTGTCGTATCTCACAGTATTCAATTCTCACAGTAGTTTCAGCTCTTTCTATATGTCTACTGAAGTTACAATCTATAAATTTCGTCTTTGTGTAGCTTATTTTAAAAGCATTTGGATTCTAAAGTATCCCGTCATCTATCAAATTTTGCATTCACATCATCTTTTGATTCATCTACCAACACATTATCATCTCCAAATAACATGCACCAAGGTGCCTCTTCTTAAATATGAGTAGTTATTAACTCATCAATAACCAGTGCTAAGAGATAAGGGCTTAGGATTAACCCATGATGCAAACATATGATCACTAAGAACTCACGTGTCTCTCTACAAGTAGTTCTCATACTCGTTACTGCTCCTTCATATGTCTTTAAAATTTTCAATATAACATCTTCGAACCTTCCTTTTATTTAAAACCCACCAAATTAAATCTCTGGGTACCTTGTCGTAGGCTTATTCTAGATCAATGTAGATCATATGCAGATTTTTCCTCTTTGCTCGATATTTTCTCATTAATTGCCTAAGTGAGAATATAACTTTCATCGTTGACCTCCCAAGCATAAAACCAAATTGATTTTCAGATATCTTGGTCTTCTAAGTCTTTGCTCCATTACACTCTCTCATATCTTCATAGTATGACTCATAAGTTTGATCCCTTGCTAGTTTGTACAGTTTTGTATCTCTATATTGTTCTTATATATAGGTACTACTACACTTCTTCTCCATTCATCCGACATTTTTATCTTATTGAAAAATCTAGTTAGCCAAATCTTTCTCAACTTCTCCTAAGCATTTCCAAGCCTCAATCGGGATGTCATTGGGCCCGTAGCCTTTCCTATATTAATTTGTTTTAATGCTTTCCTCATTTCCACCACCCTAATTCTACGAAAAAAAAAAAAAAAGTATGCTTTGATACTGAAATATCATCTTTTGTTCTTATGTCTCTTATATAGTCTCTATTTAAAAGTATGCTAAAATATTTCCTCTACTTTTCTTTGATATCGTTGTCCTTCACTAGAACCTTTTAATCAATGCTCTTAAGTCTTAATACATTAGACATGATATAAGTCGCTACTTTTCCTTCCTCTTATTTTTGCAAGCTTCAAAATATCATTCTCTTGATCCCAACATTTGACATAATCTAAGTCCTACTTTTCATTTCTCTTACTTTTGTGGGCTTAAAAATATCCTTCTCTTGTTCTCAACTTATTATATAGATCATCATTTGCATTACTTACTACTAACTTAGCTTCTTTCTTTGCCTTCTTGTATATCTCACGATTTTCATATTCCTAATACCCTACCAAACTTTGTAACAACATATCTTCTCCCGAACAGATTTCTGAACCTCTACAATCCACCACCAAGTTTCTTTATTATCACATCACTTCCCTTTCGACTCTCTAAACACCTCTTTAACAATATTCCTAGCACAATTAGTCATTTGATTCCACATCACTATAGTTTCTCCTTCAAAATTCTATTCTCCCTCAACCATCACTTTGTCCTTAAATATTGTCGCTCTTTCTCCTTTCAAATCCGTCCACCTTGTTTTAGGGCACATTTTATTTACTACCCCTCTATACTTCTAATGCAAATATCTAAAACTATTAACGTGGTCAAACTCCCCTGAAATAACCTTACAATCTTTACAATCCAATCGGTCATGTTTTATGTGAGAATAACGATAACCGAAAGAACGAAAAAATTCATTAGAGAAAAAACTACAAATCTGGTCAAGTATGGACATTCATTTTAGAGATTCCTAGAATTCTTGAACCAAATGGGTCTGCAACAGGGATCACAAGGATTTTAGATTGCTAGAAAGACGCCAATAATTCTGTGATCAGATCTCTTTCAAAAACAGAGAAATCAAGCATTCCACAATTGCACACCATTCACAAAAAGCCTGAGTTTTCCCGGTGTGATTAAGAGTGCCCTCATTGGAAGCTTGCAAATATAACGCTCTAACACGTTAATGGACCCCAAAATTGAGAGAGAAAAAATCTATCATTGATCCCACAATTTAATACGTCCTGAGTTTCTGCAGATCCCATGCTACCATCACTGTGGTGCTAACCAGTTTAGCCCACCTTAGCATGATCAAACCCGATCAAACATCATCATCTCAAATTCTCAATACAAGAAGACGCCCAAACATCACTCCAAGCAAGTTCTATAAGCTATTGGATGTTTGAGCATCATCAATCCAATGAAGCCTCAAGTGAAATCTGAGCAAATGCCTCATCATATAGATCTGATGCAAGCAAGTTGGATCAAACAAAAGCCCTTAAATCAGGTGTCATCCTTTGTCACCAACACATCATTTACTTACCATACGCAGGTAAAACTTATAAAGGTCCATTTGAGGAAAAAGGATTTTCACATCCAAAATTTGTCTTTCTGGAAATTCCAAATGCTTCTCAGACCTTGTCCCCTCACTCCCCTAAATTCTTTGTTCCATAAATGGAATTCCAAAAAACCAGCTCCAATAAAGTGGCTAGCCTTTAGAATGCTCCAAATCCTGGAAGTCACAAATGCTTTATGTATTCTCATGGTATTTTGGAACTCTACATTAGAATTTCTGACAAATTTAGGCATTTTGAAATTCTTAAACAAGAATTCCTCGAATTCTTGCTACCAAACGGGCCCAAAAAGTAATGGCTCCAACTGCTGCGCTGAAAACAGGTAGCAGAACAAACTCGCCCGAACACAAATACTTTCCAGCATTCAGAATCTGCCTCCTGCAGAAGGAAAATTAATACATTGGCAAGTGTTGAAATGAGAACACTATGGCTGAAACATAATAAATAAAATATAGCATACAGACAAGGCATCAAAAGGAATATATGTGCAACGGAGGAAAAAAAAAAAAAAAAAGGAAAAGTGACAAGACAGAAGCCAAGAGTGCAAAACATATAACAGGTACAGAGCCTTCCTTGGGCTCGTGAGGTAGGGCACAGCTCCTCGGATCCCTTTTCCTTTTATTGTGCAGTAGGGCCTTGAGAGTGCCTTTCGGGACTACACAGATGTGTCAGCTTAACAACATAAGGGCTTCTCCCAATCACAAACTCAAATAAAAATTGCAGTGTATTAGTGCACCATTTTAAGATTTACAGAGAGTATCAGGAAATAATAAACCTAGCAGTAATGAAAGCTTTGGACTTAATACTGCAGCCTCTCTTCGGTGTGGAAGTTCAGACCTTCAATTCCCCTGAGAGTGGATTCGTAATTCTTAACGTTAGAAGTATTCCAGCCAGAAGATGAACGTTTGGGCTCCGAGGTGTCAACAGTAGAACTTCTCTGTGCGCTGATGATCCTGCGGAAACCTCCTGGGCTGGCATCAGTGGTGCGAGGACGAGAGGAGTCTGCCTCGCTCCCCACCAATGCGTCACGGCTGCTAGAAACAGCAGCTCGCCTCGAGGAACCGCTTGATCGCCCCAGGAACATGGAACTGGACAACTGCATGGTCAAGCATGAGCCTCAATTCATACAGACAACATGACCAAACAACAAAATGAAAAATATGTTTACCCACTTCTGAAAGTGTTATCCACCAGACACCTAATATATTACTGCTGTGAACAAGAACATAACAAATTGACATACTCAACTAGCACCCCCATTGAATATATATTTCATCACTTATCAAAGATGAGCTATATTGAGGATTGGTCAGGCCTTCCTAGCTTAGGAACAGTCCAGGCATGTGGGATCCAACCCCCACCCATCCTTCGCCAGTCTAAGCCCTACAGGCAACCATGAATTGCAGCCAGCCCAAAATTGACACTCCAAATTTTGTATGTCCCGCAGTTCATTGTGAAAAACTTGACACTCATCTGGCTTTTATCAGACAGCTAAGGATTGGACAACTTTGAAGTCCTTCAAACAGTACCTCCTGTGATTAAATGGTTCTCATTCTTTGCAGATGGATAAGTTATAGGGAGACCTTTCATACCCCTACACCCCCATGATTTCAGGAGGGCCCCAATGCGATGGACCATTCCTAGGTTAGGAATCGTCTGGCTATTCCTGAATATGACACATCAAAGAAATAGTAAAACTATTGCATGGCGCTAGCACATTCTAGAATGTCCATGTGCTCTTTCAAGTCCTAATAGACACAGAACAGATACATCTTATCATTGGCATCAATTTGTACATGTTTATTTCATAAGCCGGACCCTCCGGCCAGCAATCGAGCTGGCAACTATAGTGCAACCTCAGCCTTTACGTATACATAGAAATGCAAACGCATGGACATGTTGTGGGCAACCACTTGCAAGCATGCACATGCAAACCACACAGAACATGCAACTCAGACACATGCACCAGATGCACAGATCAACCCCTGATGGCGAGCACATGCATACAAAAGTAACACACAAATGTGTGCGCACAAGAAGGTAACTTTAGGACAAAGCTCCATAAGTAGTATTCATCTTTCATAGAAGCAATAGCAAAAATTACAAGGAAAAAACAATGTAGAAGTCAGCACCTTCCAACTTTGTTAAGGGCTTTTTTTTCCATGGTCAAGATGCTACTATTTCTCATCATGGGATTTCCTACAACATCATCATCTGAGCCTAATCCCATCTAGCCAAGATTTTTTTTTCTTTAATTCCACTCTCCCAATCATCTTTTTTTATGGTATGTTCACTTCACTCTAGACAGCTTCATTCCAAGTCTTCATTGACCAACCCTTTTCTTGGTACCTTGTAATTGCAAAACATCAGTTCTTCACATGGGTCGTTTCCAGTCTTCTACGTGCACTCCCAAACTATCTTGAATCAAATTCCTTTACTTTTCGCTTCTATTAGAACTTGTAGGTCTCCTCTTATATACTCATTCTAGGTTATATGCTCCCTCATACTCCATCATTACTACACTTAGCGTACACATCAATCTACATGTATGTTGTCTTTATCATTTCTTTGCCACCCAACAGTGAGCTTCATATTAGATCATCAACATCATCTTAGCTTTATCTCATCTAGCCTGGGCCAGCTTTACAAGTTCTTCTATTAAACTCAATAATAACTTAATAAGTTCTCCATATTTCCTATCTTTCTAACTATGTCATATAAAGATGTTCTTATAATCACACTAAAACTTTCACACATTCTACTAAGTGGTCTCCACTTCTTCTAATGGATTTGCTCATCTCACTTTGCACAACTTGCATTTATGCCATTCGTGATATGAATATCCTCTTCAAACTCTCCATTTTGTCACATAATTGCTATCAAATATCAACACTTGCATAATAGATCTGATATCAAGGAGCATTTTTAGAAACTGAGAGTTTGAAATAGATATAGTGAATAGGAGCAGATGCAAAGTGGAGACAAGCAGCTAGATATGTGATCGTCGAGTGGCAATTCAACTAAAGGGGCATTTTTACAAGACAAATTAGACCCGAATGTTGAGCAGTGAAGAAATGAGAAGAAACTAAAATACATACAGCTAAATGCACATGTTAGACAGATGCGTTTTAAGAAAAGAAATAATTAAGAATAAGTTAAGAGGAGGAAACATAAAGACAACCTCGATAGAAGGAAAAAATCAAGAATAGTTTTTCTGAGATAGTTTGGACATGTACACAGAAGATCATGAATGGCCCCTCTACGATGAATTGAAGGGTTACAAGTTCAAGGAACTGGGAGAAGGGGGCGAGCGATAAAGGCCTTGGAAGCAGTAGCAAAGACAGACATGTTAAGACCAAGGATTGCAGAGAGGATGGATATAAATAGGGTCAAGAGGAAGAGCAGAACTCACAAGGGAAACCTTAAATACATGGGATAATGTCAAAGTGACAAGGATATTGATTACCCGTTGATGGAGAATTGACAAATCTGAGGATACCCATATCTTAGTGTGCTTTAAGGGAATGTGTATAGCATATTAGAAGTTCCTATTTGGAGCGTGACCTGTATGTCTTATAATTGCATTCATTTACTCAGACACACCTCTTTCACATTCCACAGATTAACAGAAAATAGAAAAATTGGACATGGCTTATCATAGAATTTAATAGTAGACCTCTTAAAGTCGATCCTAAATATAAGGAACAAGGCCCAAAGAAAAACTCCATAACAGACACCCTCTGATTTCTAAAATGCAAGTTCCAGCTCTACAAAAGAAAAATGTCCTAGGAATAGCACACTAACATGACAAAAAAAAAAAAAAAAAAAGAGAGGTTTACAAAACAGGTAAAAAATGACAACAAAAGGACACTGATCCAACAGATATTAACATCCTCTTCTCCATGCAAGTTTATTGTAAAAGCATCCACAATAAAACAATTTATTTCCAAAGCTACCTTTTTCAGATGATCAGTCAAAATACTGTTTAAGAGCTAATATATATATATATATATATATATATATATTTATAGAAAGAGAGGAATTCTCCAAAACGCCCCATTTTAAAAATGACCTTTTTCCGCCCCTCTTTTTTCTTGGTCATGGGGCCCACCTTAGTCAATCTAGTCTTTTTACACACAACCACGCCATGAATAGTCACAAGTCCAAATTTGACACTTATCCAACTTTTCCTCACCAATGGATTGAAATCATTAAAAATGATGCCTCTAAACCATTAAATTTTATGGCCATGGATCAAAAGGTTAAGATGATCTTATGGAGTCAAAATTTTATATATAGGTAGGTCTAATATAGATCTTTCCATCCAATAGACTTCCATGATCATCATGCATCCTAGTGGACCCAACTTGGAGGGGCATTTTTCTCCTAAAAAACTCCCAAGCAATGTCTAGTGCTCCCCATATATCCAAGTAAATGCTAAAAGACTCACAAGTGGGGCTTCGATTTTCCACAAATATACAAACCCATGAGATGCCCTGAACTAATTACCACAAATCATAGAAGGATTTAGTAGAAAACATCCCTTCAACTCTTTCCATCAAAACCAAATCTTGGCCTTTTATCAGAACAAAAGCCAACTAGTTAAGTGATGACTCCTCTTGGAGACAATCTTAGTATTTATCCTACATCAATTGTCGATCACCATATCTTTAGGCCATGAGCCCAAGGTTTATAAGAGAATGTGCAAGACCTCACTAAAGGTCAAGGCAATATACGTCCAGCCAAGGCAACCCATATGAATCACTCAAGTCACTTGAGGGATTTGATTTTAGCACATGCCAATTACAATAGAGGTTACACAACCCATACAATTAGTTGGGAAGGTTCTTTCCTTTTTCTTTTCTTTTCTTTTTCTTTTTGTTATCTAGTCCTTTAAGAGTTGGTGATTAGCACTTTCTAAAAGTTTTATTTTAAGAGATAGATTGATTTAAGAGTTCTACGATAGGCTATGATGCATGGATACTTCAAAATAGGCAACGTATCGTGTCGTGTCGTATCCGATACTTCACTTTTTACATGTAAAATCCGTGTCCCTGGCGTGTCCTTATCGTATCCATCCCGTGTCTAGGCATCATAGACGATAGGATGCAAAACGAATGGACATCCCAGTGTCCCACCACTCCCTTATATATAGAGATGTTTTCCCTCATTTGCATCAATGAAATTTACATTAATTCTCTCCCTTTTTTGAGTGGGTAATGATTCCTCTCCTCCCTTCTCTGATGACTCCTCGGGTTCTGTTCCAGTGAAGACTCTAAAAGCTTGGGAATCTTTGAAAAGGTGTATGAAGAATGAGGACTCTACTCTATTCAAACCTCTAAGATATCAGCTTCTGCAATCCTCTCTTGGAACATAAGAATAAATAAATGAATAAATAAATGGAAAAAACCCAACTGTGGAAAGCAAAAGCCTCATCTGTTTACTTTTTTCATTTTTATTTTTATTTTCTACCATTAAGGAAGGCCATATCTCTTCCTACAGTTGGAGCTCATTACTAAGCCACTTCAAAGCATTCATTAAATCAGCCTCAATAAGCAAAGAGCCCATATGTGGACCCAAAAAAGGCCTCACCCTCTCAACTGCCAAATCCCAGCTTGGAACATAAGAATAAATAAATGAATAACTAAATGGAAAAAACCCAACTGTGGAAAGCAAAAGCCTCATCTGTTTACTTTTTTCATTTTTATTTTTATTTTCTACCATTAAGGAAGGCCGTATCTCTTCCTATAGTTGGAGCTCATTACTAAGCCACTTCAAAGCATTCATTAAATCAGCCTCAATAAGCAAAGAGCCCATACGTGGACCCAAAAAAGTCCTCACCCTCTCAACTGCCAAATCCCAGCTATATTTGAATCTTCATAACCAGTGGCCCAATAACATACCTTTGTTATCTTTATTCATTCCTCAAATTCAGTGACAATATAAGGACTGACATTATTCCCAATATGTGATGACTTTATCATGATAACTTCGCAAAAAAGATTTTTTTTTTTTCTGGTAATATCCCAATAAAGTCAAAATGTCACCAAAAACAAATTTGTCACATTAATAAGATACTGCTGAGAAAGTTACCAAAAGGAAATTACAGAAAAAAAGATCTTTTTCACAAATTACCTTTTGTTCTGAATTATAAACCCCCTAATAAAATTACTCATTCAAATTTTCAACAATATTTCCCAATATTTCTTTAAAATAACAGAAACATTATTGCAATACTTTCCCATTAAAACCGAAAATACGAGAATATCCCAATATCAACTCCCATTTATATTATATTTACAATGATATTTGTAACGATGCTAACATCTGACTGTTTGATAGGGGAGGCCAACAGCAGAATGCATACATCACAAGATCCACCCATACTGGACGACTAAGCTATCCAATGTAGGGCTTGCAAGGCGGTTGACAAGACAAGAAAGCTTTGAGCCATAAAGAAATCAATGGGGGCTCATTAATGGAGTCTTGCAAGGTTCTTTCATATCAGAATAAACTTTAAGGGCATATGAAACCCAAAAGCAAGCACTGATATCTGGTGGCCGCACATAGCTTTGCATACGCAAGCTGAATCATTTCTAGCACAACTGTGGCAACTGCCACAATGAATATTACTGCAAACATTTTCATATACCTTGATGATTAACCAGAAGAAATGTCAAATATGCCTACCAGCTTCATGGGCTTAGAATGAGTAATCTACTACAGCATTCACCGTGAACATGTATAATTATAGTCAAACCAAAATGGACTCACCATAGCATCTCTACCAACAGCTGATTCATTGGCAACTGGATTCTTCTGCTTTGATAAGCTACCTGCATTTATAGCAGGTCCAGAGACTCTTTGACGAGAGGGATCACTTGCTGACCAACCAGTTCTTCCTTCTTCGCCTCCTGGACAAAAGTGATAAAGAACAACCATTTTATTCCTTTTTTGCTGATTAAAAAGGATCAGGTGCCCTCCTCTTCAACAAGGGGACTGAACTAAGCTAAATCAAACTTTACATCTGAAAAGAATTTTTTTTTTTCCAGCCACAAATGAGTGCAGAAAAGAGCGTGAAAGTATTTTATGTATAAATCACAAAACATCAAAGGACAGAACACATGGATGTGCCAGCAGTCGACAGGTATCTCAAAGAGAATTACAGTCATCGAGAGAAAGTGTCCAAAGAAAACAAAATCACCCTATACACTACAAGAGAAAAAATGAAAAGGGAGAAGAAAGAATAAAACCTAAAACAAACCTGACTGCCTTTCCATGTTGGCAACAGCAGGAGCTACCCCAGAACTTGTTGCAGCACCAGTGCCCTTCAAGGGGGTAAATTTTAAGTGTCAAAATGCAGAAATTCTTGATGACGTAAAAATAACATCTTTGCTAAAATGCCACATACAAGAGTACGCTGAGGAGCACTGGATATCTGTGATTGTTGATACTTCAAAATTGTCCAGTCAAACACATAATCAAACTGAAAACCTGAAAAAAGCAAAGACAAAAATGGAAAAAACAATGAAAACATATCAGTCAGATATTTTCTTTTCAACAGCAGAGATCAATTGTAACAATGAAATTGCAGCTGAATTTGCTTAGTCTGTTCCTTTTTTGTCAAAGATGACTCTAGATATTGAAACTGCAGTTAAATTGTCACCATCGTTATCTCTCTCACTCAACAAATAGAAACCCCTGTTTTTTTTCTTTCCTAGACTCTTTGTTACAAAGAACATGTTGGAACCACATGTTCGTGTCAGAACACATGCAAGACAGCTACTAAGACACTCAGCCACTAAGATCTTCCGCTTTAAAATAAAAATTTTGAGAGACAAGGTCCAATTTGGAAAAATACTCTGTCTATCAATGGGCCAACTCAGTTTTCATCAAGAACTAGTAAAACCTGTGACCAAGTCTATTTACTTCTATCTGAGTTTGAACAAAGGAAACAAGAATCACTGAGGGAATTGCTTTGCAATGGAAAGTTTGACCAAGTGGATAAAGTAGTGGTGGTGGTTTATTGCAGAAGCAAAAGTCAAAGAGTTGGTGTGAAGATCTCCAACATCCATTAAAATCACAGTAGTCAAATTCGGTTCATTTCAATTGAACTGGCCGAAACTACTTAGTTCAATTTGCATACCAAAGCAAACCACCCTCCATGAAATATTTGGTTTAAAATTTGGACCTGTTCGGTCAAAATCTTTATTTTCAATTTATTTATCCAAAACAAGCCAAAATTTCAATTTTTTTCTAAATCTCTTGCAAATACTCTCTGCTTCCAATTTTCAATTTTTTTGTTTTTCTCCTGTGAATGGGGAATGGATATTAGAACAATTCCACCCCCACCCCCCCATCTGCTCTTTCAATCCCAAATTTATATAGTTTATATTAGTGGGATTCAGTTGGCCAAGTTGCCTATTTCTTTCTTTAAATATACATAGTTTGATTGTCTTTTTATTATTTTCATATATGTGTTTTTTCATTTTCTAATATTTTTTCAAAACAAAACTCCAAAATGAAACACCAAAGTGCGGAACCAGCTGAAATGTTTTAATTCAGAGTCAAACTTTGAAACGACATTCGAAAAACAATTGATGCACTACTGCCAAGGATCAAAATAACAGTTGCACTGAGCATAGTAGCTAATGGCCAAAATGCTACGTAGCGGGCGATACTTAGCGGTTGCAACGATACGTAGCGCCATAGCCAAGTGGATTTTTTAAGAGATCAAAAGAATTCATATCTTACGTAGCAGCCAATCTTGTGTTTTTATAGTGATTTGTTTTTAAAATAGAATGTTTTTATAGTGATTTGGAACCATATAAGGGTAGAGACAACTTTAGGAAAGGCTGCTGAGGAGAAGAAATAGAAAAAATAATATTTTAAATTAAAATTGCTTGGCTTTAATAGGTTTTAGACCATAGTGCCTCTATTTTCAAAATACTGTAGCGGTCTCAACCATTACAGCCGATAATGCGGCCGCTATTTTGAACCATGACTACTACTGATGGACAACCTAATTCGCCTCAACATTAGTTTGATGAAGGATTATAGCAAAAGGACAACTTATTTTTCTATGGTGTGGTGGGTATTCACAACTCAAACTGAGATGAAATCTTGGCCATATGGGAGGTCTTCCCTTCTTCACGCTACCCTTTAAGAAAATTCGATGGTAAATATCTCTAGTACTAAGGGAAAATCTACACTACTATTACAATAGAAGCATTTTTTTTATTGGTGTAAATAAGAGCAAAGAGCTGGTAGCCATTGTGGTCATCACTTTCTATCATATGTGCCAAAGACCAAGAAACGAGGAAACTTCTGGCCTTAAAATCCAGAGTGAATGACTTAGGAATGCAGAGTCTCATCTGATACATCTGAATTGAATCAATGTTGCATATTGGCTTTTGGAGTAGCAATTTGACACGTGAGATCAATATTTTATAATCCTTTATGTTAGCTATTACATATCCTATGAAGACCACGTGAGATCAATATTCTATAATCCTTTATGTTAGCCATTACATATCCTATTAAGATCTCCACATATGTATATAAAGAGAGAATGAAGCTCAAACCTTCACGAATAAAAAGGTCACGGAACAATCTCTTCAGGTAAGCATAGTCTGGCTTGTCATCAAAACGTAGTGAACGGCAGTAATGAAAGTATGATGCAAATTCTGTAGGATAATTTCGACATAAGGCCTGAGGAATAATTCATAAACTCCTCAGTTACAATTTCATCATAACAAACCATATGGGCAGGAAACCTGATTAATGAAACTACCTCAATGGATGTAGAAACCTTTCTTTCACTGATTTTTTCATACTTCTGTTTCTTAGTTCCTGCTTTTAAGCCCTGCCAGGGAAGACTAGAAGGAAAGAAGAATCTGGAATTAAGCAAGTGAGCAATGACGTGGAACACGAACTTCACAAAAGAATGACAATGAGAACTCTCACCTTCCTCTTAAGAAATACATAAAAACATATCCAAGAGATTCTAGATCATCCCTCCGGCTTTGCTCTTAGCAGAAGAAGACAACAGTTAGAAAATTTCAAGAAAAACTAGAATGGTCAATGCATTTAGCCAAGCAAGAACAAAAATGCTTGATCAAAAGGTGTTCATTCTGGATAAATGAAAGTAAAGGAATTTTTCATAAAATTTGCAACATACCGATGCCAAGATGGGTGTTCATGCTTGCATATCTTGCAGTCCCAGTTAAATTCTTATTCTCTCTATAGCAGCCATGAAACCACAAGGAATTCCAACAAAAACAGATTACCTAAGCTCGCAAAGAATCTTCTATATTCAATTTCAAGTAAAGAGTGTGCATGAAATCCTAATTATATTTATGATATAACTTAAAGCAGTATAGTTTTCGACCTTCTAGCAGAATTATAGGTTATGAAAGGAATATCAGGACAAGCAAGCAGTAAGATGATTGAGTGGTGAAATACAATTCAAATTCTATACAATTAAAACACCTATGATTGAATCCAAAGAACCCCCAGCATAAGAATAAACCATTTTTTTTAAAGGAGGAAGTAAGAAGAATGATATCAGATAATATAGTAGATCTGTTTTGTAGTCAATTATATGGTTATATAAAGGATTTAAAGTTACAGGGAACTATGTTTCAATTGACAGAAACAGAATGATGCAGGAGATGCATCAAGAAGGTTCAGTCAAGATACTGGCCTCGTAAAAGCTGGCCCAACACATCGGCAGGCTCAAAAATCTATGTCGGCCAATAACGGGGACCAAATACCACATGCATCCCCAAAGTGTAACCCTGAAGAAGTTTTTCTGTTTCTTTTAAGTAAAGACCCTATTTCATGTGTCATATAATTCTGACTGCCACAAAATTGGGTGTGTTTGATGGGATTACAATTCCAACCGGCCTATGTTTGTCTACCTTTCACAAGAACTGAGAAAGATATGACTGATGCAACCCAAGAGAACAGATGCAACCAAAAGGGGCGACACCACAATGGGCTTTTGGATCATGGGGCAGATCTAGGCCAAGGCCCATGACCAGCCAAAGGCCCATTGGGGCCAATCATATACCAAAGGAGGCCTACTGGGCCCAGTCTTTTGAGAAGATAAATCAGTAAAGATTTACCTTGATGCTTATCTTTGTTACTCAGTATAGATTAACTTCTTTACAGTTTGCAGTGACTTATCGTAGCCAAAATAGTTCACCATGAGGCTAGCACTCCTAAACAGGTTGGTATTTTCTCTTCAAGAACACAAGTTGTACAATGAGGTTGTGGTTGATGAATTTTTCCGGAGGATGAATTCACCAGTCTTCTATTAAAAAAGTCTTATCTTGGTAAAGAAACATTGTGTAATAAGGGTTACGTAGGAGAAATCCTTGCTTATTTAGAAGGGAGAATCAAAAGTGCATGAGATAAGAGATCAACATTGCTTGATGGATTGCATGATTTGAATTCCGAACATCTGCACTACTGCAAGTTCTGTATTTTCTTCTCGTTCGGAATTCAATAACATTACTTTATTTTCTCTCTATTTCGATGTTGAATGTCTTTTGTTGCGAAGCCTTGAAATGTAGCTGTCATCTTCCTTAAGCTTCAGTAAGAAGAGTAAACCATTGGCTATTCTTCTTCTCTAAACCAACTCCATTTCCCCTTTCCAGAAACAACTGCATTAATTGCCCATTTTCTGAAAAGGTAAATAAAATTAAGTTGCTTAATTTAAAGCATCCAAGTGGTGCAGATAGATTAAGGTTCAGACAAGCCTTGAAACTTTATTTCTTTATTTTCTTTTATTTTATTTTAACCCATTTATTGGAAACATGACTCAGACCCGCAACCTTGTAGTTGCAACCACTAGCAATTTCCAACTATGCTACGGGCTAGTCTGAGTCTTAGGGCTTCTTTGGTTGCAAGGACTTATAAATACAGGCCGTAGAGCTGAATTTCCAATCATGGCTAGATTTTCTAGGATGTTTTTCAGATTTTTGAAGGATTTTGCAAGTGAAACCTATTTGTCCTGTAGATGTGCGATATAACCAACACTGGGATAGATACTTCACAACTTCAAGCATATGGTTCAACTGAAGATGGAATTAATCCTCTATGCAGTTTTCTCATTGAGGATAAATAAAACTTCTTAAGTGGAAGCCTAGATATTGAATCGCATGCAAATCCCTTTCAACAATGGCGAGATTTACATTGTCAATTCCTGGCTCCAATGTTGTGTGGTGCAATTAAGTAACATAGAGTATCTTTCTAAACCAGATTGCATGACAGGTTTTAACATGATCATAGGATGATCCTTAAATTGCATGCATACAATGGGGTAACAGAGTACCTATCCATGATGAACTCGAGGTAACTCATCCAAGAACCATACAGGAAAGTCATCATAGAAAACTAAAAATCTCTATGGGCAGCCAAAACAGTGACCAAGAATATGTAAGAGTATCAAAGGACACTTTTAATAACATAAACCAGTGGCATGAAGTTACCCAGGAAGTTACAGTGAAATGTGTGGCAAATAAATATTACATACACAAGAAATACAAATTTTGAACCAACAATACATCCTCTGTGATATATATATATATATATATATATCAGATGATCTAAACACAAATTTCAAACAAAAAAAAATGTCCTTTGTGATGTATAATAATCAGATGATATAATGTCTAAACAAACGAAGATATGAAGTACTGATGCTTTACAAAATTAAATTGTACATCAGAATGGTAAGACTCAAAGTGAACTTCAGAAAGATCTCAGAGAAAATCCAAGAACTTTAGAAATGATTGTGAGTTCAAAATAAAATATGCATTGCATGAGATTGTAGGCACACCAGGCTATAAAAAGGATTGGATCCATCAAATCAAGATAATAAAGAGATGCTTGATCTCTCCAGGAACCAACAATCATTTAAAACAATTAAGCATGGTATAAAAAGGATTGAATTCATCAAATAAAGATAATACAGTAATGCTTGATCTCTCTAAACAGGAAAAAAGTAACCTCTTCAATTTGATAGAACCATCAACTCAAACATTAACTAATTGAATTGCTTACCTGTATGGAATATGTTGGTGGGTTGAAGCGTCTCTATATTTCTTTGCAAGACCAAAGTCAATGACGTAGACCTACATGCAAATGCAATAGAAGGTAAGGCGTCCGATTAAATGACCTCGATTCGATGCAAACCCCCAAGAATGGACCATCCAAAGGGGCATCTTTGAAACTATACCTGAGTTGCACGCCTCCCTAGGCCCATAAGAAAATTATCAGGCTTGATATCTCGATGCAGAAAAGATTTTGAATGAACAAATTCAACGCGGTTGATCTGATTGGAGATATCATGATCACAACAACAACAAAAAAGGGGTGGCCAAAATGAACAAATTTTGAAACTGTAAAGCAGACAGTAGAGACAATCCTACCATTTGATCTGCAAGCATCAGAACTGATTTTAAAGACAGTTTCCTACTGCAAAAGTTGAAAAGATCTTCCAGACTTGGTCCCAATAAATCCATAACAAGAACATTATAGTCACCCTCAACTCCAAACCATCTAACATTTGGGATTCCAGCTGCCAAAGTTAAAAATTCTGAACATTCAAGATTAAGTAAATGAAAATGACAAAATTTGAAAGAAATCAACTGCCAAACAAAAGAAACAAGATTTTCCATTACTTCCTCCCTGTAGGATCCTGTACAACTTCGACTCATATAACAATTGGGGATGCTTTGTCTTCACATTTTCCTGAAAGATGTATATAAAACAGAACAAGTTGGAATTTCATGCATTACAGAAACATTGCATTTTATCGTTATGTATATAAGAGTGTTGACAGCGAGAAGCAGATTTAAAACAATGATTACTGTTAAGGAACAAGAGGTAATATTAATTACAAGGAGAAAGATACATAAAAAATAAAAAAAAATATTCAGATACAAATTCAGTATTAATCCAACATCAAACATTCTAATGAATTCATGTAGCTAGAACCAAGAAAAATGGATGGAATTTGCTAAGATTATGCATGAAAGGCCTTGAACAAAAGGCACCAATAAAACGCAACCAAAAAGGGAAACTTGAAAGCTTTACAAAAACACTAAATCCTAAATACCTGTGGCTGTGATTGACAGGTATCATGCATGACTTAAATGATGTCAAAAGATTGTGAAATACATCCCAGAAAAATCATAAATATAATAGTGCATAACCAAATACAGAGTAGTGACTAATCATAAATTCATAATATACAAGAGCAACAACATTTACTTAAACGGAAGAGCAAGGACAATGTCAGCCTCAGGCTTAAAAAACAATCATGGTGGATCATAGGGCAATACCGTTTTCCTGCCACCAATACAGGGCCATCATTCCAAGTAGGGATGGCAATGGGTCGGGTTTAAATGGGGACCCGCCCCGACCCGCTCCTATTAGGGGCGGATTTGGTAACGTGTTGGTAGGGTTCAGGTCGGGTATGGTTTTTCATGCATTAACCGGAGTCGAGTTTGGGGCAGGTTTGGGTTTTTGGGTGCATCAACCCAATCCGCCCCATATATCTTTACTTCATATATTACTGGGTGCATTTCATTTCATCTGAGAGCTCAGTAGTGCAGTGGCAATGAGGAAAGAGGTTTTATATTAGGTCATGGTTTCAAATCTCCCCAACATGTGCCCCATTGAGAGAGGCAAGTGTCATGGCGGATGCTCTTGCAAAAGAGGGAGTTTTCCATACTTCTATTCTTTTCGATGTTTAGTTGATTTTTTTGGTGTGCAGGGGGTTTCTTCTTGTAATCTTTTGTTCTCTTTCTTTTTTGAGCAATAAATTTAACCGTTATAAATAAAAATATAAAATAAAATAAAAAAAACATGTGCCCCATTGCCATCCCTAATTCCAAGGTTCTAAATTCTCATGTCACTCTTCAAGCCAGTTCAGACTGGGATGAGTTGATGCTGCCAATGCCAGTCACATGCCCACCTTTAAAAAATAAAGAAATAATAAAAATGCTAAAAAAGTGTAATTTTGATGATTTAATTGTATTTTAAATTGATTGTAGAGATATTTAGTTTGTTTTCAGGCTAGTGTGGCAGTCATCACTTCTAACAGCTAATTGAAGAATCATTTCACACACACAGCACCAAATTACCACTATATAATAACTATTTACAACTTAACTCTCATAGTGACACTAAATTAACAAACCACAATTATTTTATTTTATATGAAAGAGGCTAACTTCAATTTCTCAATTGCTGATTATTTTGACCATCCAATTTATTTTGACTGTTCAGTTATTGTAACTTCCCTCAACATTTCACTAAATAACTCCTCCCATCACTCCTCAACCTTTTTCCAACATGTAACAGTTCTGCTCTCCCTTCCATAATTCAATGCATACTCCTCCTATCCATAAGCACTTCTTCACTCCCTTCCATGGTGAGAAAATGAAACCATTCAGATTCAATATTTGATATTATGTATATAAAAGAGATGCTGCAACAAATCCTTCTTCACAGGCTTTCTTCTTCGCCACATCGTTCCCAATGCTGCTTCTGGTGTTGATCGTAACAGCCTGATTTCCTGCATGAGTTATCTCCTGCGATCGTCCTGTTCCTCATGGCACCCTTTCCAGCCGGTTCAAAGATTTGAATGCCTTTAAACCCGAATAGGTACACATACAAATTATCATCCCCTTTCTCATCTTCTTATTTCATATATACTGAATACTGTTCGCTAATTCACTTGATCCATATTTTCTATTTATTGAGATTTGAGACCCAAAAATTTTCCATTTATTTGGTTTTTTTAAAACTTAAAATGTATGGGAATGTATATTCTACTTTGCCATTTCAACTAAAAGGTCAAAACAAAATGATTTTTCATTGAGGAAGAGTAAGGGTTTCGTCCAACTCATTTTCGAGCTCAGACATCATTGTGGAAGGGAGGTCAGATGGCCCACTTCATGGGGAGGCGAGATGGCCCACTTCATGGATGGAAGGTGATAAAAGGCTGTGTATGTGATCCCAAAATATGGATTGTGGGCGTAGTTTGTGGTTCTCATTTTTTAAATTTCATTCATGACAAATGATGATTATAAATGCAATGGAAGAGGTAATAAATGTGTGTGTATATTTGTTGTTCTCATTTTTTAAATTTCATTCACAACAAATGACGATTATGAAAGCTGATTAAACTTTGAGATTAAGGGTTAGTTATTTATTTGTTAGTTTTTCATGGATGGTGAATAGCTAGAAAGGGAGAAAAATTGTAGGATTAGGGCCTTCAAATGTGTAGGCCATGTTTTGGTGCTCAAGACCTTTGGTCCTTACCATGACTGTTCTTAAGTTTCTTTATTAATCTCTTTTAATTATTTTATAATTAATATTCTTAAACTCATATGATGATTCTTTTTAATTCCTTTCTTAATGGCAAGGTCATTTAATAGAGAATTAGTAAGAGAAATATCATTTAATTCAAAATAATTTTTATTCTTAATTCTACTTTAACTTTTTTTTTTTAGTTTCCTTTCTTATCAGCAACATCTAATGGAGAATGGTAACAGAAATTCTAATGGAGAATGGTAACGGCAAATATATTATAATTTCGGAATCCAATTTTTTATCACCAAATTGAGTTGTGGCCTCTTTTAATTCCTTTTCAATCATCTTTTAATTACTTTTATAATTTATTTCCTTAATTCTCTTTTAATTCCTTTCTTAGTGGTCATTTAATGGAGACTAGTAATGGTAATATCATTTAATTCTCTTTTGAATAACAGGTGTCGATTCCCTTACAATGAATAAACAAGATTTAACAACAATAAATAACATTTTTTGAAGTTAATGAATTATATGTTTTTTATAAGCGCATGGGCGCGTTCTGCTAGTGCATTATGAAACTGTTTTGTCTATGATCAGAATTTTTTCTTGAATAATTGAGTCTCATTTGTTTATCTTTTTGGTAAAATTGTCTTACCTGTAATTTACAACATTTTGTCTACAGTTTTCAAGGATTGACAACATCTTCATGTCCTCTCCCACCAAGGCACTAAGGAATTTTGTCAAGGCACAGGACAATACTCTATTTTTGTTGTAATAATGCAACAATCATCCAGGTGTCTATATCTCTCATTATCCTATATTTCAAAAATATTTGAAGTGATCCTTATAGATATAAATTCTGCTATTTTGTTTGATCTCGGTTTTTTTGTCTCTTTCAGGAAAACAAGAAACCTACTATTAAATTATTGATTTATTTATTAATAAAACATTTTTTAAAAATAAATCAACCAAACAGTTGCTAATAATACTGACATAATAAACATGAGTAGGTTTCCACCAAATAAGAATGCAATTTATTCATCATATTTATCAATGCATCTTAAAATAATATGTACTAATGAATATTGAAATGTGATAATATTGTTTTATAATATTTCATCGGTGTGATCGGTCTTATTGTTTCAGTTCAAATATGTTGTCGACCCTATTATGATACATTTTTCAATTACTTTTATATTTTTATACCTTGAATGTTCTGTATGGTTTTTTTTTTTTTTTTTTTTTTGTGTGTGTGTGTGTGTGAGATATTTCACCTGTGTGGGCCCACTTGGGAAGATTAATAAAAGTATATAGATATGATTAAATATATTTACTAACACTTTTCTCACATGAAATATATGAATCTATCCCATCATTTGGATAAGGGGCCCATTATCATCTAGGTCCCACTCAAATATTTTTGGAGTAAAAAAATCTTAATATATATATATATATAATTGCATGTATTTATCAATGCATCTTTATATACTATTTATTATTGAAGAATGAGAATATGTTAAAACACAATTCAAAATGTACGTAAGAAGTTTAAAAAATTATATATATAAATATACAATATATATAATCAATGTATATTTACATAATACAATTGAGTCATGTCAATGTGGGCCAACTCGGGAAGCTTAATAAAAATATTAAAATATGTACATATCCAGTTGTGGAGAGGGTTGAAAGCAAGTTAGCTTTGTGAAAGCTAATTATCTTTCCATTGGAGGGAGGGTAACTCTTATAAAATCAGTTCTATCCAACCTTCCTGTGTATTTCATGTCCATCTTTAAATGTCCGGTTTCGGTTGTCAGACGCATAAGAAAAATTTAAAGGGATTTTCTCTAGCATGGGACAAATAGTGTAAAGAAGTTCCACTTGGTAGATTGGGCTTCACAAACCAAAGTTAGAAGGTGGCTTGGGTATTAGACCCCAAGGGGAGATGAATCGCACTTTGCTAGGCAAGTGGCTTTGGAGGATTGGGAATGTGTCAGAAGGGTTGTGGAGACATTTGATGTTAGCTAAATTTAGTGGCTCTAGGAACGGATGGGATTTCAAGTCCATTGCCCATAAAAGCTCAGCCATCTGGAAAGGGATTGCATCGGTAGAGGAAGAGTTTAAAAGGGAACATAGAGTATCGGGTAGGGTTAGGGGAGAAGGTTTTGTTTTGGGTTGGCGACTGCCGGTTGGTAGCCCAATTTCCAGAGCTAGTGACATGTGCTATGAACAAGAAAGCAACTGTTAGTAGCTACCTGGCGAGGCATGGGTCAGGATGTCATTTAATCTGGAGCCCCATCTTTACAAGAAATCTATAGGAGAATGGAGGAATTGTCACTAAACCAAGAAGCACCTTGGGAAGGATTTGGAAATTCAAAGCTCCTCATAGAATCTTGGTGTTTGGGTGTCTGGTCCTCAGAAACAAAATCCTAACAATGGATAATTTAAGAAGAAAATGTATGGTTGTGGTGAATGCCTACCCCTTGTGTTTTGAAGGATGAGTCGTCCGTGGAGCATCTTCTTCTTAAGTGCAGCTTCAACCATAGGATTTGGAAGGTGGTGTGGGATTGGTTTGGGTGCAACTAGGTTCTCCCATATTCTCTTCCAGTCTTATTTGAAGCGTGGATTAATCCTTCTATGGTGCATAAAGGAAGAGAAATGTGGAAATTGTCATTCCTAGCCATTATATGGACTATTTGGAAGGAGAGAAACGCCAGGTGCTTTGATGGGATTGTTTTAAGTGGGAACTTAGTGTCTGATAAGATAAAGCTTTTTGTTGCTTTTTGGGTGTCCACATGATGCAGGCCCTAGGTTAGGGCTAACGTGGAGTGCCAAAGCACCGTGTCCACAGACACTTCAAATTATCTCCACAGAGATTTCAATACGATGACGCACCTCTCCAAGGAAAAAAAAAAAAAAAACCCACGATTCTATTCAATAATCAAGTCTCCGAAATTAATCATCTACAATGCCATATAAATAGGAAAAGAAAACTTAAGCCCAAAGAAATCTAACTAAACTAGGAAACTAAATAAATTGGAAACCTAATCATAAATACAATTCTTTAAATAAAATTAGAAACCAATGACATAATTAGTTAATTAAATATCTTAAATCTACTTGGCCCTACACGTGGCATGAGGTCTATCTGCATCATTCTCCCCGGCTTGAAAAGAACTCGACCTAGAGTTCGGTAAATGTCTGCCTGGGTTGACGATCAATCGGACGAACTTCCGATCCATTGGTTGAACTGTAGTTTCTAGGCAAATCTTCAAGTACATTTTCTTTCGATGGCCATAATTTGAGCAGATGTGTGAGCGAACCGTTGGATGCTTCTAGTGATGGATGATTAATATGCACCATTAAATCACAATATCTGACTAGCCGCTGGCCATCTCCAAGTTTACATTGTTGATCCCCAAGGACAATCAATATGAGAGTTAATTTGGGGAATTTCAACAATTGATGCTTCCTGTATATCACCATTACCCATAGAAGTGTCTTCCTCTAGCTTCTCAAACTAAATATCTTCTGCCACTGGTTCCTCAACATGGTGGTCCGCTATTATTTGATGTAACTGTCCATCTTGAGGCATAACTTTGTCCATGTAAGATTGTTTAAGTATGCGCTCCACACGAATTGCTTCCCAATATGCCTCATGAATGGTCTTGCAGTCACTCATTCTCTCCACTATATCCTATCTCAAGCCTCTTACAAAACTAATGAAATAATGTTCTTCAACATCCTCCATTTCACAAGCATCTTGGAGCCTTGAAAATTGGTCATAGTATGAAAAAAACAGACAACTCTTCTTGTTTCAAATCAAGAAATTGCCGAAAATCATCTTCATTCTCAAAATATCACATTCCATGTTTAGTCGCATATTTGACTCTTTGAAGTGCATTGTAGAATTTAGTTATATGGAATTTCACATTGTATGAATCCATTGACCATTTCTGTAGATCTGCTTTCGAGGATCGTGTAGGTGAAAACTGATTTAAAATCCAACAGTGAATGACTATGATATTGTGAAAAGAATTTCTAGCCGTTGACCTACTTAAATCTGCTATTGATCA
The DNA here is from genome assembly GCA_003546025.1 of Camphora micrantha. NCBI lineage: Eukaryota > Viridiplantae > Streptophyta > Magnoliopsida > Laurales > Lauraceae > Camphora > Camphora micrantha. Next base: position 58,454,606 of record QPKB01000001.1, read on the forward strand.
GATCTGGTGATGCAGTGATGATGTCCTTTCTTTTATTCTTGTTGTTGGGTCGGATCTGGCCCGACACTGACCCAAAGCTAAACCCTGGCCCAGGCACGTGGCACAGCAGTGAAGCACGTGTGACAGCTGCCTCAGTCCTCACGTAGAGGAAGAAAGAATAGGGACAAAAGCCTTTTCCTCTGAGCATTGAACACAGGGACTAGGGAGAGGGAGAAGGGGAGCTGGGCGACAGGTAGCGATGGTGATGATGGAGTTGGCGACGGCGGCAATGGAGTCACAGGGATGGCGGAGACAAGCAGCGCCAGCGGCGGAGACAGGTACGCCGCTCTCTCTATGCTACTCCTTCACTTTTTTTCGTTCTTCTCTGTCTTCTTCTTTCTTTTTTCTTTTTTTTTTTTTTTTTTTCTGGCACGACAAAGGGAAGATGCGGGTTAGGGTATTCGATGGGGTTGTGGGAGATGGTTTTGAAGCTCTGGAGGTTTTCAGGTCTTTGCCGAAGGGGATTTGGTTAGGGATTGGATTCGAGACAGTGGTTTGGTGGGGTTTGTGACAGTGGGGATTGAGATTTGGGGTGACTAGGGTTTCGACTGGATTGAGGGTGTTGGTAGAGGTTCGGGCAAACGGTTTGACAGAAATTTTTTTTTTTTTTTTTTTTTTTTTCAATTGGGATGGGCGGGAACGGTAAAGCATGGTGACGGTTTTAGGATGGGCGTGATGGCATTAGAATAGGCTTGATGGCAGTGGGACGTGTCAAGGATGGATGGATGGTGACGAGCGATGGATAGGCTCCGATCGGTGACTGGAGACGGATCGGAGCGATGTGGATCTTCTCTCTGATACCAACTGATGCAGCCCTAGGTTAGGGCCGACGCACCGTGTCCGCAGGCATCTCTTGATGGATGGTGACGAACGATGGATAGGCTCCGATCGGTGACCGGAAATGCATCGGAGCGATGTGGATCTTCTCTCTGATACCAACTGATGCAGCCCTAGGTTAGGGCCGAAGTACCACGTACGCAGGCATCTCAAATTATCTCCACAAAGATTTCAACATGAGGACGCACCTCTCCAAGGGAAAAAGCCCCACGATTCTATTCAATAATCAAGTCTCCGAAATTAATCATCTACAATGCCATATAAATAGGAAAAGAAAAATTAAGCCCTAAGAAACCTAACTAAACTAGGAAACTAAATAAATTGGAAACCTGATCCTAAATACAATTCTTTAAATAAAATTAGAAACCAATGGCATATAATTAGTTAATAAAATATCCTAAATCTACTTGGCCCTACACATGTGGCCTGAGGTCTATCTGCATCATTACAAGTCCTCCTTTTCATGGGATTTCGGTAGACCAAATTATGCTAAACTGGAATGATGTTGCTGTGTCTTATTAATTGTTTCCCCTTTTCCTTTTTGTTTTGTTGCTTATGTTCTTTAAGTTGGTCTTGGTCGTTCGGTCTCGGGTGCTGGCTGTTAGCTTGTCCGTATAGTTCTCTTGTACTTGCTAGCTTCCTTTTAATGAATTTTACCCTTCAAGGAAAAATGATTAGATATATTTGAAAAAATATATTTTATATAATATATAGCGTTATATGCGTATGAATTGGAGATGAACCTCATTATCAACTGAGTCCATGAACAAAAAAATTTGGAGTAAAAGTCTTAACAAATACACACGCAATTCAATAGAGTTGGCGAAGATATAATAATATTAACATGAAATAAGTTAGAATAATGCCACAATAATTTTTCCTAACGTTTTTTTTTATAATATTCCACTTCATGATTGGTATTATGTATCAAAAAAATAAAAAATGATTGGTATTATGTAAAGTTTTGTTTGGTACAACACTATTAAATCAATCAAACCATAGCTTTTGATAATTTTGTATGTTAAATACTTCCACTATGTTATGTGGCTTTATTGTTTCAATACAAATACGCCATCGACCCTATTCCGATATATGTTTTTCAATTACTTTTGTAACTTCTTTTTGTATTTTTATATAATGGATGCATTTTATATACGTATTCCTCTGTGATATTTCAACTGTTTGGCTTAATTGCTTCAATTCAAATACAGTGTCGAACCTATTATGGTACACTTTTCCATTACTTTTATATTTTCTCTTTATATTTTATACTTTGGGTGTACCTGTGTGTTTATGTTTGCATGATACTTCTTATCTTTCTTTTTTTTTTTTTTTTATGACATGCATTGAGGTCTTTGACCCAACAGGAATAATACCCTGGGTGGCACCCGCGAAACCCACTTAAATGCACACCGAGCAAATCTTTTATGATGCTTCAGTTGGGTTCTCTTTTTTGCTTTTTCTTTTTATTTATTGGGCATGAGTCACGGCGATAGACAAGATCAAAGGTCAATGTAAATCGGATGAAAATAAAAAATTTCAACAAAAAACAAGGTAAACAATGATTTTTAATGGATTCAATTCTATTTTATTATTTCTCAAACATGTATTTGAAATTTCCCATTTTTTTTATTTTAACCATGTATTTGTTTTTTATATTAGGACTAGAGCTTAGCATGGGCATGCTCAATATATTTCTTACCAAAAAAATATCATTATTTAAAAAAAAAAATCAAGAATTTTAATATTATGAATTCTATTGCCTATGTTTTGCAAGGATTAATTGAGGGACCATGGGTCGTGGTCCAAGGGGGGAATTAATTCTTCAATACCATATTGAGTTTCAAGTTGGCTTAAACCCATATTTATCATCATTGCTATAATCTCCACTCCTTGGATAATTATAGAAACCCAATAGATAGAATACCTTTGATAACTCTAATTTAGTATAGATCATCAATCTTCTACTGTTTACCACCATACTAAAACTGCTTGTAGGCTAGGCCTCATTTTTCATATTGATGAGTATAAGAATTTGTTTTGTGACCATGGTGATACTTGTCCCTTTCAAATCAAAGTTCAAACTCAAAGTGGAAAATGGAAAAACGAGTTCCTACATATGTTTTTCAGTAGTTACTGATGAGTATATGAATTTGTTTTGGGACCATGGTGATACTTGTCCCTTTCAATTCAAAGTTCAAACTCAAAGTGGAAAATGGAAAAACGAGTTCCTATATATGTTTTTCATTAGTTACTATGTGACTTAGTTCATACAAATCCCTTGCTGGCCTCATGCCAATCTGTGCTAGAGTCCCATGCCAATCTGTACTAGCCCATGCCAGTCTCGTGCTGTCCAAATGGAGTGGATCAAGGCCCTTTAGGATTCTGGTCCCAAACTCGAATTGGTACCGACTATGACTCGGTGCTGGATGAAATTTTAAAGGCTGCGACATTCTGGACCTAAGGCTCTTTTTGTGCATTCTCAATTTTGTGCCTGTGGCTTCATATAAAACCTAAGGCTCTTTTTGTGCACTCTCAATTTTGTGCCGGTGGCTTCATATAAAAACAGGAGCATGAAAGCAATAATGAGCAACTTTTCTTTCTTTCTTTTTTCTTTCGTTTTTTTTTTTTTTGAAAGGTAAAATGCATTAATCAAGCCTAAAAGTACAAAAGAATATACTGGAAAGCAAGGAGAAATACAGAAAAAACAAGACCACCATCCAAAAAGGAGCCAAGAAAGCTCCTAATTAGGCCAAGAGCCCAAGTGAACAAACAAAGACTACGGAGAAACCACTTCCCTCTTCTTAAACAAAATGACCTCTATAGGCACACCCCAAAATTCAGGGAGAATAGAAACCCACGAAGCAATGTGGAATCTAAAGTTTGTAGCAACAACGGAAAAATGGGAAGGGCAACCATCGAAGCACCGCCGATTTCTTTCCTTCCAAATAGCCCAAATGTTCGCGACAAAGGAAGTATGCCAAAGAAGTCGTCCCCTCTGGTTCCAAATCCAAAATTCCAAGCTTCAAAAAGCTCCAAAATGGACTTGGGGAGGGCCCAACTGCAATCAAAGGAGCGAAGAGTCGAAATCCAAAGAGATTGAACCATCTTGCAATGAAGCAACAGGTGACCAACTGTTTCCTCTGCTGAAACACATAAGGGGCAGGCATTGATGAGTTTCACTTTGCGATGAGGAAGGTTATCCACAGTGAGGATGCTTCCTCAGAGAGCTGACCACCCAAAAGAAAGCACCCTAGGAGGTGCCTTAGTCTTCCATAGAAATTCTAGGTGACTAATGACTGTTTGATAGCGTGAGGAAGAAGGAAGAGATCGCTAAATCATCACAGAAGGAAGAGAATGCTAAGTCATCACACCAACATTGGTAGTATAGTCATGGAGCTACTGATTTCATGGGGAGGCCCCTTAATTTCAAACAATGGATATCTACAAATCACTAGCCAACATCAACTTCATGCAGTTCTACAGTTTACTGAAACAGATTTCATGGAGAGATCCCATCAATTTCAACCAATGGTGTGTGAAGACCACTAGCCAACAGACAACAAGGTTCAAGGTTCTGAAACTTGGTAATAGTCACAAAGTTATAATGACGCAACAGAGTGCACTGAGATGATCAATACATTACATATGACTCAGTTGAGTCAAGTGCAAAATCCAATTCAGTTGAGTCAACTCGGACTCGGCCAAGTTTTAAAACCATTGCCAGTGGCAACCGGTTCCCATAAACGTGAATAGTCAAATCAATTGCAACTATTACAGGAATATAGTTGTGAAAGGTGCATCTAGGCACAAGCCTTAGGTGCCACCCACCAAAGTCAGCTATGCCTAGAAAAAGCCCAACCCCCACGCCACCTCCTGTCTCTCCCGCAGGCCCCCGCTTCCCCCTCCTCTTATTCTTCTTCTTCTTAAGGTAGCTGAAATGTGTGAATGTGGTGCCTTGCTAGAATTACTTATTTAAGAGAGAAGAATGTGGTGCCTTGCTAGAATTACTTATTTAAGAGAGAAAATAGATAAATGCAGGGATTTGAGACTCAAATGTAATCTTCCATCAATACAAAAGAAAGGGGAAAAAGTAGAGCTCATCTTTTCTCATTTGACATAAGAAGAGGAAAGGGGAAAGGGGAAGAGGGAAAGAGAAGGGAGAAGCACACCGGATCGAAGCCGGTTGAATCCAATTACGCCCAATAGTCAAGTGGATTCAAATCCATTTGTTTATAGAGTTGTGTATTTATACATAATTCCTTTCTCTCTCTACACTAATATTTTTATTGTTCCTCTTCTTCACTTCTTTATTTTTTACCTACCCTCTATCTCTACCATATCTTCTTCATCTTCTCAATATTTGAACTAAAATAAACAAATAAATTTGTAAGCATGTGCATATATTCTCTCTTTTCTCCCTTTGACATGCACCTAGTAAGATTAGGTGCACGCCTTGCAACATGCATCGGGTATTAGAGTAGAACCCACTTTTTAGGGAACACAAATCTAAGCAATAACAAGAATATTTCTAGTGGAACATCTCTCACTATCTCTGGAGAGAGAGTTCTGACACATGAGCAAAATACTGTAAGATCTATGGGGTTATGTGACAGATCTAGCATTTGATTATCTGAATCGACTTGATCGATCAAAGGGATTCAAGATCCATGTTACTTGGGGCAAGATCAACAAATTTGGGTCAAACATGGAATGAAGAGCTAGGATGGATTGAAAACTGATTCCAAATTAAAACCAAAATATTCTAAAATATTTGAAGATCCAAATCGGTAAATTAATAGGTCACTTAATTCCATCCATCCGCTCGAACTTGACTCTAAAGGGCAAAATAGTGCTAAATTTGTTGGACAACAATATGATAGATTGGGCCCAATTGAACCAGACCCAACTGCCATGCCAAAACTAGTCACCCAGGTCCAGTTATCCATGTCATCCAGGTGTTGGTCCCACATATTCAGAAAATGGGGTCACAGCCAGTTAATATAAGTTCAAATGTCGTCCAGGTAAAAGGTCGGCTTTTTTCTTTTGGCTTCTTACGGTTGCTTAGATATAACATGTAAATAGAAGTTCAAATATCGTCCAGGTAAAAGGTTGACTTTTGTCTTTTGGCTTCTTACAGTTGCTTAAATAAGACCCTTGGTATTTGAATTGAGATGGAGATCTACATTAAGAAGGCTTCTAAGTTTAAGAAGTGATTTAATCCATAAGGATAGGCCTAGAGAGAGAAGAGCATCAAGAAAGATTTAGAGATATCTTTCTTCATGAATTCAGATTTTTAGGAGAAACATCTTTTCTTATTTCATGGATAAAATGATTCTTGATATATCGGTAGCTGCAACCATCCAAGTGGGGTACACACTCCACAACCCTCTTCTTGTCATGCTTTTAGAATGTACATTGACAATGGTGTTTCCTTTTCTTTTGGGATATTTGAGTTTTTTCTTTCCTTCTTAAGCATGTTTAGGGATTTTAGATATTAGGATATTAGATTGAATTGAGGAAATCAAATCTTAGTATTTTTTGGGTTTTCAACACTTATTTATATGCTTTGCAATGGACTAATAATGTAGCATTGGATATTTTTATGAAATTTGATTAAAGTTGAATGTTTTTGCAATTGTTTATTTCTTCTCCTTTGCTTGAACAATTCTCGCTGGATTGAAGATCTCTTCAGTGGGTTTACACAATTAACAGTAAGCGAATCTCTACTATTCCCTTTTTTGGTTTGATTGAAGATCTGAGTACCTTGGGTTCACAATAAACCGGATTGGACTTCCCTTGGTCGCATCAAGTTCACTACCACTCACATATAGGTCATGAAAGTTTGGAATCTAAATTACCATTCCAAAAAAATAAAATAAAAAAAGGTTCAGAGTCCATACTATGCAAGGGGACATTGCCTTTGCTAATTCTTATTGAGGAATGGTATCAAATCGATCTACTTTCAAAGTAGTATACGTGGTTAGGACATTCATCATGTTAGCAACACCTTAGCAAGGTCATCATTGATGTCGTCGCTATCATCAATATTGATATCGTCAATAAGATAACCTTTAGGATTGTCGTCCATGAAACATATTACTAGAAGAACTAATTTCACCATTTCGAATAAGTAGTCCAACCATAACTCCCTAGCTTTCTTAATTCCCATTTACGTGGTTTTATGAAAGGTAAAACCAAATATTACAAACCAGGATGTTTTTCTCATCTTTTCCTGCAGCCATTTCCCAGCCCAAGACCATCCAAATCAGTTCCAAGAGGAAACATCTGATAAACTAAGCTCGTGAATTGGCTAATGAAGTGACAAATGAAAACATAAACTAGTAGAGAAACAAATGCGATTTTTTGTTAGAAGAAACACCAATTCTACCTGAAACATCACAAGCAACAATTTTGGCAGAAAAGCATTCATCACGATCCCACAACCAAAGTGCAGAACTTCACACCAGATTATGAAACATTAAAGGAAAAGGCATCATCTATGATGCCCATAAACGCCATGGATACGGCTAGGATACGCCATAGACATGGCAAGGACACGGATTATAAACATAAAAAGTGAAGTATCGGATACGATACGACATGATACGTTGCCCATTTCGAAGTATCCGTGCATCATAGCTTGTCATGCAAATTCCTAATAGAAAACTTTACCAAATTAGAGAATTCTCAGCTCCCACATGCCGTGTTCTTTCTGAGCTCGTTTATTTCTTTTCCAAGTTCACGATAAAAATATAAGTCCAAAGCATCTATTTAGAAAAAGAAACTGCAACACTTTTAACTACCGATTGCAACATACAAGACATCTGCTTCAACTAAGTTCTTATTAAGAAACATCACTTCAAATTTCCATCCGGTAAAGCCCCACTCACAACAGATACAACAAAGATGACACCTTTACTCCTTTAGCATATGTGATGTATCAAACAGTTAAAAAAAATCTAGAAACAGCCAAGAATTATCAACAGAAAGCGAGAAAGGATCCGTGAAAAATGCTTACTAGCTTAATTGCCACTTCCTCATTCGTCTGAATATTTGTACCTGAGAAATGAAGCAACTTTAGCAACTAAAACCCTAAAAACCAGTAAATTGACCATCACAAAAGAATGAAAGCAAGAATTAAACAACGAACCTAAATAGATCTCTCCAAATGACCCGCTCCCGATCTTTCGACCGAGACGGAACTTGTTCCCAACGCGAGGTTCCATCCAAACGCTCCGAAATCAGGAAAAGGAGCGCTGAATCGAGAATCGCAAACCCTAACCCTAGAAAAGCAAGTGCAGAAGAAGACGAAGAAGAGAAAGATAGAGGCAAAAAAAAATCAAATCAAATCAAATCAAATCCCTTCTCTGGAAAAAGATGATCTGAGCAATTCATGCTGGCCGATCAAGGATCGCAAGGTGGCATGATCCTGGCCCGTGATGATTGACGGTGACGATGAGATGGTTGAGAGGGAGCAGGATCGAGATCAGAGATCTAGGGTTTTAGAAGGGGAAAAGGGCTCTTGAGCGATTTTTCGCTCAGGAGGAGGAGGAGGAGGAGATGAAGGAGAAGAAGAGGGAGAGTGACAGCGAAGGAGCAGGTGCCTCTTTTCATCTTCTTTTCCCAACTCGTCGCTCGGACTCGGACTTGACTCGGTAAGATAAGAGTCAACTCGGTCACGCCCAAGGTTGACAGGATTTGCTTCTATCTTTGACCTTTTTTCCTTTGAGCGATTTGCACTGATCACCTAAATACAATCTATCTAACCAATACACCACACAAAACTTATGTTTAGTTTTTTATCAAAAAAAAAAAAGAAAAGAGACCCGCAATTTGGAAACCCTATTTGGTCCAATTAAGGGGTGACACATTGTTTTGTACGTAAAAGATGGAGCTGGATTTAAAAGACAACACCGGTTTTTAAATTTAAAGGAAATGCCAGTTTTTAAACTCAACAAGCTCATGTGTCGCCCCCCTGATTAGTCCCTTTTTAGACCAAACAGGGGATCCGGACTCTATAGGTAGATAGAATGGGACACTAGCCACATGATTATGTCTGCTTGGTATGGGTTGTTGTCTTAGTTCTTGATTATGACAAACTCTTGGTGTGACAATTTTTTAAAAATAAAATGTTGTTTAATTAGTTCGGATTCTTTTATAGTGGGCCCAGCTTATGATCCATCCGAGTGGACCATAAAACATTGACCCCCCCGTTAGAGTCAATGATGCTAAGTTTTCCATCCATCCGAATGAAATGGATCGTTGGATTGACTTGTACTTATTTTGGATGGTGAAGACTTATCAACTATTGATCACGAGATTAAGATAATGATTTCAGCATCCATCGCCATACACAAGCAGGTGGGGCCCACAAGAAAGCGTGGGTGCTCAACCGAAGAGGGAAGGGGGCCTTTAAGCATATTATAATTAAATAATCTGTTGAAATTATTATAATAAAAGAATAATTATACGATATATAAAACCCTTATAGGTATAAATTACCTCACATAAAAACTTACATACATGTCACAACTCACAAAGCACATGTTATACGGCATCACTATTATTATTATGCTGTAAAATACCACATTTGAGTTAAAATTTGCATCATTTGGTTCTTCAAGTTAAAAGTATGGCAATCTAAAAAATTCATATCACTTAAAGTTAAGAACTCTTTATTTGATCAAGGAGAAATTTCATGCCTTTGACCCACCACTAGATTATCACATTTAAAAACACTGTCATTTTACTCTCTTTAACTTTTGTATTGTATTCACTTCTAATGATAATCAATTTAATAAGAGGTTTTGACGGTATCACTTTTAATGATGATCAATTTAGTAAGAGGTTTTGAAGGTACACTTACCTATAGAGATGGATTTCTTCTCCCACTTAACAGATTTTAAGTATTCCCTCATAGCTATAAATACATTATTTAAGGACAAGGGATTACCCCTCCCCTTGAGTGTGCGATATCGTATGAAGTTAATAAATTGTACGATATTTCCTAAATTTATTTATTTGCCCATGTGATATTACATAAAATTATAAACTATACGATATTGCATAAATTTTTTCATTTTTCTAATCTAGAAAATGTGCTCCTTCCTTTGCATTCCTGTTTCTTTTCTACAACTCAATCCTCTTTTTTGTTTGCATCTACGTACACGATTCTGTTTTCACCACTTATATATATATATATATATATATATATATATATAATTTTCTACTCTATAGTAAGGTACATTGGGTCTCTAGTGTTTTTTTTTTTTTTTTTAGGGTGAAAATGCATTTCATACGATTTTTTTTTTTTTTTTTTGAATGGTCACCCATGAAATATAGATCAATTGATCATTCATCTTATACTGTTTTTGAAGTAAGATATATCAAATGGAATTATAATACTGATACGTGAAACTATTTTAGGATGATACATTGCCATTATAGAACTTTTATTGGGCAATATATTATTGTAAGGTTGTTGTTGTTTTTATTATTATTGGTTAAGATTTTGGTGCTTGGATTTTGTTTCTATAGGTTTTTGGAATTCATGAGCTAGGGGTCATTTTTTAAAACCTTGATGAACTTCAAATTTATGATCCACACCATTTATAATACTTTTTACATGGGTGAGAAGTGAAACTTTTAACTTGAGAAACAAAGGTACTAGCACCACTCATGACTCAACCATGAGTATGATGAAGGCTGTATCAACCCTTTTTTCAGTCTATGAAAACACTAACAGGTTCACCCCCTACCTCTAGGCTTATTGCACACCTTCCACAGCTTTTCACCCTCCACCTACTATGGGCCTATTTCTTTGATGGGGAATTTCTGAATTCCATGCATAAGAAAATTCCAGAATGCTCTTCTATACTTACGCATCCAGAAATTCTAGGAAAACAACAAAGGGATTGGAATTTCAATTGTCTGACAAGGCAAGAGAGACCCTTTTAGTTGGTAAGAATTTTGAAATTCTTGTGAAAAAACATAACATCTATAAATGACAAAGGACAAGCCATTATTACATCACGCCCAAAAAACCAAATAGGACCTTAGTTTCTTTTTTGCTTAAAGGCCATTAGTTTCAGGCTAATATTATTCAGCAACCTTTTGAAACACCAAACATGTCATCACTTGCTTAAATGTACAAATGCAATTTTAATTTACTATTGATACAATTGTTTGGATGGGATAAAAAGTCCACATAAGAGAACAAAAGCGGATGCAGGTTACCTTACCTCACTTAAAAGTAGTGTTTCAAAAACCAGTTTCTATTGTATGATGCTTCCCTTTTCTTTTTGTTTTTTAAAAGGTGTGAGTTCATCAGCCCATCTTGGGAGAGTTTTATGCTTAATCTCAGTTTTAGTTTGATTAAGTGTTGAAAATGATGGAGGAGAAGCTGGAACCATGACAAACCCGCAAAATAGGGTAAATTTAGATAAAATCATAGGATTTCATTGGGAGATTTGGGTCATAAAACCACCAAATCAGCAGCCCAGATAAACCCTAATCCCAGATGGATGGATATTTACAGCTACAACAACAGATGAATTAAGCAACCCGAGCAAAGTCAAACCCTAGACAAATGAGATAATGCTACGGCAATCACAGTAACAAAACAGTTTGAATAACAATCTGCTAGCTACAATGGTAAAAGGTGCAAACCAGCAATGTCAAACATGCTAAAAGCTTATCATTGAGTTCTTCAAAAGGGTACCCCAAAACAAGGGCCAAATTCATTCTAGTAAAGCAACCAACGACAGCCCAAAACTAAAACAAGGGCCATTACATTTCCTATCAAACCAATCCGCTCTGTATGAAAACAGTAAAAAAAAAAAAAAACTATCAAACCTTCTCAAACAAAAGTGCCTTTCTAACTCTCACAGTTACATTTAAATTGATTGGAGAATATGAATGCAATCTATGAATATGTATTCCTCTGGCACATAATTAAAAATGGTAGCTCAACACACAGGGATATTGCATGGCTGAAACCATCCAGAAGTAGCAGAATGTGCAAACCTAATCACATTCATGGCGTCATCGCATCGGCGGGCTCGAGTACTCGACCCCACCCTCTGTTGATGTTACATTTGATGATGCATCTGACGTCGAATCGGTTTGTGTAGTGTTCCTGAAGCTCTTTGATTCTAATGCTGGGTTCTGCCGATGATCAGAAGCTGGTGGCATTTGGCCCTCTTCTGCTAGCTTCTTGAGAAGATTCATAACAGTGGGAAGGAACCTGGTAGACAAGGAGAGAATCCCAGGAAGCTGGCATTCAAAGATACAAAATGTTAAGTAATATTCTTGTGAGTAGTGCAGTATCATTATATGAAGCACAGAAAAGGAATAGAATGGATACAGCAAGGACATGGATTAAAAAATAATAATAATAATAAAATTTTGAAGTGTCAGAAATGATAGAGAAAATATGTTGCCTATACTGTAAGTATACGTGTCATAGGTTTCATGGAACACAACATAATCAGTTTGAAAATTCAACAGAAGAGATGTTACTTGTACACTGTGTCAGTGATGCAAAATAATAAGGCCACGTTACTTAGGAATTGTTGTCCGAGACAAATTTACATAGGGTCAAACTGTTCCTAGCTTAAGAACAGTCTGTGGGGGCAAGCTGCAAGATGACAATCATGGAGGTTTTAGGACTTGCTTGTGCATCAAGAGGATTACATGCTCCACATTCCCACTTCTCCCGCAGGAAATTGAAATCATCTCCATCGAGCAAAATTGGTTCCTTGTTCTCCCTATTTGAAAGGATGAGGTGTCACACGAAACAACGAAGTAGTAAGCCGCACAGAAAATCAGAGTAGGTTCCTCTCTAATGCGGAATCCTCTTGTCGCACAAATTCACCCTTAGGGTTTGAAAGGTCTCCCCATGACCTCCTTTTGGCAGATATGAGAACCATCTGATGAAGAGATGTACTGTTTTAAGGGTTTTAAAGTAGTTCAAATCCTAGCCATTAGATGAAGGGGATGGGTGGCAAAATTTGAACGAGCAATTAGAGGGCCTACACAACTCCGATGAAAATCAAATTTGGTTTGAAGCCTTTCCTGGAAATTTGTTATTGTTTTTCCCACCTTTTCCACAGAAAAAACAATGAACAGCCCTGATAATGATTCTGAGAGGGAAAGGGAGAAAACAGCATTCCACATAACATGGCTTCCAATTTTCACTCCATGCAAAGTGCAAAGTCGAACAAATAATGCCCCTTTCTAAAGACATCCATGCAGACAAAACATTCAAACTACTTTCCATTCAGGGTACACCCACTAAGAACGTAATATTCAGCCAGGAAACTGTCGGCAATTCTTTGGAGGTGCAAACCTCGGGTGTTGGGTTCACTTGGATGGATGCATGCAAATCACTAGGGTAGAGGGATTGGGAGGTTTCGTTGAGCATGATCTGATGACATTACTTTATTTTTTTTTTTGGGTGTGGTGGGGGGATTGACTCTGTTGTATTAATTAATCAGCAAAGATGTCAAAAAATCTGTATAGAATAAGAGATGTATATACTGAACCTAAAGGACCCAGAACGTCAAAAACAAAGCAGTGTCAAAACCAAGACACCATAACGACTACAAACAGCTGAATCAAACCCAAACCATTTGACTAAGGCCCCTTAAGTTTTAACAGTTTTATGAGTGCATATATTACTGCTAAAACTTTGGAGAATTGGAGCTCCTAATCGGATGGTTACAATCGCCAGGCATGCCAACACCCAATGAGCTATTAGTTGACAAGACCTTTCAAAATCCAAACCCATCTACCCCACTGATCTACATGAATCCAGTTGGGCCCCACAGTTTGCAACTCAAAGGGTTGCAGGTGGTTCCTAGACAAATATTAATCTATACTAAGAATACTTCTCAGGCAGAAGGGGTCATTCATTAAATATTCAAGAATCTACTACTTACAGCACCATTGCGAAATTCGCCTGAGATGTCTAGCTGGACCCAGAGGGCCTTGCCAAGTAGATAAGCAACAAATATTATACCAAGATACAGTGGGTTCCTGTTGAGCAAGATAGATTATTGCGTTAGAACATAATTTGAAAGACAGGAGCACCCATTTCAATTCCACAGGGAGATCATATTTACCTTAACAATGTCATAAATTCATTGAATCCCAACACGGCAATAGCAAGAATTGCCCATGGGGGAGGTAACCAATTGTTATTGCGCCTATTTGCTTCCTGAAAAATGGTCAACCAAGCATGCTTGCTGTAAGTGCTCATCCTTTTGTAGCTATGGATTTTATTAATAATCAGGCATGAGTTAAAAGGAGCACATCATACAACAGGCCACAGTTTTCAATACAATATGCTCTTGAGAATTGAAAGCCCAGTCTACCTCGCCCGACATAATGAACAAGGTGTTTGATCCATTAAAAAGGGCTCCTAATTTCATTGAATACATAAACTAACTTCAAGGCTCAGAAGTCAGAAGTCTTTCCTGCAGCCCAAGAGATTGATTTTAAAGAATCCCCTAGTATGAAAATTTGCTAGAATAGATGAATGAATAAAAATATCACAAAAAAGTTACTAATGAAGAAGGTTAAAGCACCCTAAATTATTAGATTGAGAAGGAGAAATTCTCAGCTATAAAAATATAGTGTCCCCATTGTGAGACTGTGCACAGGAATATACACATGTTCAGTCATATATCTTTCTCCCATTAACTGGGTATAATTACAAGCTAATAATTTTCTAGCTACAGCATATAACATCCTCTAATGAAGAATCGTACTTTATGATCTCCCAATATACAAGACAAATATACATTATGGGGATGATATTCTCCGGCGCTCCTGCACTCAGCAGCCCATTCAGATTGGTGCACCATCACGGTGGGAGCCAGTGAAATTCAAGGGAGGTCCCGCCTTCGGAGACAGTCCGGATGCATGCTCCTGCAGGAGCATGTGCACAGGAGAAATTTTTGTACATTATGGTGCCCCAGTTATGCAAATCAAACCATAGAGCTGTCTGATGATATGGAAGTTACAGAGTTGTTGGTGTCTGGTGATAGGCTAATCCAGATTACTATCTTGCACAAGTAGATAATGCTTTCTGGAATAAAGGCACATTAGAAATAAAGCCACGCTCATAAACACTAAACTACTATGAGCCACGGAACACGACCCAGTTACTAGAGGAAAGATACCCTACGCTAGAAATTCTTCAACTGTGTATCCTTCTCTTCCCGAAAAATATTCCACCTATGTTTTCAAGTAAGCATCCATAATTTGGTGGGGAAATAACAAGTGATGTTAAAAACAAGAAAATGAGAAATACCTGAGCAGCCATGGCCTGAGTGACACTGTACTCCGTCTCCGTCTTAAATTGCCTCCACAACGACTTACATTGAACAGGTGTAATTAGAGTTTTCTTTGGGGAAACCTGGTGAGCAAATATAAACTGTAAACCTTGCTGACTACATTAACCAATAAGCATATGCCCCTCTATATAGGTATGTGAACTGTCTGGGCTTGGATTGGTTCAGAACCAAACTTTGAAATGGTTGGGCCAAGAATTTTAAGCTCGGCCCTGCACATTGACATTTGACAACCTTGAGAAACAAAACCAGAATCCTCTAAAGCCTTTAAATTCCAAGGACAATTGACCAGCCTCTTTAGAAATCTCTTCACTCTGATAATAGATAGGCTAAGAAATAGCCACCAGGCTGATCTAAGAGCTAGTTTGGATGCATAGAATCATGGGTCCATAACAGGATTGCTAACTTTTTTATGAGGACAGAAAGACTCCTCGCCAATTATGGACATGTAAATTCCAGGGAACCCACTTTAAAATTCCGCTGCACAGCAAAACATAAAATTTTCCAAGGTAGAATTCCACGCAACAAACACAGCACAAGGCAGCAATAGCATGCATATGTCACAGGTAGATCATGGGTGTAAAATGTGCTTGCAGCACGCTAGCCATGTTAAGGGTCACAAACTGAGCCTATTTCAAAGTATTAGGATAAAATAGTTCTCAGTATTCAAAATATATTATCAAAATTCCTAGCATTGTGATCGACCACGCAACATATCATCCTATCAGTACCCGATAACTGCACTGATACTTATAGGGGTACAAGTTTATCATATATCCTAGTTACCAACTCCTTTTAGTTCCTTCTCAAAATAAAAATAAAAATAAAAATGCAAGAAAGGAATGTAAACAATGATAATTTTATTAATTCTAAAGAAAAAATCAAGACACCCGAATCCATATCCGTGTCCTAGATTTTCAAAAGTACATAGTTGTATCCCCAATCCTTGTATCCATGTCCGAATCCGTATTTGGCCAACAATCCCAGACCACAGATTCAGCAGATGACTATTTTTACTAGTATAGTTCCAACAAATGATAGAAATCAAAACCCCCGCCCCCCCCCCCACACAAACACACACCAAAAAAAAAACACCACCCACCCACCCTCGCACCCACACACAAACTACCACCACCTACGCCACCAAAAAAAAAAAAAAAAAAAAAGACATTGAACTTAAGATATCAAAAAAGAGACACGGAAGCTACAAATGTCACCTCTTCCCAAGTACTTGAAGCTAGCGGATCAAATGTTGTGATGCTTTTATTAGTAACACCATTGTTTGCAGTATCCAGTAAAGCAAGTGAAAGTGTCTTCTCAATATTGTCAGCCTGCTCATCCAGACGGACTGCAGCCATAACGGAGAGCAATTTCAAGGACTGCAAAGAGAGATTAAGATATTTAGGGATTACTTAACCTAGAAAATATGATTTAAACATTGAAATACCATAATCCAAATGACCATTTATCAGTAGGAAGAACATATCCCTAGAAACGTTTTCATTATTATTTTTTGGGGAAAAAAACATTTTCTAAAAATCTTTATTTTTGAGGGAAAATTTCGCAAGGAATTTTTTCAATATAAACCATTAAGTAGTGGCTCACCGCAGAGCGAGCAGTTTTTGTTATAGATTTGATGTCTTCCTTCCCAGTCCAAACTCTAGGCATTGAGTCAGAATCGCGGCTAAACAGGGTCGAAAACCTGTAAATGAATTAAATGATTAACCACATCATGTGAACAAGAACTATCTCATCTAACAAATAATTTTTTCCTTTATTACTTTTTTGAGCGAGTCTCATCATATAAACATAAGAAAGGAAAAACCAGCTACCTGTCCTTCATACGAATCAGGACCCTCCCAGCTTCTTCTTTTGCCTTTGTTTCAACCACATTTCTTGCATAATCTGATATGCTTGCGAGCATTTTATCCATGGTTTCTTTGTCTATATCGAACCCAGATAGAGCAGAAGAAAGACCTGAGACTGCAGATGTGGTCTCACGTTGAAGAAGACTTTTTATAGCAGGCCAGGTATCATCACTAGCAGAATCTAAAAGAGCTTCCACAGGTTCAGAAAGTCCCACATTCAGTTGCTTCTGCAGGCAAATCAAGACATTGTTAACAATCAGGCTGCAATTGATATTTAGTCGTAACGAAATTCAACCCAATGATAAGTAGATTGATATCATAGAAGCAAAGCACATGCACCCAAGTCCCAACAATGACATCTGTATTGAGAGAACATGATCTTCAAAGAAGTATTTTCCAAGATTACATACCTCATATTGGGCAACAAGGCTAGATAATTTCGTAGCACGAACAGATGCTACATGTGCATCAATATCACGTCGTAGCTTTTCTCGAACTTTGGAAGAGTCCCAATTTGCTTGATCTATAGCTACATCTGCAGAAAAACTTAACGTCAGTGAACTGCATGGTATGATACTGTGACTAGGCAGTCGACAAAGAATACTGAATACTTCAACAACCAAATCATTATCACGAAAAATGACAGTTTTTCTACATGGTAAAGACACCAGTTGATGACTAGAAGATTGTCAATGTTCACAAATTTTGTGGGGAAAGGTACACAAGCAGAAAATGAAATACTTTAAACTAACAAGCATCATTTTTAACCACAAAAAGAATATAGGCAGTTCATATTATTTTGCATATACCATGTATTATTAAACTAAAATGTTTCCTGATAAAGATCATCTGTCAGAGGGAAGCACAAAACTCAGATCTACTAAGCCAACATGCCCAGATTAATTTGAAATTGGCCTACATATGCATTGGCATTTCAGCCACTAAAAGCTGGCAATATAAACACTTCATAGCATGCTATTTCTGAATTATGTGGTACAGGGAAAGTTCGCATAAAAGATGCATCCTATTTCATTTTTGACATATGTGCGAATACCTGGTAATGGGTCAGAAACACATTGTAGAACTGCCCTATATAGCTTAATGGTTTCATGACTGACAAGATAAAGCGATATTGTTCAGGTTCTGTACTTAAAACAGATAAATAGGTCTAGAAAGGAACAAATGCACAACATGTGTTCCATATGACATTATTACCAAGAAATAATGATGATTATGATGATGTTTAAGAAGAAAGGGTAATACAAAATTATCAAAGTAAGATACCTGCACATCCTTCATCAAATGCGGACATGAGAGATTGGGTGCATTCACGAGCAGCCACAGCGAATCCATCCCCTCTGTCCAGAGCCTTATCGAATGCTTCCTTAAAATTATCAAGAGTTCTGGACCGTAGGTGTCCCAGCATGGTTTGATAGGACGGATGGACAAGCTGCAAAGTTCAGCAAAACACAATTAATGAGAAGAAAACATAGAGCAAAGTCTGAATATTTCCTGACTTGAAACAAAGATAGACATCAGTAACTTCTGAAACTCTGGTCAGAGGGTTTTCTTGGTTAAGTTAGATCTGGACAGAATTTGGGACCATTTTGGTAATTTTCTCTTGAGAAATATCAGCTAATACCATCTGATTCCGCTGAACGAATGTTTTCATATTTCAGGATTCTGATTTCTAATGGCAAAAGAACTGCCAAAGCAGTTCTACATTAAACTAGGATTCTAGGGATTTTTAAAGTATGATTGAATTTTTGTTTCTTTTTCTTTTTGTTGCATCCCACAAGTCAGTTGATTTTTTATTTATTTTTATTTTCAAAGTCCAAACTCCAGTCTCAAGGATCATTTTTGGCATCCAGAGCTAAAACTGCCCAAAAAGATCCATGAGGACAGCAGCAGAACAGAGTCTATAGTTACAATGTTTCAATGAAGTGGTAAAGGTTTGAGGGATAAAAGATGTCCAGTAAAAATGTAATTCAAGCTCTTGTTGAGATAAGGTGTTCACAGCAGAGAAAATCCGACTGCTCAGTTGCAAAAAGGTTGAATTTTCAAAATGACATTAGCTTCTCATCATTATAATAGTTTAGAGATCTAGAGCAAGAAATAGCTGACTCCAAATAAAATGCTAAAAGCTTATAGTGATTATGATAAATGCTACTAAAGATAACCCCAAGGGATAGCTCAGTTGGGCTAGGACCACGGTTTGTTCCTAGAGGTTGAGGGTTCGAAACTGCACTACCACATTAGAGCCACAGGGGATTTACCTGGCTCCCCTTGTACCTGATAGGGAGTAGTCTGGCCCAAAGGGCTGGGACACCATCCATCATAAAAAAAAAAAAAAAAAAATGTTACTAAAGATGATAGGACAAAATCTAGACTCACATTCAGCAATTTCTCTTCCAACTGCTGTCGCTTTGCATTCCTGACGCTTCCATCAAAATAAGTAGCCTCCATGTCATACCTACAGACGAAGAATATAAACAACTTAGAAAAATTCCACCTAAAATCAATCAAAAATTAAAAAAGAAAAGAGACTTGAGAAATCTCTTAAAAGTGAGAATCACGTAGACCGAAGATTTAGAAAGAGTATAGAACTCCACAAGAAAAATGATTAACTGACACGATAATTGAGATAGTAAACAAATAACCAGAAACATCAATGAGATGACTAACTTGAAACTGAAACACTAGGGAACATGCATATATACAAGTTCATTAACTTAAGGGACAAAAATAATTTTATTGTCCATTATTGAATATAATTTGATAAACAAGAAATTCATTTTAATAAATAATAACCATGTACTTCTAAAAATAAGTTAGAATAACTAGATAATCTGGTTGATTAGGTTTGTTATTTTGTGAAGATTATTGTGATAGGGATACATAGAGTTTGGATAGAACTTGGATTCTCTTAATGTATCTGTTTATAATTTCTCTTAATGAAAAAACAGGAGCTTTCTTCCCGGCTATAGCTCAGCCGGTTAGGGACCAGCATCAGTGTGTGAGCGTGTAGATGTGCATCTGAGTCCTGCCAGCAATCAGATTTAGAGTCCTGCCAGCAATCAAATTTATTTCAATCTCTTGGTAATTCACAAGGTAACAGAGCTACAAAATCTAAGCCAGCAATCAAATTTAGAGTCCACCATTTGGTCGATCACATTGTCCCTGAAGTGATTTGAGGAGCCAAAGACTCTTCTGCTGCAATCACCTGTCTGCAATTGTACCGGCCGCTGTGGCCCAACTCTGAAATCCAGCAACCAAGAGTTCAGCTGCTGCCCAAGACCTTGGATTCTCCAGTTTCTGTGCTTATCCCCATCTCTACCTCATCCATTTCATGACCCCCAACTGCTACAATCCACTGCAAGTTCTCAGCTCGTTCACCATTCAAAAAAAAAAAAAAAAATTTTCTATCGCCAACGTAATGCCATCTGATAGCCCTGTCCATCTAGTTGATACATCCATTCCAGGTATTCCAAGGTCTGTCCAAAACAATGCCACCATCTGGCTTCCATGTTCATTGCCTCTTAATCTCTCCCACCATTTGCCACTATGAAGTCAGACATTTATCCATTCCTTCTGCCTATTCTCATCTTTCTTCAGCAAAGCCCGTTGCCTTCACACATCACCATTAAAACCACATAAGCCCTTGTTCTTCAGCCCCTCTAGCTATCGAGTCGTGCCACTCGTTTCCACTAGTGCTTCAAGCCTTCATTCCCACTAAACCTCTTTTTGATGTTGTAATTCACTTAATCTGTCTCTGCCATCTTCCACCTACAAGCAACAGTTTCAGCTCTTCACCCCTACAGGCTCCTTCCAGAACCACCTACAACAGCTGCTAACTGATATGCACAAATTGCTCACTCTCCTTTCTACATGCATCCATGCTTGCCAAACTGATATAGACCCAGCAGCAAATTGCTTGGCCTCATCAATTGGATCCAGAGTAGGCTATGCTAAGCCCCATTTTGATATTCTTATGGCATGGGGAACCCCATCTATGCAGCTGAGTCCTGTTACAAGAAGCCCATTCCCTGTTGCTTGCATACGATCTCCTCCAATAAGCTACTGGTTGGAAACTATCACAGCTAGTGTCAATTTTCATTCATTCTTTTTCTCGCATCCAGTAAAAGTCCCCCATTGGTTAGTATGGTCATATGTACCTCGTTTGTGCTTTGCTGCAAGGTCAGCACCACTAGTCTATGGTTATATTGTGCATATCTGATCAACCATCTGCACTGCATTCACTCGTTTCCTGATCCAACATCATCCAGATTATCTCATATGATCGTTTATCTCAAGATCAGATTTCTGAATCTGGTCATCTATCTTTGGATTAGATTGATTCTCAAAATTGATTCTCTCTCTTAAGTGCAATCTGTCTCTAACATTGATCTTTTGGCCTCTATCATCCACTCATCCTACATTTGGATTTGATCATGTCTTTGGATTGGATTTTTTAATTCGATCATCTTTTTTTTTTTGGGGACCAACCATGATTGGATCACCAGTGTGACAGGTATTTACAAGATGTACTAAATTGCATTTAGATCATATCTTAAAATCTGATTTCTACTTCTGCATGGGAATCACACCCTCCATGAGAGAATACAAGACCCAACAGCCCTGGGGATTTGAACACTTGACCTCCCGCTTTGATTCTATGTTGACAACCACTTACTCTAAAAGCTTAAGCTGATGGAGAACGGTGTAACGATGAACATCATGGTTACAACACCTTCTAACTCCTTCATCTGCACTAGCGAGCACCGGAACCATTCATCACCGCCGTGGATCGGCAGCATCACCAATTTACAGCTTCTTTTGCACTGCCTTGGTTTTTCATCATGCAACTGCCAATATGCATCAGCTACAAGATGCATTAGAACAGTTGCCAGATTCTTGTCATCCAAACTCAAGATTCAGAGCAGCTTGAGTTTGGAGAAGAGGAGGAGGAGAAGTAACGTGCATGCCCGCGGGGGGGGCGGGGGGGGGGCGGGGTGGGTGGGGGGTGTGCAAAGATGGGGAGAGATTGTTGAGTCAACAGATAAGAATGATTAGAGAATCTGGTTGATTAGGTTTGTTATTTTGGGAAGATGATTGTGATAGGGATGAACAGAGTCTAGATAGAATTTTAATTCTCTTGATGCATCTATTTATGCATAGTTCTATTGATAAAAATACAGGAGCTTTTATTTGCTAATTCACAGTACTCTTGCACTTGTGATCATGAACCAGTTTCTGCATAAGACTGCAAATAGGCAGGGCCTTTGGCAAGTTTACTTCCGGCCAACAAATCAGGCCCACATCCTGCCACAGACATGAAACTCAGACCCAAGGCAACAATGACATAAAATGGAATTGCACCAGATAAGCCTTGACAAGAAATCACCAAAACTGAGGGTTACGCCCAGCCTGCTAACACATTTAGCCCTGAATGTAGGTCAGGACCTTGCGGCTCATATGAAGCTTTCCAATCAGCCTTACAGATTTACAGCACTTTCTATGGCAAGCTAACACACTGTATTTTGAGTATTGTAAACTCCGGCAGAGACCCACATCACAAGAAATTGGATATGTAACATTAATATCATTTTCTGCAATCTACTCACTCTGATAGACATGCTTTCAGGATTGCACTAAGCTTCTTGCCAAAGCCTGGAACTGGACCAGATTCCACATCTTCTTGTAAATGAAGCCAAACCTGTAATGTTTTCACATAAATTTTCAGTTAGAGCTTATGAGTTTGCACTGTAAAATAATTGCAAATGAGAAATGAGGATGATGGACATCATCAAATACCTCGTTAGCTGTTAAACTGGCAAACCTTTCATTTGCAATTTCTTCACAACGTACGGTAGCAACCATGACCTAAACATGAATGACAAACAGAAACACAAAGATCAAGAGTCAAGACAGACCAACAAGAAAATCCACATCTTCGTTGGTAGCTTTCAGATGATATATTCTTCGCATCACCTTATGAGCAGGAAGGTCAAGGTCCTTATTCTCCTTAATAACTTTCCAGATTTGTTGCGCACTAAAAGAAAATCCTGAAGCAGGAACAACAGCACGACGATCTCCAGCAAGTCCACCAGGAGCAATAGAATGAAAGAACCGCTGCCTTAAAGTTGCAACCTTCATCAATGATCAAAATAGATTTTGAGCTGATGAGCCATTGCAGACCAAGTAACATTGCAATCAAGTAGTAGCGAATTACACTAGACTTAATTGTGCAGCATTATGGCAGTGTACTAAACATGAAAACTTAAATTAGATCAAGCATAACCTCAACAACATTCTAAGTGGCGTCCAACTTTTGAGTTGTTCAAAGTTCTCATATCGTGGGCATGATAGAAGAAGACACTGCGAAATCTAAGCCATTAAACAATCAAATCCATACCATTCCCCCTAAAATGCGGACCATTGGTAGCAAATTTTCCTTTTCATAAGATAGCTAGAATAAATCAATGGTCTCATCAACAGCTTTTTGGGCTACAGATTTCAACTTCGGAGCTAACCAGATCAGCAAATTATATTACTAGAAGCTGACCACCACATAAGCTAGTGCTGGATTGAACAAAAAAGCCTTTATTTACTGTTCATCAAATAACACACTACAATTTTGTGTTGTCCAACGGGAAAAATGTTGACAGTAGTAGTTCAAAAAATAAAGAAATGCTATTTGGGGAGCAATATCCTATATATGGTACCAGACTATCTAGTAATTACAGAGACTAAAAAAAAAAAGAACAGAAAAAACTATCGAGTAATTACCTGCTCTTTAAACTGCTCTTCCTTTTCTTCATAACTTGAAAGAGCCACAACCTCCACCTGAACAATTAAGTAATAACAACAAAAGAATAATATACTTTCAGAAGAGTTTCTTTATAATAGAAATGAAAGTATATATTGGAGGCCGGATGATATCATACATTAAAAAATTCACTGAGAGGTGTATCCTTGTGAGCTTGTGGTTTAGGAACAGCGTCCCATATCTGCACGCAAAATATTTTAGAGAAAAGTTTAGACATGATGATTTGATAATTGATAGAAGCAATGAAGCATAAGATTAGATACCTTTTGAATATCTTCTCTGAGAACAGGCTCCAAATTTTCCAACGGGGTCTGCTTATAAATAAATTAAAATTCATATACAAAGTAAGTAAGAACTATACTAGAAGTTTAAGGGTGAGTATGGCTTCAAAAATCCCCAAAGAAATAATATATACAACAGTCTTTTGAATTTCTAGACCCACAAACAACAACTCAGTCTTCTGTTGCCATTCACAGTAGAACTGCAGATACAAAACCCAATATTTTGATTGCTTGCAGCTAGATCAAAATTTTGAAAATGCAGGTCGTTCTGACACAAATGACGAAATGCTGAGTCATCACATGTGAATTCTACAAATTTGTAAATTATTAGATGACTGCTTTTTCCTCATATTTAGTATCTTGATTTTATGAATTTTGGTAGCCAGACACTACAAAAATAAAACATTATTCAGATAAAACTCTTATTGTCAAAATTGAGCACTGCACCTTGGTCTTATCGCGTATAACAAACATCAAAGTTGTTTTACGAGGACTAAACAAACGCATCATGACCTGTAATTGGGGGCAAAGATACAAAGGTCAATAACTGAATCTTTCTGCATTTATACCAAGACTGCATGCATGTATATGGAAAACAGTATACCTGGAATACTGTCTTTAGAAGAGGTTTATTTGCAGCCTGTTCACGACCAATATCATGACACCACCTAAAAATGTAAAAAAGAGCATTTTATAGACATGAACAATAGGAAGTAGGAAAATATAATATCTGATGCAAGTAAAATAACAGGCCAGTGTCCACTGTCAAAGAACAAAAAAAAAAAAAAAAAAATCAAGCTACTGTGCAAGGATCAAAAGCCAACTTACATGTTTATAAGAACTATATCCGAAACAGCAAGAGCAAAGAGGGCACTCTGCTTCTCAAATGCAGTATCATCCTGAAAATAAGGTAAAGCAAAAAAGATGTACATTAAATAGCTATCAGTTTAATAATGACAACCACACTCCCAAAAGAAAAGTAAAAAAACCAAAATAATGTTACTTAATAAGATATTAAAATAGTTAAAGATTTACTATTATTACTACCTAAAATCCTCACATGGTCGTCAACAACTGTAAGCAGCGAAATTAACTCTATCTGCGAAATTAACTCTATCTGATATTCTGATGTTTACATATCACACCTCAGATACTTTTATTCCTTTAAGTAACTTTAGGTCTTAACAAGGGCATAAATATTTGTCTCTAGCAATATATGAAAATAATGCCTAGAAATGCAAATAATGCATTATACAATGACGAACAGATAATTTAAATTGCATGAGGTTAGGAAAACCACACACCTCTCCTCGCTCCCTTCCATCAGTGCCCTCCAAATCCATAACAAGTGTACAGGGTTCTATTTCTGCACATTTAGCCAACCAAATGCCCTTTGTAGTTTGAGACCTGAACATAACATGTATTTTATCATTTTTCTAACACGAAAATACACTCACTTCAACCATAATCTGACAAAGTTAAGGTAGTAAGAGATTAGACACTAACAGTATTGCAACTTACCTCCCCCTAAATGCATCCATCTCCCTAAAGTTTGTGTGGAAAAGATGATTCAGCAGTGTGCTCTTCCCTGCCCGTAATTAAAAAATGAGCTATGAATCACTTCTTCAATAACATACAACTTAATGATACACAAAAATGTTTATATGTCACTTTCAGGATAACCAGGAGAAACAATAATCATGATAAAAAACTCTTTTGGTACTCAAGAAGTATTAGAACCATTTCACCTAAACATAGAGAGGCATGACAAAGATAAGAAAACAATTAATACAAGTAACAAATTTAGGGTACTACAAGTCATACCACTACTCTGTGGACCCATGATGGAGACCACGGCATACGAAAGACCACATTCACCCAGCTTCACAGCCTTCATGAAATTTTCCAAGCCAGAGACATTAAACACACCATCCCCATCAAGAAGTTGGGTCGAGCAACATTCTTCAGCCATATCTGTGAAAAGAAATGCACATTGAAGCAGATTGAATATCTTTATTCCACACAAAGTTTCTCTATAAATTCAATACATATATTCATAGAGCCACATTAAGTCAGAAAAGAATCGATTAGAAATATTAACTAGAATGTTTGATCCTGTTCACTTGGAGTTTCATTTTATTTATTTTTTCTATTACTATAAATTGTGAGTCTTGGGCACTTGGAGTAGTGTGAACTTCAATTCAACTTGTTGAGAAGCGAATCTTTCTGACATTTGAAAATTTTGTAATTCTCAGTAAACTAATCTGGCCGTAGTTGGATGCACAATTGACTTTAATTCCAATAATTAATAGTCAAAATAGTGAAATGTCCAAAGATGAAATAGCCCTAGATATTTTACAGTTCATGACACTCCCAAAATTGCAATTACATCCATTTCAAGTTGAACTTGAACTTGAAAATGAAGCAATTATAATAACACGAGAAATCACCAACATTCCAATAGGCAAGAATACTGACATCATCCACTTACACATCACTTTAACTTAACTATCACCATCAGAGTCAATTGCACAACCCAAACTTACCCTAATTCCTAAATTCAGCTACAGAAAACCAAAAACCCACATCATCACCATTTCAAAGATCCCCGTCACTGCACCACCAACACATAGATAAAACCTATAGATCCATAAAAAAAAAGTAACAACAAACAAAACCCATATAACAGAATCACCTAAAGAGCAATCATCCTTCAACAAAATCACAAACCAGACCAAGTTTCAGTCATAAAACAACAAAAAGACAGAAACTTTACACCCAAACCAAAAAAAAAAAACCCAACTCAGTTACAGGACAGAGAACTCAAAACCCACATCAAACTCCAACCAATGAATCTCCATCACAACGGCCATCAAGAGAAAGAGAGAGATGGAGATATAAAGATAGAGACAGAGCAGAACAGTTGAAACAATCCAAACCCCAGATCCCAATATCACATAAAAATCATATTTTTCAATCAGACCCAATACCCCAAAGGCATAATCTTTGAACAAAACATCACAATCAAGAGAAAAATCCAACCACCCAGAAAGAAATTCAACAAGATAAACAGATAGATCCAATGAAATGAATGCATACCCAAGAAGCAAGAGGGGCCTGGGAAGAGATTGGGCTGAGGATTGCAGAGAGATGGGAGTTGCAAGAGAGAACAGGAGCGATCTAACATCGCCATCTGCTTGTGCTCTTTCTACTTTTAAAAGGAACACTTCGCTGTAAAAAACACAAAAGCCATTAAAAAATTACAGGGAAGGGTAGTATCATGACATGGAATGTATGTATGAATGTATGTTTTCTTGCTTGTGTGTGCGTCTTTCACTTGGTATTAAGTGGTAAACTAGCAACCAATGCACAAAAGCCATTATACACCTAACATATGACTTGGGTCATTTTTTTTATTTTTTTTTTTACCAAGTTTAACCCAATGGCTCCACCAACACCCTTTCCCTCTCTAAGAAAGGTAAAAAAAAATCTATGGGTTGGGTGGACTCTAGAATACTTGGTTTTTCACTTTGAGTCGAGATTGTGATCCACGTAAAGCCGAGGCTTTTGGGTTCAATTTTAATTAAATTCATTTGGTTCAATTTTAACTTTTTTTTTTATATCGAGAGATTTGAACTCGTGACCTCTTATAATTTAAAATAAAAGGCTAACCAATGCACCAAAATACTTATATAAAATCTTTTATCAAAATTAAAATTTTAAAATAGTTAGATTGAGTGGAGACCCTAGCCGCATGGGGTGATCCCCATGCTTATAGCTTAGGTTATTGTGATAATATGCATTATATATATATATTAATTCATTATAAGTATATACTTATACTATATTATTATGAAGTTTTTGGGCCACTAAGTCTAGCCCTTCCATTTAAATTTGGGCCCGGGTATAGGTATAGGTGCTTTGACTTATACTTGACTTGGGTATAGTCTGCTATTAGTTATTTCGGTTTTGAGTATTGATATGATATGGTCTGAGCCCATTTTCATCCCCAAGTAACAACAAACTAGACCTTGAGTGGGTTCTGTTTGATTTTAAAGTCTTCGGTTCATGATCTAGATCATATGGCTTGTATCATGATTCGACATTCTATCGGTCCTGACCTAAATCTTGGACATATTCAATAAAATCCCACAATTAGACAAATAGAGTCCATATTCAATCATTTGAAGTGTTGATTTTTAAGGACCCTTTAATTAGAAGCCTTTAATTGAATTTGCATTTTTTTTTTTTTTTTTTTTTTTGGGGGGGGGGGGGGGGGGGCGCGCTGTTTTTTGGTTTTCTTATCAATTTGAAATATAAAGGATCCCAAATACTTATCAATTTGAAATATAAAGGATCCCAATATATTTGTTTAAAGTAGAATGGTTCCAATTAGGCTCTTGTACAACCCTTCTGGTATCTTTGCTTCAATTAAAGAAGGTAAATTTAACATACAACAACAATCATATAAGCAAAGTTGTTATATTATAAAAATATTATAAGTACACTTGTCGGTAAACGTATTATATTATCACAAATATATGAATAAAGTGTCTCACTTGTGGAAGGAAGCCCGCTCGTAGATGAATGGCACCTAAGAATTGAACCTTTGGACATTTGAGTGAGAAATAAAGCAAGCAACCAACCGATTTGGCAACCCTTGGTTCTTTATCAAATTGGTGATAATAGCTACATTTTAACAATTCCTATTAGAGGGTATCCATTTGAATCGCTTGGTTAAAACTTTCTACATTTTACACAACATGTGTGGGACTACTAATATGCTATATTTTATGGTGGTGAATAACTTGTATACAGTCCGGAATGACAAAATTGGACTTTCCTTATGCATGGAATGGCATATGCCTATCAGCCCCACTTTGAAACAAGGCAATTAAATAGGGCGAGTGTGGTTTGATGGTTACTCAACTCTAGACAAAACAATATAAAAGGAAGTAAAATAATGAGAAGTGTTGTTTTGAGGACCTCGAAGCTATCGAATATAGGCATTAGATAAAGTTGAACATGTGCCAAATTTATTTGATCACCTACAAAGCTTGAATCTTTGTCAAATTTGAGTGAGTATTAACTCATGAGAGGTTGTTAGTGAAAGAGGTTTATAGAGACTATAAGTTGAGCAAGGGTGCCCCACAAGCCGACCATTTCATGCTTTTGCTTTGATATATGTATAAGTTCATTTTCATCTTGACTCACATTTTTTAATGAAGAGATGGACATGATTAAGATATATAATATCAAACCAACCCTAACATGGTATACATCAAGTTCAATATAATTTTCCTTAACAAATTCCATAAAAGAGGAACTAAGCTTGTCCTCAAAACCCACTAAAATTGGAGATTATACAACTGCAGCAAATCCATTAAAACCTTCCTAAGTTGGAATTGGTTGGGGGCAGTTCACCCATCTAACTTGACCCCCCACAGTCCTTAATCATGGAAGTGTGTTCAAAACGCACACCATAGCAATTGCATCTTTGCTTATCGTGTACGGATAAAACAATTGAGCCCTTAATGTAACACACTAACACTTGATATTTTTGGGAAATTCATGTGTAGACCCCCTAAATCTTTTGATAGTTATAAACAACCACTTGTACCTTCTACTAACAACACTTTTATTGTTCTGAAATCTAGGTCTACAACTTTGAATATTAATCAATAGTCATTTATTGATCTGAAATCTAGGTCTAACAACTTCGAATATTAATCAATAGTCATGTATTGATGGATTGAAGAAAGAAACCCATTGCACAACATCTTAAAAGAAAAAAATTTCTTAGCCCTAACCTCATTCAGATCAAATGTGACCCCAAGATGCAAAAAACCATTTAAACCAAATCAGTTTAATCACCACTATAAGCAAATCTTCACCCTTTTACAAGAAAGTACAATGGGTTTCATCAATAAGTCAAAGATAGTTGACCCTTTTTTTTTTTTGCTATCGGAGGTTTCATGACCCTTTTTGCTGGAACTATCCCTCAAGAGTCTAGAGAAAAGTTGGGTAAATTCCTCTGTAGTCCTAGTGTGGTAGTGCAGTTTTGAACCTACAATCTCCGGATATAAACCGTGATCCTACGCCAACTGAACTAATTGGAGTTTGAAATTTTTTAATATTAAAAGATATAGAAATGAAAAAAGGTAGATATTTTTTTTTGTAGTTGTGAAAAATAATAGCTTAGTTGTTTGCAAATTCCCTCAGATGTTTTGAAGTTATAAGAGACAATGGGATGGGCCCACACCCCTCAAATTTTAGCTTGACTTGTGATCAGCAGGTGTACAGTAACTGGTGCTCCTGCTTTTCAGACTTTGCTGTAGATGATGTTAGGTTAGGGGATCATGTATTTCCATTTTCCCCAGTAGACGTGCACCGACTCATGTCACATGGGGCCCACAGGCCGTCCATGCTCACTCTTTTCTTAATGCCTTTTTGAATGGGAATAAGAGCTCCATTTCTGTGGTCCGATGACCCACAGGAATGGCTGTACTCTCGCAGTTGGGGCACATCATGGCATATGTTACTAGGCCCACAGACCTGAGTGGGCCACACAGAAATCATCATCAGCCACTGTGCAGAAATGAATTAAAACATTTATTAGTACCACTATCCTGTATTCATTGCACAGTAGGCACCTCTGATGAATGGCCCACATTTGAAGACTACCCTCTCACTGCTGTTGCTATGATAGATAAGGATGGGCCATCAGTTCAAGACCCACCATCTGATGAACGGTTCAAGTTTAATAGCAATTTGGAATCACCTTGAGGGACCCAGGGAATCAGATGGTGGGGGGTTTGGTAGGAATGGTACAATGTGAATTGGCATGTGTATATGGCCCAGATTTCAATTTGATTTGATGGTCAAAACCATTGAATCAATCAAGACAAATATGATTTCATGGTTGGATTGAATTAGTCCCAGTACCATTTAAAGCCCCTTTCATCCAACCTGGAACCCAGCAGCTGGAGTGGGGCCCCACAAGGTGGCATGGACTGCTGTTCTATTCTATAATAACTGCAGCTGCCCAAAGTAGGCCGGTAGCCTACTTTGTATGGTGTTGACAAACATGAGAGTTTTTTCAGTACTCTTTCTTCATTTTTGGCTTGGAAATGAAGTCCCCAAGTCCCAAAGGCCTACTTTTTTGGGCCCTCCTTTTAAAGAGCCCTCCTTTTAAAGAGGGCAAATCTCTCTCTTTGGCAGCTCACCCTCTAATTAAAATATAGGCATCAATCCACACTACTACAGACTGTCTAATAAACTCTAGAAATCAGTTGGATTCCACCATGGACAAAAAATTCCTAGCATGAGGCCACCATGTCAGACAATCAGAACCATCCAAATTTGCTGATCACAAGTCAATGTACATGTGCCAACATAACACATGTTTGGTATCAGTTGAATGAATACAGGGGATTGGTGACACAAGTAGAGGGATCTTAAAAGTGTTCATTCTATGGCCCTTACAATGGATGGACCACAGATCAAAACTCTTATTGGGCTAATTTCAAGTTTTTCAACCCTTCATCTACCCACCTTTCAGAAAAAAAAAACAATTACAAAGTGGTTGTTTAATCAGGTCACGAGAGTGGCGACAAAAGTAGAGGATCATATTCCTTCTGCCCACCTTTCAGAAAAGGAACAATTACTAGGAGGTTGTTTCATCAGGTTCTGCTAATTTCTTATTTCAAACAAAGTGGCAAATTATAATAATTTCATTAAATCCTAGTGAAGCCCAGCACGTGCCTTGTCTAAACAAATATATGAAAAAAATTGCAGCTAACATGGCTATTTATTATATTCTAGATAAGCAATTGCATTGCTAGATTAAAATACTTTTAAGTATTTTCGTTCAATAAGATACGTGTAAAACAGGAGCCTTTGGCCATGAGCCTGAGGGACACTCAATTCTGGACAGTCGAGAATTAATCCTTAGAAGCATATGCAAACCCTCATATCCATATGCATTGGGTAAAACTATGGGACGTGGCCAACGAAAGTAGTTGTCAAACACAAAACCTCTATGCTTCTTGAGGCGCAGAGTCCCCCATGGCCAAAAATCTGAATAAATGATTCTTAAAAATACTTACTCATATTTGAAAATAAAGAAGCATAAAAAATAAGTCAAAGTAAGGCTAATTGCATCATAGATTGAAAATACATGCTCAAAGGAGAGTTGATTTTCAAGAAGAAAAAAAGAGCCATACAAAGTTTCCATCTTTTGTAAATTTGCAACACCACATCTGTCTCTATCGATATATTGTCGAAGCAGACTTTAGTTGGATTTTGAAACACAATAGATAGTACATGAGGACATCAGTAGAAAAAATTTAGGCAATACCCTGATCCGCATTAGATAGATTACTTACATAAGTCAAATATCTCTAAGGATAACAATGATTAAAGTTTAAACAAAAAATATTACAACTTCTGATCCCCTATGATTTATATTAAAAAAATAAAAAAAAACTAATGGGATTACATAGAGTTTTATAGTACTCTATGCAAGAGTACTGTATTATGTCACACATTTCTCATTGTACATCAGAAGATACTCCTGCTACACTTCAAATGGTGGAAGAATCAAAAGAAGCAAAGAACTACCTGCTTAGGGATATTCAATAGATGATCAGGATGGAAATCAAGTAATATCATTTACCCTCAGTAAGCATGCTCTTACTTGTTTTCTAAATAGGAAGAAGTTTGTGGGGAGTGACCAAAAGGCTCCCTGTATAGGGGTCTTCAGTTTAGTTTGGAGGGCCAGGGCATGGGTGGTTCTCTATTGAGTTCTTTGTCTCATGGGTGTTTTTCCCTTTTCATTGTTGAACCTTTCTAATTGATGGGGTTTCTTGGCCATTCCATGTTTCTTTGTGTAATAATTTTTTTACTATTTGAAAAGAAAATGGAGCCTATGATTCTTTCATCATATCAATGACCATAAAGATGTTGAAATACCATGTTATTTTTTATTATTCACCAACAAGATACTTCAAACATCTAATAGGCGAGTTAGATTTTAGAGTATAATAGTGCAACAACAATAATAAAAAGATCGTCCAGCTGATACAAGAGTGCACAGAGAAAATGCACAGATTGACACAGAGAGATGCAAATGAAGTGCATATCTGGACAGAATGGAAGTACCTTCAACAGTGTATTATCAGTTCGGAAATCTATCTTGGAATATCACACCACCACATCGGAAAGCCCCCTAAATATGCATCAATCATAAATAAGACGAAAGATCTCACAGATTTACACTCTAAATCAACAAATGTCCTTGTCAAAAGGATCATTATATAGCATGTGCAATAAGAAATTCTTGGCATGCACTGCAATGCACAAGTGCATGCGTGCATGTATTCATAAAATAGTTTTCCCTATCTATGTCACATTACATCAGTGCAGTCATGTATTGTCTGAACATCTTCAAACAAAGATGAAAATAAAGTTTTCCTACCAAGAAATAAAGCACCTCTGACCTCACTTATTAAGTGTAATTTGCCATGATGTTAGTAGATAGTCATTCCTCATTTGTAATATTGTATAGCACAATTTGTTATATGCATATTAAGCAGTCATTTGCAATCGAAGTTATAATTTGCAATTGCATGGATGCCATGTTGACTGTCCATGAGCTGCCACGTTTCAGCAGACAAAGGTCCTAATATCCAATTAGCCCTCAGCACCACAGCTACACTTCTGATTATTTTATTAGAGAGATGAGATCATGAAATGGCAACTTGCTAGTTTGTTGATAGGGCTCCAAACCAGCCTTGTAAATTATAAAATATATAGTTGATTTCTATACATTTTAACTCTCCTAGACTTACCAATGGCCAACCTACATAAATCATAAGTAGGTTATACTTACAAAAAAACTAAAAATCAATCATGATTTTTGTTTTTGGTAAATAAGTCAATCATGATTTAGGACTACATAACTTAGAAACGGGTTTCTGAGCTTCCAGATTTATCTATAAACTAATTTAGAAGGAGAAACATCTTAAACTCAAATTTGAAGTTGCCAGTATCTTTCCTCCATGAGGCCCTCCTCATGCAGCCCATCGTTGAAAACATCCATCCATGATGCAAAGTCCAAGACATAGATGGTCTCCATCACGACAACTTCTCATACCAATCTCATTACATAATTAATGGTTTGAGCATGAGTGCATCTGGGCAAAACTTTCAATGTAAAACTTCACTTGATTGCATTTTTAACAATGCAAAAATACCGATAGGTTTTGAAATGAATATATAATATAACTATGTACAAAAGATCATTCATCAAGTGACTCAGCTATCCTAGAGCCTTATACAGTTAGGGAAAAAAAATTAAAAAGTACAGCTGCCATATTTTTATGTTGTTATTTTTCTACCAATTTACATCCTTCAAAACTTAACAAAGGTCACAGCAAGTCTTCAAGTTTACTCCACTTGGTGAACTTCCAGATGAAGTTGCATTTCGGGTTTCTAAATTATGGGATGAGTATGATTATTACAAGCATAGTTAGGAATATGCAAGGGACTCAAATATTGCAGCAGAATAGATGGTTATCAATGTTGCCATCATTTGTAGCAATGTAAAAATAGGAATTAAAAATAGTTGGATTTTGTTTTCTGGATTTTCTACTCTACATCATTACAAGCACTAATCTCTAATACTAGACAAAAACTTTACAAACTATGTGAAGAAGATCTTAGGTTGCAGCCTATTACTTTATATTTATTAGAGCAAAACAGTCTCTCAAATACTCTAAAAGTAATAGAGATATAGTCCAAACATCAGTTCTGGTGTAGATGGAAAGGCAAATTGATATGGAATTAACCTCCAAACCTGATGACACTTACCAAAAATACCCTGCCAATATAAGACTGAAGTTACTATATGTCTTATCATAGTCAGAAAGAACTTGAAGTAGCATCTTGGAAACTGTCGCAACAAGGTGGGTTGTCAAACTACAGTTGACAGTAAGCCCATCCTAGCATGCCTTTCATGAAATTATTATCATTATTTTATTTTATTTTGAAGAAAAAACAATGATATATGTTAAAATGAGAAGTTAGTACAATGAAGTGCACTGAAAGCCAAAGACAAAGCAATGCTGGTAAAAGAGATGTACCAGGCAACACCCTAGACACGTATCCAATGGAAACACTTAAATTACAAACACAATCAATCCTTTGCTTAGCTAAAGTGCCTGCCATGCCATTAGCAGACCTACTAACATGCTAAAAAAAAAAAAAACACACAAGACTCCAATGAAAGATGTTTAATCTCATTAAAATAGAACTGCATTTTACACATGCCTTTGAAAGCTTTTGCCCAAGATACGGCATTGAAAGAATCACTTTCTATGATGAGGGTTATATGGAATGAGCGACAGTAGATGCGAAGAGCTTCCAAAATGGCCAAGACTTCTTCTTCATTAGTCTTTAACCTCCACATTTTTTTAAAACATGTACACCACCTCTCCTTTGTGATTTCTAAGAACACCACCAATACCAGCCGGCTCTGGTTTACCACAAGCTGCTCCGTCCACATTAAACTTTAAACAACCGGATGGTAGAGGACTCCAAGTCATTTTCTTCCTCTTCTTTGCTTTTCCCATCATCAAACAGGCTCCCCAATTCTTGTATAATATCTATGTTGACATTTGAAAATTCTCTTCTTGCACAGGCCCAATGAGAAGTTCTCATAGACACTTTAGATAGAATACCCTCTCAAGACGATTCTTTCCTGCTAAATATTCTCTCATTCCTCTTCTTCCATATAGACCAAAGAAGAGAAAAAGTAATAATCTTCCACAAGATCAGCCCACACCCGACCAAAGGAGATCCCCTCCAAGCCTCCATTAGCTCACCTAGCGACATTAGGGTACACCAAGCTACGTTGCATTTTTTGAAGAAATACCCCCAAATGTACAAAGCAAGCACACAGCGAAGGAATATATAATCTACCGACTCCCTCTCCCTCACACAGAGACAGCACATATCTGAAAAGAAATCCGACATCAAGCCCCTCCTCCTCAAATTATCTATTGTTGAGATCTCTCCTGCAACTACCAACCAACAAAAGGCCTCAACTCTAGGAGGTGCAAGACCTAACCAAAACAATGCTGAAGAAGCCCCCCACCTGTCCTGTTAGAGTCCAACTCCTTGTAATAGGACTTGGAGGGGAAAGAACCTAAAGTGTCTGGCTTCCAAATACGAGAGTCCTCTACGTCCCTGCATAAGAAAATATTAGAAATAAGACTCAACAAGGATTCAAACTCTACCAATTCTGACAGACGAAGGACCCTCCTAAAACTCACTTCCCAAGACACCTTCCCCCATCCAAGACATAATAATCCTTTACTGAAGACTCTTTATTAGAGACTACCCTAAACACTCTAGGGAACAATTGACATAAAAGACCCACCCCCGCCCAGTCATCAAGCCAAAAACAAACTTTACCCCCCTTCCCCACTTTAAAACATATGCCCTAATAAAAAAACAAATCCCCTCGCATTGGACACATCCCCAAAAGTAGAAATGACACCCCATAATCCTCACAACCTGTATCTAAGGGACTCGTTTGGGATCCCACCCCCACTCATCCTCTCCATACTTGGAAACCATTACCTTCCTCCACAATGATTCTTTTTCTTCCCCATATCTCCACCACCATTTAGCTAACAAAGCCCAATTTATCAACTGTAGGTTTCTTAACCCCAAGCCTCCTGCAGATTTTGGTTTAATTACCTCGTTCCAATTCATCAAGTGCATTTTCTTTTTATCGCCATTGCCATCCCATAGGAAGTTTCTCCCAATAAGGTCCAATTTATTCCTCACTGATGCTGGCATCCGGTATAAAGACATATAGTATCATGGAAAATTAGACAATGATGATTTAATAAGTGTATTCTACCCCCCAAAAGAGAGATACCACCTCTTCCATGTTAACAACTTCTCAACCTTTTCCACCACCGAATCCCATATTGCTATCAATCTTGGATTTGCACCAATAGGCAAACCAAGATATTGAAAAGGAAGACATCCCACTCTGCAATGAAGCCTATTAGCCAAGCTCCAAATATTCTCCTCTGGACACCCAACCCCCACTAAGAAGCTTTTCGATAGGTTTATCTTCAAACCCGATGCTAACTGAAAACATCTTAGTATCCTCTTTAGAATTGCCAACTCCTCCCAATTTGTTGATGTGAATAGAATCGTATCATTTGCAAATTAGAGGTGAGTTACAACTTCACCACCACTTCCTGCTTCAAATCTAGAAATTAACTCAGTATCTTTTGCCTTTAAGAGGAGCACCCCCATAGCTTCCGCCACTATAGTGAATAGAAATGGGGAGAGTGAATAAAGCCTCTTGATGCTTTAAAAAGATGAGAGGGAGAGCCGTTGACATGAACTGAGAATGATGTAGAAAAGATGCATTCTTTGATCCACCCTCGCCACCTATTGCCGAACCCAAATCTTTCCAACATATAAGCAGGGCTGATTAAGAAGGATTCCAACAAATCAATATAGAATAATATAAAGACTGTCAAGCACTAATATGTGCAGGACAATCTGCATATTATATGATATCCGAATACATATGCATGTCTTACCAGGCCTACCAAGCTTGTTTCCACAAGAACGCATATTTTAGAAACAAGGCATGCATCAGGTGGAGTGTACTAAGTAGATTGTCTGGTAAAAACAGGCCACTACTTATCAGCTGGAAACCTTAAAGTACTGCCATTCATCCGTATGGATGTCAATGGTAACACTTTAATTGTAATGTTATAAGCAACCTCTATAGCCTTAGGACTACCTTAGAGAGACCTCAAAATGTCAAGATAATACCCAAAACCAAGCAGTTAGAGTCTCACTGGTCCAACTGTTGCAGACCCTTCTTTTATTTTCTTTTTTTTCCTTTTTTCTTAAAAAATAGAGTACAAAAGGGAAGATATAAGATAAAAACAAGGCAATATAAATCAATGCTAAAGAAATGATCTTAAAAGATTTTACTAACATTCTCTGCTAATTTAGTACCTTGGTTTTCCCCCTTCAAAACGTAGTGACTGGAATAGGTGATGCTCTCTTTATAGGTTAGTAAGGTTTTTTTCCCCTTTATTTGCTATGGCAAATACTTAACACACACACAAAACCCAGGTCCCCAGCCATCAGCTTTACAACCAGGGATCGACACTTTGTTGTTTTAGTGGAGGGGAGGTGCCTCACACTGATCTACCAATGGATTGGCGGGTTAGTAAGGATTCAACCGCATGATTATTGACATGTATCATTGGTTCTTATTTGTAAAGACATTCTTTTTTTTTTTTTTTTTTGGTCAAAAGGAAGTTTTTTTTTTTTTTTTTTTTATGGGCAGCCATGAAAGATGGTAGTTTCAATTTTAAAGATTAAAATCATATTTAGCACTTAATTTCCAAACAGTATATCTAATGCTTAAGTTCGATTAATTATCTCGATCCATCAATCCATTTTGCTTAGTGATCCATATAGAAAAGTAGTGGCTCGTTTCCACAATCTCGATTCTCTCTATGGAGAGTTGAGATCATCTAGACATGAGTAGGACTAAGCTTCTATAAAATGGGAATAATAACCCAAGTGCTCCAGCCTCCAATGATTAAATAAAAAATACCCAAGTGCTCCAACACACTCTTTTTTTTTTTTTTTTTTTATAGATTGGTGAGTGGCACAGAACTTCTGTGAAGACCTGCCACCCGGCATTATATAATCCATTGTCCAGGGAAATCTTTGACAGACAAAATCAAGGGAAATCAATAAACGTACATTACCTAAAAAATTAACCACAAAAATAAATTTTTTTTTTAAATAAGACTCTTTGGGTACACGTGGACAATGAAAAAAATCGAGAACTAATTTTAACCATCCCTTTTGCAGTCCATCTATTTGATATATCAACTGCACTGGACAAGGCACAAGAATAGACTCCTTATTTGTCCAAGCCAAAAGTATAGACTTTGACTTCTCTTTGTATAAGTTGTACTACATAATCGTTTCGGTTCACCATATTTTGCCCTTTGAACTGAACTTCTTGATGGAATTTTTAAAAGAAAATTTTTTAGACAGTTATTTGTTTTTTTCTTTTATGGGATCATCATAATAGATATATTTTGTCATTAATCCTTAAAGGTAATCATGATTAATATTTTCATACACATTATGAAAATTGGGCAACTCGAAGAAACGTGTACAGTCTTTCATAGGGTTACCTAGAATTGAAGGTTAGCCTGATGAAGATGCTAATTGGGAGCTTATAACAGCTTTAGTGCACGTGATGAAATCATTTTCTGTGTAATCATTGAAGGTTATTGTGATATGTTAGCTTTTTAGGTAACAACAATTCATAGGTGTCAGTTAATGTATGTATTCACCCATTTTTTATGTTTCTCTTGATTTCTATGTGGGAGTTAGCTCATATTATTCGATCCCAGCCCATTTGCTGCTATCTTCCACTGCGATCTTATTATATTTTCAGCTTTTCATTCACCCACATAGTATGAGAGATGTTTTGTCATCCTTGAATTCACACAAAAGGAGATTCAGATTATACTAAACAAAAACTAAAGGCTGATAATTGGCAAGAACCTGATTAAGTGCATAGTTGTCTTGAGCCATGCAATATCTACTTGTGCACAATGCAAATCAGCCTTGGACCTAGAAGGTTGAGAATGGAAATAAAAAGAAAGAAAGAAATCCATTCAAAGGAAAAGAGAGAAGAATAGAAAAGAGTAAAGATCAAAGGACACGTTAAGTATCATTTTTCAATCATTTGCAATTTAATTTGGAAAAATGATATCTTTTAATTACTTCTTTTAATAAAAAATAATTAAACTTAATCCAAACTAAAATGTCCTTGTTTTGATTGGAAAAGAAAAATATATATTGCAAAATGGAGAGCGAAGAACAAACAAACAAACCAACCGCATCTGGTTCCACGGAAAAACTACAATCAATAACCCACACACAAAAAAAAAAAGGGATATTACAACAATGAAACAACATAAAGAACAATCCTATCAGCCCCGTGCTTTGTGTTCGACATTATAGTGGCTAGTGAATAGATGATAAAGTAAATGACGAACTACCAAAATAAATAAATAAATCAATGCTGGAATGACCAAAATAAACCAATGCCCACATATCTATTACCTTATACTAAAAGGGAAGAAAACGCCTGAATTGCCAAATCAATCAATGCCCGCACAATAAAGTAAACCCACTTGCAATTACAGATCAAGGCCTCATACAACGGACATTCCAGTGCAGAACTGCACAAATTTCCAAGAATTTCACTCAGCATGTACCCAATCAATCCTCACTTGTAATTACAGAATATAGATGGTGAACATGAATAAACCAGGTTAACAGTTAGAACAGAAGAGAATCGAGGCTAATAAAGTAAATATCTCCAATCAAATTTCCAAGAATTTCAGTCACCATATACCTAATCGATCCTCACTTGTAAGTTGTAACTACAGATTGTACACTTGAACAAACCAACAAATCAAACAGAAAAAATGTTAGAAGTTAGAACAAAATATAATAGAGGCTAATAAAGTAAATATCTACAATCCAATTTCCAAGAATTTCAGTCACCATGTACCCAATCGATCCTCACTTGTAACTACAGATTGTACACATGAATAAACCAACAAATCAGAAAAAAGAAGTTAAAAGTAAGAACAGGACAGAATAGAGGCTAGTAAAGCAAACATCTCCAATCCAATAATACCCACGAGACGAAAACAAGCACCCACTTGCAATTACAGACAATCTGTGCAATTAAATGTATTAAAACAAAATGAAACCTGAAAATGCAGCCATTCACATTGAAGCAAACCAAAGTTGCAAAAGTAAAGGTAAATTCAACACTCAGAAGAAGAAAATAAAAATAATAAAAAAAAAAACCCCAATTTTCATCTACAGCATATAATTACATAAAATATTCAATTGACTTAGCAATAAAAGAATCAGGAAGCAAAAAAAAAAAGAAGAAAAAGACTAAAAAAACAGGCACCTGATATGATAACCCAAGAGAAGGTGAAGGGCCTTGAATATTGAGGAAGATCGTTAGGATGGCACACACAATAATGAAGGTTCTTGAGACCGTAGTATTATCTGCGAGACACTTTACCAATCACAAGACAGAGAGAGATAGAGGGGACACTTTACCAATCACAAGACAAAGAGAGAGATAGAGGGGGACAATTCGACCTTCAATAAAAAAATAATAAAAAAAAACCACATGAGAGAGAGAGAGAGAGAGATACAATTCATACCTGCAATGAATAATCTGATAAATCTCTGGATAGCTAGGATTTGGTAATCGGCCGATGAAGAATCTGAAAAAAAACAGAGAGAGAGAGAGAGAGAGAAAGGATTTGGGGGAAAGAAGAGATGAGAAAGATATTTTTACCAAGACCATATCTGGATTGCTTACTCTTCAGCTCATGATCTGACAAGGAGAGGCGTAGAGAACGCATTTTGCAAACAACATATGTTTCTTCAATAAAAGAAGAAAGAGGGACATTTCTATTTGAGATAAAACGAAGAAAGATGGACTTGGGGAAAAGGAAGCTATTAGACTCAGTGGAAGTTGGGCCCACAACATCTACTTGGCAAACATGCATCAGTCACAGGTGTAGAGATGTGGTCTTGTAATCTTCCTTCCATCTGGCAATGTGGGCCTCAGGTTGGTTTAATTGTAACGCTAATCATTCTACAGGAGTTCTGAGCGACAAACAAGAACCCATCATTGTAATAAACGGTGAAAGAAAATGAAGAAAAATGCAATTGACTTTCACATTAGTAACAAACAGAGAGAAAAGCCATTTTAAGTATCCAGCTCAAAACATGGACAAAGATTATATTAGCTCTCATCAGATGAGAATTGTCTTGGGTTTACACCTTCTATCTGCAAGATGAAAGTCAACCACGGTTGATGAATCACCATGCAGGGGCATAAACACAAAATCAATGAAACATAAATTAACTTCC
The DNA here is from genome assembly GCA_003546025.1 of Camphora micrantha. NCBI lineage: Eukaryota > Viridiplantae > Streptophyta > Magnoliopsida > Laurales > Lauraceae > Camphora > Camphora micrantha. The sequence continues at coordinate 58,496,871 of QPKB01000001.1, forward strand.
CTGATGTAATGGCTGTGAGGATGGTTTCACTTGTTTTGCAAAGGATGAGAAGATCCTTGTAATGATAAATGTCTGCCACACTAATATTTTCTACTAAAAAAATCAGCATAGCTAATGAGAACAAGCACACTCATGCACACAAGCTTGCATACATGATTCATGATACTATTACCAAAATTGTGCCCATATAAGTTACAAAAAATTTCATCAAATGTAATGTTTTTTGCATCTATAAAACCTCAAACCTGCAACAAAACTTTCCATCGCATTGGAGATGTGCTGGGTTGCAGCTTTTCCATTATTCTCTTCAACAGAAAGAAAGAGCCACTTGTCTCCAATGCTAATGGACGGAAAGCTCTAAGCCAAAGACTTCAATGAGATCGAATTTCCATCTTCACCCTCTCCCCATATTCCCAAATATAATGTTGATTTCATCTTCAAGTGGGGTTCTTGTTGCCTCACCAATCCAGTGAAAAAAAATTCATCAGATTTCCTAGCACCATCCCTGCAGAAAACTACAGAGAACTCATCTCTTACTCTGATCTCAAATCACCAGTTTCCAAATGTATCGAGTCGTCATCAGACAGTTTCTTGCCTCCTGAAGAGAGAAATTACCTCACTAAAATTGCCACTAGCACTATTGAGAACTCCAGTTATCAAGCACTTGCTTCTACGTTAAATGTCACTGCCGACACAGCAGCAGGGTGTTTTTCTATTTCTTTGCAGTCACTCTCTTTCTTTTCTGCTTTGCCTTGATGCAACTTGTTCAATGCTTTGTCAGCTTTAGAGACAACCTTTGAAACTGTGAACCCTGTAACTTCGAATATATGTGCTCTATAAGGAACCAAGGAATCCCGCAATGCAACGTCAACTCCATCGTATGTCCAAACACCCAAAACAGCTTCTCCTTTGAGTCCTATAGCGAACCAACCAAGACCGGCAGCAGCCACATCCACGGAACTGGCATCCCAACTGTTCCCAGAAACACTAAACTCTCTTCTAACCCATTTCCCAAGCTCTGGAACTCGTTTCTCACCAATGGGTGGCTGCAGTGACAATAATTAAATTAGATCTTTCCCAATGATAGTAATGAGTATTAATGACTAAAAAGGCTTTGAAAGATGAAAGGAAAGGAAGATGTTTTGCAACAAAGAGTTTAGCATAGAGAAAGATACCTGCAGTTGTCTACCAAAATGAGATTCCACCATAGTAGATGCATTCTCCATTTTTCCCATATGAAGTGGAAGATAAGGAGAAGCCCACACTGTGACGTAAACAGAGTCAACAGAAGCTGTCTCTACATCCAGCCTAATGAGTCCAGCAATATGAACTGAATGACCTGCCTGTCATCAATACAACAGTGCAGTAATAGTCAAAAGACTGGAGAAAGAAAGAGAGGTACACATGCTCATTCGTACTAAGAATGCAAAGAAAGGTGTGTGCACACGTGAGTATGTGTATTACTATATACTTTTGATATGGGGAAGGGGAGGATTATAACATTAGAGTTCTATAAGATTACCAAAAGAAAATACAAATCAAGTTCTAGAAACTTTAAAATCATGCATCAAAAGATCATGGATCAAAAGGTAAATACAGGAGCATTCACCATTCACCAATACATTTACAACAGATTTTTTTATTATTCTTTTTTTTTTTTTTTTTTGGAGGGGGAATGGTCTATCTATATCAGAATTGCATCATGTGGAATTTGACTGGAAATAAACCACATATCCCTAGTTCATGCTCATTTCAAAAAAAAAAAAAAAAAAAAAAAAACCTAGTTAATGCAAGAACTTCACTCCTCGATCTAATGAACTACATGCCAAGAAGGAAAAACAACATCCTGAGGCTTACTATATACACACAAAAACAACCTCCATCAATAATAGCAGCCTTCATAATCGATGTCATAGTAAGCTTCACTACAAGTATAGCCACTGCTTCAGCTGTGTTAGACAAGGTATAAGGCAATGGACTTGAAAACTCTTAATACAATTAACAATAACAATATGGTCATGAATAAGGCAACTATACCTGCCATCCTTGCTTCTAGCACAGCACTTCTATAAATTTAACAACCCCACTAAAAGGAGGACTGCAAACAAAGAACATGGCTTTAAATATAATATATTGTGAAGTTCTAAAGAACATGGCTTGAAACAAGGTTGAGTGGAGAAATGGAACTCACAAGCTGACCAACAACATGGGATAAGACCTCGACAATGGTGACAGGATGACAATAATGATGATGGTGAAGGTAATTTCAAACCCTAGGATATGAAGGCTAAGACTGTGTGATGGATTTGAGTTTTGCTTGATGGATATTCCACAAGCCCCACTTATAGTTAGTCTGGCCAACAGACCCAACATATCAATATACCATGCATCACGTCAGCATTTTGACCTCCTCAGTCCCTTTAGCACAGATAATCTCCTGTAGACTATGTAACATTAGTTTACTTACACTATTAAGCATCCACAAAATTTACTTAAAACCCAACGATTAAAAAACATAATCAAATTCTGATTTTGCCTCCCTATCTACTAGAATTTCTGCCTTGTTGGATTCTTTCATACCCACCACGCTCCAAATAGATCCCCAAACCAAGTCACCATCATCGTTCAGGACTCCTCCCATCCCAACCGAGCTTGCTTTGCCTCATGAAGTCTTGCCACTCCATCCTCCTTAAACTTCCACCAACAATATGGAGGAACAACCATCATTTAACAGATCCTCATGTGCACCCATAAGATAACAACACTTTCCAATTCCTCACAAAATTTATATATCTGAAGCACTTTTCTTTTCGACACTTAAAACCATCTAGCAACATTTGCCTTTACTAGGTCTGGATGGTCCCTCTGGAACAGTGGAACCTCCTCCGAAAATATTTGTTGTCAAATGGTCATATATTCCACTCTTTCCATAATTTAGATGCAACCCACAATGTTAGACTGCACAATGGATCCCAATGGACTTCGATTCAAACCAAAATAAAGAGAAAACACCACTCCACCAAGAGATAATATGAATAAGATAGCAATTGAAAACCCAAGTAAAATAATGAGTAAGAACTATTCTCAAGCCAGGCATTAATCACACATTCAACTTAAAGGCTCATGGTTTTGCTTTGTTGCGAAAACCAAGTAGAAGAGTGGTTTCACATGAAACCAGAGATCTCTAGAGAAGTCTGTCTCATATATCCAGGCAACAGAAAGAAAATGGCTAGAAAGTCTGATTATCTTTTTATTTATTTATTGGAACTGATTATCTTATTTACCATTCAAAAAAAAAAAAAAAAAAAAAAAAAAGTCTGCTTATCTTATTCATTAAAGGCATACTGGCCTATTACATAAGCTGTCCCTCACATAATAGCAAGTGTGATTGTATAAGATAGACACATATACCACTCCATATTGATGTTTCCATATTCCAACACAAGTGCAATTCCCGAGCCAGCAACAACTCACAGAGAAATCCTCCTAAAACACAACCCAAAAGGGCCCTAATACATATTCAACTCCTAACAAAAGGAGAAATATGTGTTGCATAAAGAGTAGTCAAGGGAACAGAAAGGCATGAACAGATGATTTCCTCATGCACATGGAACGTCGCACCATGTGGGTCTCATATAATGCACATGTGGCATGATGATGGTCCCTACATATGGAATGATCTTCATCAACCATCCACATGATGGCTGCAGGTATCAATAATCAATTTCCACATCCATGTGTCCCTCTGCTGAAAGGTCCCTACTCCAAGCAAGACAGTCCCATCCTGCTAGGATTTCCCAGAAAACTGATGAACCAACAAAGTTCTATCAGAGAAGAGGACCACCACCAAATAAAATCACAATGAACAAACAGGTGATCAATGGTCCCAACTGTAGTGCTTCCTAATTGTGAAGACTGAAGAGGCAAATGATTATATCCCAAATGAGAACGTGGACTCATCAGACTCTTCTACTGCCCCAACGGTAGAGAAAGATAAAGATCTATTGGACCCTAACTTCACTGGTTGACCCCATATGACGACGATCAACACACAGATGTTGCGATGGACAACCAATCTACCACTATGAAGAGAAAAGGGCAGCACACATAGTTCATCAACTTTGAAGCAAGCAGCAAGGCAAAGGTCAAATATGCACACGGTAGATATTATCATCAATGCTACTAAGGAGTATGCTTAGAACTTCGAAGAAACCACCATCCAAATATTGCTAGTCATCAAAAGCACTTTAAGAGTTGGGGCTTGACGATTTGCCCTATTAAATTTATTTTTATTTTATTGGTAACCAGAGACTTCATTAAAATAGGAAAAAAAAATATAGCACCAAACAACCAGCTAGAAAAGAAGCAATGGTACAACAGCATTATACCAAAAAAAAAAAAAAAAAATTAATAGGATTTACCCTATTACTATGCTTCAAAATTTTTGCTGAAGGAGAGGCAGGCCAACCTGTTTTTGACAGAAACTAGCACTGCCTAGAAGATGTGGCTAAGGAATGAGTTTCACTTGGAGAAGTGGGTGGGACTCCAAGTTGAAAAATTATGCAGATTTTATCTTTTAGGGCTAGTTTGTTTGCAATAGTTACATAGGAATTCATGGTCATATGAGCTCCACCAAAGGATTATTAAAGAGGTGAAGTGTGAATGAAATGAGGTTAGGGGTGAAGGGTATAAGGTAAGAATATAGATGGGCCCTTGACTTTACTAGGATTTGAATTACTAGAGTGATGGCTGGGTATCCATTGCCCATCTTGCCTTGACTCAGTTCTATTAAAGGAGAGGTTATTTTTTGGTCATTTTTATATATTCATCTTGGATCTTCCTTTTTAACTACTTATGGCATGAGTTCCTATGTATTATACACAAACAAACAGGCCCTTAAGATCTCTGAGCGTTTGGGTGTCATGGTTGGACTCAACTCTTTAAGTCAATTAATTTTTATGTTGATAAGATTTCTGACATTTTGCCCTATATTCCGATCAAATGCAGCTTCTGGATGCTAGTATGGATTATATATTATAAGTATATTTAATGGAAAACCCTCTCATGGGATGATTTATTTACCACCACATGGGACCCTTCGTGATCAATCCAACTCTCTCGCACTCACGAACCCCCCACGAATTGACCACTCACCCTAGTTTGACATTAATCCAAATTGAACTCACCTTTGGATTAAATTTTCCAGAAAGTGTAACTTACGAAACTGTTAAACTTTAAGGCCCTTATATCCCCAAGATCATATCTATAGTAAGACCTTTTCGTCATTGCATCCTCCTATGATTGCGTGCATCCAAGAGGGTCCCACAAGGGACTTGGAATTTTGTCTCTCATGCAAGACGTGGGAGTCGTCCTCATGAGTGTGGCCATACTTAAAATTCAGATGTTGGTATATATTGTCCATTGAATTATGGTTGTGATTGGTTCATGTGAGGCATGATTTCTGGCCTTGTTTGTATTTAACTGTGATTTTGTTCAACTATCCATAGTCATGTACATATTTATTTTGTATTTTTTATGTATAAATACAACATACTGTACCTGCTTGAAAAGGTATAATTAGCAGTTAGGATAAGATTTCATGTGTGAGGATCTACTGCATCAGACACAAGAAGATGAACTTCTAGCAGAATACATACCTGACGCACCAAATGAAAGAAATTGTTATCTGCACAACATGAATTCTAAGTTCTAACTATTTGATGTATGAAGAAAATGAAATCTTTCACAAGAGTGAATTTATGCAGCTAATGAACACAAACAAGCATGCTCCTAGTTTTTAAAATTTTAATCATTTTGTTTCTTGTAATCGAAACATTAAAAAAAGGGATTATCAACCAAGCTTTTAAATATTAAATAGTCATTCATCACATCCATTTCTTATGAGTCAAAAAGTGAAAAATAACATAGTAGCTATGCAAATTCCCAAAAGATATATACTAAATATGGTCATAAGAGTGGAAGAAAGTGCGAGAAAACCTTCAGCCTATAAGTCCTAGGCTTCAACTCCTTGCTGATATGCACAAGTTTCTGCTCCTCCCTTGTTAACCTCGTCGTAATCTGACAAGGATGCAGCAACCCTGGTGTGTCAAACAGCTTTGCCTGACCCGGAAGAACACCATCTACTCTAATAATACCCAACGTCGTCCCGGGCACCGGCGCTTCGGTCAAGTGCATAATCCTTCCCCCCACATGCTTCCCTATCGCATTGATAAGTGTCGATTTTCCTGCATTCTGAGCCCCTATAGCCCACACATTCCCCCTCACGCCTGCCAATGCGCGCACATCCTCCACCAAATTCTTCAATCCCCAATCCCTCACTGCGCTCACCAAATGAAGACTAGTCAGCTTATTGGCCCCACCCTCACGTGCCCTCTGCCTGACCCAATGCTCAAATCTTGTTGGCGATATTGACTGTGGGAGGAGATCAATTTTCGTCACAACCAGGACCACCCTTGGGACATTTCCGGGCTTTCCCTGTTTCCACGCTGCAAAATTCTCCTCAATCGTCGTAGAAACCAAACGGGCAACTTTCCGGGGGAACGACCCATCAAAATCAACAGCGTCGACAACCATCAGAACAACAGATCGTGACCCACAAGCAGTAACTAGTTTCCGGCCGATCGTGTGGTCAAAATCGAAGTCAGGGAGCAAATTCTCAACAGATGAATCCTTCACCTTGCCATAATGTCGCAGGGAATGGCAGCGAGCACAGACAAGGGGCTTTTCGACGGCATCAAAATTGGAACGTGGGTTCTGGGGTTCATCTGGTTCTTGGAGAAAACCCTTTTTGAGGGAATTTGAGATTTCGGGTTCTTCTGCAATTGGGGTTTTGTAGAATGATGATTTGTAATTTGGGTTTTTGGGGGAGGGTTTAAGGAAGAATCCCGGGAGCTTGGGATTGGAGTCTTGCATGTAGACACCACATCCAGGGCAAACTGGGAGTCCATTTTCGAGATTGGGATCTTCAATGCTTCCATCGCTGCGGAAATTGGGAGGAGGGTTTGGGAGAGAGGAAGAGGAGAAGGGTCTTGAAGAAGGGTTTCGGTATGGCTTTGAAGAGAGGTTGAAGAGATAGGGAAAGGGGTTTGGTGATGCAGGGGGTTTTGAAGGAGATGGGAAGAAGACGAGAGGGCGAAGATGACGGAATTTTGAATGTGATAGCACGCGGGACAGCAGCATTTTTCTCTATGTTGGCTTGGCTTCTCTTCCTTCTTTTGCTTTCTCTGTTTTCCTCTCTACTTCAGTCTTGCCTTCTGCACTGCTGGGGGCATATTTCCGCCAAATAGTTTTGATGTTTCCTGCAGTAATGTGCAATCTTATATCCACAAATTTTCAAAATGTTGAATATTAAAATATATTTAAAAAAATCACCTAGCAAAAAAACCCCCACAAATATATATAATTTATTTGCTAACTTCACAAATGAGAAATCCACACTTGGGGCCTGTTTGTTTCGATATAATACATAGAAATTCATGGTCAAATTAGCTCTACCGAAGGATTGTTAAAGATGTGAGGAATCAAGGATGTGAGCTGAGATACGAAATGATATGAGATAGCGATGTACATGAGACCCTGACTTTCCTAGGAGTTGAATCACTAGGGTGATGGATGGGTATTCATTTCCTATTTTCCTTGATTCAATCTCCATCAAAGGAAAGGTCATTTGATAGTCAATCTTTGATATTCACCATTGATTCTTCATTTTCAACAACTTACAGAAATGCGAAGTCCTAGAATTCCTAAGAATTGAATTACATGAAACAATCAGTCCCTGGTCATTCTTTAATATTCACCGTTGATTCTTCATTTTCAACAACTTATAGAAATGCAAAGTCTAAGAATTCCCAAGAATTGAATTACAAGAAACAAATAGTCCCTTGGGCCTTGGGGCGTGTTTCTCACGTCAAGTGGTCGTCCGGAAATTCCAGATGCTGGAGTTTTGGAATGATGCTGAATTTGTCATTTTTTAATTCCTTGTTTCATTCATGCTGGAATTCCTGCATGAGAATTCCATGCAACCACAAATTCCCCGTTTCCTAGGTACAAGAATTTCTGGCTAGAATTACACTTGCATATGCATTGTTTATGTACAGATTCAAATGTAGGGTACTCATCAATATACAGACACTATATTGAACATCTAAGAGTCATGCTCAATCACAGAATGCAACACTGGATTTATAATACATTCGTGCCCTAAATCAATCGACAACTACCCATTTCAGTTAACATTGTAGTGCAAAATCTTCAACTTAGATATTGGGAAGTACCAAGCAATGGAAGTGCTTGATAACTACAATAGATTATTGCTGGGTTAATTAAACAAATTGCAATATCTGTTCATTAAAAGAAATGATATGAAGGTAAATTATAATGCCACCGGAGCAGAAGAAAACCATTAAAGCAATGAGCACGTAGCAAGTTAGTTGCATTTCAGCATGATATAAGATTGAAGTCTAAAGATAATTCATGGAAGAAATTAAAAAAAAAAAAAAAAAAATAAAAAAAAACAACTTCAACTAGTTCCTCCAAATGCAAGTAACATTATATCAGCATTCTCAAGAAATGTGTGGAAGAATATGGGAATTCATGTCAAAACTATGCACATTTAGCAGGGTACAACTTACAAAACCTGCAAAGTATGATATCTCAACAATTTGTTGTAAATAAATGGAGCAAAAAAAAAAAAAAAAAAAAAAAGCCAACCTATTTGACCATTTTCTGTAATTCAAACCCACCAAGGTTAATGGAAATCCCCTGGAAGCAATCAACTAGTAGAGAAGATAAAAATTATAACATAGGTATTTGACTTAGCTGCAGAGCTTTTGTGTATTCTAATGCAAACAAACAGGCCCTGAGTTTGTTGCTCATCATTTCTTTCACAAGTCACAAATATAATTCATATGCAAAGAAGAGATGTTGTCCAATCAAAATTATTGTCTTTGATGTGTTGTGCAATCCACACTAGTGTACTCAAATTGAACCCAAATTATGAACCCAAATCCAATAATCAATCGTGCTTAAAATGTTATATCCAGAAAATTTTTGCTTTATCAGGACTCTCCTTAGGCATCTAGGTAATTGGGGTTCAATGGAATCACTGGGACATGTGAGTTCAGATTCTCAAAAACAACCAAAGTCAGAAACTTTTTCAAGCCCATAGCCATCATTTTATGAGTAAGCATGGAAATCTCTCTGAGATCATTGTCGCATCTTTTTTCTATCATAAAAAAGGAAATCTTTACACTTGCATACACGCCCAGAATCAGATTGTTTCTTCAAGTTGAAAATAATCCGTCAATACATGCTAGAAGAAGAAGAAGAAGAAGACACGAAGAAACCCTAATACTGACCAGAGAGAGAAAGGCGTGCTGGTGGGATTGGTCGAGGACGACGGCGTCGAGAGGGAGAGCTGAGAGAGCTACAAGAGAAGGAGACGGGAGGGTTTGCAGAGGTTTAAGGAAATAAGAATGTCAAAGTGGGCTTGGAAATAGTGGAGGGTATTTGCATAATTTCAAATCATTTGGAGGGCATTTTCATTCAGATCGACCCCATTTTTTCATTTTTTTTTTACTTTTATTTGTATTTTTATTTGTTTATTTATTTATTTCGGTGTTTATTTATTTACTTTTTCTTAAGATAAAAATTAAAAAAAATTGAAAGATAATTTTTTTTTAAAATAAAAGTCTAATTTATTTATTTATTTGCTAATGAGGATATCCCAAAGTTCTTTAATCCAATATTACTAATGCATGTGGTACCTTGGTCGCACCTGCTGAACACACACAAAATCACATCAAATGAATTTAACAGATTTAGAATACAGAATTAGGAGCATACCCACATCTAATGCTATTCCACCAACTCCCAACAGGTAAAGAACCCGTAAATTTAAACGGTAAATTTTTTATGATTATTATTATTATTTTAATAAATTAAAATTACATAATTAGAGATTTATCAAGCACTCTCATATATAAACCATCAAAGTGGCCCATGCTAACTCCCGGCTCTAATGAAAAAAATAAAAACAAGGGATGTAAATGACTAATTACAAAATGCAAGACCTTTAAAGAAAAGAATGAAAATAGTATTAAACCTATTGGGGCCCCATCAAATGATCCATTCAAATGGACCACAATCTCTCTAATATATTCACCGATCCTCCCTATCTTTTGCATCCATTTTGAATGGGTTCGGCCATTGGATAGAGGGTGAGTTTTTTTTCTTTCAACATTAGCTCTAACATTTTCTTCCAAGAAAATATATAAGATTTAGTTTATCCACAAATGATACTCATATTAGAATTTTCGGATTGATTTTTAATTTTGTTTTGACCCAAACCATATGAGCTTCAGCTATGGACTTGGATCCTGTTGGCTTGGAAGATAGATGGGAGAAACAAGGAGAGAATTGTGTGTGGCCTTTCTTAGGGAGTAGCTTTCTTCTCATTAGGGTTTGCACAAATTTGAGGCCCAAAGTTTAATCCCAAAATTGTTGAATGACCCACATCCCCGACAGCTGCCAATTGTCAAACTCGGCCGGGCCTATCTATTGGCCCGTATACCATGGCCCACTTCCACAACACTTAAACCCTCCACAAAACCCCCCACAAGCATATAAAACCCACAACCCAAAACCCTCAAAGCAGCTGTTTTTAGCTTTCCAGTAAAATCTCTCTCTCTCTCTCTCTCTCTTTCTCTCTCTCTACCCGCCATGTACAGAGCAGCTGCTGCAATTGCTTCTTCAATTGGGTGAGGATTTTCTTCCAAATCACTTCCATTCCCATCTATCATTTCTTCAAATTCTCACCCATTTTCCTGTTTTCTTTGTTTTTTTATTCAGTTCTGCAGCTTCCAAGAAGTTGGTATGTAATTGAGTTTCAGAATCCGTTTGTCTATTTTGAATGCGTTTGGATGATTTAATTTGGGTTTTGGTTAATGGGGTAGTTTGATTTGAACCTGTGGTTTGATCATTGTTTCCATTTTCGAGATTGGGCAGAGGCAGATACCCGGTCGGGTTCTTGCGGCACGGAACTATGGTGCCAATGATATAAACTTTGGGGTCGGGGCTCGGGCCGCGATGCTTCGGGGTGTCGATGAACTTGCCAACGTTGTGAAGGTCACCATGGGACCTAAGGTGAATTTTCTCCGTTCTCTGTTCTTGAATGGTGTGTTTAGGCTTACAATTTTTTTGAGAAAGCTAATGGGGTTTCAAGAACTATGTACATTAATAAAAATTCAAAGAGCAACTGAATTCTCAATGCTCAATTGCGTGTGTGAATTGGGTTTGATTGATTGCTAAAGTTGCCTTTTTGATTCTATATGACTGCATTTTTATTATGGGTAAGGTACTGTTTGGATGCAACCTGAATGCTGAATCACAGTTGGATTGGATTTACATAGAGTTAAATACCTTCATGAATTCATGTGTGAAAATTCCTCTCGAGGATCTCCAAATGGTGATTTGGGCAAAGTGCATCCTTCGTGCACCAAAAGTCGAGAGTGTGAATATTCCTTGATATTCAGGACTTGGGATGCTGATGAGCAACCCAAATATGCGTTGAAACTTGAAACGAATGGAATATGCAGATACTAATGCCTCCACATGTCTATCAAGGACCGGGAACCTTTTGTTGATTAGTATGATCCTTTTTTTTTTCCTACTGTGTCCATACCATACTACTAGTATGAACATGCGAGTACTACAGCGGTGGGAAACGATCTAGTCCGAAAATGCTTTTGCACATAATTGTGGAGCTCAACTTTGATGTGATGAATCATTGAGGAGTGAGAGCCCACAATCGAAGCTCCAGTTTATTGAGCTATCGTACCTATCAATCAAGTGTCTGCAAAATGGACAACTGCCAATTCTTGAGGATCTCGATGGACAGTTTAGATTGCTTGATCCAAGTGACAGATGGGAATGTTAGATCATTTACATCATTACAAGGATCTAGAGCATGATAACATAATTAAAAGTTAAAACAAAAAGAAATGAAATTAAATAGCCATGCAGATGCTTACCTTGCATATCCATTTGAATTAATTAATTGAGAGAGGCCCAATGAGTTTAGCCCAATTTGCAGACTTTCCTCTTTGTTTCTCTACTTCTCACAATTAAATACCGCAGTGATGTTCCTCTGAATGTGTATTGAGTGAAGGGAGAGGGTCTATAGAGTATCAATGCTCTATTTATAGATGTTATGGGAGACTTCTATAAAGTCTCTACGAAGAGAAATTTACTCAAGTGAAGTGAATGCTTCTTTGAATTTGAGCTCAAGAAGATTGGAGTGAACCCCCTCGTTTTTGTTAAAGTTTAAAATTTAAAGGGCATCTAGCAGGAACTAGACAATGGGCCAGGTGGACAGAATAACCCCAACAACTACTATGGGCCAGGTGGACAGGAAACCTTAAGCATGCATGGTGGGCCCTTTCCATCTGACAATCTAGTATCTACATCATTCAGGGGCTGGTCCCAATGTTCGGAGGGCTTATGTACTATAGCACAGTGTCGAATATTCCTCCTTAAGGCTGTATGTTACGCTCCATTGATTGGATGACTGTTCTTTTGTTCTAACCTTTTTCTTTTTTTTTTTTTTGGTTTAGGGCCGTAATGTAATTATTGAGAAAAGTCATGGGGACCCTAAGGTCACAAAGGATGGTGTCACTGTTGCAAAAAGCATCGAATTCAAAGACAGAAATAAGAATGTTGGAGCACACCTCATGAAGCAGGTTGCCGAAGCAACTAATTCTGCTGCAGGAGATGGTAATGTTATTTAATTTCTCTTTTTTTATTCAATTCATTTTATTGTTGTCCAATCTCCAAATTTAGAATCATTGTCAATTGTATTTTGATACTCAACTATCTGAAATCACCATTTTCATCATATACATTGAAGCCTGATCCCATCTATCTTAGGTCGTGCCTTTGTGAGTTCTACTTTCTACTTAACCCTATCCAAGTCAACTAACAAAAAAGATCATTTAATCCATCCAAACATATGAAGTCAATGTAAAAAATCAGTGCATCTTACACATGTATGGCTACTGTATAGCGCCGTATGAAAGTTTATTATTTATAAAGCATGTGCATATGTGTTATTTGTGTAGGGACTCTCATATGCCATTTTCTCTACCATGCTCATTTATTTAGTTATTAAGTTATGCTAATCACTTTTTGGGTAGTTATTTCGGAATATTAATTTATGCAATGTAACTCTGACATCCTAGAGGATGAATAAATGAAGGCTTGCCATTCCTTCTTGAATCCTGTGTAGATGCATTTTAGTGAGAACGTGTGTTAAATTCATGTTGTTTTGATTCCTTGGTGTGCTTGGGTTGAGTAACATGATTCCAGTTTTCTGATAGCCAAACCCATTTGGTAAAACTATACCAAACCAGTTTGACATTTTACAATGTTAGTGTTGAGTGCTTAAGCTTGCTTGTGAAGCCAATATTGATTCTTCCCAAATACTGGAAGACCTTTCTAATAAGAAAATGGGTAAGACCTGTCATGTTTTTTAGAAATAACTATTGTATAGAGTGGTTTGTGTGTTTGGAACTGTCCTTTTCTTCTTTTATGAATTTCTAGTTAGGAGTTTTGTTTTGTTTGCAGGTACCACTTGCGCTACAGTCCTAGCTCAGGCAATACTCACTGAAGGTTGCAAGTCGGTTGCGGCAGGAGTAAATGTCATGGATTTGCGCCGGGGTATGAATATGGCTATTGATGCAGTCATCTCTCACTTGAAAAGCAGAGCATGGATGATTAGCACACCAGAAGAAATTACACAGGTGAAAAAACTTGTTGAGAAAAAATGTCACACCATATTCATGTTCTTCAATACTTTTACCTTCCACTTATGATCAGGGGAATTATACCCGGCTTTTTCTTCTGGGCATGTAGGGATTATTCTGATCCAAAGGGCTGGGAACCCTGCGTTATCAAAAAAAAAAAAAAATCTTCATTTTCTAGTTTGTTGTTAGAGTATATGCTAATATGTTGTCTTCGATACTGTAGTAATCGGAGTTTGATGAACACTCTTAGATGAATGTTTTCTTGTAAGACTGAGGCTGTTGTTGTCTGTGATTGGGCAATATGTAGGCCCATTGTCTATTACTTTGTCAGGAAGTTGTAGGCATGGTCTGGTGTACCTCATATGTGAAGTAGTTTTAATAGTTTGGTGGAGTGGATGGTCTATGTTCTGCTGCATTTGGGGTGCATAAAAACCAAAAATCGCACTAAGTGTGATGTACTTTTGTCCTCTATTTTCCTCTGCCCTCTCCATCCCAAATCCACCTGATTTTCAATATTGATTTTTGCTGGATAGGTTCAAAGAAAAAAAAAATGCATTTTCAAATGTATTTTTCTTTTTGTTAAATTTTCCACACTTCCCATTAATGCATGGTGGAATCGACACCATCCATTCTGCTAACATTTACAGACTCAATAATTTCAGGTACATTTGAAGAACCTATTATCCATTATGCGAAAATGTTCAAACTAATAGTTATTTGATGATACATGCAAAGAGACCTTTAATTTTGGTTTTCTTACGATGCACATTTGCATTGCAACAGGTAGGAACCATCTCTGCAAATGGCGAGCATGAAGTTGGGGAATTGTTAGCAAGAGCAATGGAGAAAGTTGGGAAGGAGGGAGTCATCAGTGTTGCAGTAAGTACTCTATCCCGATTCACAACAGTGTTCTGACATCTTATGATATCCATAGTTCGCTATAAAGTGGTTACTTGGTTTTGATCCATCTTTACCCATTTTGCAGGATGGGAACACATTGTTTAACGAGTTGGAAGTGGTGGAAGGAATGAAACTAGCCAGGGGGTATATATCTCCGTATTTTATTACTGATGAGAAGACCCAAAAATGCGTAAGTATAGCTGGGGATCTGTCTTGTCAAACATATATAGATGGGGATCTGTCTTCTCAAACATATCATTCCACATTGTTCAGATAAAATAGCGGGCACTAGTTACTCTGTCAAAGCAAGCTGGCAGATACTGTATGAAGGCTTATAACATAAAACAATTTTGCACTGAAAACAATGAACAACTTTTTTCATGTTGATTTAATCAGTATTTTTGAGTAATTTAGCAGCATTTAATTCCATCTGACCTGGCTGACATTCATGATAACGACAGCACTTGACTGTGCTTCTTTCTGTAAGGAGTTGTCGTAAGTGTAGAATGAAATTAGGTTTCTGTACTCATTGTGATTATTCGTGGCAGGAACTAGAAAATCCTCTAATCCTCATTCATGATAAAAAGATCTCAAACATGGACTCTCTCATCAAAATATTGGAGCTGGCTTTGAAGGTAACTCACATTTTGCTTTTTGTGGATGAAATTTCTCATTGTGTGGGAATGATAAGGGTCTAAAACCTGTAAAGAAACATTGAAAGTTTTAACTCGCTTTGCTATTTTCTTGTTTTGTGTTCGTACAGAAAAATAGAGCTCTTTTAATTGTGGCTGAGGATTTGGAAAGTGATGCTTTGGCAATGCTTGTACTCAACAAGCATCGTGCTGGAGTCAAGGTAATCAAATTCATTTTGGAATGATAGACGACAGTTTCAATTTGATTATTATTATTACTATTATTATTATTATTATTATTTACCTTTTCCATTGTGCCACATGATGCCTTGTTGAACTCCATGTGTCATCTCAAAAAAATGTTCGAGTTGGCATGTTACACTATATTGGCATCTAAACAATGTTTTATGCATTGGTTGTAGCGCACTAAATGGCACATGATCATGATGTGAATTGATATCTGGTTCACTGGACCTTTGCTCATGTTAAGCTTCTGGCATGATGTTTAATATGGATGTGACGCTTTTATCTCATTTGTCACTATTGTCTAGTTCATTTATCAATCTTTTTCTGTTTCTTTCTTGATTGTAGGTTTGTGCCATCAAAGCTCCTGGTTTTGGAGAGAACAGAAGAGCAAACTTGGAAGATCTTGCTATTCTTATAGGAGGCGAGGTTAGATATGCCTCCTCATGCATTAGACCATATGTGGGAGAAAGATTGAATATTGCAAAGTTTCTCTGAGTTTAATATCTGCTGCTATATTATCAGTATTTCAGGTTTTTTTATTTTTTTTATTTTTTTGGGGGGTGGGGGGCAGCCAAAAGTTTAAAAACTTAATACCATCATATAATTCATTAAGTATCCTTCCGTAAAATACACATTGTCAAAGAATTACAAGTTGATGTTCTATTGTTCAGGTTATCTCTGAAGATGGTGGCTTCAGCCTGGATAAGGTTAAAATCGAAATGCTTGGTACTGCAAAAAAGGTTTGTAATATATTTAGGCATAAATGGTACTTGAATAAGGTTGAGAATTGTACAAACTACTGATTTTCGTTAATACAGGTTACTGTCTCTCTTGATGACACTATTGTTCTTCACGGTGGTGGTGACAAGAAATTAATTGAAGAAAGATGTGAACTGGTATGCAAATAGTAATGTTGAATCCTTCTCTTTATTACATTGATTTCATCAGTCATGATTATCTGCCCAGTAAAATGCATTATATGGAGACAAATTAAGAAGCAAAACAGAATTCAGTGACTCAATCATCTGGTCAAATTGCAGTAAGACATTAATATGAAATTTGAAACTTCTAATATCATTGTTGCAAACAATAAAAAAGAAAGAAAGATTATACGGGGTCTATTCTATACTAAACATTTTAGTGAAAATTTTCCAAATACTTGCTGTAGAAGGACATTTCTGTTGGATGACTGACTGACAGGAAAAATGTTCAACAGCTGAGGACATTCATTGAGAAAAGTACAGCCATGTTTGACAAAGAGAAAGCGAAGGAAAGGTTGTCAAAGCTATCTGGAGGTGTTGCTGTCATTAAGGTTTGCCATTTCCTTCTGCGGACCATATGGGAAATTTTGCCATTTAGGCCATTCTTATTCTAATTGACTGTATGGTTTACAGATTGGCGGAGCCAGTGAGGCAGAAGTTGGAGAAAGAAAAGCTAGGGTTCAAGATGCTCTGAATGCTACAAGGGCAGCTGTGGAAGAGGGAATTGTGCCAGGTATACTGATGTTTTATCTCAGGTTAAGGGACTCATTGGTAACTTGCAATCTTGGGGAGTGGGAAGAGCATGTGTATCTGCTCATCTACATTTTGGTAAATGGGACCATTCTTCCAATGCTCTTAAATGTGATGGTAGGATGCATTTTATGCTCCCACTGGAACAAGTGACTCCTGGATGGAATTTCCTCTTTCGTCTCATTCTTTTTATAGCTGATGACAGTCCCACCTGCAAAAAGTAGGGTGCGGAACATATAAACTGGACCTAATATGCATTTACATTTGTATTTTTCTCTTAGCTGACCCCACATTAATGTGATGAGCCTCTGATGATGATGATGATGATTTTGTATCTTGATCTCTACAGGTGGTGGTGTTGCCCTGTTGTATGCCACAAGAGAGTTAGATAAACTATTGTCGGCAAATGGTGACCAGAATCACGGCATCCAAATAATAAAAAATGCTCTAAAGGTGGCAATCTTCCATGAGTGCTTGCTGTTAGCTTCAATGGTTTATTTGTAAATTTTGCCATCTAATAGAAGTTGGTTTATTCAGGCACCTACTGCCACAATTGCTGCAAATGCTGGTGTTGATGGTGCATTAGTTCTTGGCAAGCTTTTAGAGCAAGATGATCTTAATCTGGGTTATGACGCTGCTAAAGGTTTGTGACTAAAGATAGCACCATTGCACAAATGTTGATTCTTCTGATCTTCTCATCCTTGATAGTAACATAAACTCCATCTGGGTCCAAGGGGAATATCAGAGATTGATTGAGCACTAGGCTTTAGAAACTGTGCATGCAGCAACACTTTCAGTGGTCCAAACCATTCATATGTTGGGTTGCCTGGTAGGTGGGAGATACCCAGAAGATCCTCCCCTTGGGAGATGACATTACCCACGTCATGAGACTGGCCCGCGATAAAGGACTAGTTGTCCGTTTCCGTTGGATAGATTGAAATTATCATCCAGGGGAAGATATCGGGACATAGTCCATTCCATGGGGGCATGGGTTCCATCATTGTAAAGGCTTATATACCAGCAAAGTCAGCCTCACCTGGGTATTACTTTGTTGTTGGATCAAACAGGAAAATGCAATTTCTTTCATTTCATCATATTGTACCTTTGATTTCATGCCTTTCTGGGTTGCATACACCTTTCACCATATCGTGGTGAGGGCAAGGGCAACATAGTGGGGCCCACTTTATGATCCATCTGAATTGTCCACACACATGGGACCCCTTGAATTACACCGGATCCGTCGAGTTTTCACGGATCTCAATCGATTGGACTGTTGGATCGGGGGGGTCAAATTCTTTCTTTAATATAAAGTCGTTACACTTGTGGGTCCACTGATGAAGGGTTAGAGGCATGGGATTGACCTCAAACTTGATACTTGGGCCCATCCAAGATGGCTCTTTCTACTTGGGCCCCAGGTGGGCCCCACCAAGCTACCTCTCACCATATTACGGTGAGAGGTGTATGCTCAGGAAGTGTAATCATGTAATTTTAATGAAAATTTGATTCTTGCATAATTGTGTAATTGAATTGGACATCTTAATAGACTGCTTTCTGGTTGACTGTTCTTAAAATACATACTGTATCTGTGTTCTGTTGCTAGTCTTGGAAATTCCGCCATAATTTAAGACTGCTGTGCTGATTAAGCAGGTGAATATGTTGACATGGTGAAAGCTGGTATTATAGATCCTCTCAAAGTTGTTAGAACTGCCCTGGTAGATGCTGCGAGGTAAGCCTTGTATATGTTTCAGTACTTAATAGTCATTTTGTAACCCATGTAGCTTGTGTGCATAAATTGTGGTGTTGGTTGCAGTGTCTCTTTGCTGTTGACAACGACTGAGGCTGTAGTTGTTGAGATTCCAGAGGCTAAGAGTGGGCGACCATCGCCCCGGGCCCAAATGCCGACAATGGATAGTATGGGCTACTGATGTGATCCATTAATTCAATCTGCAATTTTTATTTTTATATCAATAGTTAAAGGATATGGGAACTGAAAACGTTAACATTCAAAAAAAAAAAAAAAAAGAAACTGTTACGAAACCTTCACTTCGTTG
Organism: Camphora micrantha; assembly: GCA_003546025.1. Lineage (NCBI taxonomy): Eukaryota > Viridiplantae > Streptophyta > Magnoliopsida > Laurales > Lauraceae > Camphora > Camphora micrantha. The sequence goes on from QPKB01000001.1 coordinate 58,516,031, forward strand.
TAACAGGAAACCGTTCTTCAGAATCTTGAGACCCTTTCTGATTCTATGAAGGTGATGAGAGTTTAGAATGTTTCTGTATGGCCCTTTTAATTAAAGAGGTGCGGATGTCGAGAGAAATTATGTAATCTAACATTTGTTTTAATGAATTTTGTGATGTAATTTATACCTCTGGGGTCATTGAAGAAATAAAATAAAATCTTCACTCCATGTCATGAGTAGGTCACTCACTGCATGTCATGATTTATGATTTTATTACAAATAATACATGTTACTTAACAGCACTGTTGTTGTGATGAAGGCTGTAAAATCTGCATTGTGGGGCCAACTTATTATTAAGGTTGTGCATTAATAAAAAAACTGCAAGTGGTGAATCAGCAGCCCAGATGTTATACATTGACCATTGGACTGGCTATCTTCACATGGTGAGCTCTCATCTCTTAGCAAGCACAGGGTGAGTGAAGGTGGCTTCAATCTGATGGTCAATATCACTCTTGATCTTTTAGATATTCTGACTAGCAGAAATTTGATCCAACAATCTTCTATTGCTGCGGTGTCTGTGCACAATTTAGATTTTTCTCAGTAATTAAACCTTTTTTTTTTTTTTTTTTTTTTGCGATTGGATCAACGATATAGATGATTGATGCCTTACACTACTAAACCTATTATCCATATATATTTTTTGTCCTTTGATCGATGATCTGATGCTGAGCCATTGTAAGATTGATAATTGACATATTTTCCTGTCTTTAGATTGATGATATGAGACTTTTTCACAGTAGCTAGATCCTCTTCATCTAATGTGGCAGTCAATCAATGATCTGATGCTTATCCACTGTTAGATCAATCATCAATACCTTTCTACCATTGATTCAATCATCTGAGGTTTCCCACCATCGAATCGATGATCTAAACGAATACGCCTGCTTTGCTACTTGATCAATGATCTGAGGCTTGTCACCATTATATTGATGTTCTGCACCATGTTTGTTGTGGAATCGATGATCTGAAGCTTTTCTACTGTTTGATCAATGATCCACTTCTTTTTTTTTTAAATTGTTGGATAAATGACAAAAGTCATTTCCAGAGTTTGTTTGATAATTCGCATCTTTTAGTTGTTAGATCGACAATCTGAGGCCCTTTACCATTTGATAGTTTTTTTTTTTCTCCTTTTGCTGAAGAGGGTGTTCGGGCTATTCCCTCGGGCACATGAAGTCCATGACTCCCCCATACACCGATTAAGTCGGGCTTTTGCCTGGGCAAATGGTCGTAGGGAGAGAGTGCGAGTTCAAAACCATAGTATTTGGTTACTGAGTTGAGGTCCTAGCCGCCCGCGGTACCCCCGGGGTTCACCATTTGATTGTTAATCTTAGTCTCTTTTTTTTTTTTGGGTCTATGATGATTTGGGTGTGCCTTTCACTCTGAAATTGAATATATATATATATATATATATATTTATATAAGGGATATTCATGTGCATCCAATTCCTCACCATATTGTGAGGGAAAAACTTAATGGAGCCCACCTAGGGCCCCATTGATCATGGGAATTGTGGGGATGGAACAAGACATATTGGATGGACCCATATATCAAGTTTGGGGTTAATCTCATGCCTCTAACCCCTTCATCAGTGGCCCACAAATCTAACGACTCTAAATTAAAAAAAAAGTTTGACCCTCCATCTAATAGTCCAATCCATTTAGATAGGTGAAGACTCAATGGATCCAATGTAATTTCGGGGGTACCATGTGTGTAGATGGTTTGGATGTAAGTCGGTCGTAATATGTTCTCCCTCACCATAATATGGAGAGGGATTGGATGCACATAAATATATATATATATATATATATATGGGAAATGTTCATGTGCATCCATCCCTCACCATAGGATGAGGGACACTTTCCCTTTTTGACACTTGAAGACAAATGAGTGTACCTCACCTATGTACTTGAAAACTTACTTTTTATACTTGAAAATCCCATTTATGGAAGTGTCCCTCACCCTATGGTGAGGGATAGATGCACATGAACACTCCCCTATATATATATATATATATATATATATTGGCGGACCTAGAATTTTTATTTGAGGGGTGCGGACATTAATATGTAGTTTGGTTTTGGGGCAAATTGAGGATTTTCGTGAATCTTGAGAGTGGGCTCACAATTTCTAATAGATTTTTTGAACACCATGATTTAATGGGTGCAGCCTCACTCGTGTGATTGGACCTGGGTCCGCCCGGACTCATGTGGTTGGACCTACGTCCGCCCTTATGTATACGTATATGTAGAGGAATTCTATAGAATCCCCACTAGAAAAGTGACGTTTTCGCCCCCTTAGCTAACGTCTAATGGGAGAAGTTTGGCATGAGACTTGTTCTCTTTTTTCAAAACAATCATTTCTTACTTTCCTTTTTTTTTTTTTTTTTTTTTTTTTTTTTTTTTTTCTTTGCTTCTTTTAGAAATAATAGAAATTTACGGGAAAAGTCTCTGTAAGATCCCATACGTCTTACCAAGTCCCCGTATCATGTTGGACACGGGAGGGGTCTTCATGTGGCCCTTTTAATTTATTTATTTTGTCGTTTTGCGATATAGTCGATATCAACCATTTTGTCAATCAGATTTTCTTCAACATGTAATTGTCTTATTTGCTGAACACAACAGAATGGTCGATATCGACCATATCGCGAAATAATAATAAAAAAGATGAATCTGTCGATTCACCTGCAGATCCTCCGCCCTCGCCTCGTCTCACTCCCCTCGAGTCTGCAGGTCCTTGGTCCCATTCCCTCCCTCCCCCACTACTTGCAAGCCCAGCTCTCTTTTTCATCTTCACCTACAACTTCGCATCTGTCTCCCCTCCGCTCTTCTCCCTCCTCCGCTCCCTCCGTGGCGATTGTCCCTCCTTCTCCAACAAAGATGACCCCATGCTCGCCACCATCCATTCCTTCGTATCCTCCCTCTCCCTACCTCTTCTGGCCCCATCTACCACTCTGGAGCAGCACCAATAACCAAGAGAGAAAAAACCCAATTTCTATTTGGGTTTTGCAAATCGAGAGCAACCATCATATAATGGTCAATATCGACCATATCACTAAATGACAAAAAAAAAAATAAATTAAAAGGGCCACATGAGGACCCTTCCTTGTCCAACATTATACGAGAACCTAGTAAGACGTATGTTGTCCCACGGTGACTTTTCCCATAAATTCCTCTAGAAATAAAGTATCTTAAAAATACAACTATTGATTGCCTTTCAAAATTGTTGGATGAAGGAGTGAATGGGTTATGGGCCCACGATTATTTTTATGAAACTAAAATCTCCTATGTCCTGTAGGAGAAAACAAAGGAAGTGGAATAGACAAAGGCATTTTTAGGAAAAAACTGCCCCATATATATATATATATATATATGTGTGTGTGTGTGTATGTATGTATGTATATATATATATATATATGGGAAATGTTCATGTGCATCCATCCCTCACCATAGGGTGAGGGACACTTCCCCTTTTTGCACATGAAGACAAATGAGTGTACCTTATCTATGTACTTGAAAACTTACTTTTTGTACTTGAAAATCCCATTTATGGAAGTGTCCCTCACCCTATGGTGAGGGATAGATGCACATGAACACTCCCCTATATATATATATATATATGTATGTAGTGGAATTCTATGGAATGCCTCATTAGAAAAGGGGCATTTTTGCCCCTTAACTAACGTCGAATGGGAAGAAGGTTGGCATGAGACTTTTTCTCCTTTTTAAAGCAATCATTTATTACCTTTCGATTTTTTTTTTTTTTGCTTTTTTCAGAAAAAAGAAGTATCTTAAGCAAGTCCCCTTATTTATTTTTTTTATAAGGGTGCACGTGCGTGGTTCGGATCAATTTAGAGGGGAAACCATCAACCTAACCGAACCCATCGGTTTTCTATTTTTCCAAACAAAACTGAACCGAACCGAAAGGAATCGGTTCGGTTCGGTTACATGTTTTTTTTTTTATATATTATTTCTTTTCAAAAAAATGGCAGTTCAATTGGTGAGAGACATTGGACTTCAAGTAACGGAGTGAGGGTTCGAGTCTTATTTAAGTAATTTTTCATATTCTTTTATATATTTTATAAAAAATATATCTTTATATAATTGGTTCAGTTCGGTTTTGTTTGAGCGGTTTAACTGCACTTTCAAACTGAAAAATCGAAACAAACTAAACGGTTTAAAGGAAATCCAAACCGTGATCGAACCGATCTACTCCAAAACTAATTCGAACCGCCTGGTTCAGATCGGTCTGGATTGGTTTAGCAGTTTTTTTGTGCACCCCTAGTTTCTTGACACATCCTACAAAATAGTATTTTAAAAAAGAAACGATTGATTGCCTTTCAAAATAGTTGGATGTAGGAGTGAATGGGTTATAGCCCACAGTGTTCTTATGAAACTAAAATGAGCTTTTTGTATATATCCCGCTAAGGTTTGTACGATTTGTAAATAGGCCCATGAGGTTTTAGTTTTTACAAATAGGCCCTACATTTTAATTTTAACACCTTTTGTGTCCCCAAAATCAATAGTCTTCTAACACTTTTGTCCATTTCTTTTATCTTTATATGCACAATTTCAAATGTTTTGACTCAATTTATTTTAAGCATTTAACATTAACAATTGCACTTAGTGGAAGAGAATAACCCTACATAAACTTTTTTTTTTTTTTTTTTTTTATCAATATAGGGCTCATTTCATTAAATCGATTATGACTTATACAGTCCATACATGACCCGCCATTGGATTGATGAAAATTCCAAAATACATGATTATACTTCATGTGTAGGGACTAGGGGGTGTAAAATAAATATTAGGGGAACAAACAAATGTAAAATGGTATATTAATTTTTAGAATTTGCAGGGGGAGGATTTTAAACTTTTCTTAGATATGAGTGGGGCTTCAGTGCCTAGGCCCTTGTACCTAGGTCCACCTCTGATCACGTGCATGAGAGAGTTATAGAGGAAAACTATTGGGACTTAAGATAAAATAATGGTATTTTTATAAATAATAATATACTCATTTTTGTTTAATGGATGTAAGAGCAAAGCTATCATTTATATGAAAATCCAACACAAGTATTTTCATTGTGCCCGTTCATTCTTGTTAGGAATATTGATTTTGGAGACGTTAAAGGTATTAAAAAGAAACAGCAAGAGCCTATTTACAAATACTAAAACCACTGGGGCCTATTTACAAATCTTTGAAACCTTAATGGGGGTATATACAAAAAGCTCAACTAAAATCTCCTATATTTGTAGTAGAAAACAGAGGAAGCGGAATGGACGAAGGTTTAAATGGAGAAGCAACATTGAATGGGAGTTATCTTTATTTTCAGATTTTCGAAATGCCCTTTGCTTTCTTTCCAAGTTTCTAAAATGTCTCCACTACAATAAATGATACATTACATGTTGGTGTATTTTTTTACCAGCAGCGTTAGATAGCACCTGAGCGTTTTTTAGGAGCAAAATGTCCCTCTTAGTTGAGCCCCTATGACGTATGATGATCAAGAGAGTTTATTGGATAGAAAGATCTATATGAGATTTATCTATATGTAAAATCTTGATTCCCTAAGATCATCCTAACCGTTTGATCCATAGCTATAAAAAATTTAATGACTATAAGCATCATTTTATTATGATTTCAATCCAATGGTGAGTTGAAGTTGGCTGAGTGTCAAATTTTGATTTGAAACTATTCATTTGGGGGTGGGGGGTGGACTAGATTGACTCAAGGGAGGGCCAATACAAAAAAATAAAAATATAAAAATAAAAAAAATAAAATAAAATAAAAGAGGGCCATAAAAAAGGGTGTTTCTAAAGTGAGGCATTTTGGAGAATTGCTTATATTAACCGGGGGGGGGGGGGGGGGTGGGGGGGCGCATTTTATAATGATTAAAGGTTATATATATATATATATATATAGAGAGAGAGAGAGAGAGAGAGAGAGAGAAGGAATTCTCCAAAATGCCCCACTTCGAAAACACCCATTTTTCCGCCCCCTTTCTTTTTTGGTCATGTGGCCCACCTTGAGTCATTCTAGCCTTTTTTACACACACTACGCCGAATGAATGGTCACAAATCCAAATCTTAAATGAAAGGGAAGGTTAACTGAGTTAAACGGGCATTAGTTTTAATCCGTTTAGAGAAGATATATGATTTTTATCTATGACTGTTTTTAAAAGGAAGTTGCAGTAAAAACTAAATATAGAGAGGCCTTTCCAAAGTTGTCAAATATATTGTGACTTTTTTGAAAAAAGAAACCTCGAAACCATAGAGCCAAATTTCCTCATACAGGAGTCATCAACCTCTTAACCTTCTTCCATTTATATGGATCAAGCATTCTCTTCTTGGATGAGCATTCCCATAAAATGTTAAAGGTGAGATTAGTGGGATAAGGCTATATAGCAGAGATAATGATGAAGATGATGCTGAGATCTTGAAAAAAATAAGAAAAGAAGAGAGAAAGAAAGCTTCTGGCTAGCTAAATGTTGTTTAGACTACTGATTTCAAATTAGCTATTTCTACATTTACTGTATCAATGACAACAAAATTACCTAAATTGTCATTAATCAACATGGCTTCATATCCTGTCATTATTAGATATTTCTTTTGTTGTTATGGGCAGATAACGAGATACAAATACATTGTTTCTGGTAAAGGTCTGACCTCTCTAAATAGGAATGATTGATAATCTGTTAATAGCACCACCCATGACTGATATTGAGTTAAGTAAGACTATCCAAATAAGCAAACTATGCCTTAATTTCTGATATTTTTAAGATTTTGAAATTAAATTTACTTCACCTAGTTTTAGCTCTACCTCTAAAAGTGGAGCATGCTCCTGCTTCTTAAAATCTGTGAAATGACCTTGCAATGAGCTCACCTGTAACAAATACAACCTTATTCATCACATCATATGCCCTTTCATGAGTTGATGGTTATCCAAATTTAACTCAAAATGGAAAGTGGTCGATAGTTGGATTGATTACATGTAGAACACCAAATACATATTCAACGGAAACGTGGTTTTCTAAATTGAATTCAAATCGAATCATCCAACTTGTTTGACTAGATTACTTTATAGAATGGTAATCCATTGGATACTATGTGCACATTTGGGAACATTGGTGGATTACTTATTATGGAGTACCCTTTTTTTTAATGTATCTTTGAGCGTGGATTCTGTAAGCAGTGGAATTCGCAATTTTCATTTGGTGAGAGCACATAGACTGCGTAAATGGTCATGGGTTCTATCCTTCTCCTCAAACTCCAAAATCATTAAAAGCATGGATTTTGGCTGGCACTTTTCTGCGATATAAGCGCAAAAAAGTCCCCTCAGCAAACTTCAGATTTGCATCTAACCTTGAAAATTCTTGCTGCTTTTGCAGGAATATCTCTGCACAAACATGCCCTAGGAAACTATAAAAACAGTGTTGTTGGCCCAATACAATGAAATCTATTTTGAAAAAGGATATTTCTTTTTTTTTTTTTTTTAACATTAAGTTGGACTATTGGTCAACACGGGTGATACTTTAAACTTGGAGACCCAGAGATGACATGGTGTTAACACCACTTGATCATGAGTGTGTTGGTGAAAAAGAATAATTCGTCTGGATCAATGTCCAAGCCAAATATATGGTGGCCGGGTCTAGAGAACAAGATCCAACGAACACCTAAAAGTATAGTTCTAATAAAATTTAATATTATCGTATGATTCTATATTATTGATTTTAAAATAGGTGACCCATGGATCTTCCTATTACAAGGGGACTAGGTAGGACCTAAATTGGATACTCTTGCAGGTTGGCTGGGGCCGGCCCAACCTTTTACCCTAGTATTTTAATGACAAATAAAGACAAATATTAATTACAAAGATTTACTTGTATATATTGGAAGGAAAAAAAATCTTATTTTGCTTCATGACTATCCAAATACTTACTATAATAAAACACCATGAGAAAAATTACACATTCAAGTAATATTGACCCCTTTGAATATGGAAATGATTTTATTTTCCTAGTTGCCCTTTCATAAATTTTCAACATTCAATGAATCTGCTCCTTCTTTTCCTATACAAAAATGGAAGTTCAATAGTAGAGATAAATAGAAACACTGCAAAACTACAAAACATGAAAATCTCTAACTTTTAACTTTATTAGTAAGAAAAATAATACTGTAAATCTTCCTAGTAATTTGCTAGAGGTGTCCACTATATAAATGAAGGTTGTGTTAGCAGAAGAAAGGTGTGTCAGAAAATAGCTCAGGCTGCTGTTTCTCCAAAATAGATACTGTGTGTGTATTGTAGGTGGTGGAAAAAGTTGAGAGAGAAAGAGAGAGAGAGAAGTAGCTGGCATTTGATACCAAATACTCTAAAATTAGAGACCCATATCTTCAAATCTTATCTTTGTGTTCTGTTTTCACTAACCTTTTGCTCTGGTTTTGCTTTTGTCTTGCTCTTCAGTGACTTGCTCTGTTACTTCTTCATTTGTTTTAAAGATGAGTTCAAGAGAAGGTAAAGGTGGGGGTGCCAATAATGTCAACCAAGCATGTGCTGCATGCAAGCATCAAAGAAAAAAATGCTCAAATTGTCCATTGGCACCTTATTTCCCTCCAGGTCATTCTCAACAGTTTGAAAATGTTCATAAGCTCTTTGGGGTGGGCAATCTTTTGAAGACACTGAAGTCAACCAATAAGGAAATGTGGCCCACTGTCATGGAGACAATACAGTTTCAGGCTGATGCAAGGAGAGTAGACCCCGTACATGGTTGTTTGAGCATCGTTCGTCAGCTCAAAGCACAAATAGAAGAAACCAGTAAAGAACTTGAGAAAACCAATGAGGAACTGAGGTATTGTCGTCAAAGAGATCAAATATTAAAGCTGCAACATCAGCTGCAATTGCAGAACATATTGGCATCATCATCAGTACCTATGCAAGCAATGAGTGGATATCATCAGTCCCCAAATTTAATGGATTTGGTAAATTCAAAACTATATCATTTTTGTCTTTTTTTTTTTTTTCATAACTTAGGGTATCTCCCACTTAGCCCAATCCAGAAGCCTTTGGCTTTGAGGCCAATGGATATTTGATTATGGATAACCGAGAACTAATCCACAGGGGCACATGCAAACCTTCATATCCATATGCATCGGGTAAAACTATGGGAGCTGACCCTTTTTGTCGATTTTTTTAGAATAAATGAATAAATATAACATATATGAGATTCAAGTGGGAATGATAGCATGTGTATTTTATTTTTATTTTTGCCACCAAGCCCACCTATGATCAAGTTATCCCTCTCAAATAGACTCAGCCTACAAGGCAAAGTTTGACGACCATCCAGCTTAATTTTACTGTAACCACTAAACTTGAAGCAATGACCAAATATGGTTGATATTTGCAGACACCTTGGTCTTTGTTGAGATCTTTCCATCTCTCCTCCCTTGTAATCATTGGCATGAATCAAGTGGATCCCATGGTTCTAACCACACCATCTTATGTGAGGGTGCATGGTTTTGTCACTTGAATAAAACTATATATGTTTATATTAGGTTTACAATATTTTGAATTCTTGAAGAAAAATGAATTTGTTTGGTTATATGTCTGTAATCCGATTTTTAGTTCATGATTGCTTGTTGATTTCAAAGAGGAAGCCCATCCTTCTCCTTTTATGATTTCATTAGAATTTATCTATATGTTTATTAGATAGTGGCACATGGAGAAAGTTTTCCTTGAGAGAGCCACTGTGTGTGTGTGTGTGTGAGAGAGAGAGAGAGAGAGAGAGAGAGAGGGAGGTGTGTGGTTTTAACATGTGAGTTGTGACTCAGTTCATATAGTAGGGGTAGTGTTTCATCATTTTGTCAAAATAATATAACGAGTGTTGTTTTTATAGGCAAACGAAACTTATTACTGTGGGCAAGCGATAATGGCTGCTGCCTATTCTCAGCCAGTTCAAGGTCAAGGATTTGTAGATGTGAAGCCTTTTGCTAGCACGAGCCAAACTGTTATTGAATGCATTCAATCCCAAGAATCTAGGTACATGTACAAAGTATACTAACGTTTTTTCTAGTCTTGTTTATCACAATCTCACCGCCTTTATTTTACTGTGTCCAAGTAAAAAATGTACTCTTTGTGAATTTTTTTTCTTTTTTTGTTTTTTTTTTTTGTTGCTATGGGAGGGTTCTCAATTCTTTGGGCTAGACTAATCCCTCTACGCCCAAAGGGAAGCGGAGTAAACTCCCAGTAGTCTCAGTGTGGTAGTGCATTTTTGAATCTTCAACCTCCGGGTGCAAACCATGGTTTTAAGCCAACTGAGTTAGAAATTACACATAATATATTTATGTGTTCTAACTTCTATAAAATGGTTATTTTTGAGATTTTAAATTGAATTATCTTAACTGAGTATATTATTGATCTTTCTACTTGATAACAGTGCAGAATCAATGGTTGGGGAAACTCCACAAATTGACATCAAACCTAAGAATCTTGCTCAACCATCTGCCACCAGCAGAAAAGTCCGTAAAGGGAAAAGCAACGCGTGAAGAACTGATTTAAGATCATATAATTAAAAATACAGCTATTGGTATTATGAATATGAAATCATTACAAATGAAAAACCTTGGTGATGATTTCTTTGTTTCTCTGTTGTTTTCTTATGTCTTGTTTTTTCTTTTGAAGTCTAGACTTATTGTGCTTCCTTTAAATGTACTGTTGTGTGTGTCTTTTATGAAACATGATATTTATGCATGCAGGGTTAATATGAAATTTCATATTGCAACTATTAAATGCGACTAATATTTTAGATCAAGAATGTGTCTGCTTTAGATTGTGATTATCATTCGCATCTAAAGTTGAATACTGTAATTAAAGGGATGATACCGGTATGGGTTTAGCACGGGAGAGTAAACTCGAACATTCCTCAACTTACCCGTGTATATCCCCATATTTGTACTTGACTCGTGACGTATTTATGATATGAGATACCAAACCTACCCACGAAGAGTATAGGTTGGTTTAGGTTGCTACCACTTACCCCGGCCTTTGTGTAAGATGTTTAAAAAATATATTCTAATATATAATCCAACCCATTTGGCAAGATTGAAACCTGAGACACCACAAGCATTGCTCTTCCAACTATGGCAAGCAAGTTTGGTAGACAATGTTTCAAATGTCTAATGAGTTTGTGCTTTTGTTGGTGTTTCTTCGTGTGGATTAGTGTTGTCTCTATTGTGTGTTGTTTGCTTTGTTCTCTCTTAATGAAGTCTATTTACAGAAAAAAAAAAAATGAGAATATATAAAGTAGATATAAATGATGAGCATGGTCATACAAGTCAATTCAAGTTGATATGATTTACCCATTATTTTGTAACATATCTAAGAAATTTGGTTTAATATATAATTCTACCCTATTAGGGGATTCAAATTAACTAGTGACCTCACAGGGTACTCTCTTTAAATGTTTTATACCAACTATAATGTGCATGTTTTGATGGATGGGGGCCCACCAAAACCCAATGCCAACCTGAACCTAACAACCAAAAAACCAATGCCAAAGCCAACTATAATAAGAGTGGGTCGTCCTGGTATTGATCTCCGGTTCCCCCCTCTTCAGGAACCGAAAGTTAAGTCCACTAGTGCTACTACCTAGGGGTTACAGGGGTTTTATCCGGCTTCTCTCCAGGTCCGGAGGGATTAATTTAGCCCAAAGGATTGTGAACCCTCAGTTAGCAAAAATAAAAAAGGAGTAGGTCAATGCGAGTCCCCTTCAACTTGGACCCATTGTAATCCTTATGCAATCATTCTTATCACGTGCGTTAATCTAATCCATTACTACAAATATGACTGACTGCTCTACAAATTCATTTATCTCTACTTAAAGATAAAATGTAATGTTCATCAGCAAATTTAGCTATTCATTATTGTGTCCGATTTTTCAGAATTTTCTATGCTAGTGTTTGGTGTCACAATTTATGTACATGCATTCAACTGGAATGATCATTTTGTAAATAGTTGCCCTGAATGCAATTTTTATATCAGGGTAGAGACTGCCATATTGTTTTAAGCATGTATGGATTAAGAACAGTTCCTTTGAGCAGCTTCTTAACTTTTAATGGTTTTAATCTATTTAAAATCCGGGTTTGTCCATTCATGAATTGTTCTGATCAAGGTTATTATTTTCGGTCTGTTTCATTGTTGTATTAGTCTTAATCCTAGGAAAGGGAAAGATTGGTGTAACACAAGTTAGTTGGCAGTAAAAACTAGCTAAATCAAATCTTGAGTCTACTTTCATAAGAGCAAAACTTGGTATAAAGGTTTAGTCATGAGATGAGATTAATAGGTCTATTGTTCGATTATTTGTCCTTTACATGGTAATAGTAGCTTTATTAAAGGCATTGATAATATTCATATAGAAATTAAAGAAATGATACACTCCATAGTCATCAAAGATAAATGCCACAACACGCAATCCAACATCCTTCAAGTCACAAGATGAACTAGTAGGAAAGATATTTCTACTTTTGTGATTCTGTTACACAACCATGCAAATATGAAAACGTAAATCTAGAAATTAAAATGTAAACTCACAGTGACTGAAACTAGAATTGCAATCACTCGATTGCAAAACTACAGAATGAAAGATTGATCAAGGCCAGCGTTTGACGCTATGTCTTTAAGAAAAATTCGTTCTCACTACGGTGCTTACAATTCTTGAACGTCTGTCTCCTAGGATACAATGATCACGCACGTAGAAGCAACACTACAATCTGAGTGCCCAACAAACCAAAACTATGTTTGTACTCTCTCAACGACTTGGTGAATAAACAAATGATAATCCCACCTTCCATCCAAGGATGGTATTTATAGATGTAATTGTGACTTTTTACAAAAGTCATGAACCTAAAGGACATGTCTCTTCATGGTGAAGAGTTTTCTATGAATAGACACCACTCTATAAAACTTTAATCCAATTTCATTCAAACTATAGACACAGTTTTCTAACAGAACCAGCTAACACTTATACGATGAGGGCCCAAGACTTCAATGAATTTAAGCTTTTATATTACTAACCAACCTTTACCATGCACAATGGTATCTAATTTAGATTCTTGAACATTGACTATAGCTTTTACGGTTTGAAGAAGAAGATCCTTGACAATCAATCCCTTCAACTCTGCAATTACATGGGAACATTCTATGAAAGGATCTTCATTTGTAATATTTTTATCCATTAATTAGTTTACTTTAGCACCACCATTTTTGCCATAGTTAACTTGGGCTCATTAGGCCAACTTTCAATGCCCCCTAAATCTCCTTTTTCTCAGTCTCATCCAACAATTGAGCCCATATTTCATGTTTTTTGAACTTGTCCAACATATTACATTTCATTAGGTCTATTGATTGATAGTATGTGCCTTGCTACAGTTTGATAGACCAAAATTGCCTTGATCTAAAAAAAAATTCTTCAGAAAATAGGTGATTGATAGATTCTCAATCTTATTATTCTTCCCACTAAATCAGTAATACCTAACACAATATAGAATTAAAAAAAGTGATTATTTAATGAACACTTTTCGGATAGAGTAGTAAGATTAAGGGTGTGTTTGAAAAACTTCAAACCTAAAGATATTATTTTGAGTTTTGAGCTTATCTACATTTTTTTGGTGTTTTATATGTGTAATTGAAGTTATAATTTAATTAGAAGGAGAAGAAAGAGCTCTAAGTAAAATTAGCTCTTACGTTAGTTCGTTAACAGCAGGCTATTTCTAAGAGGGGGAATGTGTTGATTTAGGAAACATATAAAAAAAAGACCCATAATAAAAATAAGTTTATTCTTTAAATACTCTCTCCATTTAAATACTCTCTCCATTCTTCTTTAAGAAATCCCCTCAAAATGCTAAGATCACACAAACACATACTAGGCAAATTTTTTTTTTTTTAAATGATGTGAGCATCCAGGTGGCGCCCGCTAAACCTACACAAACACACACAGTGTGAATTGAGAGTGGTTTTGATTACATGACGTGAAAAGAAAATCCACACCTTATGTACAACGGGGCAAATCCGGGTCCACTTTTTTTATAATGTGATTGTGACGTAAATCTTGTTGGTGATGGTGTAAATACAAGGGTGCTGCATTAAGGCAATTGAAAGCCAAGAACAGTAAGTACAAATTTAATCAAATATATTCTTAGGGCCCATTTGGAAATTCTGTTATGGTAATATTGTAAGCTAGATTAGATCTAGAGCAAATTACCTTATTTATATACATTTCATTTGCCATACTAAAGAAAAGCTCTCATCTTGCAACAATATATTTGGTAAACATACAAAATAGAGCTTATTAGAATTGGCTCTCTTTTTTTTTTTTTTTTTTTGTCATTTTTAAAAATATAATTTTATTTAGAGCAAAAGTTGGCAGAATTACGTTAGTGCTAATTTATGGAGGATGTATGAATTTGAGTGACTAGTACTTGATAAATAAATTGCAGTTTTCATTTGAGGTTTTCTTATAGCCATGGTTGATGGTCGATTGACTACATGAAGTACACTTCCATTTTGTCATACGTGTGTAATGGGAAGTTAAGTATGCATGATAAGTAACACAACATGTATTATTCCTTTCACATCCTTTATATGATATTTATTGGTGTTTTTAAGCTTCTTCCTTTTTTTTTATATATTTCAAGTTTGGAGTCAATTCCACGCCTCTAACACCTTTATCTGTGGCCCACAAATTTAACAATTCTATATTAAAGAAATAATCTGACCCCCGATCCAACCGTCCAATCAATTTAGATCAATGAAAATCGAATGGATATAATTTAGTTTAGGGGGTCTCATATGGGTGGATGGTTCGGATGGATCATAAAGTTAGCTCCAATATGTTGTCTCTCACCGTAATATGGTGAGAAATGGATGCACATGAATATTTTCCATATATATATATCAGACTTTCAATGAGTTTAAAGGAAAAAAAAAATGAAGTACACCGAACTGCGGTATCTCTCAAATTATATTATACTTTGCATGCATGTATTTTGATAAGTGAAATTATTTTTTATTGCCTCTTACATTTACCATAATAGAGTTTCCAAATGGGCCCTAAGAATATATTTGATTAAGTTTGTACTTACTGTTCACGACTTTCAATTGCTTTAATTTAGCACCCTTGTATTTATATTATCACCACCAATATTTATCTGACAATCACATCCAAAAAAAGTCGACCAGATTTGCCCGTTGTGCATAAGGTGTGGGTTTGCTTCCCACATCATGTATTCAAAATAACCCCAGATTTACATGTATGGTGCGCATTTGTTTGGGATTAGCTAGTGCCACATGGGGATTAATCTTGTTGAGACAAAGACCTCAGTGATGCCCACGTCATCAAAAAAAAAAAAATAAAAAAAAAATTCAGATTTATCAGGTTTGTGTTTGTGTGAGTTTAGTGGGTGTGGCCTAGGGGAAGGTCTAAAATAAACGCTCTAAATTTTAAGTTTTAATTTACAATTAGTCTATTTGGTAATATTTTTTTTTAAAAAAGCCCTTATTTCATGAGATAATTGGGGCTCACCTTTGGGAATTTGGTAACTAGGGCCCATGTTTTAAAAATTACAATGTAGAACCCACCATTTGCATCAATTTGAAAAATCTTATGAGGTTGTTTACAACTAAAACACTTGTAAATCTTGCATTGCCAACCTCCATCCACTTTAGCTAAAAATGCTCTAGAAAAGAAAAAAAAGCCCCTTAGCTTATTTATTTTAGCAGCAAAAAATCTAATTTATAAATAAACTCTTAAAACAGAAAATTACAATTAGAGTTTTATCAAACACTTTAATATGTAAATAAGCTCTAAATCATAAAATAAGTGCTTATTTTAGAGTTACCAAATGGCCCCAACTTGGAGACTGTGATGATAATGGTTTGCTCAAATTCTGTATAAGAATATCTCTCTTCTCTGTTTTTTTTCAAAATTTACCCATTATATTATCAAAAGAGTCCACAATGAATGGATTTCCTAAATCATTCCTTTGATTTTGAAAATATTCACAACTATATCTCTTGAGGGGGGTAGTTGGTACACACGAAGACTGATCAGTAGAAGAATATATAAATTTTTACTACCAACACATATATTCAATTTATGTGATAGATATCATAATTAAGATAAACTTAGATTGTTCTACTTTTACCAAAAGAGAAAAAAGTTCTTAGAGTGTTCTTCACTTTTTTTTTTTTTTTTCAAAGTCTACATTTTATATCAAAAGCAATATATCAGCTTTGTTTTCTTTAAAACTATACTCTTCAGTGCTATTAGATTATTATTTGATTCATAATATTTGTTGTATAAGTTCATTCACTGTAAGCAAGATTATCAATACTAAAGTTTTCTGACTTGATTAAGTTATATTTGGTTGAACAATTTTTTATTTTTTATTTTTTATTTTTATTTTTTTTTTATAAATGCATGCTGACTCGAACTTTAAATATTTGTCATGTTGTCAAGTCTCAACAGTTTTAACTCTAAAGATTCTAGAATGAATGGTTTTAGGGTTGATTAGAGAGCATTATTATAAAGAACTTTCTTTTAGATATCATGGTCATAAGCTTTCTTTCCAAAGAATGTGGATTTATTAAGATTTCACACATGACTACATTGTAGCATTACTTGTTGATTGTACGAAGACAATTTTAAAGCACCCCAACCACTGCCTTTGGGCATGGCCGGAACCAGAAACCCATCCTCTCCAAATTGAAAACTAACCAGAAGTTTTAGAAAACTTCATGCAATTTTACTTATGCTGTAAAACTCCAATCCCTTCAAAAAATTTAATACCCTCCAAAAGTTCTAGAAAATTTCTTGGTTCCACCACTTGCTAGGATGTGTATCCTACCAAATCTCAAGTTTATATAGGGTGGGAATTACAATTCTTTTATTCAACATCAAGTTATTTCTTCTTTTTTTTTTAATAGAACACATTAAGTTAATCTCGGGTCAATGGGATAAGGCTAAAATGGTGATGTAAGTATAGTCTTTTGTGAGACTTCAATTTGAAGAAATGAAATCTCAATTGAGTGTCGCATTCAAATGTGGCCAACTCAATATGGTCTAAAGTCTCCAACATTTCCCTCAAGAATCTCATATGCTTTGTGAACATTGAATGTATGGTTAAATTAAAAAATCTTGTTTTATTTTATGAGAGCTAGAAGTGGATTTAGCCTATGGTGAGGAAGAGAATGAAAACATGGAAAAGAAAAGAGGATGAGGATGAAAATAAACGAAAAGAAATTTGGTGACAAAAGCATTCATTAGATATTAACTACACTAGGAGGAGCTACAAAGTACTAATCTACGATGATCAAATAGGTAGTTGTCACCTACACCCCAAAATGATGCTTTTTTTTTTTTTTCCTATCAAAGGGTTCCCAACCCTTTGGGCTGGACTAATCCCTCCGGATCTAGAGGGAAGTCGGGTGAACTCCCTTGTAGCTCCAGTGTGATAGTACAATTTCGAACCCACAACCTCTGGATGCAAACCGTGGTCCTAAACCAACTAAGCTACCTCTTGAAATTTAAATGATACTTGGTTGCAGCAATGCATATTCACTATCAATGCAAGTTTAGATGGAGATTAAAAATATCAAAAAACTAAGAATACAAGAAAATATTAAATATTAATACTTATTTTCATTAGAAACTACAAAAGAGAGAGTATTGGACCCCTCATTGTCATGTAGCATTGTTTTGAAATAACAATACCAATATATTTGTTCACCTATATTCAATGTAGCTCAGCCATATCAAGACTTAGTGTTAATAGTCAAAGATCATTATTTTGAAATTACTTGATATGTAGTATCATTGCATCACCAATTATGTGCAATGGTACTCTCTGTCTAGATATCACAGAATTTGACATTAGTAGTTATGGGCAATCACAATATATAATACTCTGCCACAAGAGGAGAGAGATTCTTTTTCCTATGGATGTTTTCACATGCGAATGTTTATGCTGTCACCGTGGGTGCCTTTAGTTTTCAGACAAGTCTCCTATGTTGCAATTGACAATTGAAATATTTAAAAGTGAACATTTCCTATTTCATAGGTCATGGACAAATTTTATTCTAACATGATCAGTTGGGCCATTGCATGTGAGATTAAGCTTGCAAACTATACATGACCAAAAGATTTAGAAAAACAATCATGTGTGTATGAGGGCCCACTTTCTTCGACATGTAAATTCAGTATAATCAATTTTAATTTAATGCGTTAAATGGTCATAGCTAGTGTCCATACTCTAAAAGAATGAATGTTTAAAAGTTAAAAAAGATACTGCTTTCACTTAATGGTTCATATTCCCAAATGAAACTCTATAGTGGGCCCAACAGTTCAATGCACATCCCTTTTATTATGAAATGCAAACAAGATTTAGTCTGACTTATTTGGTCCTATCGTAAGATTTAGCTTGATGGGTCAATCTAACCTCATGTTCAAACGTGAATTTTACTTTTTTCCAAGTCTAATAATATTCAAATCCCAACTTGATTTTGGGATAATGATTAATTATAAATAATTAGACTAGAGAGATTGAGAAGAGAGGAAAAAAGACAAAACAATTTGTTCGAGTATTATTTAGCTTTCATATTTTTTTTCTTTAGAGGATTTTATGGAAAAAAACCCCTCAGATGGCCTGTGCCTAAAAAAGGGTCTGACAGATCCCTATAGACAGAAAAGGCCTTCCCATAGCTTTTGTTTTATTTTTCCTGAGGTTTGATCTTAGTATGATTTTTGAGCGTCGATATTCTTAATCCCCGCATGTTTGCCAGTAATGACGGATTCTCCATCGCCATCGTCGGCATCCTTGCCGGCCGGCAGATGGTTTAGAGAGGTACCAAGGCCCCTTCATGCCTTTGCCAGCAACACCATACAAAGTGGGGGGTGTTTGGGGTGGGTTTGAAAGTTTCCACCAACTCAGGGTCTTTTACGTAAGAACCCTTTTCAACGTTTTTTTGTGCATGTGTTTGCCAGTTGCATGAGAAGGTAGAGGTAACCTATTAGAAAAAGAGTCATCGTATAAATAAATCATCCTTTCGGCTCTCTTGCCCTCTCTTTCAGATGTCCTTTGCAGAGTTGAAACACCAAAAAAAAAAGAAAAGAACCCCATACTCCAAAGCATCTCTCTCATCTCCATAATTTCTCCCTGAAAGAAATACCAATGGCGTCTCAATATCTGCAGTTCTTTGGCTTCAGATGCCCACTTATTGCATTTTCTCCCATCTTTGCAAAACCCAAAAGTGGCGTTTCTTTCTCCACTCTCATCATCTCTTCTATTGCTATATATTAATTAATAACCCTGAGACCAAAGAATGTTTAGATCTCCATGGCCTCATATTCTTACTTTGATGGAGAGAGGGACTGTGGGGCTTGTTCCAGCTGCCTCCCATTCTTACTGAGCATCAAACATGCATTGAGCATTGATATTGACGGCAAAAATAAAATGAAAGTGACAGGAGGGCCTTTTTTATATTTAAGGATCTACTTAGTCTTTTTTCATGCACCGAAGGAGTTTTTTTTTTTTTTTTTTCCATAAAATCCTCTTTTTTTTTAATTCAAAAGTGTAAAAGCATCTTTATTAAAAAAAAAAAAAAAAACATTTTATACTTTATTAAGCAATGCCTTTCCAGAATTTAAAATCTGGGGCTCATGATATAATGTGTTTTTTTAATTTTATTGAAGTAGGCCTTGATTTGTAAAATATATGAATCCTTTTAATATCTTTTTATTTTTTATATAATATGAATCATATAGTGGGCCTCCTCCTATTGATGTTAAGTCCATCATTTCATAAAATAGAAAAATATGCATTTGAATGATTTAGACTTTCAATAAATGGGACCCCTTATAGAGAGAAGGATAGTCTTAGAAATATAAATTGAGAAAAAAAAAAGATTTTGAAATCCCAAAAAAATCTCTCATAGGTCGTTTGTTCTTTTGTTTCAAAATCAGTTTCATCTGCAGTACTCTTTTTTTTTTTTATAGGCACCTCCCTCTTTTAAAAGTCACCATTTTTGACACATGTTTAATGCTTTTATTGCTCTCTTCAAAAGATGACCCAATAACATGGACCCTCCTCCCAAAAAGATATCCTTTTGGGTTCTAGCACATGCTTATTGCTTTCATTTTTCTCTTGGGAAAATGAGCCTGGAACATGAACATGTGCTGCTCCAAAGTCTTACAACTTTTACTTGATGCTCCAAAGTCCAATCCTCATATATGTAGGAATAAAAAGAATTCTCAAATATGCGGATTTCTCACAATCCTCATGTATTACAAAATGTTCCCTAAAAAGAAATTAATCATTTCATTAGATTTGATGAATGGTGGAATCTTGGCCTCAGTGGATGCACATGGGGATCCCACTACATACATGTGTGTTATAGTGGGAATGTGGGATTCCCCTGCAAATGTACATCCACTGATGCCAAGATTCCATTCATTTGTTATATCTAATGATATGATTAATTCCTTTTTAGGACACATTTAGTGTCCTATGAGGATTGTGAGAAATCCACTGATATGAGAATTCCTTACTTTCATAGATACGAGGATTCCTCACTGAGAATTTGTATAATTGAGGAGTTCACATTCATATATATATATATATATATATATATATGTACTAGTGCACATGGCAAAGAAAAAATTGTCAACATATAAATCAGTAAAGCTGTGGAGTTTCAAATCCTATGGGGAAGGTTCAGACCTCAAAATCGTAAAAAAATAAGGATTTTCACTTGCAAACATGAATTTTTCAAATCCTCAAAGAGAATTAGTGAGGAATCTCTAAGGATTTGATTGCTGAATATGACCTTATTGTTAGAATTTTTTTTAGAGAAAATAGGTGGAGGATACTGTCTATGCGACAAATCTGAACTGTTAATTTTTTTCTGCCTTTTCTTCTCATCCAAAAATATTTAAAGCAATTCATGTGTGAGGAAAATATACTCCATTCCATATTTTAAAGGGGGTGTTTTGAAGTTTTATTTCCTTGTAACTGATTAAATCACTCTAAAAACTAAGAATTGAATGCAAATGAGGAGAGATGAAAAGGTGATTTTCATTTCAAAGCAATAACTGAGAAACATATTTTGCTAGAAGTGGCTTTGTGATTTTCAAAGAGTTTTTCAATGGTTGAAGCAAGCTAACTAAATCAGAATAATCTCAGTGGAAATCAATTCAATCTCATCTTTTTAAATGTCAATTTTCCCCACAGATTCTCACTGAAGTGAAGTTCCCAGGAAATATATGGTTTTGATATATCTGAAATGATCCTTTGCTGATGTGCACATGGGAGTTTTTGTATTGACTTCTTTTGACCCATGTAGGCCCCACTTTTCTTGATCCTGGAGATTGACATCACCCCATGGTTTAAAGTTTTAACTTCTAATTAAGACACGGTTTGAGACATTGTATTAGTCCAAACATTATACATGATCTGCCCATATCAGCAGTACAACAACATAGGAAATTGAAGATTTTTTATTTTTTTTAATTGATCCTAGACTGTTTTAGATGCAAATAAAATGGTAAAATAGAACACAAAGGTGGAGAGAATGAAATTCCAATACATAGTAATTGTAGGACTACACACACACACACACACAAAAAAAAAAAAAAAATCAGCATCAGATATGGTCAAAACCTTCATGTACAGCTACTCTGACTCGGTTTCCACCTGATTTTAGAGCCATATATCACATGCAATAGTAGTGATGACTGACTCGGTTTCCCCTGTCAAGAGCCTCAATGGCTCTTTCGATTTGGTCAATATGTAAGTTGTTAAGAACCTGAGAATAACTCACATGCTAAGTGATTTTGCAGAGAGCAGTTCCATCAGCTTTGTTGCAAATCCAGTCCTTTTATAAACTATAAATCCAATCCACTCTAGTGAGTTTAACAGAGAAAGTATTTAAAGGAGAAAAGAGGTTTGAGCAAATCAACACCACCTGAGTTTACCAGCCTCGCGCAATGTACTCTAGGACTAAACAGAAACACTCACAACTTATGATTTATGCATTTCAGGATATTCCTAGAAAATTATTCACTGCGGAGCCAAATTTAAACTACGGGGAATTTTTTCCATCTTTTCTCCTCATCCATACAGAACCTGCACTTGTAACCTCTAATTCTCTCTTGGTGCTATGATTGCCTTCATTGGGTGGAGTTTGTGGGTGGTTAGCTGAACTGTGTCTACATTCTCTTCCTCTCCTTCATCCAGTCTCCACTGGAACTCCTGCACTAATCTGCCAATGGATGTGCATGAAATCAGCATTGCCTGCAAAGCTCCAGCGCAAACTCTCTTCCCCCCTCCAAAAGCCATCGTCTTGAACAAATCCATATCCTTCTTGCCGTCGAGAAATCTCTTGGGCTTCCACTTTTCGGGCTCAGGCCACTCCTTTCTGTCCATGTTGCATCCATAAATGTTGATGGCAATCTGCAAACAATTTAGATTTCATATATTTAGTGGTGAAAGACCACTGAGTTTTCAAGCCGTGTCAAATAGCAAAGAGTACAATGCTTCTTGTTGTAGAGTATTTGAAGACCACATTTTTTCATACCAACCCTATACATTTCACTATCAGAAACATTGATTAATATAGTAGTGGATGAGGTAAAAGTAGGAAACTTAATCTAAACCAAACTCTAGTTCATATCTATTCGAATTTCAATTCAAACTTATTTCAAAATATAATTCATACCTAAATACACCTTAACATATCTAACACTTGTAACCACTAATTATATTGAAAGCAAAAACAACTCACCTCACTCCCAGAAGGGATGTAGTACCCGCCCAGTTGGGTATCTTCATGTGCATATCTTAGAGGAATGACTGGGACTGGAGAATGCCGTCGCAAGGTTTCATGGAAAACAGCAGTCAGATAAGGTAGCTGTGGCAGATGCTCCTCTGTAACCTTCTCATTCCCACAAATTTCTTGAATTTCTTGGTAAAGACGGTCCTAAAACAGTTGTAACTTGTAAGAATTAGAAACAAAGAAAACTAAAAGGGCAGAGGAGAGAAGCCTTGTAGTAAGCTGAGATTGACACCTGACACTTAGGATTCTTTCCAAGTTCATACATAGCCCATTCAGTTGTGACCAAAGTGGTATCAGAGGCCTCAATTATCGCTTCCCAAACCAACATTGTCAGTTGTTCTTCTGTAAGCGTATTCCCTTCCGATAAGAGGAAGTCCACGTAACAGTCTATGTTCTGTTTGAGACCACAATTAATAACAGAAGAATTAATAAATTGATTACCTTAGTCATAGGAAAAGATTTTAAAAAAAAAGAGAGAAGAAACTGAAGAAGAATGGCCACCTCTCCTGAAGCAATTCTTCTCTTCTGTTCCTCGATCAGGGCCTTCGTAACTGCAGCCTTGCGAACAGCCATCTGCTGGACTTTCATTTCCATGCCCCTGTTAGGAACCCATCTAAGATATGGGAAGAAATCTCTCCAATCCACCTCAATTGCACCCATCATTGGATCAATCACTAACACATTAAAAATTTCCTGTTTCGAAAATTTGATTCCAAGCTCTTCCACATAAATGGATTCGACGTCTTTACCCAAAGCCTGGAAAATTCATTTTGTTCCAACAAATTAAACATTATCGTTGCGGTCTTTTCAATATAATTAAATCTCAAAGATCTTTTCAAGAAGTAAACCTACTTGTTTTAGAGCTAACTGAAATAGTTCAGCTTTGAAAATCTCTCTAAGGTTTACTGCTTCTAGAGGACTGTGCTTGACCTCAGCATGCAATTGGCTTAAAGTGTTCTCTATCATGGTGGTGTCTCTGTGGCTACGATTTCGCTTCTGATATGCAAACAAAAAAGGAAAAATTCAAAAAATACAGAAATTGCTGCTTCAAAAAGTAGTATGAGGTTAGTTTTTGCAAGCATTCATGTGTTGTTCTGTCTGAACAGTTTGTTAATTAAGAGAGTATTTTGTAATACACACCTGAGCATTGGCTCCCAGAACACTTGTTAATATATACCGTTTTACCATCTTATGGAAATCACCATAGTCACTCATTGCAACCATTTTTTTATCAGATGTAAGTACTGTCAATGCTTTGGAAAGCTTCCTTGTCGAGATAGAGGAGAATCTAGTCACCATGGCCTACCAAAAAACACATGCAAAAGTCAATCAATAAAAGTATCCCATTGACCATAGAATCATGCTAATTCATCATATTCTAATGCATGACTCCAAGCATATTTAAAAAGACTTGCCTAACAACAATAGGAAAAAAATTTACAAAAAGACAAATAGTTCAAAAAAAATAAAATTTAATCGAAACAATGGAGAAAACATGCCATTCTAATTAATCAGTATCTTTTTCTTTGGGTTCTTAGTAATGTTGAAATTTAACAAAAGTCAAGAGGCTGGTGTCAATCATGCTTCATTTCTTTGTCTTTCAAGGCTTGAAGTGGCAAGTCAAAACTCTCATAGAGATCAACATGGAGAACAAGATTTTCAATCCAAATTATTGATTTCCTCCTTTGATTAAGAGGCTTACATCTTCAATGGTGATTGAAATTCCCTTTAAGAGTTACTAGAATGGATTACTAGTTCTTATTTTAATCAATGCAGTGGAAATAAACCAATTAGGCAATAGAGAACTAGCTATCTACCAATCACACACCACAAGTAAGTAGACACAATATTTAACGTGGAAACCCTATCCAGGGAGAAAAACCACGAACTAGAAATCAAGATTTCACGAACAGTTACAAGATATACTCACAAGCTCCTTTACCTCAGTCTGTACCTCTACCTAAGGACTGTAGTTATTCTTGCAAAGAATCCACTGACACGACTTCCACCGTGCCCCGTTCTCCTTACTTGATCTCCTCGCACCTTGACAATCAATCTTCTACTAGAAAGGTAGAAGCAGCAATGACCTTCTAGAGCAGCCCTTCAGAACAGTCTCACAAAAGCTCTAGAGAATAAACTCTCTCTAAGATATCTCTGACTCAGATTAATGAGAGTAGTGGTGGTCTCTATGTGGTGTCCTCTAAGGTTGAGAGAAACACCCTATATATAGCCCCAAATTCGTGCTTAAGACTTAGTGCACAAGTATGACTCAAATTGGAAAACATAGTCTCAAAGGAAACACTACTAAAATCAGGATTAGGAGACTTTCCCAAAATTTGCGCCCAGTTCGCTCGAGCGAACCCATCATTCTCTCAAGCGAATGAGGTTCTGTTTCAGCGAAAGATTTCTTCTGTCAGTGCGTCTGGCTTTCAGTATTGACTTCGCTCAAGCGGATGGAACGATCGCTCGAGCGGACCCCTTTCAGGTTGATCCGGAAATTCAGCACATGTAGATTTTCTTCAGCCTTTTGAGTCCTTCCAATCTTCTATCTTCAGAAACTTTTTCTAAAAAGAATTACAACTCAAGAGACCCAGAGTTTTGTCCAACCAATGAATTTAGCCAACACTAAAATACCTAATAGTGATTGAATTTCAGCCTATTCCAAGAGATTGGAATGAAGAGGAAGACTGGCGAAGTCAGGAATATCAAAGCCACGACTTTCAAATAAAAGTTCTGTACTCTATAACTTGCTTTTCATACTTTGATGGTGTATCTCCTTTGTAAAACTTTCATCTTTGCACAGTTCTTTTTTAAATAAAACTCAAGGTCTGTTTGTTTGCATAGAATTAATTCCTAGGAATTCTAAGAAATTTATCCCTATAGGTGATTAATCTTGAAGAAACAAAGGCAAAGTTCTACAATAGCCATCAAATAATATCTCCTTTAATGGAAAGTGAATTAAGGGAAGATGGAAGCCTAATACTCATCCATCACTCTAATAATCAAGTTTTCCGAAAGTCATTGTCCACTCCACCTTATATCCTTCATACCTCAACTCTTTAATAATCCTTTGTTGCAACCCCTTTCATTATGAATTCCTGAGAACACTGTTCCATGCAAACAAACAGGCCTTTCTGGTTAATCCACCAAAAAAAAAAAAAACCTTTGATTGGATTTTACAGGTTCCCTTTTTTAGGAGAATAATCGAGTGTATTTTCACATTGTGGTGCCACTTAGGCCCATTCACCATGGTGGGATAGAAAGGCAGTGCAGATTCATGCATCCAAAAGTTGTCTGATCAGATGATCAAAATCCAAAGCAGTTAATGTCGCAGTCCATCTTGGAAAGTGTTGATAATCCTAATAATGTTGACAGTACAGCTACCTGAAATTTATGGTAGGCACTACAAATCTACAAATAACAGTCATTATGGGTGGGCCCATGTGTGCCTGGCAAGTGGCAACTCAGCATCCTTTATATTGTGGCCAGGGCAGCATGCACTTGATCATTTGTCTGTATCTGAAGCATTACTTTTGTTCCATATCTACATTACTACCCAGTCCTTTTACATTCTCCAATCGAATTTAACCTTTTCCTTTCTCCTAGTCCTAGACATGGACAGGTCTGTCAAGCAGACAACAGTGGCAACAGCAAGAAAACAAAAAAAATGGAGTGAAACCGAATCCTATGTGATAATACCATCTGAAACTAAACTTCTGAAGAGAAGAAAGAAAGAAATGAAAGCTAATAATCAAACAAGAAAGGAAGAAATATGTGCAAAATACCTCTTTAGCAAGTTCTGTTGAGTTCAGAACCACCACAGTGGAAGCTCCAGTTTTAATTGAGTAAATTGGCCCATAAATCTCAGCCCATTTGGCAAACGTCTGGTGGGGTTTCTTCTCCTTCAGTTGGAGCAAGTTCCCAATCAAAGGTAGACCAGGAACAGCTACAAGAGTACAACACCAGTCCACAGAGCAAGAACACATACATTAATCATTTAAACCACACAACCCAACATGAAAAAAAAAAAAAAAGAACAACCTATTGACAAATCCTTACTACCAATCCAATTTCTTTATGATTTGAAGAAACTGAAACAACAACAAAAAAAAAAAAAAAAAAAAAGACCACTTCTAGAAGTAATGAAACCAGAATTAGGTCTGAAAAGCCAATTTGTTCCCAATATACTGAATTCAATAATAGCAAAAACAAACAAACAAACAAAGGTGGTTTGTTGGAGAATCACTTGTACAATTGAGAAATGATTCATTCATTCATTCATTACTGCAAAACCCCACAAAGAAAAGCTCACTTATGATAGATAATATGCATCTTGTAAAATCTAAACCCTACTCAATACTTTGCATGTGTTAATGTTTGTTGAGAAAAAAAAAAATAAAAAAAACTTTTTTTTTTTTAATTATTTGAACATGCAAACAAAACTGAAAGTTCCATATGGAGAACCCATCCATTGATGATTATCAGGTAACACTGAGCAAAAACCCAATTAATATAACAGAGAAAAAAAAAAAAAAAAAACCCATTTAAGCTATTGAACTATCAGATGATAAAAATTTAAGCAAGGGGACCATGTTCTTCAACTTGCATGATATTAAGACACACATATAGGAAAGACTCAAGAGCCTGGTTCAAGAGCCAATACCAGGTGGGGTGTTGGGCAATGTCTTCTGATTCAAGAAAAATCTCCCAACAAAAACAGGTGTGATGATGCCCAAAGCAACTGTAGCAACACCCACGTTCAGAAAACTTAAGTCCATGCTTGGTATGAAAAATCATAAAGAGGCCTGTGTGGTCTATTTAAATGCTTTTAGGGCTACAGTCATACACAGCATCAGGTGGGGTGTGGTTGCTACTTTTGCCAGGAACACACCAGAGTTGGTAGAAACCGTAAATCAGAAGATCCGTTTATTTAGATGCTGACAGGAAAAAGGCTGCAAAAGACAGCAGTTTTCAATGTCGTTTTGTGGACATGGAAGATATGGAATCTCTCCCACTTGACTCATGGTGTCTGTTGGGGTTTAGAAGTAATTATAATTACTAGCAGGGGCTAAAAAAAAAGAAGAATATGTTAAAATATGAGAATTTCTTCTAATTATTAATGGCAAATATATATATATATATATAATCCATTATTATTAAAAGTCTATATACAAAACTTTATTCAAAAGGAAAAAAAAAAGGAAAAAAAAAAAAAGAAAAGAAGAAAGACAATACACTTACATAAAAATTGGTTAAAATAGTTTACTAAATATACTTGAATCATCTTGGGATATTTAATTCAATTTAAAAAAAATAATTGCAATTAAAACTCCCCACCTTGGTACAAATGTATATGTTAGAATTGAAAGATAGAGTAATTAAATATTACATGTCGTTATCGTGCTAACCTCGTTGAGGGAACGAATAAGAAAACGTCTTTTAAAAAAAAAAATTCAACTCAATTGCACAAGGGTGAGACCGAGAGATGCATAAAACTGCTATTTTTAAATTATTTTACAGGTATTTAACTAAAATTACTAAATAAAGTAGGTCCTAGAGTCGTGGATTAGAGAGATTTTAGGAGACATGTTAGATCTATAACCATGTATATTAAGTAAGGAATGAGAGATTGTAGGGAGATTGTAGGAATGAGAGTTAATGATCTAGATTTAAGGAATTATATTTAAGATTATAACTATTGTTAGGATTAAGGGAGGAGATTTGTTTGGGTTGAGACTTGTTTGAGAGGAGTCTATGAAGGCTTTGTCTTTTTTTTTTTTCTTTTGTATTTTTTTTTGTTTTTTGAAATGAGAGACTTTTTAGGGATGTGGTGACACCCCTTATAGCCCACATCCCCCTTTGCTTTAATATATATAATGTAATGTATACTGATCCTATTTGACTTACCCAATTGAGGTCCACCAATGATTTATCTAAGCCATTAGCTCTCTTTTTTAATGGATGATGGTTCAGTTTTCACTTTACTTGTTGTGATATACATGGTTGAATTGATTAACATTAAATTCAATGAGTATGAACTTTCTCTGGCAATCCCCATTCCTATAAATCCACAAATGGGACCTGTTATGAGATCTGAACCGCTCAAAATCTCTTTTATGTATTTGGGTTGTGGAGGTGTGCAATAGATTTACAAGCTGCATCTAAGGATCCTGATTCAAGTTAAAGTCTAATTTTAGTTGTTGACCAATCCAACTATTAGAATTCAACAGTAAAATTCGGGCAAGTACCTATCTATGTGAGTTGGGGTGACATGGGTTGCAAGCAAAGGAGGGCCCCACTTGAGTCAACCTCATGCTGGATTATCAACCTATTTCTGGAAAAAAAAATTATTATTTGGAGTACCATAATTTCCCTTTCGGGTTGTTATAAGTGGTTGGATTGACAATCCTGCACCATTTACCTATTTATACAAGTTCGGGTGTCATGAGTTGCAAGCAAAGGAGGGCCCCACTTGAGTCAACCTCATGCTGGATTATACCCTATTTTAGAAAAAAAAATATTTTGGATTACCATACTTTTCTTTTGGAGTCGTTATGAATGGCTGGGATTGACAATCTTGCACCATCTACCTGGCTACACGTCTAGGCACCCCAATAAGAGCAATGAATAGTGGTCAAATCATTTGCAAAGTGGGCCAAAATATCGTGATAGTGGCCCCATCAGTCCAGAGTCCAGTCATGCATCCTCTTCTAGGATGGTTAGAAACAACTGATCATGTGACTTCTTTTGTGGGTCCCATTAAGTGGAGGGTCTTGATTGAGGCATTGGCATTCCACACTTACAATATTGCTTTTTAAGTAATTTCTAAAGGTGGAATCCATATTATTTCTAAAAGGGCAAAAGATTTGGGGGGGGGGGGGGGGGGGGGCGCTAAATGTGTACCCGCATACCCGCATTGTAATTTTAAAAGAAGGGCCCGCTATTGATAATCACAAGAAGTGGACCCACATAATTCCTATGATTTTTTTTTTTTTTTTTTTCAATGGGGACTCAGCCCACTTTGATCATCACCATTGCCTTCACTAGCCTTCAATGGGTTCTGATTGGTTAGAAGAGCCGGCTGTGCTCTAAAATCGAACACAATATAAACCCTAGTGAAAAAATTCATACTTAAAAGATGGTCAATCCAATCCACCCTCAACAATGTATAAACTATTCTAGATATTATTATTCAGGGCTGAATTCTATAACAAACAGTATTGCTTTTCCTTCACTGTGCTCTAAATCACAAAAAAGATTGCCTTTCATTCAATGTGCCTGCCTCCCCTCTCCCTTGAGTTGGGTGTCAAGAAGAAGACAAGATCCCTCAATTATTGGCTGTGAAACTTCTGATTTGATAGATGCAAAAATGATTCAGCATGCCTTTTTATCACAGTAAATTTGCACATTTCATTGCAATAAATTTGAGAGCCAAAACTTGAGGGATAGGAAAAATCCCACCTCTAATCCAGGTCAAGCCTATCCCCTTGCTTCATTCCCATGTCCATGTGTACTAATTGGAGGTACAAAATGGCCAAACACTGTGCAGTGTGACCCATCTTCACTTAAATGGCCCGTGCTTGGGTTGCATATTGTTATCAAACATGGTTCAAACCAAATATTCTCATTTACTAATGGGATAGGGCTGAAACATGCATCAATTTGAACTATAGATAGTTTCTTTTCACCCCATTTTCTCCATCCTCCACATCTACAAGAAAATTTTCAACAAATTATGGAAAATAAGTGTTATTGTGTTTTAGGGCCACTTGGATCTTAATAAAATCACATGATTAAGTAAATGAGTTCATGCATTTGGGGAACCTTAGTTATATAGCTGTAAGGACTGTTTTGATCTTTACCCTATCCAATGTAACACATGGCCTTCTCTCTTCCTTTTCTCTCTTTTTTTATCCTTCTCTTTTCTTTTAAGTTTGTAGTGAACAGATCCCGGTGGTGTTAATCCGTCACGACTAATCCTTTGGGCACACGTGCTTACCCACACATAGGAGTGTAAAACGGGTCATGCCGCTATTTGGCCGGCCCAATTATGCCTGGGCCAGGTCATGTCATGCCGTGGCCAAGCCGGCAAGGGATCGGCCCATGGCACGCTGGACCATGTCAGTCCACAGGCCCCTCCTCTTTTTTTTTAAAGATTTTCTTAT
This sequence comes from Camphora micrantha, assembly GCA_003546025.1. NCBI lineage: Eukaryota > Viridiplantae > Streptophyta > Magnoliopsida > Laurales > Lauraceae > Camphora > Camphora micrantha. The sequence goes on from QPKB01000001.1 coordinate 58,547,107, forward strand.
ATAAATTGAGAGGGACTTTATGAAATTTTAATATTTTCAACTTGAAATAAAGTTGAAATTACTAAAATAAATGCGCAGACGTTGATGCTAATTTACAAATGAAAAAAATGAAACTTTGATTATTTTATATTCCTTCTTTTACAAAAGAAAAATTATTTTATATTCCTTGAATTAAACTAATTAAACTTAGAGAACTATAAAGTTCTCTGACTATAAAGTTGTGTGTGTGTGTGAGAGAGAGAGAGAGAGAGAGAGAGAGAGCTCCTTGAGTAGTGTAGGTCCCCACAAACTAATTAAACTTCATAGCATTTGAGAGTGTTGAGAAAGCTTTTGGTATCTTAGAGAGGGCTATAGAGAGAGAAAGAGAGCTTAGAGATAGTGGAGATAAGTGTTGAGAAATGAGGGGAAAAGGGTATTTATAAATCTATTAAGTACTGAGATGACACAAAATATCCCTTATTTGACTTTTTTTTTTTTTGGTTTGGGGGGGGGGCGGTGGCCGTGCCTTATGCCAAAGAACCAACTCCCAAGGGTGGAACATATACCCTTCCGAAGAAAGAGTTCCAAATATTTTCAAACTTCTACGAAATTTGCCGAAGAGCCAACTCCCAAAGGTAATACACATAGCCTTCCCAAGAAAGAGTTCCAAATATCTCAAACTTTTATGAAAATTTTGAAATATCAGTAGATTTTCAAGCATAATAAATTAATTCTAAATAATAAAAAAATAAATATGAGTTTCTTTCTGTAAAAAATAAATATAAATTAATATTAAAAATTATGTATTATGTAAGTTGTATTATTTGATTCTGACTGACACTAATTTCTTGAATATTTTTAATATGTATGACATTTTGAAAATATCCAAGTTTTTTTTTATCATTAAACTTGCATTCCGATATAATATTGTGACATTTAAAGTTTGCCAATATTTGTGACAATGGTAAACAAAGTTAAGGGTAAGGATGGCAGATTTAATGGGTCAGGATTAAACGGGGACACAACCAGTTCCGCTCCTATTGGAGGCAAGTTTGGTATTGGTTTTCTTAGTTTGGGATAGGTTTGGGTTTTGTTGCTCTACCTCACCCCACCCTACATATATAATATATATTCAGTGATGTTGTGCAGTAACTTGAAGGCATGTGGACAGAAAATGTGGTTTTTTAATCTCTACCACACTCATTTCCATGCATTTATATACTTTTTTAAGACTTTCAAGCTTTAAATCCTGTTTGACCCCAACTCAAACGGGCCGAGTTTAGTATCACATACCAGTGACCCATCATGGGGCAGGCCAGGTTTGGACTAGAGATGGCAATCGGGTCGGGTTGTGCTAAACGGGTCGGACCTGTTTATTAAACGGGTTATACGAGTCTAACCAGCATCCGACCCGTTTATTAAGCGGATCGAAAACCCCTAACTAGCACCCACCACGGGTCAACTCGACCCGACCCACTTAAACCTGCATAACCATTGCAGGTTATACAAGTCAGGTCGACCTGCATAACCTACATCGATCTAGTGAATCAATCGACTCAATCATGGTTCCCTGCCTGACCAAAATTAACTTTTTAGCTCAAATTTGGTCTATTCTCATTTCAACAATCATTTGATGCACATTACCTTACTTTCCATTAATAAAAAGGGTGGGGTTGAATTGGTTAAGGTCCATTCATTCTTTTTAAGCCTATGCATTAAAACAATCAAATTCAATTTTAGCTAATATAAGCGGGTTCTATAGGTCAAGCGGGTTAACCTTAACCCGACCCGCTTGATTGCGGGTCATGAATACTTGACCCATGACCGACCCGCCTATCAAACTGGTCGGGTTAAGCAGGTAATACTTGGGTCAGGTCGGGTTGGTTTGGCGGGTCGGTTCATATTTTGCCACCTCTACTGGCTATTGAACATACATGAAATATCTTTTGCATCTGCGGGTAGCAAAATCAAGTACATTTTTTTTGCCAATCCTCCTGTTTGGGCTCATTTAACTACCAAGGGAGGTAAACTTCCATGGAAAGGGGACTTCTACTTTGGCCATCCAAATTTCCATGAAAAACTCCCTTGGAAAGTTCATTTCCCAAAAAAAAAAAAAAAAATCAGAAAACCAGCTTCCATCAAAAACCTGGTTGAGTTGAATCCCAGGAGATCAAGTTCATATCCTAACTGGATCCTTTTCTCTTCCACTTCTCCCTTCTGGCAATCATCATCCATGGCTTCCCAACACCAAACATGGAACTAGATTTCAGAGGGTAAAAAATGTAAGAATGTCCATTACCAAAAGAAGGCACTTTCCAAGGATGCTCCCACCTGTGAATAACAAAAGACATCCAGATTCCATAGCCATCCATGTAATAAATGGTATCACTATTGTTCTCACATGATACCAATGAGATCTCATCTCCTTCCTAGATTAGTGATCTAAACATTTTACTTCCAATTAGTTGCAGTTCTGCAAGTCACATTAGTATATTCTGCATTTTGATTTCAACAGTCAAATATGGTAATTAAAAAACAAAGACAGAATTACAGTAGTTGGGAGGCAGCTGGGGAGACACCATCATAATAATCGGATCCAGATGGCTGCAAACTCAGATCACTTCTGTTTTGAAGCATCGTTTTGTTCCACTTTGGTTCCTGAAATTGCTGCAGTTGCAGCGGCTGTCATGGCAGCGGCTGCTGCACCTATCTTCACAGTTCCTGCAGCCTTCATTGCACCTGCCACCTTCGCAAATGCAGCTATCCCACCCACGAGTAGGGCCCTTAAAGCAACTGTTGGTTTTATGTCCATATTTTACCACCTGCAACAACCAATTTACGCGTCTATCTTTTAGTACCAGCAATAGCCAGTCTATTCAAGAACTAGTTTGATTGCAATAAAATTGGAAATGTGTTTCACTAAAGGCCCTGTTACAGTCCTTGCCATTTGAAAGAAAAACTTATTCATGATTTGCATGTAGTGATTATCAAGTTTTCCAGAAGTGTTATTCGTCTCTGATATAGGAAAGCAGCCCAGTACAGCCGAATTTGACATGAATCTTATTAATAGTTGTAGGCAGAAAGAAATTCCTTGGCCATATAAGTACTCAATTGGCAGCTCAGAGGAGAACTATAATGTTCTTCGCATGGAATACTAATTGTTTTATTCCCCCTACTCCCCAATCGTTCTCAAAGTCAGAAACACCAACGCCAAACATGGATGATAGTCATGCGACCATAATAAGGGATGAAACATCTATATTAGTTCACATAAGAGGGAGAAAGTGAAACTACAATGAGTGTCAGTGCAGTCTAGCGAACCAGATTGAGGCTACAATGAGTGTCAGAGTGGTCTAGTGAACCAGAATACTTTCGATTTTCAAATAACACAGCATGCCCAGGTGAATATTCATTAAAGCAAAAGGCTTTCCCCAGACCAAAAAAAAAATTTCGCAGTTGGATGTTCCAAAAACCAAACTCATCAAACAAGAAGAAAAGAAGGAAAAAAAGGTGAATCTCCAAGCAATCACTGATCTAAAAAAAGCCTGCAATAGAAGCAATGTAGTGGTGGAAGTCCAAAAGTGAGCTCAAAAGCAAGCGTGTGCAATATCCTTGAAAATAAAATCTTTTAAAGATACGGGGAGACTATTCTTTGAGGTGGATACTGCCAACATCTAAAAGTAACACCTGAAAGTTAATCTTTCTTAGAAATCATGTTTGAATTGTGACAAGTTTTATGTTGGCTGTCACCTACCTAACACAACCCTCCTTAACCCAGGATTGGGGCTAGCAGCAAAAACTAGCCAAGTTTAAACTGGCATAGTTCATATTGATACCGTTAAATATATGTATGAGGGAGAGGTAACGAGTGTGAGAATTACCTATGGAAAGACAAGTGAGTTTTCAGTGACCATAGGTTTTCATCGAGAGTCACTCTTAAGCCCTTCTCTCTTAGCTTTAATTATAGATGAGTTTAGTCATATTCGAGAGGAAGTACCTTCGTTAACCTTGTTTGCAAATGATATGTCAGTGGATGAATCGAGAGATGGCACGAATGTGAAACATGAGAGATGGCGGGAGGCTTTAGAATCCAATGACTTTAAAAATAAGTCGTACAAAGAAAGAATATATGAATTGCAACTTTAGTAGGGATCTATATAGAGATGAAATGCCAGTAAGAATTGAAGCACATGAATAGCACAAAGAGAGTCATTCTGATACTTTGCCTCAATAACTAGTAAGGATGGAGAGATTGAGGAAGATGTCAAACATGGGACAAGTCACAAGTGTGGGATGGTTGAGTGGAGACTGACTTCTAGAGTGTTGTGTATAAGCAAGACTGAAAGGAAAATCTTACAAGACAATGATTAAACCAACTACGAGCTATGGAGCAGAATGTTGGCCAATTAAAAAGAAACACATGCATAAAATGAGGGTAGTAGAGATAAGAATGTTAAGATGAATGTGTCGTAAAGCAAAGAAAGATAGAATTATAAATGATTGTATTTGGGAGCATTTAGGGGTAAGTATCAATCGATGATAAATTACGATAAACTAGTTTGAGATGGTCTGGACATGTCCAATGTAGGCTAGAAATGTTGCAGGTGAGAAAAAGTCTTTCTATGCAAGTTGATGGCCTGCCAAGGAAAAGAAGTAGGTCAATGGATGAAAGTAGTAAGGTTTTTTTTTTTTTTTTTACGGTAAATTTTATTGCTCCAAAAGGAGAAAAAACAAAAGAACATTCCTAAAACAAAGGACAACAACAAGAAGGCTCCAACAAATAAAAAATCAACTAAACATAAAAAAGAAGAAAAGTATGAAAACTCCCTCTTTTGCAAGAGCATATGCCATGGCATTAGCCTTTCATAAAATACGATGGAATGAAGCATCCAAATGTATAGACATATCCTCCACTTCCTCCACCAAATCCAGCAATCGCCAAGGAATAGAAGCTTCCCCGAAACCCGCCATTGAATAGCCAAATAAGAATCCCCTTCAATAATAGCATTAAGGCTTTCCAAAGATAACAACTCACGATAACCAACAAGAAAAGTATAAACTTCAGCTTCATTAGCACTCAAAGAGTCCACGGGCCCCGAGAAGTTCCTTACAACGTTACCATTTCAGTCCCTAATAATGCCTCCAATACCATTGAGAAAAGTGTAAAAAACAGCCATCGGGTAGTAAGGTTATATATGAAGAAGTGCAACCTATCTGAAGATTTGTCCTAGATAGACCAGGTTGGAGAAACATAACTCATGTAGCTGACCATACCATCGTTCGGACAAGGCTCTGATGGTGATGATGAAAGTTATTTTTCCTATTTGGCACATGATGAATTTTGGACGAATATGTTCTATGAATGTTTGTTTAGACCCTTGATTAGACATAAAGCCTCTTCCACAAAAGTTCTTTCATTCTAAAACAATTTGTCCACCATAGCATCGTTCGGACAAGGCTCTGATGGTGATGATGAAAGTTATTTTCCTATTTGGCACATGATGAATTTTGGACGAATATGTTCTATGAATGTTTGTTTAGACCCTTGATTAGACATAAAGCCTCTTCCACAAAAGTTCTTTCATTCTAAAACAATTTGTCCAAAATTCACAAGGTCCAAAGAAGAGAAAGAAGAAACAACTTATTTCATCGGATTTAAAGGTACCAGCAGATTTTAAAATGAGGACTGGGCCCCATAATTAAAGCTAGACCAAAAAGGTCTAAGCGTAGGGGTGATCGAGTGGCTACGATATCTTCAAATGAAGCAATATTTACTCCAACTATGAAAGTTTACCTTTTCTAGTTGTATTTCACTCACCCCAATTTAGGAATAAAATCTCAAGTCATTCTATAGTAGTAGAACATGTCACTTGTCACTACTTCATTCCAAATATTTATCAGTATCCCTCTTTTCCTATGCCCTAGTATTTTTAGCAGTCAATTCTCCACACATGCACTGGTTCCAGTTTCATACTGGGACACCCCGGCTATCTCAGTTAGCTTCTTTTGCTTCACTCTTTCATTGAAACCGATCTCTCGTCTCTCTCGTCGTGAACTACTCATTCCCAGCAACATAGTTTTCTTGTTGCTCCATACACCCTTCTTGGCGTTCGGATGTCAGCCAGATATGTACCAGACCCTTTTCTTAGAAAAAGATATGTACCAGGCCCTGTGTCGATTCTTTGTTGACTAGCACAAACAAAATGGAACACAAATGTGATGCAAGCAGGGTTCAACGCACGATCTAGATTGCAGGCAAAAATTTACTATACACCAGCCATCCCTACATGTATGGACCTGTTCCGAGAGGCTACAGTAGCATGGTTGATAATTTACAGGGTTTGGCTCTTCCAAATGCTTCTAAAGTTCTTTTATCAACAAGAAGATCTCATTAAATGCAATCAACTATAAAACCATCTCAGTTACCCATAGGAACAGTGGTGAACCACTTAGTATCAAATGTGTTAAAATGGCCAAACTTGGGATAGACAACATGAGAATAAATGGAAAATGCTTCATGCCTGCCCTTTCTTCTTCCACATGTAGCAAAAGCAATACATCCAAAGTCTGACCATTCTGCTCATTACATCGCCTTTATACTCCTCATCATCAAAACCTTATCCCTCCTACATTGCTTCATATTATTTTTAATAAAAGGAGGCTTAAATCTAATTTAAACCAACCATCTAGTAGAAAGCAAGGAAAACTATTCTAGTGGTTCCAGCTGCAATGCACGTGTGGGCCCCAGGTCCAATCATGAGACATAGAGAACATTGAGCTCAATTATGTCTTGGTTCACCATGCATAATCGTCAACCTTGACCGAACATTCTGGAACCTTGGGCTGTATGGCAATGCAAGTCTAACTATCAATCATCTTAAAATAAGTTCTACTTCAGTGATGTGAGCAGTTTGAGCAAAAGACCATAACCATGCCCAGTGTTGGACAATGAAAGCCGAATGACATCTATAACATGCACACTATATTGAGAGGAAACAAGGTGCTTCAGCACATAGTTCACTCAATCTTCTAACAATTAAATCAAAAACCACATTGCCACCAAATCTGTTATTCATAATAGTAAAAATCAGACTGAGATGGAATGTTATGCTACAAGGTAAAAGCTGACATGTTTGCCATCATGTGGACTATCTGGAAAGAAAAGACCAGCAGAATTTTAATGGGGAATAAAGGCCCATCGACGACATCAAGAATTTAGTAAGATAAGAGATTTCGTGGTCAAAGACAAGAAAGAGAGTTGAATCATAAAGATAAATCATGTTATAAGCAACTGGGAAGCATGAATGGCTTGTGAAAGAAGCAAAGAAGGATAGTTCATTGGAGCACCTTCTAAAAGGCATGTTAAAACTCAATGTAGATGGGGCAACCTGTATTTCTAGAAGTGTTTGGAACTTGCACCTCGAGGATTGCCTCAGGCAGGACTTCCTAAAAACACCCCATGCCTATGCCCGTATATCAAGTCTAGGGCATCTCTTGAATTTGGGGTGTACACCTCCAATGTATGGCATGTTTAAGGCATGTGCCCTAGATAAAGCAGGTGCTTCAATTACACTCCGTAGGGGGCATACCGACAAAGGAGCAGATAGACAGTAAATTATGTAGCCTGTGTTGTACCATATTACTTGAAGGATCATGCAGAATGTACCTATAGTGACCATACTAGATATTATCTTAGGTTTATACCCGCAATCCTTATGACATCTATGCAGAGGGAGAAGACAAAGTTGAAGGAGAAGCTGCATTAAGAGGAGTACATCCGAGACTGAATGAAAGAATGGTGCATCTAATAATAGATTGGGTTTATGGGGAAAGTTTGACCGAAGGATAAGAAACCCATGGCAATTAAACAGGAGGTCAATAAAAACAAGAACGAGGTAGTCGAGACATTTCAGCAGCTCAGCTTTGCTGTAACAGGGTGGCCACTAGATCTTGTACAGACATTGCCAAAAGAAAGGAAAAAGAGAGAGTTCTTTTGATTCTGAGAAGGGGGAAAGATGAGTAACAAATTCAAGCCAAGGTTGTCGCTCTAATACCGTGTGCTATATTAGAACCTTCTTGGAGAAAACCAGATGATCAATATGATTGACCCAATTTCCTTTATATTGTGCTATCACACTCACACAAAGGCAGGAAATACATCATTTGAAGGAAGCATGTCTAATAAAAAAAAAATGGAACTCATCCACTAGGATAAGACTGCTAGAGATAGACCAAAGGATAATATATAGCATGGTGCACCAAAAGGTCCACATATTTTACACGATCCTTCCAAGTAATATGGTACAACACAGGCTACATAAAATTTACATAGTTCCTTTGACACATAGGAGAGGGATTCCAATAAAGCTGAAAATTGGGCTGTCTGAGAATAATTAAGGATGTTCAAAGCATCTTTTTTTGGACCCATTCATCTTTTTTTTTGGTAGAAAAGGGCCCATCGATCGTTGAAAGCAGCTCTTCATATTAATTCCCCTAGTAGTCATTGAAAGCAACTCTACTAAGGGAATTAATATGAAGGAACGTGGGCATGGGAATATTACATCATTTTGAATGAAATAAATGACTTTCTTTCATCTCTAGAGGTTCATGTTCAAAACACTTGAAGGGAAGCAGATGGGATTGCCGACTCCCTTGTGATACATGGAATTGATAGAAGTGTATGTTATTTTGAGGCCATTAGTGTAAGGCATTGTAGCTTCCTTTTGTTTTCCCCTTTTGGTTAGATCCAGTTGGTATGAACTCTTGCACCGACTAATATTTTGTCACTGTTTTCTTTTTCCTTAAAACTTAACCTTTTTTTATGATTTTTTTTTTTTTTTTTTTTTTTTTTTTTTTTTTTTTTTTTTTTTTTTTTGTGAAACTTAAGCTTTTACCCACATTGAATTAAAATAAAAAAAAAAACTTGTGGCCATCATTATTATTGTTCCTTTTTTCTAATCATTAAATGTCAACAATTACAAAGGGATAATTCAAAGAAAAAAGAAGACAGCATTCTCATTTTTTCCTCAATGAAATCTTTATTTAACTAATCCCCCAACCCAATAATAATAATAATAATAATAGCAGTAGTTGTAGTAGTAGATCTTCAAAGAAACAAAACAACCAATTGGTTAATTTATAGCATTGGGCAAGAATATGGATTATCATCCAGGGTTCTTTCAAAATAATAGTAATAACAACTAGTGTAAGATATAGATTATTAATTAGGAGTTCAGTTAGGGCTACACCTACACGCATCTGAAGTACACGCATGCATGTTTCAAGCCATCAATTAAGAAGCAAATTGAACATATGCCATACCAAAATCCAAATGTTGGACAATTGACAGTGCTGGATTTTAGAAGTGAAATAGATGATTATAAAGATGATTAGTGTTTCAAATTCATTGTTGAAATTAGTGGTATTGATGTCCTAGTGGGTGGCTTGATTTTGGGATACAATCATATTGTTGAAGGAATGGGGAGTACCTAATGAGAGTAAGGTGTAAGAATATGGAGTAATGGAGGTACAAATATGATTAGCAGAACTCCTCTCTCTCTCTCTCTCTCTCTCAATCATTCTTATGCAAGAGTAATAAAACTTTTCCATATAAGATTGTTTACATTTATCATATGATAATTCCAACCTTACAAAAACGATGGACTGCTTTTATATGGATTTGCATCCCTTCACCATACCTTAAAGCCAAAGAACTAAGATTCACTTGGGCTTTGAACTCTATACCTACTAATTACAAAGAATCTCAGGTAAAAAATATCATCTAGATACACTCATTGTAAATTCTGTCATGGATATGTTCTAAGTTGGTTATGCAAGTTGCAAAATTCACGAAAGTTGTTGCTGTTCGTATTTCCGTAGGGAACCTGTTTGGCTACATTTCTGAAATCTGAGATTTCATTGTTGAAAGAGACTCAGCTGCTGCTATTAAATGGGTCTCCAAGGAGATGACGTATTCATAGATATTTATGAATGGATTGAAGAGATTAAGATATTTATGTTCCTTGTTTGGTCAACAGCAAGGCTGATCATTGGCTTTGAAGGGGTCCTTCTATTGTTATAATGAAGCTTTATATTCCCAAGTAGGTAACGTCCTACTAAAATGTTCATTACAATATTTCCATCCTAACTCTCTTCCTATTTCAGGTACCAAAAGATATATAATGCAAAACCTCGATCATTTCAATGATACTATACTAATACAGAATGCAGTTCTGCATATAGTGAAAAAAGAAGGCAGAAAAATACAAAGTTACAAGAGCTCGAATAGTCAGCATGAGAACTGAGAAAGCACATCCAGCCCTTGCTCCTTCAAAATAATTTCAAATCAACTAAGTCAAAAGGTCACATCCAATGTCAAAGAACATTTTTCTTTAACAATATATCAGATCTTTTATTCTTTTTCTTTTTTTTCATGTTCATGGCCAAGCCAACTAGATAGTTCAAATAACCACGTCATTCATCTTCGGCTGAGAAATATTGATATGATTTACCTAGAAATCCAAAGCCAAAAAGGACCGATCTCTTTTTCAACTTCCATCTTCCACTTTCAAGGAGATCTAAGATAACCTCAGTATAGTCTGGATGGAGCACTGGGCACAAACTGCGAATTGTATAGGCTGGATGATCATTCCCATCCAATGGTCAACCTCTACTCATTCATGATTCAGCGCAACCACTGCCAACTGCCAACAAAATTTTCTACCATCTTTTTGTGGGCTGCTTCCATTGAATTGCTAAGATTGGTCCAACAGTGAGAACAAAATTTTCTACAATCTATTTGTGAGCTTCCATTGAATTGCTAAGATTGGTCCAACAGTGAGAACTTTCTCCTATGATCAGCATTCAGCAAAGAGGGACACCACCCAATGAACCAATAGAAAGGATAACTGATTCTGAGTGCAGAGCATTCAATGCCTTGACCAGAATACATCACTCAGTTTATGCATATTATGGTTTTCCTTATGGATCTTTTCTACTAGGAACATTTCTGATGAGACCTCCTCTTGTCAAGAACTCCAAAAAAGGAGTTAGTGCCATGTCCTCCAAATTCCCCCAAATTTCCAATTTGATCTGGAAAATTCCAAATGCCACCCCATTTTAGTTGTGTAAAAAATGTATTTTTCTGGTTTTTTTTTTTTTTAGCCCCCGCCTCAAATTCCCTAAAATTCTGAAATTCCAAGTGCTACTTTGTGCAGAAGCATTTGGGGAACACAATCATAGTAGAATTTGGAATTCCTCCAAACATGAATCGAAACCCGCGAATTCCGGTAATTAAACAGGCCCTAAACCATCAAACATGTTCTTGGAATCTCCCCAAACACAACTTCCATAAGAAATTTTCCACATTATATCCACAAAAATCCCATTTTGTTCATTTGGGTCATTGCATAATCGACTAACCAAGACCAAAACCAAGACAGCCCCTCAAAAACCCAACCCTTTAACAACTCATGGGGTTTAAAGGAAATCAGAGGTTTGGGTTTTATGGAGTTTTAGCTTTCATTGTTTTACAACGTGTGCTCCCCCAAAAATATATATGCATGATCAGACAGATACATATCCGAAGTTGAAGCTTGGGATTGGAGCTACAAAGCAAAATTTAATCAAATGGAACTACAGCGAAAGCATCGAATCCAGATAACAAATAGAAACATATAAAGCAAGCAATCGAACCTTAACCTTCGGGAAAAAAACAACTCTGCAATTCTCGTTTCCTTTGATTTGTAGAGAGAGAGAGAGAGAGAGAGAGAGAGAGAGAGAGAGATGGGTAGTATTTACAACAGATAGGTTCAGACAAAAATCCATTCTTCTTCCTCGTACAAGTGGGCCACCATCAGATGATCGTATGGTTCGTTTGATTGGATATCCTAGGAATGTAAATGGGTTCCAAATTCTCCGAGCACCTCGAGGTTTCGAAACGTGAAAAATCGGATCTGAATTCTTATTTAGGCCACGATAAGTAAATGGGTCCGAGTCCATTCTAATTTTTCCGAGTACCTAAAGGTTTCGAAACGTTAAAAACCAGATTTGGATTCTTATTTAGGCCCCGATAAGTAAATGGGTCCAAATCCGATCCACTATGGACACGAACCAGAACAAACCCATTTACAAATCTAGATACGTCTGAGTGAAGCACGGTGGGGCCCACCGGGATCGTGCACCTCCACATGTCAAGTGAAGTCTAGGGTCCTAGCAAATTCACCTGATCAATATCAACAATACTAACAATTCAGTACATGATCAGTCCAACATTGCTAATAAACTTTGATGTGAGTGAAAATTTGAGTCCCCTTTCACAAAAGGATTAGGGGGTGTGATTTGTCCAATTTGGACCAAGCAAAAGTGGGCCACACACTCGAATTAAATTATACAGGCAACTTGGGATCATTTCTCTAAGACTGATTAAGGCATACAAGGAGCATCTTCAAAGGTGAACCGGTGCAAGAGAAATATACTGGAAACCAAGCTAAACTACATTATAACAGCACTTAGATTTCATAATTGATCCACCTTTTACTTAGCTAAATAGTCTGTCACACCGTTAATCATATTATTTGTAGATCTACTAATATGTTAAAACTAGACTTACAACTCAGGCATTTCTTAATGGGAGATGAGAGATATCTCTTATAAGAGCATCTCCCTTTCTTAATAAAATCTACTGTTATCTTGTAAAAATGAATTTATCGCATTGTGATATTATCTCGATACGATAAACCCCTGTGAAGATGCATTTCTAAAAAATATTTATAGGTTTCTAATATATTGCCATTCATATTTTTTTTTTTTATTGAAAAACGATTTTAATTTAAACAACATTTCATGATATTATCATGTACAAATTTAAAATTGTCACAATATTGTCCCTTTCCTGATATTTCCCTGCTATCAATATTTGAAACATTGCCTATTTCCAACATTGCCTTAAAAGCCATGGCTGTGACTTTCAAATAAGCTATTGTAAAATGTTCATGACTGTCTGGTTGAGCCACCGTTTTATAATTCCAAACTTGACTCAAACTTGACAATGAGTGGTGCCACAAGGCTCATTAACACTAATTAAACCTGATCTTTCCAGTATTCTAGGTTTTCGATTTTTTTTATACGCACTTAGTACAGCCATTTTTTTGGAATAACAGCCCTCAAAAAACACCCAACCACGAGTAGCGCGACAGTCGAGACATGGTCCCACCAGCAGAGAGGTCTAAGTCTAACCATTGAGTTAATAAGGGCCTGTGGGCTAAGCTCGGCCTCCCTCAATTGAGTATGTAATATATATGTATTTCGCAATTTAGCAAAGTAACATTTCATAATGTTCTTGTTGTGTAAGTGATAAAACTGCAGAATTCATTCATATACACAAGCATTTCATCACATTAAGTAGTCCAAGTAATACTGTAATAGATATGTTGACTGTTTTGAAGTATTTAGGTATCATTGCTCATGTAATCATCACTTCTGCACTACTTCAATGGTGGTGTAAGTAAAAAAGGAAAAATCTGCTATAAAAGATACATGGATTAGCATTTAGCATAACCATAGCAAAGTTCAGTAAAACTACAATGGTACAAGCAGGAAATCAGCTCAACTCAGAAACATATTCCACTTTCTTCCCTTTCATTCATATACAAGCGTTTTAGTGCATGACATGCGAAAAGCGGTAATAAAAACATGCTTTGAACATGTACACTGCATAAAACCAAATTATTCACCCCACTTGGCATCAAGGCGTCAAATATTGGAACAAGAATGCTGCAGATGGAAAAACCATGCTGCAAATGCTAACCGTTAATCTTCAGCTATAATCTCATGGTGCCAACATCTTCCCAAAAAAAAAAAAAAATAGATGGACAAGGTACACGAACAGAATACACGCACAAACAGCATGGCCGATGCAAATGACATTTTTGACTGCTTCCATTAGCTTGGTACTTTCTGTTGCCACATGATGGGTGTTGTGTTTAATCATTCGGGAAGATTTGGAAATGGATCTACATTCCATCCATTAGTTACTGCACTCTATCTCAGATGCAGACTCCTCACTCGCAGAATTGTCACTCTCATCACCACTGTCATATGTTTTGAGATATGCTTCTTCACCTTCCTCCTAATAAAACAAACACAAAATCAATTTATTATGAGTAATGTTGCATGCATAATTCAGCTTTGATAACAAACTCTATGTAATGCCACAGGTCTATCGTAGTAATTCTTGGATGGCTCTCAGATGTGTGCAGGCTTTTTGGAAGGGCCGCCAAAATTTAATGCATTTAAACTGACTATTTGGAAGAAGATTTAGTGATGGTATGGTCATAATTTTAAATTCTGGTGCTGGTCTTCGTGCCGGTCGGGACCGAGATGAGTCATGGCCGACAGTGCCGATCCGTGCCGCCCATGCTAGATCTAAAAAGTGTAAAAGAAATATAAAAGAAAATCTAAATAACAGAAAATAATAGAAAACTAGTAAAAAGTATTAAAATTGAGCTATTTGACATTCAATCCAAATAGAGTGATGCGAGTTGCTGACCATGTAACATATAATTACTGGTTTTTAAGATGCAAAATTATCTCTTTTTTAATCTTTTAACTTAAGGAAGAAGTCATTTTCTTAAAGGTAAATGGGTCTAAAACAAAAAAAAAAAAAAAAGAAAGAGGAACTAAGGGAGTGTATAACTAGTATAATTTTTATGCATAAATGACATAAATAACTTTCGTTTAAGCTCACAAAGTTCGCTAACTCGAGTTGCTTTCAATGAGGCCCCCACCTAGAAGTATAAAGACTAAGGTAGCATATTAATCGAAAGGTTTGGATATGGATTTTGAATATTCAAATGATCCTAGCCTTTGATTTTTATGCTCAAAGGTTAAAGAGGCAAAATTATCTTTTTATCTCAAGGAAGAAATCATTTGAGTTTGTTTTTAAGGATAAATTGGTCTAGGGAGATTTTAATCACAAAATACAATGGCCCTTTTTTAGAATATGTGAAAATTAAGGGCCCTATATGTAAAAATCTCTTAGAAAGTAAGGAAAAGAAGTTCTTAAAGTAAAAAAAGTTCTCACAATGGTGGAATTCAAACCCATACACAGCTAGCACGTTCAGAGTCCCATCCACTGAGTTATACCGTATTTTATGTCCATACCAGCCATACATTCTATAAAACAATGCTTTAGATTCCAGCACAACTCTTTACTAGTGCAGCCGGCACGGGTCGACTCTGTACCGACTGGAACTTAAAACCATTGTATGGGTGCATGTTTCCAGTGTAGAAGCACATGCATTTTGCTGGGCACCCAAATAACCACACTGCATTGGCAGCTTTCGATCTCCCTGCCTTCTCTGGTACAAGGCTAAAAGCACTTGACCGATGAACCAATTATCCGCCATGAAGAACCATTCTCACCCACCTGAGCTAAACTCAATATGAATGTACCCTGAATATTAATTGTATGATGCCTTCAGATCTTTGGAAGGTGTTGGAAAGAATAGTGTGAGATTGATTTTTTATCTTACACCTTTTCAAATTGTATGTTCTGTAAAATGATTATGCTATAGTTAGTTTGCTAGCCATTGAATTATTTTTAATCTAGTAACAGAAAAAATGTGCTTAATTTTGAAATTAAATTAAACAATAGTTTTGAATGAACAAGGTTTAAAAAGATTTTATTACATGCTTGTTTTAGTGTGTCTATCATTCATACATTTCCATTGTGTTACCCAAAAAAAATGCTACCAATTTGTTCCTACTTCATTCTGACATGGATAGTGATGATTTGTTATCAGCCACGAAGAATGGATTGTAAACCTAAACTGAAGATGTGAAATGGGAAAGTAAGTACTACTTACATATATATATATATATATATATATATATACATATTATCAAATCAGTAAAGCTTTGGAATGCAATAACTACAACTTTACTAACAACATTTAAAGAAGAGATCATCATCACTGCTTTGTGCCACTTACGTTTAGGGTTTCCCCAAAAAAGAAATAGCTAAGTAAAATTATGTTAGGGTCAGTTAATGAATTCTGTTTCACAATTTTAGTCTATCCTAGGCCAAATCCTCGGATAGGTTTCACTTCTTCATATCTATCCTCACTACTTTCATCAATGTCATCTTCTACCTACTACTTTTTCCTTGAGGGTCCATACAAACGCTATGTTGTAAAAACAGGAGATATCAGATACAAGTGGTCTGCTGTGCTCTTCTTTGTCTGCTGATGCAACAAGAAATGGTTCCATGGTAATTTTGGCAGTGGAAGGTGATTTTGCTCAATTGGGGAACTAGAGGAATTCTGAAAGATTACAAATGCTTTATATAATTATATCTAGGGCAAAAATTGCTTTGGGGAAGATTTATAAAATCATATCAAGGACTTGATCCTGTGAACATACCTGTGACAAGAATATTCTTTATGCAAGATGGTATCAAATGAACAACTTGCTGTCAAGAAAAACAAGAGGAAGTAACATCCTAATTTTTTTTTATTTTTTATTTTTGCTCTGGTAAATACTCATGCACCCACCCTAACACATATCACCCAAGTCCCTAACCAACAAAGCTACAACCAGGGATCAATCCCTGGTTATTTCAGTGGAGAAGCAGATACCTCGCCATTGAGCTATCATTAGATTGGGAAAGTATCAGCCTACTAACCTTATAACCCGAATTTACAGCAACTACTTGGTTATTTTGTGCTTATCTCAAGTTCTATGTCAGGATGAAGCTTGGTCATTGATAGAAAACGTCACAAAGAAATCTTCACAGGATACTTTGAATCAAACAATAGACGTTGGGACTGATTCTGAATAGGTAACAGTCCAGATTCTGGTTCTAATCAACAGTTAATGAAGGAGCCCAAAACCTTAAGAGTGTAGCATTAAACTGCTCATCTTGCATGATGTACAGTTGATGTAAACAGTAACAAAGATCTCGTTGCAAGATACCTTCAGTGAAACAATATCGGTTTGGACTAACTATGAATAACTAACAATCCAGAATCTGGTTCAAATCAGCTGTAAATGAAGGAAGCCCATAACCTTTAGAGTATGCCAAAAACTGCCACCTTTAACATGGTCAAATTCTTCCTAGAACAGATTCCCTAGAGTACAAATTCTGGATCGCAATCCAGCAAAAGACTGAAAAAGGAAATTTTAGAAATAAGAACCTGGAGCGGTAAAGCTTTGACAATATCAGGGTGTTTGGATGGCAATTAAGGAATTCTGAGAACCCAGAGAATCTCAAGAGCAGCTACAGCAGCTGGCAGAATTGAATATGCTGGTTGTGGCTAAATGGCAATCAATGTAAATCAGCCCACAGATCTTCTATTCAGCAGTCTCTGTGGGATCAGGTTCTTTCCCCCGGCAGCAATTCAATGGAATTTTAGGAAAAACTGCTCATTACATACCCTGAAAACAGGCTCCCCAACATAATACAGAGGCAAAATTTCGACTCAGCCTATGACTGCTAATTTGAAACCCCAATGGACACCTTTCAGTTGTAGAACTGGAAGAACAAGACAGAAATCCATATCTGCTCCATTAAAAAAATTCGAAAGCAAGTGTCCAATAAAGCAATCTAATACTCTCTTTATACAAGGAAAATTGTTATTAACTCCTAGTTTAATTGAACTACTCGGGCTCTCCTAGTTTAAACTCCCATTCCCACACTTCTATCGACATTAAGATACCAACAAAAACTTGAAATAAAATAATATGACTACCAACTTCTTGTTTTAGTTTAACAACAGATTCAGCTGGGCCCTCTAGGGCTGAACTTGATTTTTTTTTTTTTTTTCGGTAATAGTCCTGAACTTGATTTGGCTAGGCTTGACAGGCATAGGTTTGGCGAAGCTGGGCCTGGCAGGCACAGGCCTAGTTCAACTGGATTGATAGGCCAGGACTCAGATTGACTGGGCCTGCATTGGTTGGACCTAAGTATGTACATCTATGAGCTAGTGGGCCCCCTCTTGTGCATCCCATAAAGCTCAGATTGCATCACTCCCCCAAAGGTTGGAAGCGCTTGGTCATGAAGAATTGGTCTGTTTATGAGCTTCAACCTTGTCAGCATCCATTGCTGAACTTCTGTAATCCATGTCCATTCCAAACCTGGTTTGCACCTCCACTTTATCAAAGACTGACTTTGATTTGGAGGGCCTCTAACAACTTGAATCAATTCCACATTTCCTTTGAAATGAGTTGGAAGCGTCATCCAAACTTCCACGTTAATCAACAGGCAGCTTACACAAAACCATGCATGTGTTCTATCATGGACAGGCTGCTCGGCATCTATCAATTGGCACCTTAAAATAACCAAGTTTCTTAATTTTTGAGAGAGGGCTACAATTTCTTTTTATGTAATAAATTGATCAAAATGATTATGGATGAGTTAACTACTCATATCCAAGAGGAGGTACCTAGGTATATGTTGTTTGTAGATCATTTAGTGTTGGTGGATGAATTGAAAGATGGCATGAATGCGAAACTTGAAGATGGTAGGAGGCTTTAGAATCCAATGGCTTTAAAAAATAAGTCGCACAAAAGACCAAATATATGAATTGCAACTGGAGATGTGCAAAGAGATAAAACTCCAGTGGGAATTGAAGCTCGGGATATACCACAAAGAGATGCCCTCCGATTCCTTAACTTTGTAATTAGAAACAATGAAGAGATTGAGGACGATGTGACTACCGTTCAGGAACATTTGAGATGCAGGGATGTGTCTTTTGTTTGGGGAGGTTGCTTTGGGAGGGCAGTGGGCTTTAAAGTTGGGGAGGGGAGTCGTGTCAGTTTTTGGGTGGATGACTGGCTGGTAATGGGTCCTTTGTATTTATCTTTCCCCAGGTTGTTCAGAGTGGCTGTCAACAAGTTGTCTTTGGTTAACGATTGTTGTATGAAAAAAATAGGAGTTTGCATCAGTTAGAAGAGTTGGGAGTTTGAGTCCCTTTTACACCTTTCTAACGTGTTTTTATGCAGGGGTGAGCAAGATGTTCGCAAATGGAAAACTTTCCCTTTAAGTGTATTTTCTTTGAGATTCTTTCTCATGGTGATGGAGGTTTTGCAGGCCATCAAACCTTCTAGTTTGCTAGTTTGGTTGAGTTTGGTGTCTCCTAGACTTCTCATTTTTTGGTCGACTTCTTGTGTCAGGGGTAGTGTCTATGGAGGTCAATCTTAGGAGGAGAGGCCTGTCTTTGGAGGCTATTTCGGACCTATGTGTGCTTCGTAAAAAGGAGAGGGATACGAGCAATCACTTGCTCTTACATTGTGAGTTCTCCTCTTTCTTGTGGAGCCGGGTGATTGGTCAGAGTGGTGTTTCATCGTGCTCTCTTGAGTTCGCAGGTATGATGGAGGCTTGAGGGATGGCACCTTTCTTGGGGTGTGTCTTGGTGCTTTGGAAGATTATTCCCTTTGCCATTATGCGGTCTCTTTGGAAAGAGAGAAATGCTAGAGTCTTTAGAGGGTTTTTGCTGTCTAAGGAGGATGTGCTTTCTTTGTTGTTTTTGCATGTAGCAAAGTGAATTTCTGGGAAGAGGGAACTTGACTCTAAGGATTGATGTTATCTTTCACAATTGGGAAGCTACTCTTCTTAGCAGGAAGCATAAAAAGAGTAATTAGGTGGTGTGGGATCCTCCTTCAGGGGCCACTTTGAAGTTCAATGTCGATGGAGCTATTAGGGGAAAACTGAGACCAGCAAGAGTTGGCAACATGGTTCATAATGAGATTGAGGTGGTGTTGGCTTTGTTCTCTAAGAATGTTGGGCTCATGGAGCCTAATGAGGCGAAGGCATGTACTCCATCTTAAGATGGGCCCCACTTAGATTCATGTCTATTAGTGGGAGACAAGCATATGGAAAGGTCTTTTTATAGATAAGGGTCAGTGAAAAAATCAGCCTCATTAGATTAACCAAGCCCTTCTATTTCTTTTTTCTTGTTCTGCTAGCATCGAGCATTAGTAGGAAGCCTACTTTGAAACCTACCGGCCTAGGTATCAATCCCTAGCGGCTACCAAGGTGAGATGCCTCGTTGCCACTAAGTTATTAGTCACTTCCATCTTAGCCAATGATTTAATAGCCTTAAATTTTAGTAGCATTCTAACCATAGATATTTTTTTATTATTCAATCTAATGGTAAGTGATGATTCGATGAGTGTAAAATAGGGCATCATGCCACATCATGGGATGGCAAGAGTGTAATAGGAGCTTTAGTTCACTGATAAAAGATGGACCCCATAGAGCTCATGTAGTCTACTCCAAGGTGAGCAAGTTCTTACCGTGAACCAAGATCTTGTGGTCTGCTCTGAGGCGAACCTTTTTCTTACTTTTTGTGCAACATCTTTTCCATTTCCTCTTCCATTAGTCAAGCCCATCACCCAAGAATCACAAGACAACCCGGTGGTAAGGGCGTCCCATCCCACATGCCCTTCTCAGGGATCGATCCCTGGGCAAGTAGGTTACCTCACACGTCTCGTACCACTCACCCATCCTAGCAAAAAAAAAAAAAAAGCACATCACGCTTACTCAAACTTGGACCGTGCAACCCTCCTATGTAGGGATAGTAATGGGTTAGGTTCAAACAGGGACTTGCCCTAACCTGCTCTTATTCAGGGTAGGTTTGGTAGTGGTTTTCTTGGTTTAGGGTGGGTTTGGGTTTCGTTGTTCTACCTCACCCTGCCTCATATATATAATATATATGTATTTATTACTAATGGTATATACAAAACTTCTGTGATGCAGGTGGTATTGGACATTAACTTAAAGGCATGTGGGACGGGAAGGTGGTTTGTTTGATCTCTACCACAATCATTCCCATGCATTTATATATTTTAAGTATTTTAAGCTTCAAATTTGACTTGACCCTAACCCAAACGGGGCAAGTTCAGTATCACATACTAGCAGTGGTGGAGGGAGGGGGTTAGAGTGGGGACAATTCCCTTACTAAATTTTTTTCTCCTCGTGGCAGTTACATTTTTTGCTATTTTGCCTCTACTCAAAGTTCTTCGCTCTTTACAGAGAAGAGTCAATTTGAGAAGATAATGAGGGCATTCTTTTATTGTGCTTTTTCCTAAAGGATATACATGTAACAAAGTACTGTGCTTTAATAAAATTTAGTCTCTTTTGTATTCGCTCCAAGTTAAGTTCCAGCATGTTGGGCCGGCAGCCAATAGTTTTGCAGGTGCGTTAGTTAAGCAAGGAGTGAATATGTGCTCCAATTTGATTGCTTTCACTATGCGCGTGTGTGGGTCAGCTTTTTTTTTTTTTTTCTTGGTTGCTTTATTCACTCTAGTATATTTCTTTTATAGTATTGTTTTTCCCCTATCATTTGTGATAGGGTGTTGTGTTCCGATTGTATTCGTCTCTTTTAAATGTGATTTACCATACCAATCATCAATATATATATATATATATATATATTGAGGATGTTGAAAATAGGATAAGAGATGGATGGTTAAAGTGGAGACTTGTTTCTCGAGTGCTTTGTGATCTGCGCATACTGACAAGATTAAAAAGAAAATTTTATGAGAACGATTAGACCAATTGTGACCCATGGAGTAGAATGTTTGTCAATCAGGAAACAACACATACAAAAAGTAAGTGTAACCATGGTTATAAAAATCGGCCGAGTCCGAGTTGACTTGGACTTGGCACATACTGAGTCTGGTCGCATGGATCTCGAATTCGAATAATGGGCCTCGGCGCTCCAACTAAAATTGGGACTCAGCCAAGTCAACTCGAACTCGGCCATGGCCGAGTCAGGTCCTGAGTCCAATTTTTTAAACCTTGAGTGTAACAAAGATGAATGTTGAAATGGATGTATGATAAAACTACTATAGATAAAACCAGAATGAGCACATTCGGAAGCATTTAGGGATAGCATCATTAAGTGACAATTAAGAGGGACTAGTTTGAGATGGTTTGGAAATATCAACGCAAGTCAGCAACGGCATCAGTGAGAAATTTTTTCTATACAGGTTAATGGCCCCTCAAGGAAAATGAGGTAGGCTGAAAAGGACATGGATGGAAGTAGTAAGGATGGATATAAACAAGTGCAAGTTTGAGGATTTGACCCAAGATAGACTAGAATGAAGAAACATAATTCATGTAGCCAACCCCAACATAGTTAGGACAAGGCTTTGATGATGGTGAAATTGATCAAGATGAGTGTAGTTGGTCGTGACATATGGGCAACGTAATTGGGTAATGCTAGTTACTATTGTTACTTCTTCTTTTATGAAAGATATTTAGTCCAGTACAACACCTCATTTTTTTATGCATGCATATATACCCATGTGTGTACATCGGTATTTATCACTTGAGAATAAAGAGTAATAGTGAATGGGAATCATAGATTTATTTGTACGTATATGTAGTAATAAAATAACTGTCATTATGATCATTCCTTGTATCTTAAAAGCAATGAAAATATTACCAAAGCTTCATTCCATTTTGGATACAATGTCATTATATCTTAACTATAACAATGCTAATGAGAGGTGGTAAATAACATCTATGTGCCAACACAAGTGGAGCTTTGGTTTAAGGTCTTTGTTTGACAGGGGCACTGGTTCTGGGATTGATCTCGTGAGGGCTGCCGTACTGTTATTATTTCTTGCCTTGATCGATTATACAATGAGCCAAAACATTTAACAATAAATAGCATAAGCTTACCACTAAGTCGTCATCAGAAGCATAAGCATTCGCCAACTGTGAGTATAGATCTCCATCATCTGTATCCCTTGACACTTCCATTTGTTCCTGACAAAGGATCAATGGGCAAATAGCTAGTAAAAACTGTTGACCTTGAAATGGTGACAATACAAATTTCATGTAAATGGATCAAGATCATACTAATTCAGATTTCAGCATCTCAATTCTTTCCCGCAGATCAGAAATATGGTGTTTCAGCGCCTGAGATTTATAGGATGCAAGGCAAAGAGAGGATTGAAAAAAGAAGAGAAGAAAAAAGAAGCATCAGATTCAGGAATAATATTATATGTATATATACAAACATGAGATAATTTTGTATAATATGTTGTTTACCTCGCGTCTTTGAAGCTCAATTGAACGTGCTAATGCCTGCCTCTTTGTCAACAGATTCTTGGGTCTCATTGTCTGTGGGCGTTGATAGTTTTTCCCACGATAGACAATGATTGCATAGCCTTTAGAAGTTTTATCCAAAGAGATCAATACACCACCACTCTCAGCTTCAAGATTGATAGCAACGTGCTTTACTTGTGGGAAGCTCTTCCCTTTTACAAGTATCTTGACTAGCTCCTTGTACTTCCAATGTAAGTGCATATTTTCCACAGTACCATCAAAAACACCCCGCCTCCCTGTAACAGAAAGACATGTACAGTTTTTTTTAGTCCTAGAAGTAGGAAAACATACATTTTTTGTAACTTGACAACATATGTGTGGGTTGACGTCTGATAAGGACATGGTTTATAAAGTCCATAGACATGGCCCTTAAGAAACCCAGGCACTACAATACAGATTTATAATAACACTGATAAAATTTATGCAATAAATTTTGCTCATAAATGTGATAAAAAAAATTAGCATAACTAGAAATACAGAAAGCATAAAAGAAAGATATAGATAATGATTATACAGCTATATATTACAAAATACAGAACTTTCTTTTAAGAAATACAATTTTTAAACCAAAGAACTTGCTTTTAAGAATTACAATTTTTAAATCCACTTTTAGAAGGAAATATCCCACAAGTATGTAAATACTTATATAAACACTACAAAAGACCAGAATATGGTTGTTTCCCAATATATCACTATGTGTCCAATATAGATGTTGGACCCCACAAATGTTTTTGGAAATTGAGGTGTCCTTGTTACATAGATAAAAGTAGATCATTTGAGGAAGCCCATTACCAAGAAGTAAGTAAGGTTTCATGCTCAGACCAATTTTACGGAACAGGAACCTCTCCTCATCTGTTACGGTTTCTAGATCAGTTGGAAGTTCTGCTGGCTCTAGAAATGCATGCACTTTCTGTAAAGCCTTCTCTGCCTTTCTGACCTTCTCTTCTGCCTAATAATTCAGTATAAAAACAAACATAAGTGTACTGCAAGTAAAGTACATAAATTGCAAGATCAGTTTTTGTTTACATTATTTCCAAATCCAATGAAGCTCTCACAACTCATCTACTAGAAAATAATTTGATTTTTATTTTATTTTCTCTTTTCTTTTCTTTTTTCTTTGACATTTACTCAATCAGTCACAAGAATGCTTTGAAGTCCCTTGGAAACTGAGGTGGTTGGCATCTCTTTAAGTCCAGAATGGCAGTCAATGTGTTGCAAAAATTACTTGAAATGTTCTGAGCTTTTAGGGCAGGAAAATCAGAAATCCCAGAATCAGTGCTTAGGAGTTCTAGTTTTTAGCCCTTTTGTTTTGTATCGGTAACATGTATACTTTTGAGTCCAGATCTCCACATTACTTGTGGTTCTCTAGTTCTTCCTTCTCGTTTTTGGCTTTCCTGATCCTTGAGTACTTCTGCAGAATTTTTTAGCCACTACTACTTTAAATTCTGAATTTCCCTGCTACCCAAACAGTAGTGACTGAAATGGATAATGATTTGCTCACAAGTCACCAAAGCAATACAGTTTGGGTTACGTCGCTAATATTGTATCCCAATCATATCGTCAGACTTACACTTGCTAGTTTTTTTTCAAGGTATCTGACAAGAGAAGCATGTTTAGCTAAAGCTGCATCTCTCTTCATCTTTTCTATTTCTTTGCTGCTGGGTTGATGTCCCCAACGAGATCTTGCTTCCATGGTTTCTGCCAGAGTGCCAGCAACGAATGGCCCTATAGCAGTTTTGGCCTCCAAAACAAGGGAGTCTGATGCCTTCATTCGTGCTTGCTCCTCCTCATCCTGCTGGAGTTTGGCAAGTTTCTGCCTTTCTAGCAATGCCGCCTTCATGGCAGGTGATAAGAAGTCATTTCCCCGATAGAAGACAATGTAGTCCTTGTTCCGAGAGATAAGTGTTCCTCCAGTCAAGTTCTGAAAAATTGAGATGAAACCAATTATCAGCAAATATCATGGCCACAAACATGCACTACCAGAAGTTCAGGGGTGTAGAACAGTTCATGAAACACCAGAGAAGGCCAGACAAGAGACAACCTGAAAAAGGAAGAAGAAAAGGTGCAGTGTTCAATGGAAAAATAAGACATTGTACATTCTAAATAACATCACTAACACTGATTCTTTAGGCTTCTTTCAAATAAGAACGAATTTATTGAAGACAAAAAATTGAATTTTATATACTAGAAAAGAGGAAAAGGTGTTTAGAAAGAGAAAAGAACTCCTAGTTCAATCAGAATCAACATTTCTAGTGTATCTAAACTGAGCTGTCTGACATGCTCAAAATCATTTAGAACAATGACGAGTGATTCGACTGTCTTTCTAAGGTGGTTAAATTGATTTGTTGAAAAGACTCCTTAAAAACAAAATAAAAAAAGAAGTAGATTTAAATTCATGAACTTGTGGATGAGAAAATAAGCACCTCTAAACAGTTGACATTAAATAGCACCAACACATCATGGTCGGGTCACAGTTCAAACTGTGTCAGACCAGTTTGGATCTGACCAAACCCTCCAGCATTTAAGCTCCAATCCAGTTCTCTTAATTTCTTGGGAAGGCATGCAACGAATACAAAATAGAAGCATTTTCCTGATATGATATGGGACCAGGCTTTTAAACATGCAAACCAGAAAGTCAAATGATATTAAATATTCTACCTTTACGGTGAAAAAGCTATAAATCATCATCAGATCCTACTGACACAGGCATTCCATATATTCCTCACCTTGATTTCTTCTGCCATTCTATCATTGCAGGTATTAAGTACTCCACGTTTGATGGCTATCTTTGCAATGGCACTCTTTTCCCATAGCTTCACCATGGCCTTAGCGAGGCCTTGATGTTGTCGATTTCTTCCTACAACACCGTTGAAATTATGGTCCCACAGAAAAATTAGCATAAACCTATCAGTCTTCCTACAACACTGATGAAATTATGGTCCCACAGAAAAATTAGCATAAACCTATCAGTAAATCAGCACTGAATGATAATTTTTTTTGAATGATTCAGAGATTAACACCAGTAATTACATACCTAGGGCGAAATGAGGAGGTACTGTTCTTGCAAGCCTCCGCAAAGTCGTCATTTCCTTGTTGTGAAGACAAGGTCTAATCCCATATGGCAGAAATCTGAATGGAGGTTTGTACCCCGGAACCACACCTGGAAGCAAGTCAGCATCCACAGGCATCGGATCATAGCCTGACCAATCGAAGAATCGAGGACCCAACTCATCCAACAAATTGTTAATATCAGTTATATCTGTGAATTCATTATAAGGATCCTCAAAAGCTGGCATAGAACTGGCATTAGATCCATCTTCAGTTATGGCATCAGAATTTGACTCCTTTAAGTTAAGAGCATCATCATGATTAGCTTGAGAGTGCTTTGCATATGATTGTACACAGGGCAGTTTATATGCCATTCCACGGTATAACACAAGTGAACTGCCAGACCTCCAAATCACCAGACCTCCAGTTCTGCGCTATGGTGTATAAAACAAATAAAAGTTTAAGATTCAAGTAAACTACATAATGACACCAATCATTTCAACATACAACATAATACAAGGTAATCCAATATCAACTTGAAAACAGCAAATTATAACTTAGCAAAGCATCAATAAGCACACTAACCTCTAACACAGTGTGTGTCCTCTTCATATTAAGTGTAGGCGGCCCCTCAAATTTGAATTTCACCACCTCCACCTCCTTCCATTTCTCCTTAATCTTATCGACAACTTCCTGTGTAATGCCTGCGGCACGCACCGTCATCCTCTCCTTCATCCTTAGAGCAATGTTCCTCAGCCTACGCAGTTCCGGTTCTGGAATTGTCTTCTCTGCAAGTTCAGTATTGTTCCTCCTCCACTTCTCTCTCTCCCATGGCAACTGGGTTGAGTCACCATTATTCAACAAACCCATCAATGTGCCATTACTGTCATTGCAATTTCCACTTTGCTTTTCACTAGAACTACGAGGTGGGTCTGGAAAACTAGGAACAATGCCATTGAAACCAGGCCTCTTCTCATTCAAAGAACTGCATTTGGCGTCACCGCCAAACTCCTTGAGCTTCTTAACAATTGAACTTGTGAAATCTCCATCATCTCCATTGGCTGTAGAATCCTCTTCTTCCTCAAAATCAACATCCCCACCTATCAAAGAGTCATTCAAGCTTTCTATCATATTCTCGACAGCAGTCTCTTTATCCTGAACATGAATCTCAAGACGTTTCTCTACTCGCCTTTCTCTCGTTTTACCAGAAGCACTAAGCTTATCCTGAGAACCCAAAAGGGTGTCCCTGTGCTTGCTTCCATGAGCCCAAGGAGCCGAGATTTTGAGATTTTGGAATGGGAAACTTACTGGTTTACCGACCCACCTGTTTTGCCCTTTTGCTGAATCGAGGGGCGTAGTTGAATTAAGAATGCTTGGTGGGGGTTCTGATACAGAATCTCTCTTCTCCCCACCAACACCAACTGCCCCTTCTTCCTCTTCTTCATCTTCGTCTTCGTCTTGTTCGTCTTCATATTCTTCTACTTTAGAGCCTTCTCTCTGCTTTTGCCATGGAAGTTTCGTTCTTTGAGAAGCGATTTTGGTCGACCAACGCTCACGGGTTTGGTCGTGGAAACTGGGTCTGAGTTTCTTTTTCTTTATCTTGATTGCATTTGAAGCGATTTTCCTTTCTGGGTATTGTTTGTTTTCAGGTTCTGTTGTGGGGTGAGAAGTGGGTATTTCGACTCTGTGAGAATTGAAGATAGCTGTTGATGAGCTTTTTCTGGTCTGGAAAACGGGGAGAGAGATAGAAGAATGAGATGGGTAGTGAGAAAGGATAGAAGAAGAGGAAAGGTGAAGAGGAAACAAAGCCATAAGAGAGAGAGAGAGAGAGAGAGAGAGAGAGGTTTTGAGATATGTTACAGAGGCTGATCATATTCGTAATATGATGCACGGAACCCAGCATCCCAACGTGCATTTATGTAAATAAACTACTACTTAGGGACTTCCTTGAAATATTTCTATGAAAAAATGAGATTTTTTTTTTTTTTTTTGAGCATGGGACCCCTCAGCGGCCCTCTAAGATATTTCTAAAATACCCATGTGCCATTTCTTTCCCTCTCTCTCCCTCTCCCCGCTCTGCGCCTAACTCGCTCAACTCCCACCTCCGCTTACCCTCTCCCTCTCCCTCCTTCTCCTCTCTCACTCTCCTACTCCTCATCTCTCTGCCTCTCCCTGCTCGCTGTCCAACTCCGCCTGGCGCCCACCATCACCTGCGCCATCTCCCTCTCCCTTTCCCTATCTCTCTCCCTATCATCTTGTTCGGCCACCCATGGCCGAACAATATACTCATTTGTCAGGCCATGTGTGATCGAACCGGAGAGGTACAGTGATTAGAGAGAGGGACAGGTAGAGGGCAGAGGTGGTTGACGAGTAGGGAGATGGAGAGAGACATGAGAAGGAGAGGGAGAGGGAGACATACGGGGAAAGGAAGAGAGGGAGATGGAGTGGACAGTGATGGGTGGCGGGCATAGTTGGGCGCGCGAGGGAGGGAGAGAGAAAGGGAGAAGGAGAGGGAGAGAGGAGGAAGAGATAAGGAGGGAGGGGAGAGGCCGGGCGGTGGTGGGAGCATTGTGAGTTGGTCGCCAAGCACGAGAAGGAGAGAGAGGGATGGGGCAGCGGTATATTTTGGAAATGTGCTAGAGGAGTCCATGAGGGGTCCCATGAATGGATGTGCAATTAGCAAGAAAAGATGTGCAAATAGCAGCTCCCTCTTCTTTTTATATATCCCTCTAAGGTTTTATAGAGTGTGCAGATGGGCCCCTATGCGGGTTATTTTTTTGTTTTCTTTTGACTAGTAAGGAAGAACATGGATTAAAGTTAGAAAAGTACATAAAAGTAGAGTACAAAACATAAAATAGAGAAATGAGTGTTAGATTGTATGGACTCAATCCATCAGTTGATGTAATAAATTGATTAATTTTTGTATTTATCAATAAAATCATGCTTTCCTTTCATGAGATGAATGGTGTTTTACTACTTAATGCACAGACCAATACATATAACTTGATTGTTCATGAGATGAACTGCGTCCCATTAGTATATTAGATGTGATATATGTGTATGGATGAGATCCACATATGGGATACATGTGTCACAAATCTTATACTTAAATATTTTCACAACCAATGATGAGACTGGGCATCTCATCTGATAAGGTTGCAACACTTTGATCACTATGAGATAGTGTGATTTGTCTCGATCATCAGAATGTAAAATTCTTGATCACGGTGCTGATACATTGGATGTATTGAAGGATCATGAGAAACACCTTATGGAATACTGTCTCGATTTTAAGGTTTGCTCTCATAATTCCCTAGCAATAGGCTCTCAATCCTGAGACATTGATGAACTCAAGTTTCTATCTATTCATTTGCTTTGAGTCACCAATGAGTGAGGCCAAATGTAGGTTGTCACGTCCCCCGAACCCGATTAAAGAAATAACCGGATCCGGAGAGTGAATTTTAGGACTAATTAAAAATTTTGTCCTTTGGGCCCACGGATCGTAGTCCGCGGTGAGGATTATACACTTCATGCCTCTTTTCAACTCATTAAATACTGAGTTCATAAAAACTCTATACCCATGGTAATCTGAACAGAGGATAATATCTCATCAATATATAATTAAAGTTGACAGAAAGAGATAAAACATCTAGAATCAAGGTTACTTATTACATTGGCCAACCCAAATAACTAAGGCCAATAAAAGAAATCAATCAATGTGTGTAAAAAGTTCCAACGAGGTGTGTAAAAAGTTCCAACGAGGGAAATAAAGAAATAAAGAATCTAAAATTAATTCCCCGTGACTCTCTCCTGTGCCGGGCAATGATGACGCTACTCTACGTCATCGGCACACCACTCCCGTGCCTCCTCGACTGGTTGGAGATCCTCTGGGATCTCCTCACCTGCCTGCTCCTCGTAGAAGTAGGCATCACCTGATGTGTCTGCACACCAAGGAACAAAGTCAACAACATGTTGAGCAATAGATAAGCAAAACATATTAAATATGACATGTATCAAATACAGAATAATGACAGGTAATCATCATGAGAATACAATGATAGCAAGTCTAGGCATAAAGCAAGAATATGTATAAGTGGAGTCAACAGCAAGAATTCCTAACAATCATCTAACAATAACCACTATCCATGCAATGCAAAACAAGAACAAGACAAGAGGGAGACTCCGAGGATGTCCTATGCCACCTCCCGGGGTACCAGTAACAATCCATACAAGTCCGTACAAGTACAAGACTACTGATACCAAAGTCCGGCTCCAGTAGGATCCTAGCTCCCGGTCCTGGGAATA
This sequence comes from Camphora micrantha, assembly GCA_003546025.1. Lineage (NCBI taxonomy): Eukaryota > Viridiplantae > Streptophyta > Magnoliopsida > Laurales > Lauraceae > Camphora > Camphora micrantha. The sequence continues at coordinate 58,577,558 of QPKB01000001.1, forward strand.
GCAGCACGGTCCAATGCCCGCTCCCAGCTATTCTACGCCATGGACGCCGTCCTACGCCGACTGCCCATCCCCGACAACCGAGTAACCGGTTCGTCGTTTTAAACCCCATACTGCAGATGGCCATGATATGCAATTAAATCCTAAAGTGGTTCTGACACGAGGACAAACAAGACAAGCAAGTCTGGCTAGTTTCAATGTACAAGACAAGATCCTGGGGTTATCTCATCAAAACAATACAAGATTTCCAACACGTGATAACCCCCTTTCATTTCTAGCCAGTCAAGTTTATCATACAAGACAAGGTTCCTACGATACATTCTAAGTCAAGTCCAAGTCCTAATTCTATAAGAATCCATGTTTCACCTTTAATTAGGTATTTTATGTCAAGAGTGTACAAGGTAATTTACAACGGATACGATTCATGAATCAACGAGAAGTTACAATCCATTCCTAGGTAAAATGTTGTCATCCCTGTATCCAACATATCCTAACAGAGTACATACGGAATTCGGACCGACAATGCTACGAGGGAAATCCCTTGGTGTACAATAATGTAAGGCATTAGTCGCTTCAGTTTCCATATGCAATCCGTTACAATACACGTAATACCCGAATACCTAGACAACCATCGAATTCACACCAAGCAACGTGATTCGATTTAATTCTCATTTATGGTCAAGTGATATTAGGTTCATGGTTTCCAACATCTAAGCCCCAAACCTGAGTTTTAGTTTCCATCCAAAAGAAACAAGGCATATTTTAGTTTCATTAGGGTAGCCCGCCATTGACCAACAATGTGTCCTCGGTCGACCCGCTGCACAGCCGCGGTCGACCGGCCAGTGTCCCCGGTCGACCGGCTGCATAGGTGCGGTCGACCGGCCAAAGGGCTCGGTCGACCGGCCAGGTGGGCCCGGTCGACCTACAGAGGCCTGCGAACCCAGCACTCTGGTTTCCTGACGGAAACCTTTTCCGGCTCACGGGTAGTGTCCCCGGTCGACCGGCTGCATAGGTGCGGTCGACCGGCCAGTTGGCCCGGTCGACCGGCCAAAGCCGCGGTCGACCGGCCTGCACGGGAACCGCGAGTTCAGATGGGTTTTCTGAACTGTTCCGAACCCAATCTTTCTCCTTCCCTTTTCAGACCTTTCCAGAGGCCATTTCTACATCAGAAGAGCCTCCTGCTCTCTCCAAAATCCATTCCAACCTCATTCCACGCAATACATTCGATTTCCCCCAATTCATTACCAATTCCATTAAATTACCAGATTCTAACCTAATATACATTTATCAAATTAAACAGGAACATGCTTGGAATTAAAAGGGTTAATCTACAGAATGAATAACAACAGTCAAATACAACAACAAGCATGTTTAATATGTAATTGCAAATCTACTTGCCTCAACCGGAAGAAAATCAGAAATGGGCGACTTTCGAGGAGAAGCCTTTCTACCCCCAAATCACAAATCTAACCCAACAGCACGAAACCTAACACACCAGGAATAACAATGGAAAGAAAATAAATCAGATCTAACCTAAATCTAACCAAAAAGGGAGATTACAGAAAATATGAAAAGAGAGGAAGCTTACCGGAAGTTGTACCGGAAGGAAGAGGGAAGGAAGAGATTGAGATCTACCGGATCAGATCTTCGAAATGAGCTTTCTTGGGTGGAGTTCTGGCTTGAGGAAGAAAGACGAAGAAACTGGGGCTGCCCTTTCGTTCTTCGTTGCAGAGAATAGAATGAGATTAGGGTTGGCATCGTTTAAGAAGAAGAGGGAGGGGAAAAGACTTAATTAACCTTTAAGTGGGCCCGGTAAAGAATGGGCCACTTGAAGGTCTTCTGATCATCGGATCGCGGCGAGTCAAGAGGCAAAACTGATCTATTCGACGAGATCTTTCCAACGAACCCAAAAATCACGGCGTTTGGAATATTTCGGAAAAACACTCAATTTTCCCTAAATTGCAAACTACCCCCCCCTACTAAGATCAAACGAACTCCGAATCGCACGAAACTTCACAGATACTATTCTAATACTAAAAGAAACTCGCTCAAAATCTAAACCCACTTAAATATCTAAAATACAATTAATTAAAAATAAATATGCATTTAAACGGGTCAGGTCGGACATTGGGCCCAAACTGACCCAGTAAGGTCACAGACCTTACATAGGTCAATACCCCGGTGTCTTAGGTATGTGTGGCAGTAGGACTGTGGGAACATTGAATAGTCAAGACGGAATCTATCTACAGTATCCCCTTGTGCAAATTAATGGATATGTTATTAGTAAGTGCGCACCCATCTCGATTAAGAGTTAATTGGATGGTACTAATGATCACTGTGATTAATTGGAGCTCAAAGATAATAAGATGTGGATATAAGATTGGAAGAGACAGATTTATTCCAATTGATCAATGGATATTGATAGAGGGGCCTACTTGTGGTAATTGAGAATTTTAAAGTCTTCTTTGTAATTTATTCTTAAGACTGGAGTGCAATTACATTTATATAGGGTGTTATTTGCAATTAACTGTGGGCCCAGATTACACATGAGATGTGGGGTCGCAGTGTTCCAGTTGGAACCAACTTTCTATGGAATCCTTAGTGGTCCCCACACTAGCCCAAGTTATTAGAAAGATTCTAATCCTACTTGAACTCAAAAAGGAAGGAATTAGAAAGTTACTATTTCTATTTGAAGTGAGACTTCTAATAGTTGTAATAGTAGGTTACTAATTTGTGTGGAACTGAGACTTATATTTCAAATATGAAAAGAGAAGAATTGAAGGGCTATAAATAGGGAACAAATTCCCTTTGGACGTCCAACCTTGAAGAAACACGCCCAGCCCCTCATTGTGCAAGTTTTTGAACAGTCTTCTCTCCTCTCTCTCTTCTAGTTCCTTAGAGTTTCTTGAAAGGTGTTCTCTCGAAGTTTCCACCAATTTTCTTGAGAAAAGAGATCTGATAGTGGGTCATAGCGTGGAAGACAACAAGGTCTTGGAGATCCTAAATCACTTCAAGAAGAGTTCTTGATCAAGTTAATTGTCTTCTCCTCCATTGGAGCACTACCGAGCTCTAAAGGTATAATCTATTTCTCTAGTTATTGTGGATTGTTTTGATTGCATGGTGTTGCTGATTTCTATCTTCTAGATAGAGTTTATTGTTGTACATGATTGATGAGATTGAGGGATTGCATCCTGGATGTGGTTTATGGTATTATGGGTACTTGATCCCTGAGTCAAGTGGGCCACAAAGTTTTAAAAACCTATCCACGAGGCCCACCTACTTCCAACAATGAGGTAGAAACAGAAAGTCCGAGCAAGGTTGAACTAAAAACATAAAAAAAAATAAAAAAATTAAAAAAAACCATCTCATAGTAGTTGTACTACAAAATGGGGCCATAGTAGTAGCTAATAAGGGACCTATCTTCAACTTCTTCCACTACTACTATCATTTCTAAAGGTTGCATCACAGAGCTGCTTGTAATGATGTCCTCCCTGCATACTGCATATGGATATGATTCAGGATTGAATTAGTGAATATAGAAATGCTAGGGGAATATATGAGTTAATTCACAGGCCACCTTGTTAGAAGTGCCCATGTGCTTTGAATATTTGTGATACATTCATTTTCTTTTTTTAAATGCTTTACATGCCCCTGCAATCAGCAGTAAAGAGAATAGACAACGACCGTGAGATTTGTGTTGACTTTATAGAAGTGATGGCCTCATCTTTGCATCCATTAAATAAAAAATAAGCATGTCATTATTTATAAAAGAAATATGAGGATTTTTTGGGGAAAATCTCGAAATATAGCCATATATTTCGAAAGGTCATCGCAAATTGTGTAGCACCAATGATGAGGTCTGTCAGTCCTTATTTCCTTCTTTTTTTTCAACTTTGATAGGAGCGACACTAGCGTCGCTCGTGTCTGATGAGCGCGACACTAGCGTCACTCGTCAATGTCTAGCATCGCTCATCAGCGCATCTCCTAATGCACAATTTGCTAATAGGGGAGATGGAGAAATATACACAATTTGCTATATCGTCACTCATCAGCGCATCTCCTAATTTTTAAAAAGGTGTGGGCGATATCTTACTAAAATATATTACCTACTACTAGTTGCAGCTCTGCTAATAAGCATCCAATCCCTATATTAACCACCTAGTTTTGTGAGTCAAACCCATCTTTGAAAAATAGCCAAAAGGATTTGTGTCAAGCCATCAATCTAGTTGGGTCTGTTGGTTGGGTGCTTGAAACATCAATGGTCTGCATGTCTCCTTTTGAACCTTCTACCAATAGGGATCTGATTCCAGTCATTCAATTTCTAAACTTTCGTTCCCTCTCATAATGCCCTCTCAATTGATTTTTTTTTTCCTTCTTCTTTATTGTTTAAATAGTAGAGTTAGATCTATCTGTTAAACAAACAAGCAATTAGTGCAAGGGTCTTGATTAACGGGTATGAATGGATCTAATAGATTTTTTTCCAAGTATAAGTCTGGTAGAGTTAATGGGTGTTGAGGGAATTTGTGTCTAGCCATTGAGGCTTGCTCTCATTGGTATGCATTAGGCCAATAGCCGTTTATTAGTGTAATTCTTAAAAATGTGTGGGCGATATCCAAAGGAGAGGGAAAAGAAGACAATATGAAATGTTCTGACGAGTGACGATATAGCAAATTGTGTATATTTCTCCATCTCCCTCATTAGCAAATTGTGCATTAGGAGATGCGCTGATGAGCGACGCTTGACATTGACGAGTGACGATATGACAAATTGTATATATTTATCCATCTCCCTCATTAGCAAATTGTGCATTAGGAGATACGCTGACGAGCGACGCTAGACATTGACGAGTGACGCTAGCATTGCCCTCACAGACACGAGCGACGCTAGCGTCACTCCTATCAAAGTTAGGGACGATATCATCGTTCATTTTGGTTGAGCAGCTATCTTCTCCTTCTTCCTTTTCCATCTTCCCGCTTCATTTTTCACCCAATCTACTATCCTCAATACCTCCATCGTCCTCAACACCTCTCATCTTAGCTGTTTTTTTCTTCTCACACCATCCATCTTCATCTTCGATTTGCACAAAATCCAATGGAACTCGTCTTTGCAACTCGCCACCTTGAATAAAACCTACCTCTACCACTCAACCCAACCAACACCCACAAACATTACCGGCCATATACACTTTGCAAACTACCTCACTTGCCTTATAACTCACAAAGCCCATTGTATCTCCACAACAATTAACAAACTCGCATGAGCCTAAAACCAACCCCTACAGACCACCTTTCAAGTCTCAACTAGCCCACTTCACAATATCTAACCAGACAAACTTGTTAAAAAGAAAAAGACTTGAGACTACCCACATCTCCTCCAACTTCCATCTTCCCATCATCTTCACAACCCATCTACATCCAATGCCTATTCAACCACCATCATCATCCATCTTCCATTCCATGATGGTGGTGCAAAGGGTGGTGGGTTAGGCTGAAAGGACAATATGAAGATGGAAAAACAGGAAGAAGTAGAAGACACAAGCGGCGATATCACCATTCAATTGAAATGAGAGTTGATATTATTGCTCAATCAAATAGACAACAAAAAAAAAAAAAAAAAGTTAAACTTGGCCCGAGGAGGGCCTTTAATGTTACAGAAAATCTTTTACGGCTTTTTTGATTCACCTAACATCTAAGAGGATATTTTTCGTAATCTTATCATAATGATCGATTTGGATTTAACGAATAGGGCCCATATTGTAAAAGCGGATTTATTGAAGTTACTCTATCCCACTAAATGTAATACAGTAACTATCATCGTTACAAAGCTTTAACGAAAAATAAGTCCAACTAATTGAATTATGCATATAATAGAGATGAAGAAATGCATAAAGTTGTAATTTCATTCTAACCCCGAGGGGAAGTTCAATTGGCTTAGGACTACGGTTTGCATCCGGAAGTTGTGAGTTTGAAACTGTACTACTACACTGGGGCCCCGTAGGGATTATTCCGACCTAAAGGACTGAGAACCTTGCGTTATAAAAAAAAAAAAGTAATTTCACTCTAAAAAAACTTATGGAGATTGTAAGGCTATTAATTTCGTGGATATAAAAGGTATTAAATTAAAAAATTGGGATGTACCACTAAATATTCAACCTAGAGGGCCTATTTGCAAATCCTAAAAGAAGTCAGGGGCAAATACAAAAACCTATAAAAAAAAAAAAAAACCTGCAAAGGAATATTCTTTTCCAAACCAACCCACCAAAAGAAAATCAACTAATGATCAATTAGTTGGGAGATTGAGAAAGAAAATGAGTTATGATCCTCCAAAGCTATACACCAACAAGCCCAAGAAAGGTATGATTGATCCCAGTTTCTGTTTTTTGAAGGGTTCTTTGATTCCTTAAACCTCTTAAAAACCCAGTAATCAAATCTCAAAGAACACCTAAGGTATGATTGATCCCAGTTTCTGTTTTTTGAAGGGTTCTTTGATTCTTTAAACCTCTCAAAAACCCAGTAATCAAAACCAGAGAAAGGACAAAAATGATTGCTTCTTTTGATTGTCTTTTGCTTTGCAGGGCAGCAGAAGGCAAAAGCAAAAGGCTTCTCATCACCAGCTTCGAACCCATCTCCCTCAATGGCTCAACCTCCATCTGCTCCTCCGAAAGATTCCTTTTTTCGGCGTAACAAGTTCGTTTGGCCGCTTATCCTAACTGTGAACGTAGCTGTGGGAGGTCTGTTATTGACTTTGGCTTTTGTCTTTTGATTTGTTCTTTACTTTGGATTTTGGATTTTGGTATTGTGGAGTTCATGGGTTTGATTTATTGGAAGTGGGTGTTGGGTGTTTGCTATGTTTTGTCTTTCACTTGTATAAAATATAACAGCCCCATTTGCATCTGGTTAGAGTTTTCGTTTAGTGATCATGGAATGAGATAGACTGCTTTGATGATGTAAGAGTAGATTCAACTGGAAATGGGTATTGGATGTTTGATGTGTTATCTCTTTCATTTATGCAAAACACAAAACCCAAAATCCCACATCACGTTTTGGGCCATTTGCTTCGTGTAATTGAATTCCTAGAAGTTCTAAGACTAGTGTTTCTAAAATAGGTTAAGATTTAAGAAACAAAGGTAAAGATCCAAAAATGAAGATCAAATAATCTCCCTTTTATTAGAAATTGAATCAAGGAGAAATGGGAAATGAATACCATGCAATCACCCTAGTAAATCAAAATATAGGAAAGTGGAGATCCCGTCTACGTCTCCACTTTATATCCTTCACTTCTTGGCGCTTCAACTAAGGTTCGTTAAAACCCATTTTACGTTGACTACATAGGAATTCGATTCCAAAAGGGCCCTTAAGAAGATATCCACCCCATATAATTTGAGGTGGAAAGGTTTCTCCTATTCATCTATCTCAGATGATTATAATTTCTGTAAGTGGGAGATAAAAAGTGGATCACTTAATTCTTCAAGGCAAGGTGGCCGCCTAAGTCTGTTTCTATTTTTGGATTTGCATGGCATTTATTGGTGCTTTCTCGGTTCTTTAGCTCATGGGGCAGCTTGCTGGGGGAGCAGGCCTTTTCTACAAGATGTGGCATATGCATATTGTGGAGACTTAAACTTCTGTAGCAGTTCTTTTTTATATGAAAAGAGAGGAATAGTAGAATTTTCAATCTTGAGGAATCCTCTTTAAAAGCTATGATTGATCTCATTAACACTAGGGTAGGTCAAGTGCCTTTAAAAAAAGAAAAAAAGAGAGAGAGAGAGAATTAAAATCTCCTAGTTGAAGAACTTCTGTCTGCTGGAATGTGTCTTGAAGGGTAGGGTGGTCAAGGATAAAAGCTCAGTGGCATGGTCTACTGATGATCGATCCCCTCAGTTTTAATGTTGATGGAGCCTCTATAGGGGAAGTATAGTCTGCCTGCCACAGTAGGTGTTTTAAGAGAGGAGATTTCCAGCATGATCTTGAAGTTTTTGGGCCTGGTTGGGATCATGGAATCTAATGTAACTGAAGTCTAGGCTATCGGGTAAGCATTAAATGTGATTCTGTTTCGGGCAGTTCGACCATGGAGTGATTCGCTGAAATCTTTTGCTTGGACGACAGGTCATCAAGGAGATTTTATGATTTAGACAAAGACAGAAAGGTGGAATTTCGCCTCATTCCAAGGTCGGCTAATGGAGAGGCAGATAGGTTTGGCAAAAGAAAGCATAGATAGAGGGATTTTTTTTTGGTGCCATGACATTTCTTGGTTTGATGTTCTTGTGCACTGTTTTCTGTTTTTTGTGTTGATACTTTTGGTGTCGGTTCTTTGGGGCATGCAGTTCATTTCCCTTTTCCCTCCTTTCTCTCTCTCTTTTTTTTTTTTTTTTTTTTTTTTTTTTGTTTTGGGTATATTTTCTCATATTATTATTTGTTTTTCCTCTGTATGTTGTTTTGTTCCTTAATTGGTTTAGTAAAATTTAAGTCAATGATTTAAAAAAAAATTACAGCATGGATATGAAAGGGACACAGATTCTACCCAGAAATGAAGTGACTTGATAGAAATGCAATTCAATCTGCAGACTTAGCCTATTTTCCAATATTTACTAGAAAACAATCTAGAAGTCGCGCGCGCGCATGTGAGAGAGAGAGAGAGAGAGAGTCCTTTTTTAATTTGTCTTATGAGATGAAATCAGGTGCTGCACCTTTTACTTGGTTTTGGCTATTCAAGTACTGCATACCTTGTTAGTCTGGTCTTAAATAAAACTTGATTATTTTCTTTATAAAGTTCCAATTTTTCTTTGTACACACAAACCTGAATAATCACCTGTGCAGTGTTGCCCTGTGAATATGAATTTGATCCCTTCCCCCATGAATGGAGCCAACCCAGATTGACTCTCATCCACGCATCCACCATTGCGTTACACTTTGAAATCTTTTGACTGTGGCCTATGCCTTGACATCTTTAGGTTCACATTCCCTCCAGGCTCTCAAAGAACACCTAAGCCTTCAGGTCCCATTGAAGTATGCCCATTATGTCGCCTGTGGCTTAATTTCCTCAATTTGATGTTTTCAGCTAGACTGGTTGCGGGCTATTAGTTTAGTAGGCAATGAGTGCGCATCCCAGCCACCCCCCCCCTACCTATTTCATCAATCAAGAATTTGTTTGCCCATTGGTGACTAACAAACTTTAAAATGCTAGCCTTTTACATGGTATTTGTCGGCCTGGCCCTTTCTATGAATTTAAATAGCTCTCAGTGTTCCAACCTCTAAAATCCTTTCATGATTGTCAGATGCATACTGTTTTAACATTCACCAACCATGCTGCAGATGGAATAGTATTTTTACTTCTATGAAGGTATCCTTTAAAAAATGTAACAAAAAGAAAGTCCTTCAAATTTACTAATTGTTTTGAGTGATGAACAACATTTTGGAATTGCAGTTGCCAGTTTTCTAATTTACCGATTCATATTGCAGCTTACGTGTATGTAACGACAAGAAAGAAAAGCACAGATTTGGAGGATGACAAAGTTGCAGTGGAGGAGCAGACTCCTGCTCCAATTGTGAATGCAGCAGCTATAGTTCCTGAGAAAGCACCACCTACAGCCCTGGAGAAGACAACACCAGTTCTACCCACTGCAGAACCCATAAAGATCCGGCAACCCATTCCTGCAGATGAGCAGCGCGAGCTCTTCAAGTGGATCCTGGCTGAGAAGAGGAAAGTGGTGCCAGAAAATCCTTCTGAGAAGAAGCGTATTGATGAAGAGAAGGCCATTCTCAAACAGTACATTCGGGCAAAATCCATTCCAGTCTTATGAGAATCTCATCGAAAATAACAGTTTGATGGTTTAGACATTCCCATGTTTGTGAATTGTTTAATGCTTGTTTGCTATTGCATTGTCTTTTGTCTATGAAATGCTATACAATAACTCACTTCTTATCTCATTGGAAAGTTATCAGTGCCAAATGAAACAGAAGAATTATCTGATACATCATACAAGCTTGGGTTTCCACCATGGGCTCTTAAGGAACTATAGAGTTACAATAAACTCACTACAAAAAATAAAATTACAAGTAGTTCCTCTCTCTCATATTTTGCATTGACCACTCTGCGTTCTTTTGAAGTCTATACACAAGGGGGATAATTAGGTTAACTTCACAACTCCTCTAATAGATTTACCATCATTCAACGGTGAGCGATACTGTAAACTTTATTGATCAAACCAGATAACCCTATTAAACCGAAACTTTTGAAGATTTGGAGGATGCATGTCATTCGACCGAGACGGGTGGTTAGGCTGGTGATCACCAGTAATTCTTGATGGGATGGGCCCTGACTGCCTGCTTAGAATATTTAGCAAACCATATCAAACTCTCATATGAAGTGTATATTTTACGTTATCCTCCAAACAATCAATTCTCTATTAGTTGTTGGGGAAATGGCTCCCTGTGATGGCATGCAGATGGGAAAAAGAATGGTCAGTTAGAGATATTCCAGTTGACTAAAAAACTTAGTCTAACATAACTGTTGTGGCCATTGTAGCCATGGATGCGAGCCCAGTGATGTGGCCATATGCCAACAACATTTTTATTGTCACTTATCCACAGTGGAGCCAACAAATGATTTTGTTTTAGATCAATTTATATGCAAATGGCCCGACACCAAGGCAATTGAGTTTGTGAAGCTGACCTTTTACCTTTCCCCATGTAAATTGGGTGCAAGGAGTCTGGGGTCATAGGAACTATTCTAGCCATGTGACAGTGGGGCACACTGGCTCTAAAAAAATTCACATTGGAGGAACTTAATGACAGTGAAAATGGGTCCAAGGGGCTTCTTAGAAATTGAGAATTGTGTGTATCTCATCTGCATGCTCTGTATAAACTGAGAGATGGAAGCCCTTCATGCTTCATCAAGGAACTCCAATTACTCAAGAACAGAGTTCCTGGGAATTTTCGAATCTTTGGAAAGGAAATGGGCTGTTTGGATCTATGTAAATGAAGTGCAAGTAACTCAATTTATGCATAATGGACATTAATGAGCCTGAATAGCCTTGAGTTACCCCAAAGTCCACAATTGTTTGTTCTTTGTCATAACCAATTATAGGCGATCAGCCGATCAGAGTTACAGGTAAGTAAATGCATTTACAGCTAAACTGAGATCAAAGCAACAGAGTTCCAAAATCATATTCTACAAATTGTGAAGCTCTGCAGGGAAATGGCTCAAGCATTGGTAAGCATTCTTTTCTACCATTACTGATCAATAGGTAGAATCATTTTCCAGTTGCTGCAGGACAAAAAAGCTTTGATTAGCAAAGGAAATGCAACATATGTGATCAACGTTGGAACACCACCATATTGATCTCAGGTCAACTTGCTGATAAGTCATCTCTTAAGTGAGACTGCATATAAATGGGCCATGACTTTCATATCAGCCAAATCATCTTCAGCAAGAATCTCCTTTGGCTGATCTCTGGGATTGCAACGGTATGGACCTAGAGCTTTCATCCCTTCATAAATTCACAAGGCGTAATTTTTCCACCAACTTCAAATTAAAAGTCTTCAACCCCAGTGTTGAAAACGAAACTCGGGAATACTGTAGTGATGTCCCTGAAAGTTCATTAACATTTATTTAAGTTAGATTAACAGTGTAGATGTGACTATGACATGACCAACCAAAATTTAAGGCTCCTGGAAAATGAGAACAAAGTTTAACACACTTCCAAAATGGAAATAATGCAGACATATCATTGGAATACCTAATCTCTAAAGATAGCATTACATTTAATGTGCATAATGATTATTTCTTTGACAAACATATAGCGGTCTAGTTTTAAGATAAACTGATAGAGATAGGGATTGGGTTTCCTCAGATACCATACGTGACCAGAAGACTAAAAGAGTGTAGGGGTACTAAAACTTAATAAATACCTCTTACTAGAGATATTTAAGTAACATGTTTAGAAAACTTTATTTTAAGGACAAAAGCTCTCTTGTAGATACACAAAGAAATGGGAGAAGAATTGCATTCTCCCTTTTTCTTCTCCATTTCTCATAATAGTGCCTTCTATATAAACTACAGCAGAAAGAGAGAATCAGATGTTTGGATAAGAAAATCAAACAGATATTTATTCTTATATATGTGCTCAAAGGTCAAAATTTTAATCTTAAATCCCAACTTTCTCAATTTATTTAACTCTGATGCAGGCCAAGCCCACAGTCAAATGGGATGCCCCATGAATCCATTCTTCGTCACTCGTCAGGTCTACCTGGGCCCAACTGCCCAAGACCTGACTGAGAAGGCCGAGGGGGCAGGTACATTATTTGGTGTGAGCTAGCGATGTTGGCCCCCATGGTTTTAAGTGAAGTAATTTATCACACGTCTAATTACACATGTGGGCCCAACATGGTTTTATTTTTAGAACAACTTTTATTTATTTTCTAATAATGTAAGAATCCTAATTTACAGAAAGTATGATTCTTAGCAAGTTTAGAGTTTCTAATAATGTTAATTAGAATTCTTAAAAAGTTTCAAACTGTATTGATTAGGGTTTTTAGAAATCCCCATTGGGATTCTTAGGAAGCCCTGCCCATACATGCTTGTTATGACTTATCTATTTACAGATTGATTAATAAAATTTGAGACTTCCTTTTCTATAGTGCGATTAGGATACTATGCAAGACCAATGGTGCCGAATGTATGGTCATGATCATTTCCGTGCTCAAAATCCTAGGCCTATTTGGCTTAGGTTTAATTTTGGACAAAGTTTGAAGCTGTTTCAACTAGATGCTCTGGAAAAATATCAGCCAACAATTTTGCACAAAGAAGTGTATTTTTAATTCTTTGAGTTTTTGGAGGTTAAAAAAATTGCTGCAAGATGCTGTTTTACATCTGACCTCAATTTAAACCAAATATTCAAGGCAGATGGTGGTGATTCAGACAACTTTTCTAATTGCCAAGGAGGCATATCACTAAATCCCCCAAATGCAAACACCCAAACCGCATCCAGGAAACCTACAAAACACCATCACGAAAAAATGCATATCCAACATCCTTTCCATGGGACCCATAAATCCAAAACCACTTTCCTACAACAAATAACATCCCTTTTTTTGGGTTATCAAAGTAGCTTCGCACTTCATGATAAAACATGACGCAACTCACATGCAAGCAGCTATTGATAATATGTCACTGTACTGTAATCACATCCACTTGTCATTTTTGGATGATTTGATCCTATATGAACTCTATATGATTAGTTTTAGTGATTCTAATTCAAATGCATTCTCTTTATATGATAAGAGATGTACAGAATACAGATATGGTCCACTTCTTGAGAAACTATAGGATAATGAATGGACTACGATTAAATGAGAAAGAAAATACTAATGGTGATAAAAATTTTGGTCTAAGAGAATGGCATACTTCAAATAAGGAAGGGTCATGTTCCTCAATAGGGAGGGGTGTCGTAAAACAAAATCTTTCCATTCACTTTTGTTAATCCGTCCATCCATGTCAGCATCAGCATCTGCAAATGTCTGCACAAATAGAGACCCAAAAATAAGTAAAGTGTTATAATAGACTGAGCAAGTAGAAAACTGAACTTGGATAAACCCTTGCCTTATCAATGATGGCTTCAAGAAGTTCGTCTGACAAACTTATATCTGATTCCATCATAATAGCAATTACCATTTGCTTAACCTGAAAAAAGAATTCCTAGTTACCACGTCATCCCACTATGCATCGAACTTTTAATGGAAAGAATATACAATAGAAAAACGATAAGAAAGCAACACAAAAATGACTGAACCAAATGTATCTTGATGGAATAAACACACAATGAAAATAGTCGTGAGAAAAGAAAACGCATATTTCACTACACATCAGAGGTACCTGCTGAAAATCTTACACAATCCATGAAAGTAAACTCAATTGACAAATGAAATAATGATAATAATTAGTCTATCAATATATATAGTAGATTGCTGGGGTCCACCTGGGCCCCCACAGATCATGGGACCAAGGGGGATGGAAAGATCCATCTGGGTAGGCCCGAGCTATCAATTTTCAGATCAATCCCATGCCCCTAACCCAATGACCTGTGGCCCACAACTACAACTTTAACACTCTCTCTCTCTCTCTCTCTCTCTCTCTCTCTCTCTCTCTCTCTCTCTCTCTCTCTATATATATATATATATATATATAGAGAGAGAGAGAGAGAGAGAGAACTGTCCTACAGACACCCATATGGGGCCCCATTTTGCATGAGAGGTAACCTTTTTACCACTGTGCCGGCACCAGATGCAGTTTTGACCTGTTGGATCTGATCTCACCCACTTTATTTCTATAACGTTGATTTTGGAGGCTCAAATCTTGATCATCTCATATCTTTAAGATCTGAGATTTGGTGGGACTCCCGTCCAAGCATAGCCGTTTCAATCCCCACCCCCCTCCTCCTCTACATAGGCCACACTGGGATCATGCCCATGAAGCCAACGCATAATCTCACTCAAGAATTTGGGCTATAAAAATAAATTAGAATATAATATTTTACTAGATGATAACCGTTATCCATAAGGGCCTGTTTGGATAAATGAGGAGTGGAGTAAAATAAAGTGGATTTTACATGTGAAGTGGAGTTAAGAAAAGTAGGTTGAAGTTAAAATAGAGTACTTCATTTCACTCCATTTGGATACTTATTTTGAAGTCAAGGTTTGGAGTAGAATTCATTTTCACTCCAGGAAATGGAAATATTTAGAGTTGAAGTGAAATGGAGTACATGTGGCTCATAACATTACTTCATCTATTGGGCCAAACTCATCCAAACGGGATAGAGTTGAAATTTTAGACTGTTAGAGCCCATTGAACTGCACTCTACTCTATTTTTCGCTTATCCAAACAGGCCCTAAAGATAACAATATCTGGGCAATACTTATCTAGCAGTTGCAACACCAACATCATGGCACTTCAAACATAACTGAAGCTGTGGATTGTTTTACACCAACACAATGCCAATAACAATTCTAGAACAAAACAGCCTGTCTGAATGTTGCATCAACTCTAACCCAACAGAGGAGACAGCATTGGTCAAGTTGCAAATTTTGGTTGTACACTCTTTCACTCTACAACTGCTAAGCCGTGATGGCAAGTCACTACTGTAAGAGTTAAGAGACTCACTTCTTCACGCTCAATATATCCAGTCTGTCTCAGATCATATAACCTAAACGCAACTGCAAGAAATCAAGAAGAGAAAAGGAGCCTGTTATGACCATAATATAATATTTGAACTTGCAATTAACATAATATTGGAACTTGTGCACCCTTTAGTCTTACAATAAATTTTATCCTCCACAGGCGCAGAAGGATGAAAGACGCTGAATGCATGCACAAACTCCTCAAATTCAATAACACCATTTTTCTTTTCATCGAAAAGATCAAAAACCTATATAAAACAAGATACAAGCTGGTATATTCCAATTTGCTTCAGAAACACATAAAAACAATAAAGAAATTGCTCCTATGCCCTTACTCTATCCAGAAAAAGGTTCTCGCCAGATGGAGTATGCAATAGTGCCAATTGCAGTTCTTCCTACAAAACAAAGGATTAATAAAAGCAAGGTCAGAAAAATCTTTACTTTTAACAAAGTAAATGGATACATGGACAAAAGATCTCTTGACAATAGCCCGTAGCACAGTTGGAGGATGCTAATCGTCACAGCCACGAGGTTGCAGGTTCGAAGCATGTTACCAATAAAACAAGACAGAAGACTTAATTTTTGAGGTCCTAGTTTTGAGGTCTTAAGAAAAAGGTCAATAAGGATCTAATAGTAAACTGGCATAACACGCCCTTGAAGAAACCTCTTGTTCATCAACAAAAAGCAAGACCTTTGGGCTCTTCTTTATTACTTCTATGGTAACAAAAAATTGTTAAAATCAACACCACCATCATCATCAACAACAATACCAACATTAAGAAGCACAATCCAATCCCAGCTATCTGGGATCTGCTTTGTAAGTTCCCATTCAAACCTTCATAGGGATGTGTTTGTGGTCATCCCCAAACTTGACACTTCACTTCTAACTACTCATTTCCAAGTCTTTATTGGTCTCCCCCTTTCACAAGTGCCTTGTACATGCAACAACTCCATTCTTCATACAAGAGCTGGTTCGGTTTTCTAAGAAAATGCCCAGACTATCACAAACAAAATTCCTTTAGAGCATGTTTGTTTGCATTAAAATACATAGGCTAGATATTCATTTCTCATCTTCCTTTGATTCTATTTTCATAAAAAGAAAGGTTATTTGATTCTCATTTTTGGAAAATCACCTTTGATCTTTATTTTTAACAACTTCAAAAAAAAATCCTATGTATTTTAATGCAAACAAACAGGCCTTTAGTGTCTTGCCTTTCCAACATTCGACTTCATAAAACAACACAAATGGAACTTCAATCTAATAAAATATCTCTTTAATGCAGGTTTTGTGCTCAACAATTGCAAAGTATTTCACTGGCTTACTTTCACTTTGCTCACCTACACTAATCCTATCAAAAACATCCTCATCAGGCCCTATATTTATTTTTCTCTATAGTTGCTCCGTGTGTATCGGAACCTGCTACACTCTTGGGTTAAATGGTTTTCAATTTTGACATGATTATCCTCTGGTCCTCCCTACTTTTAAAACTGTTGCGCTTCATATATTCTATATATATAGTTTACACGCATATACAAACATACAAATACATATATAGGTACATAAACAAGTAATATCCAAAATATACAAAGAAATGTACAGAAAATACGTACTGCCAAGTTGCCAATGGTAACCATATTGGAAGTTTCATTGCAACCAACTTTTCACCAACAATTCTATTAGTTAAGTTGCTTACTCCAGAAATGCCACTCTTATGTATGTCATTGAAATGGAATTTTATCACAAATCACAATACACATTCCTTCTGCAACAACATTTTCCACGCTTATTGGAACAGATATAGAGAAATCCTCCCTCCCACTATCAACATGAAGAAAAGCAATCCATGAAAAGGATTTGTGATAAGCTGTTTTCCACCAAATGCCCTAATACTCTTCCTATGTGGCTCACAAACCAAAGAGCCCACGACACCAACTCAGCTTTCCAACAAAAATACCATTGAAGACCCTAGGTTCTGTTAAAGCCTAAATAGGATTATTCTGTGATTCACAGGCTCCTTGATAAGGCTGCACTGAGCATGATCCAATCCTAGTTTGTTGTGGCAGTACTTAAATCGTAACATAACTATTTCCCGAAGCACCCTCTGAAAACATCTTAATGACAAGTAGTATGATAGTCATCAGGTTCAAAATCATGAATCCTTGGTTGTGTGCGACATTGATTTAAAACATTCTACACCTAAATATTTCAAATACACAATAAATTCAAATTTGTTCAGCACAAACAAAGCCTCCATCGCATCACGACATGAACCCGCAAATTCTCAAAGCTATGCCTGTCATAAGAAAACAATGGCATTTAAAATGAAAAAATATATAAATAAATAAAAATAAGAGATTCATCCACAACCAGCCCGCGTAAGTGATGCAACGTAGACCTCATGGCCACGTGTAAGGCCCACATAGATTTAGGGATTTATTTTTATGTCAATAGTTTCTAATTTTATTGTAATTAGGATAAGATTCTAATGGATAAGATTTATTTTTACGTCAATAGCTTGGAGGAGTGCTTCGGGCGTCTTGTGTGATCGGAAAGTCCCCCTCAAGGTTAAAGGAAAATATTATAAGGTGGCGGTACGCCCGGCGTTGTTATATGGATCAGAGTGTTGGGCAGTAAAGCATAATCATGTTAAGAAGATGGAAGTTGCGGATATAAGAATGCTAAGATGGATGTGGGGAATCACAAGGAGAGATAGGATTAGGAACGAGGAGATTAAGGGCAAAGTAGGAATAGCACCGATTGGAGATAAAATGAGAGAAAATCGACTGAGATGGTTCGGCCATGTTAGAAGGCGTCCAACGGAGACACCTGTTAAAAGGTGTGAAAGCATGGAAATTGTCCGGAGTAGGAGAGGGAGAGGGAGACCTAAGAAAAGTCGGAAAGGAACTATTAAACATGACCTTGCCTATATGGATCTAACGGAGGACATGGCCCTAAATAGATTTGATTGGCGTCATCAAATCCATATAGCCAACCCCACTTAGTGGGAAAAGGCTTGGTTTGGTTTGGTTTGGTTTTTAGGATGAGATTCTAGTTTCCTAGTTTAAGTAGGTTTCCTAGGGCTTAAGTTATCTTTCTTATTTATATGGCATTGTAGAGAATTATTTATGAGAATTGTTGATTAAAGAAATTGGGTTTTCCTATTGAGGTGCGTCCTCGTTTATTATCTCTACGGAGATTGATTGTGTCTTCAGACATGTGCTTCGGCACCCATTGTGTGTTGAGCACTTCCATCGCAAGCCCTAACCCTAGGGCCTAAGCCCAAACCCCCAACCCCAATCCCAAATCGCTACCCCAAATCCCTGAGCATCAACACCCCAAATCCATACTTTTCCCCATACCCCAAATCACCCGAAACCCAATCGCTTCCCAGTAGAACTCAATCATCCCCTACCCAGCAGAGAGAGAAAGAATAGCAAAGAAAGAAGAAGAAGAATAGAATAACAGAAGAGAAATATATTTTCATCAGCAAGTGGGCCTAGATTCGTCATATTCCATAAATCTTCAGCCATCCATCTTCAAATAGCAAGATCTTCTCCATCCGGACTCCGATCGATGATCCGTCTTCACATGTGCACTCCAATCAGTGAGATCTACACATTTGGTCAGTTTGATTTTAATTTTAAAGAGCATTAAAATTTTCAATCTTTGCATCAAGTTCATATGGAATTGTCAGACAAGAGTGAATAGCAAATTCTTGAAATAAATAAAAGGCTTACAAAAACCAACAACGAGCTTAAAGAAATCAACAACAGGGCTACAAGGATGACATATGCAATCAGATATGGGAAAAGATATTATGCAAATAAAGAATGCTTTAAGCAGTATATTACTTTGACACAGGGAAAATTGTCTGTCGAGGAATATGCTTATGAATTTGAAAGGCTACATTATTTATGTGAATTGGGAGATACACTTGATTTCAATCACTTTCTCAACGGTTTGAGATCAAGTATATTGAAGAATGTGGAGAAGGAATGCAACAATATGTATGAAGCATTTTGGGAAGCGATCTGTGTTGAGCGCTTGATAAAGCATTATCGCCTCCAAAAAGCTAAGATGCAAGAAGAGAAGTCTTTGCCAATCACAGAAGTCCTAGTAATGGAACCACTCATGGAGAATGCCTCACTTGAATCTGAGAAAAAGGAACCCGAGTCTCATCATTTACAGGTGGAACAAGAAGAAACGGATAATGAAGATAACATTAAAGAGTCTAATCATCTAATGGATCCTATGGCAAGCCCGCCTCCAGAAAATCAAATTAATCTATCCGATGAAAAGACCATTAATCAGGAGATTGTCAAAGAAGTTTGCATCATCAACGTTCCTCTTATTGACTTTGTCCTTGGAGATCGGCCAATTCTAATTGGAGAATGCGTGCAACTGGCCAATATTCAAGTTTTAAATCATCACTTCATACGATCTCGCATTAATGCAAAATCCAATCACCAAAAGAAGCTATGCCAAGAAGTAATAGATCGACCGACAAATCTGAAGTTCATCAGATCGATCTTTGATCCAGGTGGACATTTTCCGAACTCGAGGTCGAGTTCTTTTTCAAGTGGGGGAGAATGATGCAGCGTAGATCTCATGTCCACATGTGTAAGGCCCACATAAATTTAGGGATTTATTTTTATGTCAATAGTTTCTACTTTTATTGTAATTAGGATAAGATTCTAGTTTTTTAGTTTAAGTAGGTTTCTTAGGGCTTAAGTTATCTTTCTTATTTATATGGCATTGTAGAGAATTATTTATGAGAGTTGTTGATTAATGAAATTGGGTTTTCCCATTGAGGTGCGTCCTCGTTTATTATCTCTGCAGAGATTGATTGTGTCTTCGGACATGTGCTTCGGCACCCATTGTGTATTTAGCACTTCCATCGCAAGCCCTAACCCTAGGGCCTGCATCAGTAAGGGTGTGTATAATGTACATAGAACTGAAAGCCAATTTGAGTACTCTTTTTTTTTTTTTTTCTTCTATTGGAGGGTGTCGTAGCCCTTTGGGCCAGACTAATCCCTACGGGCCCAGGGGGAGCCGGGTAAATCCACTGCAGCCCCAATGTGGTAGCGCAGTTTCGAACCTTCAACCTCCGGGAGCAAACTGTGGTCCTAGGCCCTCCGGGAGCTACCCCTTGAGCCAATTTGAGTACTCTTGACATAAAGGAAGGCAATTCTTCTGCCATTCCACATAAATCAGAAACCATCAGGTGGAAATTCTAAAACGCAGCTCACTAATACCAAGACATAAAATATAAATAACATGTTTTCCTAGTCCAGATTGAAGGTTTTATCGAAGGAGTATTGAAGAGGTAAGGAGTGAAGGGCCAAAGGTGAAGAACTAAATGGGACCACAACTTTCCTAAGATGCAATTTACTAGGGTGATCGGTGGGTTAATCATTTCCTATTAAAGAGGAGTATATTCAACAGTTCCTTGTGCATCTTCACCTTTAATGCTTCATTTATAGATCCTACATACGAAAGCATTGCTTAGAAATCATAAGAATCCGGAACCCAATTAGGCAAAATGTGCCTCAATGCACCCACAACTACAAGTAGTAGGATGCACCCAACAGAATGCTGGAAATTCTTCCACCATTCCATGATGTGGCTTAAATTTTCAAAATAATAATATTAATAATAATAAGTGGGAATTATCAAACACAGATTGTCAATACATAGTTATATTCAAAGATAAAAGAAACACAAGAAATGCATATGATTTTCCCAACACCATGAATTCTGAATGCTCAGTAGAACAGACAAACATCAATCAATTGCACAAAACAACCAAATGGGTCGCTGAAAATTTGGTGTTTTAACCTAAACTTTGCACATTCCTTAGCAGAAAGAAGAAAAAAAAAAAAGCAACTGAATGCCCAGAAACCCGAATGCACAGTGAAAGGACGAGAATCCCACATGGCTGCCGCTGGGATTTTCAGTGAGCCCCTTTAATTCAAGGACTTCCCTCTTTTGTGGATGACTGGGATTGAAAATCCTGCACCATCTACTTGCAAAAAATCCAGAGGTGAATATTTTCCCACAGTGAAATAGATAAACCTCAACCAAGCAAAAAAAAAAAAAAAAAAAATCCAAACAGTTAATGGCAGTCTGGGGCTTTTAAGCTATAAAGCATGCATCTTTTACTGGAAAAACAAAACTGAAAATGAATTCCCTGATACCCAATAAACAGTGGAATAGACAAACATCAACTTCAAAAACTGAAAAATAAGAAATAAAAAATCCCAATTTTCGCTGACAGCAAAAAAAAAAAAAAAAAAAAAATCCAACTGAATTCCCTGACATTCAAATTCAGTGGAATAGAAAAATAAATAAACAAGAAGAAATCCATATGGATCATTGCAATTTGGGATTTTTAAGCTAAAAAAATATGTAGTCCTCACACGAAAACAAAAAATCCAACTGATTTCCCGGACACCCAGAATAGACAAGCATCAATTGCGTTTAAAGAATAAGAAGAAGAAGAAGCAGCCTGAACTCCCCAATACGCAGTACAACAAACAAACATCAGTTGCAAGAAACAAAATAAAAAACCCTGAAAGGGGTCATTCCAATTTGGGTCTTGAAGCTAAAAAAACACCCATTCCTTACCTTATGTATCAAACCATCGTCGATGATCGAGCTGCTCAATTTCTTATACAACTCATACAGAGCCTCAACCTCATTAACACTAACTGCAAAACACCAACAAAAAAAAAAAAAAGAACAAAAAGAACACTTTTTTCTAGGGTTTCATGAAGAAGAAAGAGAGATTGAAGAGAATAAGGAAGAGAAACCGGACATGGGGATTCCTTGGAGAGTCGCTCCATTTCCTCGATTTTGCAGCTGCCCTTCTTGGGACTCACATCGAAGCAACTGGCAATGGTGAAGACGACTGCTTCTATGATGGCGATTAATGGTATCAGTACTGTACAAAGTCGCTCTCCGATCGTGAGAGAGCTGCTCGATTCCTACAAGGAAAAAAGGAAAGGAATCAGAGAAAACAGAAGCAATCACATGAAAAACTGAGAATACACGGAACGGGGAATTTGGATTCCTTCTTTTTTACCACAGAACTACTGTTCGTGGAATTCATTTTCCTCCCAAAACAACCCATGAGATCTCTCTCTCTCTCTCTCTCTCCTCTCTCTCACAGATGAGTCTCTCTCTCTCTCTCTCTCTCTCTCTCTCTCTCTCTCTCAGATGAGTTCGTAACTTCTAAAACTGCTTTTACGGTCCCGAAGATTTATAGTGTGATAAAGTAAAAAAAAAAATTCAAATTTAAACAACTAATATATCTAATTTTTACTTTCTTCCAATTCATATTTTACGATAAGCGGAATATGCCATTAATAATATTCAACTAATATTTAATTCATCAAATAAATTTCAAAAGATTTAAATAAATTTTAAAAAATATAAATAGATTTCAAAACATCCAAATAAATTTTAAAATATGAAAATAAATTTCAAAAAGACGTAAATAAAATAAAAAATGAAAACAATTTCTAAAAAAACATAAATAAATTTCAAAAAATACAAATAAATTCGAAAGAAAGCAAATAAGTTTCAAATAACGCAATAATTTTAAAAAACGCAATAAATTTCAAAAGAACGCAGAGAAATTTAAACGAACACAAATAAATTTCAAAAGATCCATATAAATTTCAAAAAATATAAATAAATTTCAAAAAATGAAAATCAATTTCAAAAGATCTAAATAAATTTCAGAAGATGAAATAAATTTCAAACGAAGCAAATAAATTTCAAAAGACCAAAAAAAAATGCAAATAAATTAAAAAAAAAAGCAAATACATTTGTCAAAACAAAGATAAACCAATTTTCCAAATTTCAGAAATTTTTTCCAAAACTCAAGTATTTTTGCAAAAACTCAGTTAAACTTATTTCAAAAAATGCAAATAAATTTCAAAAGAGCGACCTGAGTTTAGTTCAAAAACTCAATTAAAATTTGTCAAATGGAGATAAATTTGTCAGAAACTCAGCTAAATTATTTAAAAAATCATATAAATTTGTCAAAAACTTAAATAGATTTGTCCACAACTCAGATAAATTAGCTAAAAACTCAAATAGATTTGTCCAGAACTCAAGAAAATTTATTTCAGAACTTAGATAAATTTGCGCATAACTCAAATAAAATTTGACAAAAAATGAAAACCTCAGATAAATTTGACAGAAACTCATAAATTTGTTAAAACTCAGATAAACTTGACAAAAACGTAGATAAATTTCACAAAAACTCAGATAAGTTTCATACAAACACATATATATTGTCAAAAACGATATAACAGCCCTGCTGCCTTCCTTCTCTGGCGATGGCGCAGCACCGTCGACTACGTCCGACAATGATCGGAAAACTACAGTGGCGGCTACAACGAGACTGGCAGGCCTTTTCCCTGCAACAAATTTCTGCAGCCTTTGCTTCTGGGCTTCTACGTGGATCAGTTCAACCTGACCTGACCCCAACTCGAACCTGGAACTGATACAAAACCCAGGCCTAGAAGACTTGTCTTCTTCTTCTTCTTCTTCATTCCTTTCGGTTCTGCAACAGGGAAGACAGCGTTGTCTTCTCCTTCTCCAATGGAGCAAGACCGGCAAAGGGAAGCAGAGCAACAACGCATGGCTCCGGCGACAGTTGAAGTCTTCTTCTCTGGCATGCGATGTGGGGTCCAGCCGAAAACAAGAAAACTAACCCAAATCGCTGCTTGTCTTTTACTACGATTTTTCCGATCATGCGCACACAGTAAATCGTGGAGTCTTCTCTTCTTCGACCAAAGAAACCATATTTTTCTGTTTCATCTTCTGCACTAACGATGGCAAGATCCCAAGTCCCTTCGATTTTTCTTCCCAGGCAATGGCAGGATCACCTTCGTTTTTCTACTTTCCCTGTTTTCGGCAATGGTCGATCCTAACAACAGCAAGTCTGGATTCTCGTGTTTCTTCTTCTTCTCTAGCGACTATCAGTCCAGTCGATCAAATCCGAACCAAAGAAAAACAATAGAGATATTCTCTGTTTTCTCTGCAACAGAACAGGGCGCTGCCCTTCTCCTTTGTGTGGCCCACCAAGATCAGAACCGATCTTGTTCTGCAACTATAGATGGCGCAGCAACATGCGAGAATCGACGATCTTCTTCCGAAGGGGGTTCTCTGGGACAAAGAATGAGAGAGAAGAACGACAAGAGATAATGGAAGATTTGAAATTTTAAAATTCAAAATTTTATGCCAAAACAGTTGAAAGAGGTAAATCAGTCATGTAAATATCTGATGTGGCGTTTTTAGGGACCTCTCGCCGAAATATGTTCAGCTGTATGGATTATAGGCCTTAGAGGAAAAGTTAATGGATTGGAGGCCTTACAAGACCTCTATGAGGGACCTTTCGCTAATTTACTCTTTCTTTTTTACCAGAACATAAAAACGGTGCCATTTTAAGCAAGGTTTTAAAACGCAGTTTCGGATCCGAATCAGCCTTTACATACAGGCTGATATTTCGGTTTTAGAGCATGTGGTTTTTTTTTTTTTTTGTGTCTTTTGTCTTTTATGCATTCGTGCTATTTTTATCCGACAAGACTATTCCTTTGGGCACACGCATGAACCCATAGCACACGCACAATATGTATATGAGCTTGGAAAGGGACTCAGGGGCGGACCGAAGAATTCTTCCTAAAAGGATCACCGTGAAAGAAATGCATGTGATTTTTAAAATGTATAGAGCTTTTTTAAAAAGTTTTAGGGGGCATATATTAAGAAAAATTATAAATTTTTATAATTTTTCTAAGAATTAATAGGATTTTTTTGAAATTTGAGAGATTTTGGTCATGGTTTCAAACACAAGATGTGGGGAGCAATCAGCAAAGTCACACCTTATGCCTGTGAACTATCTATCACCTAGGTGGATTTTGTTTCTATGTTTTCAGAAACAAATGGAAAATAATAATGAAGAACATGAATTGAGAAGCTCTCCTATGGCCAGGTGTGTATATTAGTTGGCTTTAACTAATTGCTTCCTTCTCCTCACCTACAAAGTAGAAAGAATCAATTTCAATCACCAACTTTTCGGTTAATTAGCCAGATTAAGAAAGGGACAAGGATAGCCAACTTTTGTTGGCAAGGTGGAGTGGCAGTGGGCAGTGGGCAGTGGGCAAGGTGGAGTTTTTTGGTAAATCATTTGAGCTGTAGTCCCTTGGCAATGGGACATCACACGTTGTTGGAGAGTTGGGTGAGTGGCATAAGTATAAAAAGTGGTTTGCTACCATATCGTGTGTACCCGAGCTTATCTAAGTACATCTGTGTGGATTTCATACGTACCTTCACTTTATTAATACAATCAAAGTCAAGTAAAGCTTTCATTTTTCGGACAAGATTTCACATCAAATGCACTTTATTCAAAACTCCCTCCATCTTTTTCATACGAAAAAGTAAAAAAACAACTACCTTTATCTACTAAAATACAAAAAAACTCCATTTTTCCATATAAAAAGTTCAAAAAGATTTCATAACAAACAACTAAAAGCAAAAATACAATCATAACCCACTTATATTTTATTCTTTCTTTAAAATCAACTTTACTTGACTTGACTATATTAGTAGAATTACCAAACTAGCCCAAGGCATAGTCCTATTGGTTTGTATATTACTAGCGAAATGACCCGTGCTTAGCACCTGCAATGGAAGAGGAAGAGGAAGAGGCGGGGGAGTGAATAATAAATGACATTTTTTTTGAAATAAATTCTATTAAATAAGATTAAAATATAATTAAGTATTGGAATTGATGATGGTCCTTAAGTAAAAGTCGTGGAGGATGGTCAAAATTAATAAGAGTTGATTTTAATTTGAAATCACTCTTTTTCATATATAATAATAGGAAAACTCTCTATCATTGAAAAGAGAAAAAAAAAAAGAAAAGGACCAGAACGCTTAGCCCACCCTTTGAATGATATGCATGTAACATTTCTTGATTTTAACACTTGGTTCGATACCAATATCAAAATAATGTGTAAGTGTACTCTTTTTTTTTTTCTTTTTTTCTAATAAACAGTTAAGCCACGTACCCATAATTATTATGCAAGTTTCTAACCACCTAAGCAACAATTGAAGATCAATCCCTGCCGTAGTGGAAATAAGGATGGAAACAAGTTGGATTCGAGGTAAATAATGGTGGATCTATGCCTTCATAGATTTGGAGCCAGATTCGAATTCAAATCCAACGTGAAACCTATGTGTCGTATCCAAATCTTATACAAACTATCCAGATTCGAATTCATACTAAGGGTAGCTCAGTTGGCCTAGGACCACGGTTTGCACTCGGAGGTTGTATGTTCGAAACTGCATTACCATGCATACTGGGGCCATAGGGGAATTTTACCTGGCTTTTTCTCCTGGGCTCGTAGGAATTATTCTGGCCCATAGAGCTAGGAACCTGTGTTATAAAAAAAATAATAAAAAATACTAGGTGTGAAATGCTTAAATGATGAATGGGTAGATAGATAAGGTGAGACACATAGGAAAAAAGATGGATAAGGTGGGCGTTGGTTGGGCACTGATGGGTCAGCATCAATGATGGGTGGTCAATAGATATTCTGAGAGGTGAAATTCTAAGGTGAAGTATGAAATTTGACGGGCAGGCATTGGGTTGTTTTGTTATTTCAAAGTGAAATTCTAAGGTGAAGTATGAAATTTCATAGTTTTTGCTCGGGACTAGCAAAATGTAGGTTTCGGGGTGTGATGAGTATTAAATATTGTATATTTTATCCCTCATTAGCATGTGTTTTATTAGCATCTCTATGCATATCATTTGCTTTACATAGAGATTTTATCATTCTTTCACATTAACAGATTATCGGATTATCATGCATAAATTCGATTATTTATAGCGCATTTTTATGTAATTTCTCTTGTGTAGATGGACTCCACGACTATCCCAACCTTCCGGCTAGTATCCGAATGCAATAAGAAGAGATTTCAATAAAGAAGTTACATGAAGAAATCTTATTGAAGAAATCTTGTTGAAGTGGTGAAGAATTCTAAAATAAGAGGAGAAGACTTTAAGGATAAAAGAAGTCATTTTCTAATACAAATGAGTAGTTGGTGTATTGGTGAGAGCTTGTGTTGGTATGAAGTAGGTTATTAGTTTAAATCCTACTAATTGCATTTTTTTTTTTTTACATATAAAATATTCCATCCAACTCACCTCTCCACCATTAAAGCTTTGCACATATGCTTTTGGTATGAAGCTATTGCAAGAAAAAGAGCCAATGAAAAGCCTTCAACTTCAAATTAAATTTAAGCAATCCACGTGAAAGCAAATGAGTCAATCAAATGTCACCAATGCTCTTATAAATTGGAATGTTTTTGTAAAGAGAAATGCGGAGATCTTTTGGCAAGTTAGTCATTTTGCAATTTTATTTTTACTTTTAGATTGTAATTAGGACCTTCTTTGTAACTAATCTAGAGAGAATGTGTAATTGAAGATCATTAATGAAGATTTGGAGCACTTTTTTGATGTTTAACGGCTAAAGCTCTGGATTAGGCTCTCCTTTTGAAGCTAAGTAATGTGATTAGTTCAATTACATGCATGTTTTAGTTTAAATTCTCTACTTGTGCCTTGATTGATTAGTAGATTTTAGATCTAATTATGCTAATCTCTCTCATTTCTCATACTCTATCTCTGCACTTGATGCTTAGATAATCTCAATTGATGCTTTGTAGTTGGATTAAGTTCTCTCACATAGTATGCTCTAGAGCCCTTATTTTTTATCTTTTGTAGCTTGATTTTGATGATTTTTTGTTAGGGTAGCTAGATGATGATCTAGGATCTTGGCCTTTGATTTTTCTTTATTTTGATCTTCATTGCTATATCATCCAATCCAATTAGACAAGAGATTGCTAATTGGATTGTAGATTTAGGAATTAAATTAAAACATGCATTGCTTGAATTAATTACATATTTAGTGGATTTTGAATTGCCTAATCTCTTCTTTTTAGGGAAAATTACCGTACGGACGGTCCAAAACCCGATATTTACCCAGTAAAAGATGAAAGAATGTAATTTACCGGATGGAAGATCGTACATAAAAGACGCCCAAAATGGGACGGAATTACCCTTTTTCCAACGATATCCTGGGGCAGTAGGATATCGCACAATTCGATATCCTAAGCCTGTAGGATATCGCAATCCTAAGCTTATAGGATATCACACAGTTACCTGCTCCCATTCTCCCGCCCAAAGCTTTCATCTTCCCGCTCGACTTTTCCAGCGATGAAAAAACTCTACTCCTCTCTGTCTCTTCCGGTCTTTCTTCCCGTTACTTTCATTAAGTCTCATCTCTCTCAAACTCTCTTGTCTCCCCAACCCTCTTTTTCTCCTGGTTTTATCTTGTGCTAAACCTCACAAACCCCATGGATTCGAAAGAGCCATGGTTTCAACTTCAACTCCAACTCCAGCCCCATCGCAGCTGCCTATTCAATCACAGCACGACCCATCTCACCTCTTTTTCTACGAATCTTATTCGTCTTTCACTCTCTCTGATTATTGGAAATCCCTTGCAAAAAATCCAGTAGTGATGCTGTTGTCAACTATTTTACCATTTTTCCATGGAAGATATTGTTGATAGTGGGAAAGGTTGGAGTGGGTTGAACTGGGGAACATGACGCGCAAAGAAACAGAGAATAGTCTCGTATTCTCGCTATAGCAAGACCTGTGAGTAGTTCCAGGGCATGGTATAATGTCCGTACTGATACTCATGTGGTAGTTGGCCCTTAGGCATGTGGTAGTTGCAATTGGCCCTTGGGCATGTGGTAGTTGCAGGATGGTGGGTGGGAGTAGTTTGTTTTCACTGTGACTGAGGTTTTGCCCTCTTAACACATGGTCATTTGCTCTAGCTAGCCCAACTATTGTAGTTTTTTAGCACAATAAAATGAGTGGTTTAAGATGATCTGATCCAATTAAGTGATGCTTTGGTCGGGCCCAAGAAATGTATGCATAAGGTGAAATGTACATTTCTGCAATCCATTCAAGTTGAGTGCTTGTTTATAACGATTCAGTTTACCTTGTCTGCCTCTTGGATTCATTGGACATCCTTTCACTCCTCTCTCTTTCTCTACACACACACACACACACACAGATGTATTAATTAAAATGCTTGTTTATTAGTAACATGATAATAAGTGAGTTTTAAGTTGCAAATATTAAGTGTTTGCATGTTTGTTCTCATATGTGCACGGATGATTGTGGAGTATTTGCATTATTGGATGACGGATACATGTTCTCATTGCATTATAGTAGTACATGTATATGGAGTTTCATTTTTTTCAGGGAGTTCTTTTTTGTGTAACTTGCAGCAATGGAGTTTTTTTTAAAGATGGATTCTTAAAAATTAGTATATTTTTTTCAGGGGCTTTTTTTGTGTATGTTAATGTTATAGTTGCCACCAGAACTTACACAGAATACGGTTCATTTTTTACACACATTCACTTGGTTTCAGTTGAATTGTGTATTTTTTACTCAGAAATTAATGAGGCCCACAATGAGGACCAGTTACAAATCTAAATTGCTTATAGAAATGACACCCTCTTGTAAGGCACTGGCCAAAATTCAGATCAATGGAAGTTAAGCCCACCACCAGATTTATCGCTTTAAATGATGGGAAGAAATAATAGAGTTTTTTCATATGTTTTATGTGAAGAGTGAAACCAAGTGAAACCAAATTTTTGTAGCGCTGCATGAGGCTTTTTTTCTATTTGCTTGTTAAAAACAATTTAATTTTTTTTTTTTAAATCTTAGCCGTAATGATTTCTCATGTAGTCCATTACCATTGGTCCGTTGATCTTATTAAAGGTGCCATTTCTAGGGTCCCACAAGTACTTCAGAGTCCAAGATCCTAATTGTTTTAGTAAATATATATACAAATTAGGGGTATTCGTCAACTTTTAGTGGTCAAAAGGAGACATTTTGGTCAAAACCTCTGGGCCCAACAGAACCTCACCTCGCTATAGCGAGTTCCATCCTCGCTATAGTGAGGACACGTTCTGTGTCTGGATCAGCCATTCCCTTTTGTTTTGTTTGAAGGTCTCCACCTGTTTCCATCCATATTAAATACTACAAAGTGTCCATTTCAACACATTTCTCCATGCATAAAACACATGGTTTTCTGCCAATTCACCACCCATTTGAAGACAGATCACCTGTACACATGCGAAAAGCTACAAACATCTCTATGCTACATACATCACTTTACCTCTTATTCCATCCAATCTTAGTTTTTCATTTTTTAAACCAAACCACAAATTTCAAATCATATTCATTCTTAAGCTATAACCAAGAGGCTAATTATAGTGAATTGAAATAAAATAGAATTTGATAACCCAATCAAGGGATTAAACGCCATGTATTCTTAATTAATGCTTATACTTGCCTCTAATGCGCTTTCCAAAGCCCTCTCTTCCCACTTAGCCCCCTTTTCCACAAAGAGTGGTCTCGCTAAAGCGAGACATATTCTTGCTATAGCGAGAAAAATCGCTATAGCGAGAACATCCCCAGAATAGAGGGAGCTGTAGCAAGACCTGTTCTCGCTTCTCGCTACAGCGAGACTGTATTCTTGCTATAGCGGTCAAAGGAAGAATGCCATGCTAGGAACAGTTTGATGATGATGGGAGAGTAAAAGGGTGTCGAGATGAGAGGAAGGAGGAGTTGAAGTCTACAAGACTCCTCTCATGGAAAACAAGTGGTTGTGGTGATGAATGTGATTGAGGCTGAAGACGAGCAGAGATATTTGTTATGTTTCCATATACGGCCTAGAATACAAATTTCAAACATGCAATGCAATTACAGAAAGGCTCTGATCACATTGATAAGGCCAATTACAACTAAACCCAAATATAATAATTGAGATTTACTACGAAAAAGAATCAAAATTCAAATTCAAAAATACATTAAAAAAAAAAAAAAAAAAACAAAGAAAAGATTGCCTTATAGAATCAATGCTCTAAGCTCAGCTTGCAAATTAGCGGGCTTCGTGTGTGACCCTAGATATCATCATGACTGGTCCTTGCTGCTCAAAGGCACAACTGAAGTCTGGTATTTACCTGCAAATCCAACGATGTCAGCTCCAACAACATTTGTCACCCTAAAAGAGAAATTTGACATCAATACCACATTTATGGGCTATCTTTTTAACGCATTTAGAAATTTTATGGTCCCACATACCTGCTGTGATAAATAAGATGTATAAAGTACAAATGAAAAAAGAAGGAATGGTAATATCCAATCGGAATGGAGATGGAAACGGAGGTCTTCAGCGAAAACGGAGATGGAAACCGACCTCCTCAGCGAAAACGGAGAAGATGAAACGGACCTTTTGTGGTGAAAGCTGTGGTACGTGATGTGATGGAAGTAGGTAACTGTACGATATCCTATAGGTCTAGGATATCGAACTGTGCGATATCCTAAGATTCTGGGATATCGAATCATAAGATATCCTACAGCCATAGGATATCGCAGGAAAAAGGGTATTTCCGTCCCATTTTGGGCATCTTTTGTGTACGATCTTCCATCCGGTAAATTACATTCTTTCATTTTTTACTGGGTAAATGTCGAGTTTGAGGTCGTCGGTACAGTAATTTTCCCTTCTTTTTATTGTTGTTAATTTAAATCTTTGTTTGATTTGTTATTTTTACTTCTAAATTGCTAAATCTACATTTCAAATCACTTGTTTTAAAATCCTACACATTTCATACCACATCTTCACCTCAAATCTTCCATTTCCACCGCCACTTACCCACTAGTTTAGTGTAGTTTGTTAGATTTATTAATTTTATATTTTAAATTGTTAGTTAAAGTAGTTTAGTTGCTATTTTAGTTTTGTTTCATATTTCAATTAGTTTAATTTCATTTTCACACATAGTTTAGTAGTTTTAATTGTTCACTTCATTGTTTACATTAGCTATATCTTAGTTCAATTTTACTTTAATTGGATTTATTGCTTGTTTCATCCTCTCTTCGTGGGATCGATAATCCAGACTCTTTAGTCATTTACCATAATCTTGCGGTTAAACGTGCACATATAAGTGTCGATCAAGTTTCAAACGGATAAGATTGGTCAAACACACTCTAAGTAGATCTCTAAATATCAATATCGCTCAAGGTATATAGAACCTTAAAACTTATATATTTAATATGTGGATGTAAATTGTCTTGGATCTACATCCTCAGATTGGGACACATAAGGACTTAGATAATGAACTTGAGTGTTTTGGATCCTTGGTGCTTGGTTCTGAAATTTGGATTCAAATTTCTCAAGGGTATAAAATCACAAATCAAAGTATCGCCATGTCGCAAAAAGATTTGACAAAGTATTATTGAAGAGGACAGACACGCTCGTCAGGAAATAAAATCACAAATCAAAAATTCCAGCCGTACACAAATGTGTCATTAAAATGTGTACATACTGTTAAAAGATGCTGGCTCATCACCTAATGCTATGATTTTTTATCCTACTTATTTTTGTTAAACGTTATAGTCTTTAAAATTAAATCTATCAACATATTTCTCTTCTTTTTTTGGGTATCCCGGCTTACGGGGAGCTAGAGCCCATAGACCTCGGGAGAAGGAAGTAAGCCTCGGGTGAGGTGGGAAAACCCTCTGGTGAGAAAAGTTGACCTACCTCTAGTTAGGTATCACAACCTCAAGTGAGGAAAGGTACATACCAAAATTGGAATCCCGGACATTATATAAATACTGATCCGTCTTACCACTAGGGTATTTTCTCAATGTTGTTAGCCTAGCACTATCATTCCTCCCATGGCGAAAGCTTCAAAAGAAGGAAGTTACGTTACGTTACGTGCAAGGATGCATATTTGACTTAAAGTCTTAAAATATTTACTTAAAGTCTTAAACACGCAAGCAAAGCCTAATTATAAATTTAAGAATCGATGAATGTTGAGATTCCAATTAATTCTGTGTTGGACCATCAGATGATGGAGAATGCAGAATGACAATTTGAAGAATAAATCTTCCTTTCCATTTGTCATCTTGACAATTTGGACTTTTTAAACCATGAAACTAATCAACTGAGGCAAATTGGAAGCTGAAATTACCTTGTTGTGGTCTCTTGTTGCTATTATTTTTTTTTTGACGAGAATTGTGGGTGCTCAGAGTCTGATGATGCAAGTATCAAATTATGGTCATGTTTGGTTGCAGGGAATTGAGAATATAATGTGTAGAGTATTTGGAGAATTCCAAAATGCTCAAGACAAAAGAGCATTTTGAAACCCAAAATTGTGAGAATTTTGTTTGCCGAAAGTGACTTTTTGGCTCGGCCAACTTAGTAAATTCTCACCAAATCCAAACAATGGAGAATTGAAAATTTTTGCATGGACAACCAGTACATTTCTATAATTGTGTAAAAAATGCTATTAACCAAATAGACCATATGATCCTTAGGTATTTCAAATGCTAGCTACGTATGAAAATCAACGTACTTAAAATGTCAGTTTAACCATTTTAAGTTTTTTAAATCTTCGATTTTCTAAGTTGCGGGCTGTCATTGATCATTTAAAACTTCACTTTTTTTAGAATATTTTTTTAGAAGAATTCCAAAACTATTACAGTTAAAGATTCTCAAAATTATTGCAGCTTGGTGGGTGGGGACATATACGTGAGTTTTGATGAGTGTTAAATATTATATATTTTATCCCTCGTTGCTGGAGTTTGAACCAATTAATTAATAGTCGAGCATAATGGCTTCTGCTGGCCTACAAGCTCCGATGATCCAGTGGACTACTAGACCTCCAATCAATTTTTTTTTTTGGTTGAAGACCTTCAATCATTTGATGGGACAATTTTTTATTTTGGTTGAAGACCTTCAATCATTTGATGGGACAAGATGCCAACCTACGAACAGCAGGAAGGGTGGTTAGAAAATGGACCCACCTGAGTGTCTCAATCCACGGATTAATACTAATAAAACCATATCACCAGTGCATAATAGATTGTATTTCATTCCGTGGGATGATTTAGTTTATTTGGATCATCCAAAAACTATGCTGGATTTGTGAGATCTGTCCACCATGGCCCCATTTTGCTCATTCCAATCCAATGAACAAATTCTTTGTTTAATTTCTAAGCATATCCGAATACCACTTCAATCAAAGTTAGAAGAAATTATCTTTAAAGCACACATGTTATATTAATCACCTACAACGTTTCAATTCAATAATGAATATCACGAGTATGTGTAAATACTCGCCTATGTAAATTTGCGCATTGGAAAGAGTTTGATTCAGTGATTTGGGTTTTTGTCGTGGTTGATTCGGATGCACGTAAACATTTTTAAGTATAAAATTGTGAATAAATGAAGAGAGGTTTGACTTCGAAGTATAGAATTATTAATGGATTGCTTGGAGGATGCATTCATCAATATCCAATTTTTTAATTATGATGTTTGTTGCCAACCAAGAACACGACTAAGAAGGAGAAATAGATAAGGCCCATGTGCCATTTCTTTACAACTACGCAGTCAGCAATGGATACATCATCTCGCTTTTGTTAGGATACGTGGTAAAGTAAAGGTGAAGTAGATATCACATCAGAATAAAAAATAAAGCAAAATAAAGGTAAGATAAAATATGTGTGAAGTAAAGCGAGAGAAGGGGATAAAGTTGTTTCCTTTTACATTGGGTTTACTTTACCTTACTTTTCGAGGTAATGGATAAATGACTTGTGGAAAAGATTATAGTAAAGAAAGTAACAGCTAGGATTTACTTTTCTGCTCTACTTTTTCATCTAAACATAATAAATTAAAAACATTTGACTGCTAGGGTTACTTTACCAGTTGCTAAACAAATACGTCGTAAAAGGAGGTGGAAGATTTTAAGTCAGCCCACAAATCCTATCCATATTTGACCCACATTTTATTGTATAGCCAGATGGAGTGATTCCTATATGGGTCACTCACAAGTCAGATAAACCTAACCCGCAGTAAAGCGGTTCAAGAAAGATTGACCTTCTTAACCTGTAGAACTCATTTAAAGGAGTAGGGCTATGGCCAACCGGGAACATCTAAACCGGTTTAAATGGTTTCGTGCTTTAATACTTGAAATGGATTGGGCTTGAGCTAGACTTCTACAAGTTAAGTTGGGTTGCATTTGAGTGAGGTCAATCCTATAAAAATGAAAATAACAAAAAATCAAATTTATTTCAAGTCACAAGTAAAGTTACTTAGGAATTAGGCGATTTTCTTATCACATCTTCCATGTCTTCAAGTCACTGAAAAAGAGAAAACCCACCCCAGTTTGCTCTTGGATGTTGAGGTTTCGAAACTGTGCTACTACACTGAAGTCACAGGGAATATACCTAGTTCTCTCTAAGCCCGTAGGGATTAGTCCGGTCCAAAAGACCGGCCGGGACACCCTCCGTTATAAAATGAAAAAGTCATTGTGAAAAGAGAAAATTGACACTTTGATCTTTATTTTCATGACAGCTTGTTAGAATTTGTAAACCAATTTACAGCAGTCTGTGGGGTTCTATTTAATTTTTGTTAAAAATAGAGTCATATTCCATATTCTAATAATAATTAGCAGTTGCAAGTGCTAATTGATTAAAATAACATTTTTAGTATGATTATTGTTCATATATGAACGTTGATCAACTCTTCAATTTCTGATTGTCTTCTCTATGTTCAGGTGTACCACAGCACATGAGTTTGGAATGTGGAATCCAGATCCTCCAATGGCAATTTGGCTTGAGGAAATAGCTATAAAACCATCAACAGAGTCCCCTTTAAAATCAAACTGCTCAAAATAATCATCCCACCTTTATTAGGTTTGTGCCAAACTCATGGCAATCATTGTTACTTTCATCATCAAACTAATCATACACAAGACATTTGATTTAACTGTTTTTTAATTTTAATCATATGTTTTAGATGCCATCATTTCGATATTGGATATATTTTCTATTGAAGTGAAATTTTTTCCTTGGAAAGTAATTTTGAGCAGTTCGGATTTATAAAGTGAATTATATTGTGGAATTTGATATTGAGGGTTTTGGGTCTTATTCAATAACAACGACTCAGTGAGGTAATGATGTCAGGTAATTCTTCTTTTAATTTTTTATTCAACAGAGGGTGTGTAAGAGCTTTTTAACTCCGATAGACACTCGATTCTGGACAACCGAGAATTAATCCCTAGGGGCACATGCAAACCATCCTATCCCCATGCACTGGGTAAAACTATGGGAGGTGGCCAACAAAAAAATTGAGAATATTGCCGATGCTTAGGTTAAAATCCATGTCAATCTGAAGCCCACCAAGTTTGATTCAAATTTGTCAAATAGTAATCAACACATTTGTTTTCAAACACTTCTCAAGATGCATTTTTGACAGGGAAGAATTTTGCTACAATAAAAATACCCATTACAAATGACGTTATTTGGGCCAATAATTCATCCCACAAATCTTAAATTTCATATCACAAAGAAACAAAAACCCACTCTAGCTTGCCTAACTTTAGAAACATGGGCTCATATTTGGCTTAACCCCAACAAGAGCTATTAGTGCATGCCTAGCCTGAACCCAACTTAGTTGAAGCATGCCAAGCTCTAGGGATCAGCTTTGTATCACTTAATCCAACCTTTTTATGACTTAATCCAAGCTCGGTTAACCCTAAGGGGTTGGCTGAGCAGTCAGGACCACAGTTCCTCCTCTTCCGGAGGTAAAGGTCTTGGTATCGACCACCGATTCCCCTTTCTTCAGAAATCGAAGGTTGAGTCCACTAGTGCTACTACCTTGGGGCTACAAGGGTGTTTACCAGGCTTCCCTCTGGGCCCAGAGGGATTAGTCCAACTCAAAGGGTTGGGAACCCTCCAATAGCGAAAAAAAAATAAAAAATCCAAGCTCGGTCCAAATACTATATAGGCCCAAATTTTAAATCTAAGCCGGACCCAAATACTTAAACCTGTCCAAATGTGGCCCAAAACAAGCTGGACCGGGCCCTTGGGGGGTGGGCCACCCTACCCACTCTCCATCAATGTCACCACCAATCATCTTTTAAGCACCCATTTTCTTCATTCTCCTTTTATGATAGTGGGAAGATCCTAACATCCACTGTCCATATTTGCAGGCATCATGTCATGGGCACTTAAAAGTTTATAGCATTTAACTAACCTTATTATTGTGACAAAGTTCACTTAGTGCCTTTTATCACTGATGTGGCTTTATAGTAATTAATCTCAACATTAAAGACATCTTTGGGTCCAGATAGGACATAAGACCATGGTCCCACACAATTGGCCAGGGCAAGCCCATTAATTGCCAGCCACTCATTTGTCCCAGTATCATAATGGCTTGGGCTTGTTTAGGTTTGGTCTTGGACTTAGAAATATATTTTGACGCTTGATATATTCCCTTTTTTTTTTTTTGGGAGGGTTCCCAACCTCAGCCCGGATTGGCCTGGCTTGTGTTTCTAAAGGCGGGCCGGGCGTGGATATACCTCAGCCCAGATTGGCCCGGTCAATGAACAACCCTACTTTGACTGGTCTATAAATCTCAGTATTGTGGGCATTAATGCTTTAGCTTCTTTATTTTATTATGTAGACTTTGTTTTCATTCCAATGTCCTTATAAGTGGTCAAGCACTGGCTTAGGATCACGGTTTACATCCGGAGGTTGTGGGTTCAAAACTTCACTACCACACTGGGGCCACAGGAGAATTTTACTCAACTTTCTCTCCTGAATCCGTAGGGATTATTCTGACAATAAGGGCTGGAACCTGTATCATCAAGGAAAAAAAAAAAAAAAAAAGTTCCCGCAATTTTGCTACTCTACTAGGCAAGAGTTGATTGGGAATGGCCCTATCTTATCCTCATGGTGTTGAGGGCTGATTTGTTGGATGGTCTTCTTTTGTCCTTTTTGTTTTTTCTTCTTATCATCTTTTCATTAAAAAATGAGATCCACCGCCCCCCACCCCGCCCCCCACCCCGAGAAAAAAACAAAAGAAATCAAACCCCAACCACACCACCCCCACATTCACCAGAAAAAACCAACGAACCCCCGCCCACACCAACTTCTGTCCTTTTTTTTTTTTTACACTTCTGTCCTTTTTTTTGTCATCTTTTCTCTTTAATTAGATTCCCTGTTACCAGCTTATTTAGGTTTGGTTTCGGACTTAGGGATATAATTTGAAGCTTGAATGGCAAGGGATATATTTTGAAGCTTGACTGGAACTGGAACTGGAACAAGACTTGGCTCGAGCTCATATTTTGAATTTGGGCTCTGGCTCAACAATTCGGGATTCACATGGGTCAATTAGATTGGAGATGGGCTATGCAATTACCTAATTGACCCACGAGTTTTATTTTTCTTTTTTTTTTGTAAAAAGAATAATTCATTAAAAGAGAGAAAGAGGACAGACACATGACAATACAAAAACACAAAACAGAGCAGA
Organism: Camphora micrantha; assembly: GCA_003546025.1. Lineage (NCBI taxonomy): Eukaryota > Viridiplantae > Streptophyta > Magnoliopsida > Laurales > Lauraceae > Camphora > Camphora micrantha. The sequence continues at coordinate 58,616,194 of QPKB01000001.1, forward strand.
AGAAAGAAACAGAAAACTCAACCCTCAGGCATTAGGAGAATAGAAGCCCCTGCGAAACCTATATCCTGTCTAGTAGAGTAGTGAAACTTAGTGAGTATATGTGCTTGCTTATTTAGAGTCTTGGGAATATAATCAAAGTCTACAAAAAGGAAAGAAGTGGCCAAGGCTTCAATATCTGAAATAATGGATTTTATAGACCAGTCAATATCTACCTTCAAAACTTGCACCACTTCTTTAGCATCCGTCAAATTCCGGTCTTTGTCAAAACCTTTTCCCCCTGCCTTTTCCAAAGCTACTAAGACTGCCCTAGCTTCGACCTCTTTTGAAGAAGGGACTTTGGGCCCTTTGATGACACCTGCATCCACAATGATATTACTAAACTTCGTAATAAATCTAAAGGAGGCATTTCCCTCTACTTTGTAAGCTGCATATGAGATCACAAGGTCTTCTTTGTAAAAATTACTTTAGGGACCTCAGCAAGCTTCCCATATTTTCTAGTTGTATGGTCTCCAATGTGGCTTGTGGGGCCTTCTAGCATTTTATGGACTAATCCCATATGCTTATAGGGATGTAAGGGTTAGCTTCTATGAATGAAATCGTTCTTAGCTTTCCAAATAATCCACCATATGGAAAGAACCCGCTTTTGTTTTAGTGCACATCTCCAAGAGGTGGAGAAGGAAAAGCAGGAGTTCTACCATTGGAACCACAAAGTTGTTAGGACCTTACCTGAACAGGGCCCACCAAGTTGTTACTGTCTTCCTCATCCTGCTTCTTATACTTTGTTTTGTCCTCATTGGTCTCTCCCATCTTATTTTAGTTGATAGCTATTTTTACAATGAAACTGTTGTGGTTACTGCACTGAAAATGAAAAGCAGGAGTTTTACTAAATAGAAAAAAAAGGAAAAAAGAGAATATTAAGAGTGGAGATTAGATAATTCCCTTTGATCTGAAGAGTCATCAGTGTTTCTCAATAGCCATCAATTGTGCTTGAATTCTGAAAATTATATAGGAGAAAATTATTTTAAAAAATAAAAAAAACTAGCATTAAGTAGTTAATTAAGTCAATTTTACTAGAGAGAAGAGTGTTTTCTTGACTCCTTTGAATAGAAAATCTTTTTTACATAGTTTTTGCAAAATTAAGTTACAAGAGGATCTACTTTTATCTCTAAGGGCACTTTGTACACGCAATTCCAATGGAAAGATGAAATTGCCACATCAGCAAAGTTTATGGTTTTTAACTACCTCTGAATAGGTTTTTCCGAAAAAGTTTGGTGCAAATTTTTTTCCTTGATGAATTGGTGGTAATATTGTTTGGTGCGGTTGTAAGTTCCTTATAAAAAAAACTAGTATTAAAATAGGGGAGTGAGGAAATGAAGTAATAAAAAGGGAAGAAGTTTTTTTGCGGAAATGGACTTCTTATACCCCTATAGGAACTCTATTTTCAGGCTATTAAAGGAAAATGCTGATGTGGCGAAAAAGCATTTCCACATAAAATTGTTTCACTAAATGCATGAAAAAACAATACCTTTTCTACGGAAATGGATTACACAATCGTACCCAAAGTAAGTCTAAAGAGGAAAAAATGTATTTCACTAGAGAAGAAAGATTCATTGTCATCATTTACTTTTCTCTACATCTAAGTAGATGTAAAAGGGTAGAGAGAAGCCAACACCCTCATGGTTGAATGGTATTGGCATGTTGTTTGACACACATTCCCAAGGATCAATCCCTGGTCTTCATGTTAAAGTATCACTCTTGGACCAATAGCCCAACGTAACAACAAAAAAAGACGCTAAAGAGAGAAATGGGTACATAGCATAAATTTGAATTGGAAACTTTTGCCTCCACTTTTATTCAGTATCCAAATGGACACACAGCTAGACCTAGATTGAAATCTAGACCTACTTAGTGAACCCAAGCCCAAATCAGACCTAGCTAAAATAGATGCTAGATCCAAGTATGAGCTAAGTTCCAATCAGGCTTAGCCTTGGCCCATTACTAAGACCATTGATCTAAATATCAGAACACTATCTAAGTTGCAACAAATTAAAGGCAACATCTGCACAATAAAATGGGAGGGCATGTGATTGCTTTCATAACTTCATCAAGGGGCAGTTGCATGAAAATTTACATTAGGTGGGGCTCCCAAAACTCTCTTAAATGGGCTCAATTGGATGGCATGCAAAACTTCATTTTTAACATTCAATTTAGGGGAGGATAAGCAGCGAGGAGAGCAACAGGGCCCCCAAAAATGGTGCAAATGTGGGGCCTAGGTGCCTAGTCGGCAATTGGCTTGATACCCCCAGCCAACATGCAGTGGTCAGGTTGACAATCAGTCACCTGTTTTGCTGCTGGTGGACAGCCATGAATTCACTACCCATTTTTAGCCTCAAGGTAGCACTCTCATACATGTGTAAAGCCCACTCAAATGCATCCTCAAAGGCTTGGAGAAAGGACTCTAATAAGTGACTATTTCACCAATATCATACACTGAAAGTGCATTTACTAGAATGGAATGAATAAGCTTGTATAAATACCCATATAGAGCGGAAGTAATCAACCAAACCAAAGAGAATTAGCAAAACTATTTACTAAGCAATCACCACAAGAAGGTAGACACAAAATTTAATGTGAAAATCCTATCCAGGGAGAAAAACCACGATCAGAAAAACCAATCACTATTGAATGGTTGCAAGATATACTCACAGCTCCTTTATCTTAGTCAACACGTCAGCCTAAAGACTGTAATTGTTCTTGCACAGCTCCTCGCTGCCACGACTACTCATCTCGCACCGATCCTAGTGCTTGATCCTCCTTCAATCACCTTGAGAACCAATATGAACCAATCTTCTGTTATAGAGATTGTAATATATCTCTAGAAGTTGAAAAGCCAAAAGTCCCACATTAAAAAAAATACAAGCAAGCACCAACGGTTGTATCTATTGACCAATAGTTGTGTCAGTTGTAACAGTTGCAATTTTTGACCAATAGACACCTTTTCAGAAAGGTTGAATCTGTTGGGTTGTATATGTTAGAAAAGTTGCATCTCTTCTTGAACAGATACGTTTTGGCTATAAATAAACCCCAAATCCGAAATCAGTATCATCTGTGTTCTGAGAATTCAATAAGATTGCTAATTATTGAATTCTGGGTTTGTTGTATCTTGGAGGTAATTTGCCAGTACACCCGTTAGCAAATTTTTCATAGTGGGGGCAAATGAAACCTTAAGGAAAGTATTCCTACTCCTCAAACCCACATTTTCTGTCTGTTTTATCTGCACCCAAACAATTCTCCACCCACCTTCTTCAACAATCTTAAGGTTTTATTTTTCAATGGAGGCCGAGAAGACTATGGCTTCTTTTCTAAATCCGAATGTTCAACTTGATCGTTTCGATGGGACGAATTTCACTCGCTGGAAAGGAAAATTGTTTTTCCTTCTCACTGTCTTGAAGATTGCTTATGTCCTGGATCTGAATCTTCTGCCAATTTCAGAAAACCAAGGATGATGACACTGATGAAGAGAAGGCTGCAAGGAAGGAAACGCAAGATGACGAAGTGATGTGTCGGGGATATATTCTGAATACTCTTTCGGACAAGCTTTATGATCTTTACAATTCTATGGAGACTCCAAAAGAAATTTGGAATGCACTCGAATACAAATATAAAGCTGAGAAGGAAGGTACGGTTAAATTTCTGATTTTAAAATATCTCCAATTTACTATGGTTGACACTAAATCTGTTTTGGATCAATCTATGAGTTGCAAGTTCTAGTCACGAAACTTCGAGAATTGAAAGTTGAGATTTCTGAACCATTTCAAGTGGGAGATGTGATTGCTAAATTACCCCAGAGTTGGAATGGTTGTAGAAAGAAACTCCTTCATAGGAGGGATGACATAATTTTGGAAGAATTGCAGAAACATTTGAGAATTGAAAAGGAAACTAGATCTCGTGATCATAAAAGTAATCCTCAGAATTCCTCCAAAGTTAATGTCGCTGAAGCAAGTAAATTCCAGAAAAATTTCAAAGTCAATAATGATAAAAAGTTCAAGAAATCTGGAAATTGCCAGAAAAAGTTCACTGGAAACTGTTATTTCTGCGGTAAGAAAGGCCACCGACAGAGTGATTGCAAATTCAAAAGAAGAAAGAAAAAAACAATTCTAACAAGGCCAACATGGTCGAAGAGAAGCCTGAAGAAATCTGTGCTATGGTTTCTAAAATGCAAATTGGCATGATCACAGAATTGAACATGGCTGCAGCGACTAAATCCTTTGATTTGTGGCTTGATTCTGATGCTACTATACATGTCTGCAGTGATAGGGCGTTGTTCTTTACATATGTAGAAGAAAAGGATGGTCAATCGGTTCTCATGGGGAATCATGATGCTGTCAAAGTTGTTGGAAAAGGAAGTGTGGAACTTCAATTTACTTCTGGAAAGAAATTACTTCTAAAAAATGTATTTCATGTTCCAGAAATTAGAAAGAATCTTGTATCTACTAGTCTGTTGTGTAAAAATGGTTTGAAAGGTGTACTTGAATTCAGAAAATTGTATTCTGACCAAAAATGGGTCTTTTGTTGGAAAAGGATACTCATGATGGCATGTTCAAACTCAGTATTAATAAAATGATGAATTCTGCTTATATTGTTGATTCTGTTGATACTTGGCATGCTAAAAATTTGAATTTTAGATCTTTGAAATATATGTCAAAGCATGGTTTAATTTCTTGTAGAAATGTTAGTCATGAAAAATGTGAAATCTGTATTCAAGCAAAAATGACTAACATTTTCCTAAAGTAGAGAAATACTTTTCCTTGATACAGTCAGAAAGAAATACACAAATATTTAGACTTGATGATTGTTCTAGATTTACATTCTGGTATTTGTGAACAAAAAATGAAGCCTTTGTTTTGACTCGGGCAGAAGTTGAGAATCAGAAAGAAAAGATAATGAGTAGTGATAGAGGTGGTGATATTTTTCAAATGAGTTCGATATTTTTTGTGAAGAACATGGAATTATTCATCAAAGAACTGCCCCTTTTAGTCCTCAACAAAATGGTTTGGCTGAAAGAAAAAATAGGACCTTCATAGATATGATCAATTATATAACCTAATTTGATATATTTAAGGGTCTGGGGCTGTATAGCCTTTTATAGAGTGCAAGACCCTAAATCTTCAAAATTAGGACCAAGAGGTATTAAAAGTGTTTTCGTGGATATGCAGGAAATTCCAAGGCATACAGGTTGTTGAACTTAGATTCTAATGTTATAGTAGAATCAAGAGATGTTGAGTTCATTGAAAATAAATTTATCAATGATACTACAACTGAATTGGAATCTGTTTTTGATCCACCATGTGACTTAACTCCTGGTTCCTCCACTAGAAATAAAAGGAAAGAATCTAAAAAGAAATTTGAACCTAGGAGAAGTCAACATGAAAGAAAAGAAAAATCTCTAGCACCTGATTTTATTTCATCTCAAGCTTTACCCTTTCTGGTTGAAGGAGATAGAAACAATGTACTTAATAAGATACCCTTCTTACTTAATATAGAAGATGATCCAAAAACTTTTGGTGAGGCCATGTCATCTAGAGATGCTTCCCTTTGGAGAGAAGTTGTAAATGATGAAATGGACTCAATTATGTCAAATCAGACATGGATCTTGGTTGATCTGCCTACAGGATCAAAACCAATAAGTAGCAAGTGGGTATTTAGAAGAAAGTACAATACGAATGGGTCTATACAAACGTTTAAGGCTAGATTAGTAGCCAAAGGTTTCAAGCAGAAACAAGGTATAGACTATTTTGATACATATGCTCCGGTGGCTAGATTAACATCCATAAGAGTGCTAATGGCTATTGCATCGATACATCGATACATCATTTGTATGTGCACCAAATGGATGTGAAAACTGCTTTTCTTAATGGTGATCTTGATGAAGAGATTTTTATGGAACAACCTGAGGGTTTCGTGTTGCCTAGAAATGAAAAAAAAGTTTGCAAGTTAGTCAAGTCACTTTACGGTTTAAAACAAGCACCAAAACAATGGCATGAGAAATTTAATTCTGTGATTTTGGCTCATGGTTTCAAACACAATAATGCTGATAAATGTATTTATTCTAAATTTACAGATGATTATGGTGTGATTATTTGTTTATATGTTGATGACTTGCTAATCTTTGGAACTAACATACAAGGAGTGAGTGATACTAAGAAGTTATTTAACTTCACTGTTTAAGATGAAAGATCTTGGTGAAGTAGATACTATCTTAGGTATCAAAGTTAAGAAAAATAGTGGGGGTTTTTCATTGTGTCAATCTCATTACATTGAGAAAGTGCTTCTTAAATTCAATCATTTGAAATTTAAAGAGGCGAATACTCCGTATGATTCTAGTATTAAATTACTAGAGAATTCTGGCAAAGCAGTTGCACAACTTGAGTATATAAGTGCAATTGGAAGTTTAATGTATGCTATGCATTGTACAAGGCCAAATATAGCATTTGCTGTGTGCAAAATGTCTCGGTATACAAGTAATCCTTGTACGGAACACTGGAAAGCAATTGGAAGGATACTTGGTTACCTCAAAAGAACCATTAACTTGGGTTTGTTTTACAATGACTATCCAGAAGTACTTGAAGGATACTCTAATGCTAGTTAGATAACCAGTGCGAGTGATAACAAATCCACATCTGGGTGGATATTCACTATAGACAGAGGAGCTGTGTGTTGGTCATCCAAGAAACAAACTTGTATAACTCACTCAACGATGGAGTCTGAGTTTATCGCACTGGTAGCAGCAGGCAAAGAAGCAGAATGGCTGAGAAACTTATTGTTTGATATAAAGTTGTGGCCACAACCGATGCCATCAATTTCTTTGTATTGTGATAGTGAAGCTACTTTGTCTAGAGCTTATAACAAGGTATATAATGGAAAATCTAGACATATTAGCTTAAGACATGAATATGTGAAGCAACTAATAACAGATGGTGTTATTAATGTTGTCTATGTGAGGTCTAATAAGAACCTAGCAGATCCTTTGACGAAAGGTCTATCAAGAGACCTAGTAAAGGATACATCTAGTGGAATGGGACTGAAACCTTTCTTTGAAAAGAATGACCAATGACGGTAACCCAACCTTGTAATAGTTTTACCGCTATTCCATAGTTTAATGGGTAATAACAAGTCACTGATAAGTGATTAGTCAGGCACTGAAATTTGAGTTGTGTCCATTTCAGGATGATTCAGTGCAAATAGCTACGCGTTGAGGATGAGTACAAACTCTTAATGAAGTTCAAGTCTTAAGTAGCTAAAGACATGTAATGAACTTCACCTATGTGAACATAGGAAATGGTGCCGTTTCTAACAAGATATTGGTCTACTCTTGTAAATGTTCATGAAGCCAAGATAAAGCACACAGCCGTAATAGTGCTAATATGAATGGAACATATCTTGAAACTGAGATGGTTCATATGTGATGTAATTCCGATACTGACATAAAAGACTAGGTTTAATACATTAGCACACCTTTGTCTTGTGAGTGTTTTGAAGTGCAGTCACTAATTGAAGGTTTAAATCGAAAGATACCTTCTTATATTTATGAGTATATCAACTAAAGATTTGGAGAAACTATTACAATCTAGTGGGGGATTGTTATAGAGATTGTAATATATCTCTAGAAGTTGAAAAGCCAAAAGTCTCACATTAAAAAAAATACAAGCAAGCACCAATAGATGTATCTGTTGACCAATAGTTGTGTCAGTTGTAACAGTTGCAATTTTTGACCAATAGACACCTTTTCAGAAAGGTTGTATCTGTTGGGTTGTATCTATTAGAAAAGTTGCATCTCTTCATGAATAGACCCGTTTTGGCTATAAATAAACTCCAAATCTGAAATCAGTATCATCTTTGTTCTAGGAATTCAATAAAATTGCTAATTATTGAATTCTGGGTTTGTTATATCTTGGAGGGTAATTTGCCAATACACTCCATTAGCAAACTTTTCATAGTGTGGGCAAATAAAACCTTAAGGAAAGTATTCATACTCCTCAAACCCACATTTTCTGTCTGTTTTATCTGCACCCAAACAGTTCTCCACCCACCTTCTTCAACATCTTCTAGAAAGAAGTAGAAGCTTCAAACCTTCTAAAACAACTCTTCAGAACATTCTTTCTATGATTGCTCTAGAAAAAAATTCTCTCTCTCTCTCTCTCTCTCTCTCTCTCTCTCTCTCTTAGACCTCTCTTGCTCAGAATAATGAAAGAGGTGGGTGTACACTTCTGGGTTGAGAGAAACACCCAATTTATAGCTCCAAATTCGTGTAAAAGACTTCTAATAATATTCCAATCAGAATAGCTTGTCTTCTCAAACTCTGTTTAAGAGTTCAGATCGAACTGGGTGACTCCGCCACACTCGTTATAGCGAGGGCCTCCTCTGGTCCCCGATTTCGCTCTAGCAAAACTACATCTTTGCTATAGTGAAGGTACGTTCTGGAATTTGGCTTGTTGCTCCAAATCTCTCCAATTCTCGCTTCAGTCTTTACTACAGTTCTTCTGGCTACTCAACCACGGTCCATTTTAAAATAAAATAAAAAATTACAATTCAAATGAACCCAGAGTTTTATCCAACCCATGAATTAGCCGACACAATAAAATTCCTAACATACACACTACATGTATACAATCGGTAGCCTTGTTGTTAATGATCCAAGCCTTATTCGCACCTGTTTTCTTCACCTCAAACCAGCATTTGAAACCCCTATGTTGCCCTCTGAATTTAACCCTTGAGAAGTGTAGAAAAATGGTGTATCAAACCACCATTTTAACATCTACATGCACATCATTTACAACCATGAAATGCAGTTTCAATTGCTCACTTGCCTTAGGTTTAGAATGACTTGAATTCACCTCCCAATCTCCCATACATCCAATTACAGCAAGAACACTTTCCACACCAAAACCCATAAATCTTAGACCATAACACACTAAAATTGGAGAAAACAGTGAGGAGGAAGAATCAGGCAATGCATGCACCAAGGATTGACCAAATGGGATCTAAAAGGAAGGAAAATGCGAGTTGCCCCTAACTATTTCCGAAATTGTGCTTAGCCCCTAAAATGTATCTAACTTGGTCTAAAAGTCCTCAAATCACACCAAAAGGTTACTCTTAAGAGTAAAAATAATTCTAATGTCCTCTAGCTACACATCCAACTACTAAGCCAAATTAACTATGCTAAGCACAATTAATCACACTTACTTATGAACAGGATCTTACAATGGCCAATATGCTGGTTATGACCAGGGCGAGATTTCCTTGGTGATGGAAAATAATAAGAAAGGTACTTACATGCCTAGAAGCATGTTTGGTTGTAAGCATTTGAAGATACCATGTCAGAGATATTGCATAATGCCAAATGCTTGTCTCCAAAAAAAAACAAAAAAAAAAAAAAAAAGAAATAAAAAATGTTCATAGTGGAGTTAGAGATGTGAGAACTCTTGGTAGCTCAAAATCATCTTCTCACATGTCATCTCATTGATTCTTGTTGGTCAAAACTAATCAAACATAGATTTCCTAAATTCTTAGGACAATCACTGTGTTTCCATTGGAAATCCCCAACGAGGGAAAGGGTCAAAAGTTAAGCCTGAGACTGCCCATTTAATCAATCGAACTGGGCCAAACCGAACTCCTTATCACTTTTGTGGGCATTTGAGCAATTGTTTGGACTAATTAAATTAAAATACAAACATTTTTTACACGGCCAAGCCGGACTATGTGCTTTTGATCACTTAATTCAAGCCCTTGACCAATTATCAAATGGGCCCTAATTACATATCCAATGCCGTTGAAAGTGGGCTATCCCGGGCCACGAGCACCCCTGCATGTGACTGCTTATGGGATTTATTTCCTCGTGCCTATGTAGAGGCTCGCTAAAAGAAAATTTTGATACAAAACATCCATAGTAATCGGAGCCTTCTTACAACCTTAATTTTGGGTGTGATCCCAATGGGCCCCACATTGAAGGAGCTTAGCTCTCAATCGTCCAGTGTAGGTGGTGGATCCCATCCAAATCCCTCCTTATAACCAAATTAGACCTAGGGTTTCAATGAGTTCCTAGTCTTCACTCCAAAGGCACTCACTCTGTGTGTGTGTGTGTGTGTGTGAGAGAGAGAGAGAGAGAGAGAGAGAGAGAGATGAGCCGCAGAGGAACAAATGCAGGTCCCAAAAGCGGGAAGAAGAAGGCCTCGAGCTTCGTAATCGACTGCTCGAAGCCTGTCGAGGACAAGATCATGGACATCGCCTCCTTGGAGAAGTTCCTCCAGGAGCGGATCAAGGTCGGCGGCAAGGCCGGAGCCCTCGGCGACTCCATCTCCATCTCCCGCGAAAAGAACAAGATCAACGTCACCTCTGACAATCCCTTCTCCAAGAGGTTCTCTTCTTTCAAAACCCCACCCTCTAATCTCATCTCTCACATTCACGCATTTCGTCGAACAGCTGTGTGTTGTTGTTGTTGTTGAATTGGGTATAGTTTAGCAGCTTTAATAGTTCTTTTTTCAAAATGGGGTGTGTTTTTTTTTTCTTCTTCAACAAGGAAGATTGGTATGTATAATGTCTTATTGACCATTGCTTTGGGTCCTTGGAATCAGTTCTTGATGTGGGGTTTGGGAGATTTCATGAGAGGTTGAGATTCATTTGCTGGGTTTCTTAGTGTAGGACAAAAAATGACAGCTATAAGAAATGATGTGCAAATCTTACTCTTAAGAGCTTATTTGTTTGCATTAGACTCCATAGGAATTGAATACATAAGGTGGTTAAAATGAAGATTAAGAGTCTGATTGTTTGTATTAGAATAATTGGAATTGAATGCATTAGGAATACATGGTCAAATGAGTTCCACCCAAGGATCATTAAAGAGGTGTGAAGTATGAATGATAGAGTTGAGGGGTGAAGCGGGTAAGATAGAAATGTTGGTGGGAGCTTGACTTTCCTAGGATATGAATTACTGGGTTAATGGCTGGGGTATTCATTTCCTATCTTCCCTTGATTTGCTTTCCATTGGAGGGGATGTTTGATGCTCATTTTTGTATATTTACCTTGGACATCCATTTTTAACCACTTATGGCATGAAGTTCTTTGTATTTGATTCCCATGTATTCTATGCAAACAAACAGGCCCTGAAGGTGAATTGAATCCATAGGGTGGTTAAAATGAAGATTAAAGGTGAATTTCCAAAACTGAACATCAAATAACATTTTCTTTTAGGGAAATAGAATCTAAAGAAAATGCGATTTGATGTTCATTTTTTTGGAAATTTACTTTTGTTCTTCATTTTTAACCACCTAATGTATTCAATTCTTATGTGTTTTAATTCAAATAAACAGGCCCTTAGAGTAAGGGCCTATTTGTTTGCATAAAATTGATTCCATAGGAATTTATGGTCAAATGGGCTCCAATGATAGACTGTTAAAGTGGTGAGAGATGAAGATAGAAAGTGGAGATATGGATGGAACTCTGTCTTTCCTAGGATTTGAATTGCTAAGGTGATGATTGGTTATTCATTCTCCATTGAAGGTGAGATTATTTGATGGTCATTTTTGGATATTCACCTTTGTTTCTTCAATTTTAGCTCCTTTTATAAATACAAGTCTTAGAATTCCTAGGAATTCAATTACATAAAGCGAATAGGCCCTAAATAACGATGCACTAAACATTTCAATATTTTAGTTAAGCTTCCAAGTAGGGAGTTGTAATATTTTGTGTCATTTGATAAAAGTGAAGATATTTCCATTGTTTTTTATTGTATATCTTTTTGAAGTCCCTAGAATGCCACATGGGTGGAGTTCTTTAAGATATATTTTTGGATGTCCCTAGAATGCCACATGGTGATGACCGACAAGATCACAGGGGGTTTAACTTACCAAAGGTGTGTCATGTGATATGTCCCTAGAATCCTACATGATGATGACCAACAAGTTCATGGGGCTCAACTTGCTGAGGGTGTGTTATGTAATAGCGGGCAGAACTGGTTCACCTTCTTTCACCTTGTGATGAAGTGAATTACTACATATTGGATCTTTTTTTTTTTTTTTTTTTTAAATCCCAAAAGTCCCACACCATTCTAAAGGGGGGAAAAGGCCTTGTATCTCTCCATCTTGACAGCAATTTAATTTCTTGTTCATGCATATACTTCTCTCTTTCCCAAAAATTAAAAGAACTCACAAAACATGCAATGTTTCTGAGCATTGGTTATAGACAGGGAGGCAGATTAGATTGATGTGGTTCTTGTTTCCATTCATCCTCAATTCGCCAAACTTTCTGCTCTGCTTGCAAATGTAAATATGTTGAAATGCACCCCATATTGTCCAACCTTTATCATTGCCATTTTCTTCGAAGATAATACAATTTGCATTTGTACACAACTGTATCTTAATATATTTTCAACAATTTACCTGTTTTTTCCTACATGCAAAGGTGTTCTTAAAATGAAGTTCTTTGGCCATGCTCCAGGTACCTGAAGTACCTAACCAAGAAGTACTTGAAGAAGCACAATGTGAGGGATTGGTTGCGGGTCATTGCATCCAACAAGGACCGTAGTATCTATGAGCTGCGTTACTTCAACATCGCCGAGAATGAGGCTGAGGAAGAAGATTGAGATTATTTCCTTTCGCTCCATTTCTTTACTTTACTTGTGTTCGGTAATATCAATCTAGAGATATTGACACCCAGTTTGGCTAAATTGGATAACCTATTTTTTGTTTGAGTGGTTATTCTGCACGTATTCATATTTATCACCTGCATTGATTTATTATCATTTGTCTTGGCTGCTTTGCAATGGAGATAATGTGAAAAAAAAAAAAAAAAGAAGGGGAAAGAAAGACCCTTGTATTGGAGGGGAAGGCATCGGTGTCAACTGAGTTTTTCTCAAGAAAGTGGGCTTGTCAAGAGAAAATAACTGGAACTATAGTTACTCTTTTTTCGGGTACCCCAGCCAATTGGGCTGGGACCCAACAGAGAGCTCACACATACACGGGAAGACGGCTCACGCAAGTGGGAGATGAGTAGTTACTTTAAAAAAATGCAAACCGGATTTACATATTAAAGTTTCCTGTATCTTACCCTTCAGGCCATTTATATTTTTGGTTTGCCATGTGTTAGAAAGTCAATTTACCATAAATTACTGGTTTTTTGTTTGGATAACCTTAGTTACCTGTAAGTGGATTTATGGGTGAACTATGAATACTTGGAAAATGAGTTCCCATCAATGTATTAGAATTCAGACTGGCTGGTCTATGTTCCTTTTTGGGATATTTGTTGAAAACCAGTATGAAACTGTCAAGCCTACTCAAGACCAGTAAAAACTTACTGTTGAACTAGTTGGACCTGCAATTGCCAGTTGATCATGTAAAATTAAATTATTTTTTTTTACTGGTTCAAAGCGGTTAAACTGGATGATCAAATAGGTTGGAACAGTGTGGCTGCTCATCTGGTTGGATGAGGTGGTTCTATGGTAATTGTCTGACACTGGTCAGAAAAGTTTAGGTCCTTCAATCTTGAATGCACTTTTGTAAAATTTGGGCCTGAGCTGGGCACATCATACAATCTTATATTGCACTTATTCATCAGGTTGAAGAGGAGGAAGTTTTCATTAGGTAAAAGAGGAGGAAATTTTCATCCTTGCTCTGAAATTTTGGTTTGGTCACATTAGCAGGTGCACCACTCAAGCTGTGATGATGGGTTCATTGTTCATTATTCTTGACAGTGGTTTCATCATGGGGCTCACTTCTAAATGAAGAATGCCAAAATGCATGATCGTCTTAATTATAATTGTGGCTTCTTAAATTGGTGATGCATCAAAAACGTGATTTAACTGATTCCCTTTGTTTAAGCATTTGAAACACTGGATTTATGAATGATTAGTTTGAAGATGGATAAGAACATGATTCAAGTGAAAATTGGACTAGCGTTGTTGTACTGGAAAGGGCTAGTGTTGTCTGATCTGTCTGACCCACTGATGCTGGAGCCAGTACATGATGATGATTTGGAGGGAAAAAAATGTACCCAACAGTAGCAGGGAGTCTGCTGAAATTCTAAACAATTTCCACCATATATTCCTTCTATTCTATTATGCAATAATTTAAATTCTACCATCTTCTCTAGTGTATAGGGTTGGAAACTGGACCCCAAATGAAACATGGACCCTTAATTGAACAATTCTTGACTATGGTCTATTTTTTTGGACCTCAGGTATCCATGAATTTCATTTCTTAGGACCCGGAAGAGTGAATGCCTGACAACCAGACAGCTTTGGCTCGAACAATCTTACCTCTTGCTTGTGTTTGCTTTCAATAGAGCAGGCCCAAGTTCTTTTTAGGTCTAGACCTACTGGATGGGGAGACCTGATCAGTGGGGTTTACTAAAATATTCAACTACCTTAAGCTGTGCCTGGACCCTGCCAATAGACATGCTTGTAACAAAAAGAGCGGAGTAGAACATAAAGAGAAAAAATAGTGACAATGGACCAACTCGCCAAGACCAGCTGTGTATTGACCTAGAACAAGCTTCATCTTAGTTGGTAAGCTTGAGCTTAGATGAAATCTTAGATGATTGGCCCGAATTTAAAAAAATCCACACCGAAGCTTGGTGACATTTTAAGTTCATGATATCATACCTAACATAAAATTAATTATGGGTAATAATCAGATGGAAACTGTTCTCACATATTATGTGAGAATTTTTTTGTTGGGCCCAATTGTGGGCCCCATTTGAGGATGGGAATTCGGGGGATGTAAAGATCTATGTGAGACCACCCCAAATATCAAGTTTGACCAGAAACCCATGCCCCTAACCTCTTCATCCGTGGCCCACAAGTTTAATGGCTTCATATTCAAAAAAATATTCAACTCTTGATCTAACGGTGATGTATGTCAATCCTTGGGATTAGTGACTATCAAGGGGTTTCCTATTGGTTGCTAGGTTTGGATGGATTGCTAGTTGGGCCTCGCAAAAAAGTTCTCATATAATATTCTCACTTGTATATTTCACATTAATTATGTAGTGTTGTTAAATAATATGCATACTTAGTAACCATCCTATATGTAATTTGGTCTTTCTACTGCAGTGAAAACTGGTTGCCTGTGGTGCTTCCAAGCACAGGCCCAAACATAGACCCAGACTAAAACAAGCCCAGCCCAAAGTAACATTTCAATGGACCCAGACTAAAACAAGCCCAGTTTAGGTCCGGTGGACCCGGAACCGGGAACAAAGTGTGAAACAGATTTCAATGGCTCCGGAACCAGAACATGACGGATCTGGATCTGGGTCCCAATTTAAGGCCTAATGGGGTGACTACAAATTTAGGAGTACCTCCAGGCTAACCAACATTCCCTTTACAAGCCTGGATCCAAAGCCAATTTTTAACTGATCTGGTCTGACCACTCTCCAATCATGGGGTGACTTGATTTCAGTCCAAATTCAGCACGCGGAGAATTTTAACTGGTCTCCACTTGAATCTATTTCAGTACAAATCAGCACGGGCATTGAATTTGAATTAGAGTTGGAGAAACTACGTACTACATTGGATAAGGAGACTTCCCGACGCCACAGATGCTGAGGAACGGGAGAAGCTCCTGCTGAAAGCAGTCTCACCCAACAAACAACGTGGTATTTACTCGAAGACGACTCCACACCAAACCCTCCTTTGGTCCTCAAAGTCCAACCCCACCTAATTTTTCTCAATCCTTCTTCCTTCCCTCTTTTAGAGAGAGAGAGAGAGAGAGAGAGAGTAAACCCAGAAATCTCTTCTTAATCTGAGCAAAACCCAGTAATCTTTCTTCAATCTGAGCAAAACCCAGAAATCTTTCTTCAATCTGAGCAAAACCCAGAAATCTCTTTGTCCAATCTGACCTCCCTTCTCCCTGAGATAGAGAGGTGGAAATCCCCATCATGGGTACTGCTTCTCTTTCCATCCTAGGCCCATCAAAACCAACCCCAACCCCAGAAGAAGATGATTCCCAAAACTCCTCTACAGCCCTTCTCCTATCTGACACAAAGGACCCCAATTCCCCTCCTAAACCCTCCACCAAAAACTTCCTCTTGATCTTCCTACTCCTCACCACCTGCATCTTCCTCGCCTCCTCCATCGCCTTCGCCTTCCTCTTCTTCTCCTCCTCCTCCAAGTCCCCCACCTCCCCAATTGCCCTCCAACTCACCGCCCGCCCCCTCACCAAACTCCACAAACCCGTCGTCCTACTCATCTCCACAGATGGGTTCCGATTCGGATACCAATTCAAGACCCCAACGCCCAACATCGGCCGCCTCATCGCCAATGGGACCGAGGCGGAGACCGGCCTCATCCCTGTCTTCCCCACCCTCACATTCCCCAACCACTACGCCATCGCCACGGGCCTCTACCCCTCTCACCACGGCATAATTAACAACTATTTCATCGATCCGACGACCGGGGAGTTCTTCTCCATGAAAAGCCATGAACCCAAGTGGTGGCTTGGCGAGCCCATCTGGGAGACCGTCGTCAATCATGGGTTGAAAGCTGCTACCTACTTCTGGCCAGGATCTGAGGTGGTTAAAGGTAATTGGAACTGCCCTTTGAATTTCTGTAGGCATTACAATGGATCAGTCCCTTTTGAGGAACGGGTTGATACAGTTTTGCAGTATTTTGATCTGCCCAGTAGTGAAATGCCAGTGTTCATGACATTGTACTTTGAGGACCCGGATCATCAGGGGCATCAGGTCGGTCCCGACGATCCGCAGATCACAGAGGCAGTTGCTAGGATAGATAGGATGATTGGTAGACTGATCCAGGGGTTAGAAAAGAGAGGGTTGTTTGATGATGTTACTATAATTCTACTGGGTGATCATGGGAT
The DNA here is from genome assembly GCA_003546025.1 of Camphora micrantha. Classification (NCBI taxonomy): domain Eukaryota; kingdom Viridiplantae; phylum Streptophyta; class Magnoliopsida; order Laurales; family Lauraceae; genus Camphora; species Camphora micrantha. Next base: position 58,633,059 of record QPKB01000001.1, read on the forward strand.
GGTTGGTACATGTGACAAAAAGCTCATCTTCCTTGAGGATTTGGCTCCATGGATTGAAATTCCAGATGATTGGGTCCTGTCCCATACACCAGTTCTATCAATTCGGCCTCCCCCAGGTGTCTCACCCTCTGACGTCGTGGGCAAAATGATGGATGGGTTGAGTTCTGGTAAGGTTGATAATGGGAAGAATTTGAGAGTGTTTGTCAAGGAGGATTTGCCAGAGAGGCTCCATTATTCTGCTAGTGATCGGATTCCTCCAATAATTGGGCTGGTTGAGGAAGGTTTTAAGGTGGAGTATAAGAGATCCAAGAGGAAGGAATGTGGAGGTGCACATGGTTATGACAATGCCTTCTTTTCGATGAGATCGATATTTGTTGCCCATGGGCCACAGTTTGCAAGGGGAAGGAAGGTACCATCTTTTGAGAATGTTGAGATATACAATTTGATTACTACCATTCTTGAGTTAAAAGGAGCTCCCACAAATGGTACGGCATCATTTCCAAGTTCCATCCTTCTTCCCAAAACATGAGGTTCAACCGGCAGAGAAGGATCGATTTTGGTTGCATCAGGATGCTTAGATGTGAATTGAATGAGGGTATCCTTTATTCTAGTATTTCAACAGATAGGATTTTATGGAATAAGTAGCTTGGCAACTTGCTTTTCATTAGCTAATATGGAAGGGGAATGAGAAGTTTACTTGTAGCATCAATGCACTGCTGTCTTATATTGTTTAATTGGAAGATGACACAGGTCACAGATACTGTTTGCTTTCCAGGCGGTCATCCTTAAATCAGGGTAAGAAGAAAATACAGAAAGTAGTCTTGGTCTATTTGGAGTTTTGGAAGACCTTTACCATTCTAATTTGAATTGCATATACAGCGAAGTTTAATCCATCATTGTCGATATGTTTATGAGTTGGTATACAATGATATTACCATTGATACTCTTTTTAAATATTCTGTATTAAAATATAGCACCTCTGGTTTATATAATGCAAATTCTGCTACTTTAATTAAACTGTTGTAACTGAAAAGTTTCAAAGCTGACTACTGTACATTCCAATGTTCTTTACATGACAATTTTTGAAATGCATGTGTACTCCTCTGCTGGCAACTCAGCTAGTAAAGGGGACATCAATTCTCTGCCAAGGGGAGGCTGGATACCCAGTTTCAAGCCTTGGTCAAATGGGGATATATCGGTTATCAATGCCTTAAAATTAGAGTGAATGGAGAGAGAAAAATGGATACTTTCATTAGAATGGAATTTTCTTGCATTTGGCCTTGATCCTTTGGTGCAAGTACATTGATTATTTGAGCTTGGTCTACTTTCTTTTTAATTTATTCTAAGCGAGAATTTAGGACTTGAATTAACCGATGGAAAAGTAAGTTATTGATTATAGCACTGTTTTCCTCTTCTCTTTTTTTTTTTTTTTTTTTTTTTTATAATTTTTTTGAGAGGTGATGCTATTCTTTTGTTCATTACATATTAAGTATGAGAAAATTTGAAACCAATATGGTCCTCATGACCAGGCAGAATGTCTGACATGGAGTGGACAGAGACTCAAACAGGCTGCTTCTAGTCTACTGGTTAGTTACCTCATACATCCAACAAAAGGCACTTTGAATCTTGGTGGGTTGAAGACTTCAGAACCGAGCATAGATGGGAATGTAGTATGTGGGTATTGAGCACTAAAAATGATACCAAAAAAAAAGGGGAAAAAACAGGACCATGTATTAAAAAAAAGAGTGAGTGGGCAGGTGGGGAATTCCAATCAAGTGTCATATGACGAATAATTTTTGCTTTTGTGCGACAAACTTCACAAGCCAGGTTTTCCACTAGATTAAAGACGTATGGAGTTGGTTTCTCGGGAGATATTTTTCTGGATCTCACAAACTTATTATTCCTAAATTCTTTCTTTCCTCCATCAAATTGCTGAACCAACCTTGAGCGACCCATAGTTCTCTACTATTTAGGACCTTCTGGAATTAGATGCTTCTCATTTCCAACTTAGCAGTTCTTGTTCTAGATCTATATCTTCAATAACTATAACAACTTCTTTGTATCTTATCGCACTCGGCATCGTAAACCATTGTTCTCCTTGAGAAAAAGGGTTCCCAAATGATCATTTGTGGTCCAACTGCAGTCCAACCAAAACTCTGAAGTCTATCCATTATCATGTGCACCACTTGCTAATCCATCAATTGGTTTTCATAATTAATCATGAGTTCAATTGTTTAGTATCCGCACTTGCATGCAAATAGCTCGTTGACTGCAGTAGATGTCTTGTAAGTAGGATATCCTCTGAAAGATGGGATATGGGGTGAAGTTTGGAACTCTGGAGGTAATTAGGTTTTAATGGTTCCAAAAAATTTAAAAAAAAAAATAATAAATAAATAAAAAAAGATGTTTGCTTATGCATAACTCTTGTTACATATAATTGAGACCCAGTTAATCAGATTTAATGTCTAACCTGAGTTATAAAGATCATTGATGAGAATCAGAACCACCAGAGGAATGACCAAATTGATTCATCATCGGTGGTTGTGGTTTCACTAACTTAGGTTTAGGGCCTGTTTGGATTCTACAGAATAAAATATTGACATTTATATTGCTAGAATAAAATATAATAGAATGCAATAGAGAGATACTTAAATATTCTAACATTTCTGCTGTTTGGTAGTTTTTGAAGAATACAATAGATTTTAAATTGAGTTGTTTGGTAGGTGCTACAGATTGTAATATTTGTTATATAAAATTGAAGATAACAACATTTTAATGTTAGTGATAAGAGTCAAGTTCAAACACTTTTATTTATTTATTTATTTATTTATTTGAAATAGCAAAACATTTTATTTTGTGTAATTTATCAATTTAAATCCATCGATAGGGCTCACCTTCTAACTCTAAACTACTCAAGTATACTTTCCCACCTTGTTTACTCATGAAAGAAAATTTCACCACCACTAACATCTTCATCATCATGACCACACCCCACCATCATCTTCACCGTGACCACCACCCTATTATCATCATCACCATCACCTTCTTTGTCATCACTATCCTAACTCCATCTGGGGGTGTAAAATGTGTTGTGCCATGCCTAGGCTAGCATGGCCTTGGCCTAGCACTGCAAAGCTCGTGCTGTGTGCCCACCCTGAATGCCCAATGGGTTGGCCTGGAATAAATTTAGTTGTTTTAAATTACAATAAAATTAAAAATATACAAAACATTTAACTAAAAAACTGCACATAACATTGAACATTTGAACTTGAAATAAGGTTAACATTGTATTTCAAATTAAAAAAAAATGCACACTGCATTGTTATAATTTTCAATATGAAATAAAGTTTACAACTTTGAGTGATAATTTTGAACTTGACAAATGAAAAAAAAAAAAAAAAAACCTTAAAAATATGATAATTTCCTACTTCAAATAAAGTTGACAACTTTGATGGTAATATCCAACTTGAAACAAAATTTAGAAATGGAAAAATAGAACTAATAAGTTTTAGTGAGAGAACCTTGAGAGCTTTAGAGAGAGGTTAGAGCCTTAGAGAGAGAAATAGAGCTTAGAGAAAGAGGGAGAGAGTATAGATGAGTGTTGAGAAATTGGGGTTGGAGGAGGGGAGAGGGTTATATATATAGGTCCCAAATATTGAAATGACATCCTATACCCTTAAAAAAATGCGCAATGCACTGTTATAATTTTCAATATGAAATAAAGTTTAGAGCTTTGAGTGATAATTTCGAACTTGACAAATGAAAAAAATAAAATATGGAAAAAATAAAAACTTTGAAGTTTTAGAGAGAGCACTTTGAGAGCTTTAGAGAGAGAAAGGGAGAGAGGTTAGAGCCTTAGAGAGAAAAATAGAGCTTAGAGAGGCAAAGAGTGTAGATGAGTGTTGAGAAATTGTTTTTTTTTGTGGTGTGTTGTGTTTGTCTGTGTGTGTGTCTGTTGGGCCGGGCCATACTTGGGCTGGTCCATTTTACATCCCAAACTCCATCCCATCATCATGATCATCGTGAATTCCATCCCACCACCATCACCATCGTCACGATCAACAATATCCATCGTGATGGTGATCGCCACTTATCATCGTCACCATTACCGTCATCATGAATTCTTGATCACCACCACCACAAGTCATTATCACCATCACTAACTTCATTGCCACCACTTAGCAGCATCATCATTGTCATAACCATCACTATGATCCCCCACGAAGATGATCATTGTCTTCATCACCATCACCGCTATCAGCATCATGCAAACAATCACTCTTTCCTTTAGGAAGGGCTAGAGGTGAGGATTCTTCTAAAAGCCACATTTTGAATGATTTTTATCTTCTAGAAAGGTTTCTTGGCGCGGGTTTTTGGGGGTGAGGGGCCAATAGAAAATTTTTCTAAAGACGCATTTTTTTTCTCTTTAGAAAATAAAAAGATTATATTCTCAATATATATATTACTTTCTCACTTTTTTTTAGTTGCTGAAAGTCCCAAATACCAAGTTTGGATCCCTGGTGTAACTCCAGTTACCTATTCTTGATCTGGAACTCAGTTGCTGTGACAAGAGAAAAGAATAAGCAGGGTTTTTTAGTTGGAGTCTCTTGGAAAAATGATCGTCGACAACCGTTTGTTACTTCTTCCTTTCTGAATTTCTAGCTTTTGTGATGAGCGTATGGGAGTTACCAGGTTTTTGGCCCAAAGTTTGATTCAGTTTACACAAAAGTGGGATTGGTGGCGATATCTAAATGTTTGAACTCCCAACTTTTGGTTTACAATAGATCGAAATGAGCCCCTAGGACTGCTGATATTCAGTCTGTGCATGTCATTTGATAGCGCTGCCATTGATGGATGATAAGGGGGTGGATAGGGTGGGGGTGTGGGGGGTGTGTGGGGAGAGAGAGAGAGAGAGAGGGGGGACTACAATGGTTCCTGTATGTGTGTCCTAACTGTAGCAGCCAATGAGACCCTACCATCTGAAGACTACTACAATGGATTAACTGAGCTAAAAAGAACCAAGGTTTACATTCAGCTGCAAAAATAGCAACTTTCTGAGCTAGAGGTCTACCAAATGGTGTGTGACCATATACTAAGATCCTGGTGAACTTGTGACTTGTCATAGATCACTTCTAATAGTTTGTTGAAAATGAGACCAACACTAAACCCATCTTCCCTTTTTCAGTACAACAACAAGAAGAAGAGGAACATGGGAATGGACATGAACCAGTGTTTTTATTGGTTTTGTTTATTTATTTATTTATGATGATGAATTACTCAATGCTCACAGTGGATTTAGCCTCTGGGAACCATTAGACAATTCAATGCAGGCCAGTCATGGAGGAGTTGTTTTTAACTAGTCAATGACGCGCAAAAATGAGTCTTATTTGTCTATCTTGACCCTTAGATCTAAGGGCCTCCAAATTAGAAATTTTAAAGGTTAATAAATCACATTCTTTGTTGGTCCAATACAATGGTGAGTCAAAGTTAGACAAGTGCCTGTTGATTGGATTGACAGGTGTGGCCTAAGGGTCCAAATACGATTAAAATGGCCCTAGATGTTGACCCAAGAACACACTAACCTATTTAGACAGCTCTGGCCAGACTTGGCCTGGCTTCACACCCTTACTTTTACCTTCAACTCTGAAGTTCTGATAGGAGGATGTTCTTTCAAGTTTCAACCTGGCCAGGAATCTGCTTCTTCTCAGCTTAGCAAGAAAGACTCTTGCGTCTCCTCCAGCAATACTCCTTCCTTGTTCGGTGCAGCTCAAACATCCGCTCAAATGGAGTCTCCTTGCAAGACCTGAAACATGGGTCCTTGAAGAGGAAGAAACCTGCACGGCTCTACACAAACAAGCCCTTCGTGTCCATGCAAGTTGCTGCCAACTTAGGGGAAAGTCAGCTACTTCAGTCCTAGTCCGGATCAGTTATCACAGTTATTACATGGGAACCGTGTAACGGGTGCTCTATCATAGGACCCACGTAGAGATAATTTGGACCATTCAAGATGAATCTCATCCCCTCTAGGGATATGAGATGTAACCTCAAGTTTCAATTCTACATAGAGACGGTGGCTCCCACCAAGTGATTGAGCACCCGACGGAAATGTGATTCATGACATGTCGGCAGCGATGCCACATCAATGCCCTGTCGCATTTTCAATCTTATAGTGGGGCTGATTCCTAGTAAAGTGAAATTTAAGGTTATATCCCTTGAGGAGATGGGGTTCAAGATGAACGTTCGGATTATCATCATGTGAGCCCTATAGTGGAGTTCTAGGCATAGTGCTAAATAAAATTAAGTGCAATTGATTGCCTAATAACCCTTAAAACTTGTTGGGCCCTGGCTGCTGGTGTCTCTTCCCCCAAAATGATATGGATGGGAACCTTGAACTCAATTCAATTGGCGAGTTCATCATATATGTATGTATCACGCAGATAAAAGTTTCCAATATCTCACTTTTGGAAGCACAGGCACTGGATCACCAGAGATTTGCCCTGGACAATCCTCATCTCACATAGCTCAACTTTGATGGAGCATATGGGCCACATGGGGAAACTGTGAAGGGGTGGCCCACAAGTTGACCTAGCTATTCTGCCATTTTGTGATTATTTTTTGCATAGTATATTATGCATTTATCAACAGATACAAAGTAAATAGAAGTGGTAATTCCCGATCTGACACGTATGAAACCTCATAATTTTAAGTCTGGATAAACATTTTTAACCCGATTAATAAATGAGTTGGGTTTACCTTGAGACCGTAGATGCTCCTCAATCCATAAACCCAACCCAAAAAGTATTATGCGTCGACCTGCCAGCCCACCCTTCCGTAGGGTTTCAGGTTTGGATCTACATTTTCAACCTGGTTGATAAATCAGTCAGATTCGGGTTGGGGCCATACTCTTACCATCAACCCAAACCCCAGGGCTGTCCCTTGCCACCCCTTCTTTAAATCTGTTTTTAGTATGTGCATCAGTTTTTCCTGAAACCACAGAGAGTTTTTGAAATTGATGGTCAAACACCATACTTCAATCCAAACGTCATGGAAACATACAAAACAATAGAGACAGTATCAATCTGTGGCAGCCTGGCAGGCCAACAACACTGCACAGAGACAGGATAAGCAGTGTTCTAACTACTTCCTGATGTCATTATTTTCAATATTTTAGGCTTTGTGATTTGGACATGGTCCTGAGCTTTTATTTCTCTGACTGTGATTTTTGGAGTTGTTACACACCTGAAGGTGTTGAAAGGTTCTTTTGAATTTTTTATAGTTTGAGCTTATGAAGCTGTTGAATGGACATGTAAAGCACATAATAACATGATAGGCCCCACCCATCTTTTGGCAATCTGAACCTATCATTTGATCGGATGTTGGATTATCTGGTGTAGGTGTTTTTTATTAAATACTGATTGTAGTTTAACCCATTGCAAAACATGTGAAACCTATGACTTCACAGCAGAAGAAATCAGTCCTTGGGAGATTGTTTACTTGACCATTTGTCTTTATCTTTGCACATACTACAAGGGAGAAAGAGAGAAAATAGTGCTACTTGGTTGCCTTGCCCCCAATAGAATCTTATCCAATAGTGCTACTTGAAGTTTTAAATCTGTATAAGCAGATTCTACCCAAAAAAAAAAAAAAAAATAATCTATATAAGCAGAGATGTGGACTTCACCAGACAAGTCTCCACTAGAATCAAGTTACACAAATTAATATGATAATATAAGATAAGTGATGAAAATTAATCTAATACAAGTTGCTGATTAGTCCTTTTGACTAGTTAATACAGTCTGTCTTTTGATTTTTGAATGCTTATTCTAGACTGAAATGATATTTGAATGGACCAAAAAGACCTCACCCACTAACCCCAGGCTTACCCTTTTATGGGCCAGTGGAGTGGGCCACTCTGAGCCTTTTACTTTCTGTGGTTTGGTCAAAAGCTATCATCCCTTTGGATGAGAATTGGCCACTTGTGAGCAGTTATAAGTGGTGTAAGTGATATTGACACATTCTCTATTGAGATTCTATTATACTTGCACAAGAAGCAAAATCCCCAAGACCAGATTGTTCAGAAGCCCAGTGGGCCACATTAGTAGGCAACTCAATTTCAGAGCCCAAAATTGGTGACTTCATAAGTGTTGTTTCAAGTTCTGAACACAGGCCCAATATAGGTTCATCAACATATTTTAGGATTTTGGGGTTCGTGCCTGATTGGACCGTTGCGATTTGATGATATTTTTAGGGAAATTTTCAAAATAAGGCTTAAATTTTCCTTATCAGTGAGTAAGGTATCCCTCCAAGATCTCCTTGATAGATTGTTTTATTTTTATTTTGGACAAGTAGGAGCTATTAAATTTCCTGTGCTGACCACTCTTGCCAAAAAAATCTTGAGATGTGAATGGAGAGGGCATTCTCTTTTTTTTATAATGGAGTTGTTTGTTTTAGAATTGAAATTCGCAATCGATTAACTTTCATCATCCAAGATTTTCGTTTGACGGGCGCAGACCTTAATAGGTAGTTTGGTTTTGAAAATAAATCATGAATTCTCATACGGATTTTAAGGGTACATTCACAACTTTTATTGGATTCTTTTGAAGCAAACCTTGGTTTAATGGGTAAGGCAGCTGCGCGACTGTACCTAGGTCTACCCTGACACCACATCAAATTTCTCCTCTATAGTCAATACCAAAACCTAGTGGTGTTGATAGAGACCGCGTAAATACTCTTTTAAAGGGTCCACCTTTCCAAAAGCAAAAAAAAAAAAAAAAAAACAATATTAAAGATCCTTCATTGTTGATGATTATAGATGGTCTATTTTTCAATAGGAAAATATACCTATCTATCACATAGATGCAACTTGCATAAAACCAACCATCAAAAGTGTACAATGCAAATGAAGTTCCCACATAGAACAAAATAGATGGCCCACCCTCATTGCATCATCAAGAAAGTCCTTTTCCTCTCAGATTTTGAAGCGGTTGCTGTTATTTTATATATATATGCATAAAGGTACACTCCAAGATGGCAAATGACAGAGGAAGAGTTTTTGTTGGGATTTTATTCTCTTTGCATATCTACCTGTCTTAGCTTTGCCTCATTTCCATGGCGGCATTTACATTGATTTCCTCTTGTATGTGACTTGAGGCAGAAGAAGATGATTCAAAGCTTGATGGGCTTTTATCTATTCTTCTCTTTTTCCTTCCTCTGGATAGATAGAATTGATTCTTAATTGCGTTTTTTTCCTCTGTATTTTAGTGGGTTTGAATGAAATCAATGCTAGTTTGATGGGTCATCTCTTTTTTCTCTTGTAGTTGAAGAATCACTATTTGGGTGCTTTTGATTTCATGAAAACTTGTAAGAAATGCAATTGCTTCTACGTTTTGGGTTGTGGGTATGGGCAAAAAGGGTCTAAGGACCTCCATTTGTAGGGTTTTGGGCTTTGGGGAATGCTGCAACATGAGCCTGTGGTGCGGGTTTAGATGGAGATGGAACCACTCCTTTCGTGTTCTTTACCTTCCTTCCTCTTTTTTCTTCTTTATTGGGTCATTTCTTGCTCTTAGTGTTATTGGGTTTGCTTTCGTTCGTTTGATGGTCTCTCCCTTTGGGAGACCAAATTCTGGCTCGTTTGGGTGTCAATGCGACGGTGAAGGAGCATGGGCTATTGGTGTTTTTTACGGGAAGACTCCATTCTCACTTTTACCAATTGAACTGGTAAAAAGAGAAAGTTTTGTTTTTTTAATCTGTTAATGAGTTTGTTTTAATGGGTTGATTTTGAGATTTATAGAGAACATTGGTGGTGTAATTTTGCTGGTTAACAGGTAAACCGGCGAGATGACAGTAGTGCGGCGTGGCCTGTTGCTAATCCTGTTTTTACTTGTGCTTCAGTCACCGATGTGGGTTACCCCAGCAACTTTGTTGCTGATCCTTTCCTTTATGTTCAGGTAATGGTTCTTACCTGTTTAGATCCTGGTGATAATGGTAATGTTAAGTCTGGTGATTTTATTGTGAAAAACTATTCCTAAGTAGATTGGTAGTAGTTAAGTCAATTTTGAGAGGATTACAACAACAACAAAAAATAGAGAGAGAAAATGGTTTCAGCACTCCTCAAACTGAGATGATTTCTTTACCAATGAGATCTTGTTTTTTGGAATGGACTGATGAAATCTTGTTAATTGAGTGGTTTTTTTTTTTTTTTATTTACTCATTGCCCAGTGAAGATATCAGCAATATGACTGCTAGAAGGAACTTATTTAGAGGCAGTTTCTGGAAATGGCATTTCCTCAAATCTCATTCAGAGCTACCTATCAAAGAAGCAAGCAAGGAAAAAAAAATACTTCAATCTGCTTGGTGCAGTCGTGGATTAATGGATTTGCCACGAGCTTGATAGCACTTTAACTTCACAAGATAGAAGATGAAACCAACAAATCTCAGCTGCACATAAAGTCATAGCTCCATATTCCACATCAATATAGATCTAGAGTGTGTGTGTTTTTTTTTTTTTTTTTTGGGCTAGCCTGAAAAGTAAAATAGCATCAAGGAAAACGCATTGACCACTGACAGACCCTCCATAATTTATTGGATATCTATGAGCAGATGGAACTTGTATGAAGATGACATCAGGACACAACCCAATTCTCATCAAAGTAAAATTTGAGATCAAGATTCAAGCATCTTGATTATGAGAATAATCCCTTTTTTTATTTGAGAGCCAGTGACTATTTATTAATTAGAAACATGAGAGACACTAATCATTCAAAAAAAAAAAAAAAACACAACCCATGAGATACACTACCATCTATCAAAAAAATGGACAAAAGTGAGATACACTACCGTCCAACAGGGAAATGGACAAACAAGTAACAATTTACGAACTGTTCTCACGATTTGACTGTTCATTAAGAAGAAATATGAGATACACTACTGTTCAATTAGGATTTGGACAAACAAGTAACAACTTGCAAATTGTTTTCATGGGTTGTCTCAGCAAGTAATAGTTTGTCTTGTGCTTGGGATGCAAAATCAAGTCATTTGGATGTTAAGGGAGGAAATTTTGCATTTTTGCGTCACTTTTATTTCCTTGCAGAGGATACATTCTGAAAGTGATTTTGTATGAATTGAATAGGTTTCTTATGATGATTTGGTTACTTAAAGAAATGAATCCATTATTTGAAGTTAACATTCATGCTTTGATGAGAAAAATCTTAGGCTCATAATATTTTGATCTTTTGGTTGTATTTCAAACCCGTCCTTTGCAACTACAGTGCAAGTGTTTATCACCTTCTTCCATAATGTTTAGTGGCATGCCAAGTTTAGCAGTACTGGAGAAATGGAGGATAACTTTTTTCAGATTGCTAAAACTGAGTCTTAATAGGAGCTCAACTTACCATAGCTATGGTCTCACGGGGAGCACAAGAAAGAAATATATTAATCACTTTGTTGTGAACGTTGCAGTTTATTTCTATTTTTTTTTTATTAAATTTTGCTTCTATCAGTAATAAAATGAAATTGCTCTAGCCAGTAATTGTGAGCTGGTTGGAAAGGTGAGAGAGGAAGCCATCATATCAAGCTTTAGTCCTTTAAACTTTGACTTAAATGGAGCTGCGTGCTTTAAGAGGGCTAACAAATTTATCATTGTTTCTCTCCTAGTTTTATGTTGAAGATGATTGTTACAGCCATGTTTCTAAAGATAAAGAGAAGTTTGGGTGTTGATGATTGTCTCTTGTCATGAACTGGAATTGGGACTTTCCCAGGAGTCTTATGACCTCATATGGTGTATCCTTGACTTGTATGGTGTCAACTGGACTCTGTAGTGGCTTCATATATTTTGGCATGTTTGGTAAAGCTTTAGTTGATAAGTATGGAGCATAACTATGTGGCTTTTTCTACATGTTAGAAGAATATTTCACATTTTATGATGTTATGGAAGTTGTTTTCAAGACCAAGGTAAAACCAAAAGGTTAACCATGCTTTGTATTTATGTTTTTTTTTTTTTTTTTTTTTTTTTTCTTTCTTTCTTTATTCCTTTGTTTAACTTGTATCCGTATCACGACTCTTGCTTCATGATTGCTAATTGTTTTATCTTAGAATGTTTTGCATCCCTATTTGGCATACTGTATGTTTGTTTGGTTTGAGCCCTTCCAATATCTTAATGGGGCACCTGTTTGGTATCAAAGTTATAGATTTTTCACATCATTTTTAAATGATTTAGTGCTCTCAAAAATCTTTTCCCAGGCTTTAGTAGTTGTGCTATTCTCTACCCCTTGCATACTATGATTCATTTGGTAGAACCTTTTGAAAAATTTCATCTATCTTTCAACTGGAATTTTCTTTGATTTTCAGTGATCTAACTCAGTGTTGTGAAATTTTCTGGTGCTCATCAGGGATATACTCTCTACTTGTTTTTTGAGACAAAAAATTCTATTACAATGCAAGGAGATATTGGTGTTGCAAGGAGTGTTGATCAAGGTGCAACATGGGAATATCTGGGCATTGCTTTGGATGAGGAATGGCATCTGTCATATCCCTATGTTTTTAGCTACCTTGGGAAAGTGAGTGATTTTTTTATTTTATTTTTTTATGTTTTTAATGGTTTGTTAAGGGGAGTATCATTTTTTAACAGAAAAAAGGAGTTTTATTAGTGAATATTTCCTTGGTGGGATAAAGAAAGCCGGCACAGTCTAATGAGTGAAAGTCTTCTATTTAAGAACACAAGTGTAAATTTCTTTGGGTCAGGGATCTACTATTGAATTGGATTAACTAGTTGATAATGATGCCACACCAAGTGTTGTGCATTTGTGTGTGAGTGAGTGAGGATTCCATAATTCTTTCTAAGCAAATAGTTCATAATTCCATAGTTCATAATTTTTTTTTATAAGGGTAAAGTTTACTTCTGTTGTCTTACTAACATTCGAAATCTGTCATTTTCAATTTTGTAACTTAGTATCATCGTTGTTATAATCAGGTCAATGTCTAAAAAGTAGTGTGAATCCTTAGTACTAAAATCGATGGCAAGTGGTTTAAGTTGATAGGCCTGCAGCACCACATATCAAAACAAGCTTTCCTTAAAGTGTGTGTATATATAAGGGCGTGCTCAGTTGCGGATGTCCTGTATTGGAGACCCAACAATCTGTGGGACCTACCTGGGGCCCCGCCAATCATATTCATGGATGAGGTGAGGGATCGAAAGATCTAAACGGGACTAGCCATATATAAAATTTCAAGTCAATCTCATCATCCTAACTCCTTGATTTGTGGCCCTCAAGTTTACTGGTTTTAGAATGCACCATTTTTTTAAAATCCCAATCCAACGGGGTTGGTTGTTGGGAGTGGGGCATCATGCAAACAATCCACACATGATCATATATATAGTAGTTATTTGGTGCACCCGATGTGCAACTTGCGCACCGAGGGTGGGGCCCACCTGGGTGTCCATTTGAGTGGACCCCCCCCCCCCCCCCCTCTTTCTCTTAATTTACACGGGGTCCCACCTGAGTTGCACCCATCCGAATGGATTGTACACCATTGGATCGACTGCACGCCCAGCCAAATGGACTATACACTATTGAACTTCTGGCTCCAGATGAAGATGATAGGATGATCGGTAGGGGGGGGCTGATTTTTTGTAGAGATGAAGGGCCCATAGAGATCTTGAAATCCCCCCATGACCCAGCTCGAGGTGGGGCCCACCATGGGCCCCACAACCCGGCACGCATGTAGCTCCAGTGCATGAGTCGGGCACTAGATGACTACTATGTATATTGCCCACCGACACGCACACTCTCACACCAGCAACCGGGTTAACTGACCATTTTCTCTTATTCCAGTGCCTGTACTGATTAGGGCCGCATATTAGTGTAGTCCCAAACAGTCCACTGTTTGGGTGTGAGGGGTTGAGTCCACTACTTTATCATCTTGTACAATGAGGTTTCTAGCACTGGAGAGTCTTACTTTCTGAAAATGTTTGCTGCCAAAACCAATCTGCCTCCATCCATTTTCATTAAGCATTGACATGAACCTTCATTGAATGGTAAAATGATCTTGCTAATGGTCTCTGGAAGACACCATCCTTGGGGCCCTTGTCCTCTATTTTTTACACCATCAACATACCCCCTGTACTTGGAAACCAAGTTAAAAAACAGTAGTTGTCAATTTGCTTCAATCCTCATTTTGTTCGACTTGAAAACTGAAACACTTTGTCCGATTCAGCATTTCAGTGTTCCATTTTGGAGTTTCAATTTCGAAAAAATATTAAAATTTAAAAACATAAATCTAAAAAAATTTTGACCAAAATTATAAGTTTTGACCTGTTTGACCGGAACAAACTGAATGTGACTACTATGTTAGAAACACGCTTACATGCCCTATGGTCACATTGAAGCTTTTTAGGCTCTTCTTTATTATATTTCCTGTTTTAGAATTGACCATATATGTGTGTGTGTTTTTTTCCTGTGCTTTATTTATTCAAAATTGCATGTATTGTATATCTATTTGATACGTGATACTGTGTTCCAGATATACATGATGCCTGAGGGTAATCAAAGAGGGGATCTTCGACTTTATCGAGCGACTAAATTTCCTCTACAGTGGACCTTGGAGAAGGTGCTTATAAGAAGGCCACTTGTGGATGCTTCTATGATCCAGTATGAGGGTTATCATTGGCTTTTCGCTTCTGATTTTACCCGATTTGGCACTGAGAAGAATGCAGAGCTTGAGATTTGGTACAGTAGCTCGCCACTAGGCCCATGGAAACAGCATAAGAGAAACCCTATACACAAAAGTAACAGAAGCGTAGGATCTCGGAATGCTGGTAGGCCCTTTATTTATGAAGGGCACCTGTATCGCATGGGCCAAGACTGCGGCCAAACATACGGCAGAAGAGTTCGTATTTTTAAAGTGGAAAAGCTAACCATCGAAGATTATGGAGAGGTTGAAGTTCCTTTGGGATTTTATGAGTCAAAAAAAGGACGTAATGCCTGGAATGGTGCGAGGTACCATCATTTAGATGCTCAGCAACTCCCATCCGGTGACTGGATTGCTGTAATGGATGGAGATCGTGTTCCTTCTGGTGATTCTCAATGGAGATTCATGCTTGGATGCGCAGCAGTCCTATGTTTATTTGCCCTGGTTATGTCCACGGGCTTCTTGCTGGGTGTCATTAACTGTGTTCTTCCTCCTAGCTGGTGTATGACTTCTAGTAGGAGAAATGATACCTTGTGGTTTTGGGCTCGACCCCAATTCAATTTAAAGGTGCGCAGGTCTTTTTCATGCCTCCACAGATGTAGTGCTGCAGTCAGAGCAAGGGTAACTCTGAGTAGGTGTTCTGGTGTCTCAGTTATCTGCCTTCTTTGTGTCGTTGGGATGGTATTGGTCTGTGTTGCCGTGCACTTTTTGTTTGGTGGCCATGGTGTAGAAGAAGCGTATGTTTACAAGGGGCACTATTCTCAGTTCACAATTCTCACAATGACATACGAAGCTCGGCTTTGGAACCTGAAACTCTATATTAAGCATTACTCCCGGTGTCCTTCCGTGAGAGAGATTGTCGTGGTCTGGAACAAGGGAAATCCACCCGACCCTGATGACTTTGATTCCGCTGTGCCTGTTCGCGTCCGCGTTGAGGAACATAACTCTCTAAACAATCGCTTCAAGGTTGATCCTCTTATAGTTACCAGAGCTGTTCTCGAGCTTGACGATGATATCATGATGACATGTAATGATGTTGAGAGGGCATTCTGGGTTTGGCGGGAGCATCCAGAGAGGATTGTGGGCTTTTATCCACGCCTTCTTGAAGGGAACCCATTGAAGTACAGGGATGAGAGATATGCTAGAAAGAGGAAGAGTTACAATGCCATCTTGACTGGTGCAGCCTTTATTGATAGTGAATTCGCTTTCAAGAGGTACTGGAGTGAAGAAGCAAGAGAAGGAAGAGCTTTGGTCAACCATTTTTTCAACTGCGAAGACATGCTGATGAACTTCCTGTACTCGAATTCGAGTTTGTCGAGGACAGTTCAGTATGTTCATCCTGCATGGGCTATTGACACTTCAAAGCTGTCAGGGGCCGCTATCAGTAGAAACACCCAAAAGCACTATGAGGTCAGGACCAACTGCTTGTCAAAGTTCATGGCAATGTATGGCCCTCTCCCTGCACAGAAGTGGGGGTTTCATGGCCGGGAAGATGGTTGGGACATCTAGGCCCATATTTAAAAATTGTACTGATCACTTGTTAAAAGGTTTGTAAAGAAGAATAGAACACAGTACAGTATCTGGAAATTGATAGTGAGAGAGATTTCCATTGCACAATCCAAATCATGGGTGGGTAACTACTTCCATAAAATAGAGAAAGGAAAGAGGGCATGGACTGATAATGGGTAGCTGACAGTATGCAGTGACGGCGGATCTTGTGTACATGTACAAATTTTGTGAACCAAGTTGAACAGCTGACTCATATGAACAAAGTAAAACAGCTAAGGAATAGATATTTCAATGACTTGCAAACTTACCTCCTGTAAGGAGTTGAGATGATGGATAAGCAGAAGAGAATTAGCATGTAAGATACAAATCCAACTGAAACTTTTTTTCCCCGAAGAGTAACTGAAACTTGATGCTTGGGGCAAGTTTTATTTGTCATGACCATTGATTGCAATGCTAAAAGGCTTGATTGACATGTTGCTTTGTTTGATATGGATTCATGGCAGAATTTTAATTACCAGAAGTTAGAGAAAAAAATTAATTCCATTTTCATGATGAACCACAGATATGTTTTAATGGATATAGATTTTTTGCTTGCATGTACATTATGCCCAGGCAAGCATTTCTCTATAATGTCTAGTGGTGACAGACAAAAAAAATCATAATGGAGAAGGTAACAAGTGATCAACACAATTTTTCTCCTTAACCCTTAAATTTAACCAAAACTATCATGTTTAGCCAAACTGTCCATGCCATTCATCATCATCATTCATAGCCTCATCGAAATGGGATCCTGTAATCACCTCAATCTCTCTAGCACCTGAAGCTGAAGCCCCTCTTGTAGTTGTTCCTTTTCATAAATAGAATCTCTTCTTCAGCGCGGCAATCCTAAACTTGATCGACTAAACAAGCATCAGTAGCATTTTGCAGTTACTGAACTCCATTCTTCTCCCTTCAAATCAACCACAGGAATCCAAAGGAAAGAAGTAACTCTTAAAAATATATATCTGCCTTCCAAGAAAGAAAGAAGAAAAGACTTTCAGTTTATGTCGAAAAGCTACAAGAAAAGGCACCATAACTGATTAGTAAAATCCCAATTGAAGAACAAGATGATGCTTCAGCTTACTCAGAATCCATATACAACAAACTAATGTTTCAAATAAATTGCCCACATCTGCAAAAATGATTTCACTGAAAGAATCTTGTTCATCACTGAAGCCAAACCAACCAAAAATCACATGAAATGGCCGCAACAGAACATATCATTAAGAATACCTGTCACACTGCTAAATTTCCTAAAGTCAACTCTCTAAGATGCCCCTTAAAAAGATTTATGAGGCTGCCTATTTGCCCTTAAAAGACTCATAACATATTAACATTCACACAAGCACTCACGCTTCTCTTCACAACAGATTTTTTGAAGAACATGTAGCATGTCTTCCTTCTTTTTTTTTTTTTTTTTTTTTTTTTTTTGTTTCTGTCTGGCAAGATGCTTTATATAGTGGAAAGACAAATACCAGCCAAGGGATGGATCTATCGTTTGGACCTCACAAGTGGGTCCCACTCACTTGGTATCTCATGAATTTCTGATGGTATCACTTCCAAATTTAAAAGCCCTTCTCTAGGGTTATTTTACACCCCACTCTGACAGGCTGTGACTAAATATACTTTTTTTTTTGTTTTAATTTAGGCTAATATTTTTTTTTAATCTGAGGTTTCAGTTGAATTATTTCCACCAACCAACAGAAGTGTCGCTCACCGCCACCAGTCACGCCTCCCTCCCCAAGTACACTACATGAAACATATCTAATAATGCTTTTTTTTTTTTTTTTTTTTTTTGCCAAAACTGGCATTTTGTATCATCTAACTTTCAATGGTTGCTATTCCCTTTTGATTAATGTGGGTGGGCCCTAATAGAGGTAATTATATAGAAATGATTGTGTAGATTTATTAAGGTTGAGTCAAGTTCTGAGTATAATGGGGTTTATTTTTAGTTGTGAGGATCTCTAGATGTGATGTGACCCAAGGGACACGATAGAATCCCAAGGGGGTTGGCCGAGTGGTTAAGACCACGGTTTCTCCCTCTTCCGGAACTAGAGGTTTTGGTATCGACCCTCGGTTCCCCCCTCTTCACGACCGAAGGTTGAGTCCATTTGTGCTACCACCTAGGGGCCACAGCGGTTTTACCCGACTTCTCTCTGGGTCGGGAGGGAATGGTCCAGCCCAAAGGGTTGAGAACCCTCCATTAAATTTTTTTTTTTTTAAAAAGGGACACGATAGATGATAAGATTTGGAAATCACTAGTAGTAAAAGATAGCGACTCACCAATAGATTAAAGTTAAAAAAAATATATTTCATCTTTTTTATTATTTTCTTTTCTATTGAAACCACTTAAATAATCCCTTTATGTGCTCATTTTCAATTCTAGCATCTGTTGAAACTCCACATTTTCTAATTAGCATAAGCATATCAATAACATGAAGTTAAACTTCTTGGCTTGTGTTTTCTTGGTAAAAAAAAAATCAACCTTCTTAGGTTGATGAATCACGTCTAACCAGTCTTTGATTTAAAAGATGGATCCTTTAATCAAAACGGCACTCACAAAAGCACAATAAATTAGCTTGTCTCTGCTTATCTTACTCTGCTTTCTATTTGTAATATCCATTTTAAACCTTCATGTTATGCTATAGAAACAGATCTAAAGTAACCTAAGCCATCTATATTGCTTGCCTTCAATGAATAGAGGTCACTGCCCAAATTTCACTCCAACCGCCGCGGTAACATTACACATGCACAGAGAGAGAGAGAGAGAGAGAGAGAGAATACTGATACAAGTCTTTCACACCTCGATCAATTCAGTGGTATATATCACTTTGACTATAGCAACTTTTCATAGTGCATATTTAGGGAAGGTGGGGTGCAAGTGACTTAGGATCAAGGTGGGGCCCATTGGGTGGTCATTGTTGCTCCTAGATATCCAAACTCCAAACCCATCACATTGTGCCATATTAATGTATTTAATGGTGAATACAAATGGAAGATAGATGTTCCTCTCCAGGATTTCCACTTTTGTTGGCTCAACTTACAAACTTGGACTGCTTTCAGTTTCAATTCGTAAAGAGCATAATTAACTCTTATTTTCAGCAGGTATGCCACTTTAAAAATGAGGCGTGTTTTTCCTTCTTTTTCTCCACATTGACATTGTAGAAGTAAGCAGGGCTGTTATATATTCTTACAAGGTGAAAAATATGGCACTAGCAAGTTCAGATGGAACCTAATGCCCCAAGTACACAGCCAAAAAAAAAAAAAAAAAAACATGCTCCACCCTCTTACCAAATGGTTTCCCCTAGATATCCAATTACTATAGAGGGTACCCCCAACAAATGTAATAAACTTTAAAAGTACAAGTCCCTGTGATCTCTGCTGCAGCATTTGTCATCTGCTCCACCCACCACCAAAGCCCCTCCCACGATCGCGGAAGCCCCCAGGACCTGATCAACAAACACTAATCAGAAAGTGAAAGAAGAACAAGATAGTAATTATTCTTGGGCCCCAAAACTAAGTTTGCCAAGGCATCCAATTCCAGATATGAGAAGCCTGTGGATCCGTGATTCAGACCATTGATCCTAAAGTCAATAAAAGACAATTCCCCGGATTTGATTATCCTATTTCTTATAGATTCGTGGCCTAAATGATAGTTTAAGAGAATGATGATTCAAGGCAAGCTACCCTCACCACATTAGGTGTGTGGAACATGCTGAGGCAACCTCCATCTACAGAGAATATTTGGGATGGGATAGGCCAACCGTTGATTGCATATGGACCGAAAATCTCCCGATCAGATAATCAAAGCCATGTGAGGTCACTGAGAATAGACAGTGGAGCAACCTGATCCATCATCCAGTTATAGGTCCTTGATTCAATTGCCACAATGATCCAACTGGAGTTTTTTTTTTTTGTGCCCAACCCCTCCTTATAAACATAACCATCCTCAGGTGGAGTTGCCCCCAGATCCTTGCTCAATAATACAACACTGATTTGGCGAAACGCCACTAAACAGAAGGCAATGATCTTGATTTAGGGTACAACCCACAACTAGTTGGGCCCATTAGATCAATAGTCTATAGCATTCAACCATGGTCCCATATTGAAGAGGTAACTCAGCAAAATAGCAAAAAATCTCCCTTTTGTAGGTGATGATTGTTTAACGAAGGACAACAAACCTGCAGAGGCAGCAGGGTTACTGCGGCCCATTGCAGCCAGTTCAGAACTGATAGTTTGTCCAGCTTCCTGAAGGATATTAATCAGCTCCTTTGCAAATCTCGCATTTGCAGCTGTAAAGAAAGTATATGCGGTTCCCTTGGCCCCAGCCCGACCCGTACGACCGATACGATGGACATAATCCTCCAAGGATCCAGGAAAGTCATAGTTGATCACATATTTGACATCCTTCACATCTGCGGCCACCAAGAAAAGGAAAATGATGAGATGATAGTTTACTAGAATGGTTACAGCAAGATCACAGCCAGGTTCATACATACCCAAACCTCGTGCAGCAACATCAGTAGCAGTCATTATTGGACTTTTGCCAGCTTTGAATTCTGAGAGGACCCAGTCTCTTTCCGCTTGACTTTTATCTCCATGGATAGAGAGGGCAGGCCAGCCATCCATACGAAGCTGCCTTGTGATTTGGTCACACCCTTTCTTGGTATCCATAAATATCAGAATCCGGCTACCATCCATGATATCTTCCAGCAGCTTTACCAATCTGATGACGAAAGTAGGTTTTTGAATCTTTCTGCAGTAAAACATATACACAAAATAATAGAAGAAATCTTACTTGTTATATTTCTGATTCTCAGAAACAATATCTACGTGCTGGCGAATAGCATGATTAGCTTTCAAGTCAATGGAACCAATTACCACCTGTTCCAATTCAGGAGTCAATAATGTTAAATGTGATACAGATGACACAGTGAATACACCTGTACAATACTACAATTCGAAGCTTGGTGACAGAGCATTTACCTTGTACGGGTTGTAGAGAAATCTTCTTGCCAGTTCTTCAACCTCCTTTGGCCAAGTGGCACTCCAATAAAGAGTTTGACGATCAGGGCGGATCTGCAATAGATATAAAATGATGTCATGGAGAACAATTGAGAATAAAGCACAAACTGCAATTATGGCTACAGAATTTCTATGA
Source organism: Camphora micrantha (assembly GCA_003546025.1). Classification (NCBI taxonomy): domain Eukaryota; kingdom Viridiplantae; phylum Streptophyta; class Magnoliopsida; order Laurales; family Lauraceae; genus Camphora; species Camphora micrantha. The sequence goes on from QPKB01000001.1 coordinate 58,654,453, forward strand.
ATGGTTGAATGGAATTCTACCATCAAGTGCCATTTTCAAGAAAAATAAAAGAAAAAACATAATCAACTGTGCCCCAATAAATCAGCAGTCAGGTCATTTTTCTTGCAGTGAGTAGCAGAACATATCAACCGTCAAATTCAAGAAGCCCTCAAATAATGAAGCCCCCAGAAGAAGGAAACTAAGAAAAGAATGCAAAAGGAATGAATTATAATTCCAGTTCAAAAGCATAGTACACTGATACCACTTGACGGAAGGATAATAAAAGGCTGAAGTACAATATGTGCACTTCACTACAGTAAAATCTTATTTTCTTTAATGATGAGCCCTGAATCATCAGTACCACCATCATTATCATTGAAGCATTATCCCATCCATCTGGTGTCGGCTTCTCCACTTAACCCCATTTAAAGCTATGTTCTCTATAACTCCACTTTCCACAATTAATCATGTCATTCCTCAATATATTCAAGGGCTGTTTCTGTCAGCAAGAATGCCTGATGGGATTTCCTATTGTTGAAAATTTCTAACAGCACGTCAGTGGATGTCCCCCCAGCATTTGAAATTCCTTATTTGGTTAGTAAGTTTTCAGAAATCCAACCTTATGCATAGGGCTTTTTGGTTTACAAAATTCTCCTTTCATCTATCCAGCTTAAGACTAAAAGTGCCTTTTCATGTGGTCTGAAATTCTGAATTCTTGCATCAAACAGAGTATTTCGAATGCCCTAGGGACAAGATATCACATCATATAAGAAATCCCCAACGAGCCTAACTTCTTGTCAGAAATGCCTTTAACCAAACAAGCCCTAAGGGACAGCATTTGGGGAATCCAAATATCCCAAGACAGAATTCTCAAATATTCTCCAAACAAACAAGCCCTCTAGGTCTTTACTAGTCCCCCTCACCATCATCAAAGCCTTGCCCCAACTATATGAATTTTGTTTCTGCATCCCAATATTTCTTAAGCCAAATCCTCAAATAGGTTGCACTTGTTAAGATCTATTGTTATCACTTCCATCCACGTCCTCTTCGGCCTACCCCTTCCCCTTGGTAGGCCATCAACTTACATAAAGAAACTTTCCCTCACCAACGTTGTTGCTGTCCTACATTGGACATGTCTCAAATGATTTGTTCGTATTTTATCACATAGAAAGTGCTCTTTTCTAATTCTATCTTTCCTAGTTTTTACCACACATCCACCTCAACATACTCATTTTGTGCATGTGTTGCTTCTTGACTAGCTAACATTCTGCTCCATAAGTTTAGCTAGTCAAATTACTGTCCTCTAAAGTTTTCCCTTCAATCTTTTCGTATGCACCAATAACAAAACACTCCAGAAGCAAATCTCCACTTCAACCATCTCGCTCTTATCCTATGTTCGTCATCTTCCTCAATCTCTCCTAATTATCGAGCCAAAGTGTCCCCCTTCTCATAATTCCTTGAATTTGTAGTCCTTGAAAATATCATACAGAGACTGTTTATAGTCTTTTGTATGCCTGCCCAAACCATCTCAATCTACATTTCCTTGATTTTCTCTATTGTTGAAACTATCCATAAGTTTTCTTTTAACGCAATCATTCCTAATTTTATCCCTTCTTGTAAAATGAGAAGCTCTGAATATGTCATTTCTGAGGATGACACCGATTATGCTTACACAAGTATATGATCATTGAGTTTGTTGAATAGTAAAATGAGAGAAAATGCCCTAAATTTTCATCTTAATGACGCCGACACTCCAAGATCAATATAATCGCATGAGAACTTACACGAACTCAGATAGGTATGCCCACTGCGCAGTACTTAAATAAAAAACAAACACAAAATACAAATACATAATACAAAATTTAAACAGAAGTACCAAATATAGCCTACACATTATTACTTATAGAAACGTGAATTATATACTGATATATGCTTTGGCGTGCCATGTATTTATACTACAAACTGTTGGGTTTGATATACTTACTGTATACAGTATACACATACCATGTTTGTTATTCTACTCTGCAATATCCATCTTGCATACTGAAAGATTCATTCTTAGCATGTATGCAAAATGTTGATAACATTATTCATATTATTCTGTTTTAGCTTGAATAATTAATGGCATCCTTAAATTCATTAAATTCATGTTGACCACTCATGCATCCTCTACCCAGCCTCTCTGTCTTGGAAAATCCATATGACTCTGGAGTCACTCCAAGAAGAGCACAACTAAAGAGTTAAAATGATCCAAACTCAAATATTTCACAGCAGCAGTACAAGTGTACAACAGTTCAATATGGCTTAATTTTCTGAACTATAAGTATACGGTGGCTAATCTTATGCCATATAATCAGATTTGAGAAGAAATAACCCTTTTGTGTTCGATTTTGTGTTTCTATATTTTTTTCTTTTAACTTCCAAAAGAAATGCAAGTTTCAGAATAAAATCTGAATTTCCCAACACCAATTTATGGAAATAGAAAGCATGTATCCTCATAATAAGGTAGCATATGACCCTGCCAACAATGGCGGACCCAGGATTTTCATTTAGGTGGTGCGGTATATGGTCAAGTTGTTAAATAATAAAATTGATGTTTTTTTAAATATTATGGGGTTTTTTGAATCATGCGGGTGCGGTCGCACCCACGTGATAACACTTGGGTCTGACCCCGCCTGCCAGGGAAGCTACTTCTAGATCAATATTTTACATGGGGAAATCTCTGCCCTACTTTAATTTTCTTTTGATAATTGTATATTTAAAGTTGCTATTATAAGGAAAAGGACAAAAGAAGTCATTGACATAAAACCAAGGTGTTATATTCAAAAGATAGAGGTTAAGGAACACACCTGAGAAATAATCTTCCGAATCTGGGGTTCAAAACCCATGTCCAACATTCGATCTGCTTCATCCAAGACCAGGTAGGTTACCCTCCTCAAGTTAGTGTGATGCGATTCTAACATATCGATCAGTCGTCCAGGTGTAGCAATAACAATTTCAACCCCTGATTAACAAAAAGAAGAAAGTAAAGCAATTTCCATCTCAGCTTCTCCAAACTAGAAAAACATGTTTTAGTTTATTTATTCCATGAGAAAACCACATGTTATATAACTATATCTAGTGAACATCAAAGACCTTTTTGGAGATCACGAACTTGAGGCCCCTTTGGAACTCCACCATATATACATGTATTCTTTATCTTTGATGATGATCCAAACTTACTAGCTTCCGCTTGTATTTGAACAGCAAGTTCACGGGTTGGAGCCAAAACTAGAACAATTGGGCCATCACCAGGAGCTGAAATATAACACAGTTCAAACTCAGTTCAGACAATGTTATAAATAAAAAACAAAAAATATAGTGAGAGAGAGAGAGAGAGCACTGAAAATTCATATTCAAAATTGTAAAGGACTTTAAATTCAAACCTAAAATTGGTTGAGCATTAACATGGACAATGGCCGGCAATAGATAGGCAAGTGTCTTTCCCGATCCAGTTTCTGCAATACCAATGAGATCACGACCCTTCAAAGCCATTGGCCAACCCTGAGCTTGAATAGGAGTAGGTTCCACAAAACCAGCTCTCAGAACTTCTTGCATGACATACTCTGGAGAGAGCCCAATATGTAAGAGATCATTCTCCCAAATAAGAAGTCGAAAAAAAAAAAAAAAAAAACATATAACAATGCCGGGGATGGGAAGAATAACCAATGAACTCTCCAATCAGAAGCTTAACCTATTTCCTATTCAAACCTTGCGCATTCTGTTCAGTCAATTTTAAGCAGAAAAGGTGGCCCTAAGGACTGGTATCAGAGAAGCTTCTCATCTCATCCTTCAGAAGATTAACGTGGAAGGAGATTCCTTATCCGCTATTCAGTGGGCCTCATGTTCTAGAAAAGCTACTTGGAATATGGCAGATGTGGTGGAAGATGCAATAGATCTTGCTCGCCATCTTACAGCCTACTTTCATCATGTTAAGTGGAGTGCAAGTTCAAATGCCGGTCATTTAGCTAAGGAAGGTGTTGGGAGAGAAAGTCTTGGCTATTTCTCATGAGTAGATACCTCTCTCTTCTCTGTTAAGTCCCCATGTTTCAGGTTTTTTGGGGTTTGTTCAGCTTCAAGGACTGCTTTGGGTCTTCTGTTTTCAATTTATATCTTCTTTCATTAATAAAGTTACCATTCAATATACACACACATGTATATATAAGAGAATTAGGCACAAAAAGTAGTGTACTGTGTACCTATAGAAGCGTGGCTCTTAATAAGCAACGGTAGCAACTAGATTGTACAGCAAAATTTGAGTTCAAGAATGCCCATTGGGGAGAGGGAGGGAGGGAGGGAGGGAGAGAAAGAGAGAGATGAGGGGGGGGGATCCATTTTGTAAGAATAAAGTAGATATCTAAAACCGTGAAAACTACTGAGCTATCAAACTTATGGGTCATATCATGAGCCGTTTTTAGGGAGCAAAAAGCAATGCCTAAGATAAGAATATAAGAATTTGGTTAACTGGTTTTGATTTATGCTATATAAAATCTACAAAAGAAGTCATTTTCCTATTAAGAGAACTTCCTGAAAAGCTCGGTGAGAAGAGAATAAAATTTACACTACAAGTTTTTACAAAACGGTTACAAGACAAAATATACGGTGGAGAAGTAACAAGTGTAAGAATAGCATGTGAATAAAGCATTTAGTATTTTAGTTCCCAATCAAAGTTCATCAATATCAAGGGTTACTTCAATCCCATATTTACCATCCACTTCCATGCTCTATCCAACCATGTTCTATTTCCATCATAAACAATGTTTCCCCTCTTTCAAATGCACCTCTTTAATAAGAGAACCACCCTAAAGCCCTAAAAGATAACAGTTCCACTTCCTAACACTCCCACACCAACTCCTTCCAGTATTCTTTACCAATCTTCTAGCATACTAACACAAATGGCAGATGTGAACGACTTTCATCTCAACAGAACAATCCATCAAACTCCAATTCCAAACGACTAACCACAAACACTTCACACACCACACCCAAACCCCCCCATGTCCAGGACCACACACATGCACACATAAAAAAGGCATCATTTTTATCGATTTCCAAAGCAAAAGAAACAGACCCACAACGCCAAAACCGCCAAAACTGCAAGAATTAAGGGCTTTTCAAGATCAACGACGCAATACCTGGGAACCCCGCGTCGCTAAACTCTTTGATGGGCTTGGGAACATCGCGGCCCTCGACGGTGATCTGCCGCCTGCGGCGATAAGCTTCGACTTCGGCTTCGGTCATGGACGCCACGGAGGGGGGCTCTATGTAGAAGTTCTTCTCGAAGGGGGTGAGCCCGTCGAGGTCCTGCTTCGAGAGGGCGGCGAGGCCGTCGGATTCCTTCCGGCTCCCGGTGGCGCCTCCCCCTCCTCTTCCGCTGCCGCTTCCGAAACCAACATCGCTGTAAAAACAGGACAAAAGAAAAGAAAACAGGGATTAGATCTCCCAGTTTAGGGTTTCGTTGCTAAAGGTCGAATTCCGGGAACTGGGGTAACGATTTCTCCGATGCAAACACGGTACCAGAAATGCTACGAAAAGCTATTATCGGTGTCGGGTTTCTCACCTTCTTCGCTCCCGGTACGTACCGGGCTCGCCGTAACGGCTGTCGTATCGGCTCATGGAGGAGGAGAAGAAGCAGAAGAAGAAGAAGTCTCTTTGAAGAAGCCAGTAGCAGCTGCTTTTACTTACGTTATTGCACACATCACACGTGTGAAAGGGGTGCGTACGTGCGGATGATCCGAGCCGGGTTCCATTGTAAATTGTGATAGTTGAGGGAGGCTGATTGATGATAGATAGGATGGCATGTAAAATTTCATTTGTTTGTATTTCTAATTATGTTCATGTTTGTGTGTTTCTATAAACTGGAGGATGGATGTCGAAGAGTGAGATATGATCCATCCAATGTACATGGGTGGTGAACAAAAGATAGACATATCTTAATAGGGGTGTAAAAGAAAACCGAAAAATCGTCTGACCGAATCGAACCGAACCGAAATGAACCGCGGTTAATAACCGTGTTTCATGGTTCGATTACGGTTATTAAAATTGGAAAACCGTGCTTTACGATTTGGTTACGGTTTTTGTCTTGACTCACGATTATTAACCGACCGTGTTCCCAAAAACACACGGTTAACCGAACAGTTTCGCTAATAAGAAGAAAACCTAAGAGGCTGAATGAAAATTATTTCTTTTTTTTTTTTTACAATGACATATTATGCCATTTTCCAACTATAGTTTTTTACAGTTCGATTACAGTAACGGTTTTTAAAAGCCAAAAACAGTAAAATACGGTTCGAATAATGATTTTTCAAAAATAAACAGTTAACTATTGTCGATGTTGACAATGATGACGATGTTTAGACAATGTTCAAAGCATCTCATTATGTTGCAAATGGCTTATATTTTTACGTGAGTAGAACGTTCAACTACGCAATTGAGTGACACCAAAAGAGTCTAGGTATGTAGTGGTGCATTAGATATTTGTAAACATAAGTTATCCATGTTATTACATTTCATAGGCCTATATCGTCTCGCCACCGAGCACATTAAGGTAATCGTTTTAATTTGTTTCTCTATTCAAAAAAAATTACATTGCAAAATTTGACATAGAACATGATGCACTGATAATGTTCTTATTGGGGGGGGAGATTACATTGCAAAATTTGACATAGAACATGATGCACTGATAATGTTCTTATTTTGGGGGGGTGGGGGGTGGTTGGCCAAAGTCCTATTGGTTAAAATTTAAGGATGTCCCGGTGTATAGAAAGGGGGGCTTTGATATTTCAATAGGTGATTTTCATTGTAGAGTTCCGCTCATGGATGATAGTTTGTATGATTTTAAACCACCTGAAATTGTATCTACAGTTGGATTTTATGTGGAGAACTCGCTTCCAATAGGCAGATTTGGTAGGGTCACAAATCCATATATTGTCAATTGACTAAGTTAGCTTTAAATTTACACCAACTTAAAGATTACAAAAAACTAAGTTAGAAGTACAATGCTTATAGAATAAAGAAACATGAAAAGCTATATATGATGGATGTGAGGGGGGAGAGAAGCCTCGAAGAGGTCTGGGTTGGTTAGCACTCCTTGTGCAGAAGCAAACATCCCAAGCATCCAAACTCTGAAAAGTCAGCTTTGACTTGGCACCGTATCTTCATGAGAGCCGTGATGGTTAGGGTTGCAAATGGGACAATTCCGGATCAGAACCATAGTAGATCCGGACCCTTTTTTAAATAACAGTTCCAGTTTTGCATCCGGTTTTGAATTGGAACCTGTTTTGTTGGTTCCAGACCTGGTTTCGATAAGAAAATCCGGATCCGATTCCGGAACCAGGTCCACTTAGAAGACTCGAATCTAGTTCCAAAATCAATTCTATTTTTTCTTTATTCTTCATTTTTTCTTAAAATAAACATATTATTCAACTTATAACAGTACATCAAATCTATAACATCCAGCATTATACATAAGAATGCCAAAAAAGAGTTGGTTTTAAAGTACAAAATGCAATATCAAAGACTCATATGCCTGGTCCTAGGTCCACAGGTCGGAACCTATATGGACCCGGAACTAGACCAGTTTATGAATCAGAACCTAAAATAAGTTCCGGACCCGGTTTTTGCAAGTCGAAACTTCCGGGTAATCGGAAAATCGGATACCTGTTTGCAACCCTAGTAATGGTCCCTCGCCTTTCTCAAGGGTTTCATTCACGTAAGGCCATCTTATCACCTTTGATAATCACATTTTTGAAGCCCATAATTGTGAGTCCCTTATAGCTAGAGCTTCAAGCTCAATTTGAAGTGGGCCATCGGCGTGGAGTCAGGTTTCCTTGGAAAGTTTTGTGTGGAAAGGGTGGGGGCTGAGAAGGGTTTTGATGTTCCATTCATGAATAGAAGGGCTCTACTGGATTGGATGAATTTGGAACACTTACATTTGCATGGAATTGAATATTTAGGAATTCTAAGGAATGTATATGTCGCTAAAAGTGAAGAAATAAAGATGAATATCTATCAATGGTTATTTGAGACTTGAGAGTCATTTATGGATATTCACCTTTACTTTCTTTAATTTTAATCACTTTTGAATATGTATTTTTTAGAATTACAAGGAGCCAATTTGTTTGCATGAAATTGAATACATGGGGACTCATGGTCTCTTGGCGTCTTTAAGGAAAATTGTTAAAGAGGTGAGGGGTAAAGATGTAAGGTGAAGGTGTAGAATGTAGATAAACCTTACTTTTTTAAGATTTGAATTAGTAGGATAATGTAATAGCATGGTGATTATTTCTCATCTTCTCTTGATTCAATTTTCATTAAAGGGATAATTATTTGACGGTCTTTTTTTATTTATTCTGATATTATTTTTTGTTGTTCAGTTTTTAGGATTTGGATTAGTAAGGTTATATAATGGCATGGTGATTATTTCTCGTCTTCTCTTCTCTTAGATTCAATTTCATTAAAGAGAGATATTATTTTTTGTTGTTCAATTTTAACTACTTATAGACATGAAGTCTTAAAATAACTAGAATTCAATTACATGAAACAAGGGTCCTAAGTACTCATTTCCTTAATACAAGTGGCTAGGGTTTTAATACTACTTCTGGAAATACCACACATGGTGAAACCAACTATATAGATGTACGGAAGATAGGTGGAGGGATTGGAAGAATGGAGAAAAAATTGACAAATAAGAAGGAAAGTTTCAAAAGGCTATAAAACTTTTGGCCCATTTCAAAAAGGTACGTGAAGGTGTTAATATTTTGAAAAAATATATAACTTTTCCACAATTTTTTAAATCAAGTACTTTCATAAATATTTATGAGGATTGACAAATAATTCCCTTATATCATTCTTTGAGATTTTTCCTTTAAGAAATCACTTAAGAGAAATAATCAAGTCAAACTCAAATGATCTAGTGGGACCCACTTCAACGACCTTCATGCTTGGATGGTTGAAAATGGACGATTCCAAACGACTAAAAAAACTGACTTCATTAAAGTGTTATGATCATCAAAATCAAATTGGCCAGTTTTAGAGAGAAAAGTGGTTAAGGAAAAAAAAAAAAGAAAAACACATGCCATAAGAAAAGGGTATTTTTATCATTTCTCAAGAAAAAAAATTACACAGAGGGCTTGATTGAAAATTAAAAGAAATTAATGAAAACTTTTATATTTTTTTTTTAATATTTAAATCTTCATAAGCTCTTTTAAAAATTAGCCCAAAAATTTATACTTTTTTGAAATTCTCCCCGGATAAGAAGAAATCCAAATCTCCAATATGATTTGCCAGGAAAAGAAAAGTTGTTTTTGTAGCTTTTTTAGTTGTTCATGCTAAAGTGAGAGAGACAGACAAAGATTTTGCTCTTTCAGGTGGATAACAAATAAAAAACAATACATGGTGGGCCCCACCTCCCTGTTCCCAGCCACTCACTCCACCTTCCTTCATCAATACCCAATCAACTATCACTCTACAAAACACACACATCAATGGCTAACAGCCTCTCCTTCCCCTCTTGTTCTTCATTCCTCTTCTATATGCTACAATTTCTACTAGTTCTAGTCTTCTAACATTTATACTCAGAATTTGCCAATGCCAGGGACCATCCAAGTTTCAGGTGCTCCATATATATATATATATATATATATATATATTATTGATAGCAACTGAGTTGTCTTTTTGAATGACTAACAAGCTAATGATTTTGATGATCAACCCATTTCAGTTCTGGACTTGGTGGAGCTTCCATCCTCATCATCTTCCTCTCATGTTTCTGTAAAGGGTGGGAAGAATGTTCCTTTCCTTGTGTTTGTTTGTTTTTTGTTATTACTGTTATTGTCATTATTGTCTTCTTTTGTCGCCTTTGTTTGGATATGTACTGAAGATTATAATGGTTTATGCAGTTGCAATGGGGAAGAGGGAATACCAAACTTGGGACAAGGGTGAATTCTTGTTGTGAGTAGCAATTCATCTGCTTGTCCCTTTTGTTTGTCTTTTTTTCTTTTCTTTTCTCCTGCCTTGAATGGAATTGTCTATTTGAATTAGATTACAACTCTTTTGGGGATTTCATAGTTGCCTGGAGTTCAATAGTTTTTTTGGTGTTGATTTTTTTTATGGAGCAGTTCATTGTCTCTCTCTCTCTCTCTCTCTCTCTCTCTCTCTCTCTCTGTATACAACTGTGCTTCCTCCTTTTGGTGGATCCCAGTTGTATCCCAAGTCTTTAGGATAAAGTGCTCATCGAATCTTCATGTATGTTGGTTTTTGTTTCTGTTGCATGGACATTGATGAAAATATTTATAACAAATATTATTACTGTTTTTTGTTTCCCTTTGATGATTTGTTTTTGGGCTAAAAAATTGGAAAAACTTTTTTTTGGTTCCTGAAATTCCCCATTTCATTGGAAGGATAACAACCTAGTACTGCTATTTTCCTCGTGTGAGAGAGAATTTTGTAGAGAAAAGTCTGAGCTGTTTTGAAAAAGTTCTTATTTTAAGAAAACCACAACTTGGGACCATGTTTTTAGCCCATTGTTGTGATACTGCTTTTCCTTTCCACAAAACCTGGGAATCTAGTAACCAAAAGTCTCTCATTTTGCATAGACTACAACCTTTTCGTTTGGTGCTTGAAGTTTGTTGGTGTTTATTTTTGTGTTCCAGCCCATTGATGACTCTTCGCGACAACCTGGTCATTACGCTACATGATGCTGAGGGGAATGAGATATCCCGAACAGGTTTAATTCCTGATTTGATTGTGTGCTTGCTTTAGCTGAACCCCAGATACATGGGATAAGGTTTCAATGTTGATGTTGATTATTTGTGTGCTTGCTTTCTCTTGAATCAACTATCAGGTTGAATTCACTTATGTGGTTTTCACCCTTTAAAGTTGGTTTTATGGGGGTTTCCTGTTTCTAGTTGTTCAATGATATAGTAGAGTTACTTAAAGTAGCTTGTCTTGGTAGATGTCAAAACCATGTCTGTTGTTGAGAAGGGAGTTTGGGACGATCTGTTTCCACTCAAAGGTGGCGGTCAGGTACACATGAAGCTGCAGTTTATCCTCAGCGAAGAGGAGCATAAGCGGATTCAGTTCATGGTATGCTAATTTTTTTAGTGTTGAATGCAGCAAAATCCCTGAAGAAGTTTCTGTTTGTACTATTGAATTTCAACACAGTTTTCTGTTGGTAGAGGGAATCTGTGGTGAAGAATAAAGAGGAGCTGATCAAGAAGAGTCCAATGCATTCAGAAATTGCCACTGATCCAGTTGTCAATGGTAATGCCAAGACAACTCTGTAATCTAATAATAAATTTGAAAAACTTCTTACAGATCCCAAATCCATTTTGCAGTTCTGCCAGAAAGTGTTGTCCAAACAAAAGATGCAAATGTCTCCAAAGAACCCATCAAAGATTTTATTTTGAATCAAATTGTGAACCATGAGGATTCACAACCCAGACATGCACTTCAAGATGGTCAATCAAATGAAACAACCCCAGTTAAGGATTCTATTTGATTGGCACCCTTATTTTCAATGTTTAACAGAATGCATATAATGGGTGTTTAGTGTAAGTTAAGTTTAGTTTTCTTCCCATTAATTCATAAATTCATTAAATTTTCAGTTTAACTTTGAACTACTATGGCAATGAATTCTTCATCTAAAGAATTATGTTATTTCCTTGAACCCAAGTACAAATGGTTTTGTTCCCTAGATGTCACGACCCGGGCCCGAGGACCCGGCTAACCCGAGCCGTGATCTCCATACTTACTCCCGTAAACCCCGAATTAACCGAAGTTAAAACGAGATCCACAAGGGATATCATACTCAAGAACCTGTCAAATATAAAACTTTTGCGGAAATAATATATATTTGACAATAACCATTATCATTTACATGTATACAAAATACAGTCCTTATACATGTATCATTCCCAATATACAATGATCAACACTGCATTTCAAAAACATTATGCAGATGTCATTAGTTACATTTCCAAAATATCAATTACATTCCCAAAATGAATCTATGGACAGTTTATCAAAATATTTCTCCAAATGTTTCAACTCCCAACTCGCACTCGGATACCACATCAGATGGTATCCCGCCGGTTCCATTCTATCAAGCCTCCTGGAGGAACCGGAGCGGTCTCCTCCGCTGGCGCCGGGGGCGCTGCAATGCCGGCAGGGGCAAACGGGCCTGTAATGCCATCAATAACACTAATGAACACGACGGTTCAACAATGTATAAACAATTCTTGCAATAAAGTATTAACACATTCATTTGCATTAATAACAGTTCAATACTAGATAAATCTAGACAATCCTACAGTAACAATAATGAACAATGACAGTTAGTATCAGTCAGTATACACGTACCAATTGGCAACTACCATAGCATTCTTAAATTGTATTTCATTCAATTCATTACCATCTTCCCTAAAAGGAAGGCTTCAATCAATATCCTAAGATATGATCGGGATTTATTCATTTACCATCTCCCCTCAAAGGGAGGCTTCAATCACTACCCGAAGGTATGATCGGATATATATATATAAGTGGGACTTACCAGTGTCCGGGCCAGGGACACTAGTATCACCACGGAGCTCCGGAACACCCCCAATTTCATCTGCTGCAGCAGGATTAGTCATTCATTAACATTGAACTCATTTAGAGTTCTAATACAATCGCTAGGTAGTGCCAGACTCAATGATCAGTAACATTTAGTATGAAATCCTTTTTATGGATCCAATTCAATTCCATAATCCCTTTCATGACAAAAGAAAGGAATGACAATAATATCAATCTCATTAGATTGATCACAATGACACAATGAGTATAACATTAACCACACACGGGTTTGCTCAATCCCATTTCAATCCTATCTCAATCCTAAACAACCATTCGGGTGTAACCGTTGGTTTCCAAATGCACGTGTTATTCTTGATGGACATCACATTTGTATAATTAATATGTGCATTTCAAGTCCCCTTAATTAACACCCATGGAGCTTAGGCCATTGTCAATTGTATGGTTCACCCAAGGAACCCCTTTTTCTTCTCTTTAAAACACCATTAATTTCTCATAATTTGATTAACCCATGATTAGTCTTAAAAACTAATCGGGAACGCATTTATACTTAAGAGCTACACTCCAAATTCTCGTAAAAATCCAAAACCCAAATTTCACCGGACTCTAACAGTATCCTGGCGGTTAGCCGCGGTCCAGTTGGCGGTTAGCCGCGGTATAGTTGGCGGCTAGCCGAACCGAGTTCGGTTAGCTTTCCAGAGGCTATGCAAATCCTGACTCAGTCGCGGTCAGCTTGGCGGTTACCTGGCGGCTAGCCGAAATTTCCATTTCGGCTAACCGCGAAACGGCAGTCAGCTCGCGGTCAGATTTCCAGAGGCTGACTATTTTGCGGATTTCTAGCGGTTAGCATGGCGGTTAGCCTCGCGGCTAGCCGCCAGCACCCAGAAACTCTTTTTTCGAGTTTCAGAACTTCTGATCTTTCTTCCACTCTCATTTCTCCAATCCTTTCCCCAACCTGCATAAGAGATTGGAACCTCCTGTTCCCCCTCATATATCATCCATTCACATTCATTCATAATCATACTCCTAATCATTCCTTAATTACTTCATTAATCACCCATAACAAATCCAAACTCAATATAAATGCATAAAACCCATGAAAATTCCATACATTCCAATCATAGTTAACACTAATTACAAGCAAGGTTTATACTTGCCTTTGGAAGCTATTAACTCAAAAACCCTCTCTTGTCTTGGTTTGGCTTGAGATTAAAATCCCCTTTTCAAACCCTAATCAAGAAAAACACCCAAATGAACTCCCATGAGTCATTGGTGCTAGAAATCACTACTTAACCACTAATGGACTTGGGAAATCACAAAGGAATGTCATTTACTTACTTGTAGTTCAAAAGGAATGGTTCTCAAGCTCTATACTCCTCAACAATGGTGGATTGCTTGATGGAGAAGATGAAGATGAAGAGGGACTCCTCAAAACCCACTTCAATCACTCCTAGCCTCACACTCAATGGAGAGAAAATGGAAGAGGAAGGGAGAAAATGGAGAGCTCTAGGGCTTGTTGCTTGGAAATGAAGGAGAAATGAACTCCTCTTCACTCATTTGATTCTAATATAAGAGTCTTCACAACAAAACCCCCTCTCATTTCTTTTATTTTCATTTTGAGTCAAATGACTCCTCACTTGGCCCATTTGATGTCAAATGGAATCGCGTTTATTATTAAAGTTAACGTACTCTTCGAGATACACACGTTGGCATCAAGAATTTCCGTATTTGACGAAATACGTGAAAACCCGTATTTACGAAAAAGCCCTTAGTTCACCTTGTTTGAGTCTAAACTCATTTTAATCCATTTCATTAGGCTTAATGTGTCATTAGAGACTGATTTGTCCCTCTTTGGTCATTAACCTTAGTTAATTCAATTATCTATGCTTAACTAGCATTAATCACGATTAATTAGCCTTAATCGCGATTAGTTCGGGTAGGGGTGTAACACTAGAGCAAACTTGATTGCTATGGAATAGAATATTCATGTTCAGCTAATGGTCCTTGTATATGTTTACAATGATGCAGATAGTAGGGGGGCTTTATCAACCACTCCTTTTTTCCAAGTTCAAAACAACTCTGAGCGCTCTGTTCATAATCTGCTTCAAGAAAAATACAACAGTTCCAAAGAAACATTCAAGAGTCAATCACCTCCTGCTACTATAGAGAGCTACATTCGCTCAGAGGAAGGTTTAGATCCTCAGTTACAATGTTCAGCTGAAGATGATGATGATACTCTCTATTTGGCTTCTTCTTTGTTAGGAGAAAACAAAACTCATATTTCTCAAACAGAGACTTCAACTGAGAAAATCCCAAGCAATGTTAAGAAACTGATTGGTACCTTTGAAAGTAGTCTATTTCAGGTAATGTTTTCTTATTGTTTGTGTGGTAGTGTCTATTTTCATATTGTGATGAATATTATGTTCTTTGTCTTGATTCAAAATGCTCAAAACTTGAATAAGAACAGGTACCAAGACCGCGTGCTATCCACTTGACTAGATCCCACTCAAACATAATTGAGATGGAGAAGCCCTTGAAGGGGATTCAGATTGACAAATATAGCGAGGGAAAAGGCATATTTATACAGCAGGACAAGGATACCAAAGCAGCTGCTTTTTCTGTGGGGAGTCTCCAAGATGTGAACTTGCAACAAAGTGCAAAGCATATAAGATCACTTTATACAAAAAAGCCAGTAGGTAACGTCCCTGGAAAACAAGATTTATTAGTTGTTGATGTAAAGAAAGGTTCTAGTATTGCACCAAGGGTCAAAGAGAATAAGTCATTTGAAGAGAAAATTGTGTACGAGTCATGCCAAGAAGGAAGGCATGGGACAATTAGAAAATACCCAGAGCAGTCAGACATGTTAGATGCAGAACACCATTCGGTCAAAGCAACAAACCCAAGAAGAGACAAAACAGTTGAGGTCCAGGAAGATCCTAGAAGTATCGGGGATGATAACTTTCAGTTATCCCAAGAGGAGCTCTTTGAAGCAGGAGGTATAAAAGAAACTAGAAAAGAAAAGGAAGCTTTCTGGGAAAAGCTTGGTGAAGCAGCTGCAGTAGAGAAAGTAAGTCTTACAGGCCCTGCAAACACAGACCTGCAGTTGGGTTTGTCCACAACCCAACAGGAGTCTGATTGCAATATATATTTAGAGAAGTGTGGATGCAAAACTTGTAGAAAAGACTACGAGAAGCCAGCAATTCATGGAGCATCAAAAGGAAAACAGAATGTACTGATTTACAATAAAGCTGAACATTGTCTCCTTGAGAACCTAGGTAGCTTGATATTCCAAGATGAAACAAGACATTTATGTATCACAACTGCAGGTAAAAAATTAAAAAACATGATTGGAGGCTTTGATATCTATGACAAGAACACATCCAAGTGAGACGAATGCAGAAATAACATTAGAGGTTTGTCTATAGTAAGCCCCTTTTCAATACCTTTATTATGTTTGTATGTGGATCAGCTTTGCAAATAGGCAGTGTTTACGAAATGTTAGTTAAGAGTTATCTTGTTTTTATGCAGAGCAAGATATGCAGCTACACTCATGAAATTGATGAACATGATAGGGCTTCTAGTGATTTTGGAAACCCAATTGCTGAAAGATCAAGTGGTGTTACAAAAAATGGTGGATCATTAATTGAACAGGTTAGGCACTATGATCCTTGCTTTCTTCTCATTTTCCTTAAAATTTGATTATAAATGTTGTAAATGCAGTTTTCACACCATGAATTTTTCCAAGGCATATCCATTTTTGTTACTAGAAGTGTCACTAATACTGCGGAATATTCATGATAAGAATAAAATATTTCCTAAATACCATCTATAAGATGAAAAGCAATATTAACACCTTTTTCCTATGTTTTTTAACATGGTATTTTTACCAAGCCCACCTTTGAGATGAAAAGCAATCTTAACACCTTTTTCCTATGTTTTTTAACATGGTATTTTTACCAAGAAAAAGTTTCTATTAAATGAAACAGTTCCATACTACACAGTCAACACTACATAATCTATTTACAAAGATATCCAGTTCTCATGAGGCTTTTTCTTGTAAAAGAAAAAGGCTAAAACTATCGGACTTTTTCTTGTAAATGACCAACAACTACATTATAAAATGCTTTGTAACTTTTCAATGTAATCCAAACAACAGTTTATGTTGAAAATGGTCTCCAAGTAAGATTTATTCACTGCACAAATGAACCTACTCTTCGAGTGTATCAGGACAATAAATCATCAGTTACATATGGCTACCAACTAATTTTTAACGCTGTGGCATTTAGAATTCTGAGTTCTTCTTGGAAGTTTCCTTGAGCTAATGAGCTCTGGGTCTGTCAATGTATTCACTTGAAACACATTCTTACCCTCTTAACTTGAATGCACTACTCAAACCTTCAAAATTTGGTAATGTTTTAAAATCTTTGAAACCTTTAAAGAGAATTCACCCTGCCATATATCCTCTCTAAAACTTAAAACTTATTATGATTCCCGCCCGCACCGCACCGCACCCCCGCCACACACACACACACACACACACACACACACACACACCCCACAAAAAAAAAAAAAAATCCTAGAATTGTCAACTAAAATCCTAGAATCACATGGGCTACAAAAGAACAATGGGATCGGAACCCGCTCTAATACCATGTAATAAACCATGTACCAACTCAAAAGCTTAAGCGTAGAAGGCTCATACAAATATATTAAGACATGTCAAGCCTATAACTTAGGCGATGTGGAACTTCCCAACATCAATATCTAGTTCTTGTACTTAAGTATCTCTGAACTCTTCAGGGTAATGACATGGTGCTGTTTAGAATGCCTTGAAGGTTTTAGATGTAAAGTGCACAAACACACAAGCCTGATTCCTATTATGTCCGGCCGCTCTATGCTTGAATGAAATTCTTATTGCCTTTGCAACATCAATTCAATGAGCTGTTACAATTTGGCCTGAAATTGGCTGGTCAGCCAGTATGGGTTCACTTGAATTGCCCCCCTCATACAGAGTTTCTTTAATTAAATGTTATTGTTCTTGAGCCCAGCTGCCATGAATCCATACAGCACCTTTCTGGAACTGAAGGCATTGAAAGTATTTTAATACAAATATAAAAGGGACAAGCCTGCCGGGACAAACCTTCACTGCAAACAGATGGGGTCCAGTCTTTTTCCCTGTGTTTTATGAGTTTAACAACACTGCTATCTCGTTGGTAGAGTTGTACTATCTCAATGAAAATTATGTGGAACACTGAATAATATTGAGCTTTCTGTTCCCGTAAGTAATGTCTCTTGAAGGTTGAACAATTGGCAATGATATGATGCTGCTCCTATCTAAAGTTTCATCCTATTCTTAATGCTTGAACAGAATACCTGTTTGCTGTTTAGTACTTCTAGCTCATAATTGCCTATCATTTATGTCAAAGGAAGTCATTCTCTGATTTATGAATTGTTTCTCCTGTTATTAAAGATAGTTGTCTCTGATATTCAGTGCATCATGTATACATGTTCCTCAATGTCATTATAGACTTCCATGCTTTTATCCTTCTTTTCCAACATCACATCTTCAGTTGCTTTTAGCATGGTTTCCTTTTCTTCTAATGATAGAATTGATGCATATGGGTGCAACTGTACCATTTTTTTGTATTTTGAGTTCTCCTCTAGACAATGTATAAAATAGAATCTCCTGTGCATTGCAGGTGATAAGGGTAGTGATTATAGTGGCATGTGGAACTATTTTTTACAGCACTAGACAAAGAAAGACCAGGTCCTTGCAGAACTCCATTCATGTTACTTTGACCTTTTTCATCTAATGTTTTTCCAACCTTGGTTTCATTAAAGTACACTTACTCCATTACAATGTGAGCCAGTAAATAGGGCTGGTAAAGTTCTCTTACTATGACTAAAGCTTAACAGCCTTGACCACTGTAGGCCAGACCTGGTCCTATTTTGTATTATATTTATTTTATTTTATTTGGCCCTGCTTTCTGGGTGTGTGCTTGTATTTCAGGCCTTATAGACAGGCAAGCTGGGCCCCACCTAGGTTCTAACATTTTCCACATCAAAGCTGAGGGTTGAAAAATTCATGGCCAAGCTCTTTTAGTGGCTGCCCAGGCCTGAGTAGATCAATGGTTTTCTGCCACTTGGGCAGCAAGGATCATATTGTTCTCTTGATCTGTCTTATGATGAAACTTTTTCTGTCTTCTTATTAGCAGGTAAGCAGGTTATGTGGTTGAAACTATTGCTAGAAGAGACATGGTGGAGGAGGGCTCAATTCTCTGATTGCTCATTATGAACCATGTGGGGCTGGAAAGATGGTCCCAGGCCCAACCCATTTGCAAAAATACATGCCCTTGTGTGTGAAATACATCAGGCTTTGCCAGGCCTTCAAGCATGCATGGCCCCAGCCCACATAACTATCTAGGCAGAAAATTAGGCCCAGATACAAACCACAGATCTAAAAACAAAGTCCATATCCAGCCAGGCAGGCTAGTCTTGGGCTGGGCCAGTCCATGATCACAACCCTATTTATATTCATAGTTATTTGTTTTCTTTGTATGTTTGTATATTGATAGATTTACATTAGTTTTTTTTTTTTTTTTTTTAATATAGGCCCTTTCCTTTTTATTCTTTATAATATGGGCTGTGATGTTTAGGTTTTGTAGAAGAGCCTCTTCAGATTTTTAATGTATATTATGAACTACTTGAGCTGATGTCATTAAGACTGAGAATAAAATATGTAACTTCATGAACATGCAAACTGTAAATAAATGCCTCCTATGTACTTTTTTTCTATTACAGTTTGTTCTAACATCTCTTTCCCTATTTCTTCTTAATCTTGTGTTTTATATGTGATTAATTTGACGTAAAATATAGACAATGGTAAACTGGGAGAGATTTTTTTATTTATTTCTTGGGTTTCTCAATGTGGGGGAGCTTTAGTTGGACTGTTTTGGATTTCAATGGTGTGCTCCAATGATTCATATTTCCTGTATATTTGTATCCTTTTGGGAGGCCGCCTAACCTGCATTGTCGGGAAAAAACTAAGGGTTATTTGTCACTCAATGGGATGGGATAATTGCTTTTTGACTCTCTTTTTTTTTTTAAAAAAAAAAAAAGAGAGGAGGTTTTTTAGTTTTAATACTTTTTTATGTGACTTATTTTTCTTTTTCTCTTTTCTTATATCTTAAAGTGATCCTTCAATTCACTTTACAAGTAAATTACCCAAGCATCTCGGGAAAATATAGGGGAATTTTCAAAACGGGGGTTTGGGGGGTGGGGGCGGGGGTTTGCATGATATTATAATGAAAACGTCAGGGGAATTAATTAATTCTTTTATAATAAAAATACTAGAATATTAAAAATAAGTATAACTTGCTATGAAAAAATATTTTCTATATGCTTTTACTATTTACTATTTTATATTGATTTAGCTTGTCTTGGCACAAACAACAGTACAAATGTGCTATTTCTTTTTGAGGGTGAAAACACTTTCTTTGTAACACAGGTAATGCCTGCTGGCAGAGTTGTTGTTGGTGCCAGCCTTTTCTTCAAACTCTTCTCATGATTCTTTTCTTTCCAAACGGCCACATTTCTTATACCATATTTGTTGTTCTCTTAGCTGCCAAGCCCCCACAAATATTATATTGCAATTTGCATACTTGCAGGGCTGTTTGTGTGAAAAGTGAGTGAGTTTGATATTTGAAATTCAAGTGAATCCTGCCCAAGTTGAAATGCTTTTAGATTTTTCAAAGTCATTGGCATGAAAAGGTGTAATTCCATTGTTTTAAAACATAACTCTTATGGACCACAATGCCCATAAAAGGTGAAGGGCTGATGTAAATGGCAAATATAACTAACTATGCAAATGTATATCTTATTTATCCGGGCTGTGGGTTCTTTTTTTAATGATTCTGTTCTTATGGGGTGTAGCCCCATAGGATCTCTTCCTCTGTAACAGACTCCTTTTGTACATTATCTTTATTTTTTTATTTTTATAAACGAAAGACTATTTTATCTTTAAAATAAAATAAAAAATGTGTATATCTGTCTATTTCCATTTAGGGTTATAATTGGGCTGGGCTTGGGTTACATTGGCAATGAGGACCCAAATGATTCTGAATTTATGGCCGGAACCCGAATCTAGACCCGACTATGTTTAGGACTTTATGGTCCATGACTAGGGATGTAAATGAGTCCTCAATTCTCCGATTACCCAAAGGTTCCGATCCGTTAAAAACCGAGTATGGGTCCTTATTTAGGCCCCGATAAGTAAATAGGTCCGGGTCCGGTTCCACCTTTGTTCGGACCCTTGGACCCGAGACCCGACATATTACCTCAATTTTTAAAAATATCTCCTAAAAATCATATATATATATATATATATTTTAATATGTGGACCCGGACCCATTAAGGAGAAGGCAAAATCAAATCCGGACCCGGAACCGTTTCGGGACCGGTTTCTTGGCTCCGAAACCGGAACCAAAACCGTATATGGGATAGGTTTGGATTCGGGTCCAGATTTAGGTAGAGAATGATAATAAAAAAAAAAAACCACAATTTTTAGGAGAGATTTTCGAAAATTAAGGTAATATGTCGGGTATCGGGTTCACGGGTCCGAACCGAGGTGAACCGGATCCGGACCCATTTACTTATGGGGGCTTAAATAAGGAACCAGACCCGGTTTTTAACGGGTCGGAACCTCCGGGTAATCGTAGAATCGGGTATCAATTTATATCCATACGGAGAGGCCACTCTATCCCCAAGCTAGGGAAGCCTAACCCCAAGTTTTGCCCTGGCTTCGGTCATTTGGCTTTATCTTATTGGCTAAGTAGAAAACAACTTTGAGACCCTCAAAATAATACTTTACATTATCATGGTTACCATTCTTTGCACATATGTATATCCTAGAGAGGCATTGCAAACCCATAGTGGGATGATATGATACTGAAAAGTAGGGCCAAACAAACTTAGCAATGGCTTGCTCATTCCCAATAATGATTACACATAAAACAAGAGAGACAATCTTAACCAGTCGTCAGTATGGTGCCTAAGAAAGCTAATATTGATTCATTAATTTCTTATGAATGGTAATAATATGAAGAATGAACTATATCATCAAAAGAGGCCATACAAAGGGTAAATAGAGAATACCGACAAAATTTATAGGTCACATTTGTTTGTGCTCATTTATGTATAATATATGTAATGAAATGTGAAAATGATGGGTAAATAATGTCATATTCAGTCTAAAATTTACATACTCCAAGAGGTGGTAAAACATTACGCACCTCCCCTGTGAAAGTAGTGGTTACAACCCGGCTCTAATAGGCCAATGTCTCAAATCCCTAGAACCCACCTTTTCATTTTATTATTATTATTTTTTGAAACCTTATGGGCCCAAAATTTAGGATTTGAACCATTGATTTTTTAACAAATAAAACCTAAGACGTTTAATTTTATATCAAATCTTCATAAATTTTGCCAAATATGTGTAGCAAGCTAAAAAATTTTCAACCTATGTATTTAATTTTTTGTACTCTTGCAGGTTCCTAATTCATTATCTGAATTGTTCATTAATCTCATACGTATGATAAAAAAAAAGATATTAAATCTTCATAGATTCTGAGAAGCATTTGAAATACACGCACATCTTAAACCATTCAATATTCTCATTTACAGTGCAAAAAATAATATGGCCCTATGACTTTTTGACGAACCATGTGGATAGGGGCAGTCCCGGAATTTTTCCTTGAGGTGGGGGGCATAATGTAAAAAAGTAAAAGAGTTGGAGGACCAATATATAAAATTATGCAGACTTTTCTAAATATTTAAAGGGTTTTATGAACAGTCATTTAATTATTTAACAGTTATTTCTCTATATGAAAGAAAAATTAAATGGTTTTCTCCTAAATAACTTTTTTCAATTCAAACCCATTCACAACTTTCTCAGCAACATATCTCCTCATTTCTACATGACTCCATCCAATCAGAATTTCCTTCTTTAATACTTTCTCATCATCCATTTTTCCATTTTATATCGAAAAGATATATAGAAATTCTTAATATATTTTGCAAAATTTTAGATTTTCATGTATGAGGATAATTATTAAGTGGTCATATCATTTGTTGTCATCTGCTTGGAGTTTTCATGGGAATGTTTTAGTGTGACCCCAATGGGGTCATGTTTGCTTCATTTTAAGAATATTTGGCCTAACGTTGTAACAAAAAGCTTAAGATTGCAATTGTGAGTATCTTTTATGGCGCTACGGGCTCTTGTTGGAGTCTTTTTTTATATATTTAATACAGGCCCTCTTAAGTGAGCTCGAGGCAATTGTTGAATGGTATACGGCCATCTAACCGACGGAGCACTCGAAACACTGAGGGGTTCCGATAAATTGCTATAACAACAAATATTACTCTAATTGAAATGAAATTTAGATTTGATTTCTAATGTAAAATGAAAGTCTCATGTTAAATCAAGAAAAAATGGGACCCACATAAGCCAACAAAACGGGGTCAGTCCTCTTGAAGTAAAAAACAAATAGAATTCGAACTCGGTAGATTTTAAGATCAAAGATGTACACGAGTGGGCCCCACACATCATGCATGAGAGGTGAGCCGGTTGGATGCTGCACGTGTGCCACGTATGCCCTGCAGTGGGAACGTGCGTGGCCCCGAAACGAAAGAGCCCCGCGATAGGAATCAAAAGTGGGCTGGAAAATCAATCAAATCACGAAAATGCCACCCAGCCCATCCACAACGCAGATTTCTTAGAAGCTGATCGTGTCCGTCCACGTCAGCAAAGTACTAAGTTCAAGTCCTTAGCACCACACGCGTGCCATTGTCACACGTGTCTTTAGCATCTACCAACCCAGTAGATCAGGCTTAGCCCAATCCGTGGGCCTCTCATAGATGAATAAAAATGCTACCCAATTTAACTAGTAGGGCTTAATATTGGTGTCTATCACACTCTTAACCACGTAATCGCTCCTTTCTTGGTTTGATACGTAGAAATTATTGTTCTCAACAAATAGTTTTCCCTACTCTCGCTTTATATGTAATTAACAAATATATTGTTTTTTTTTTCCACATTGGAGGAGATTTGAATTCACGCACTCCCACTCACATACTCGTGTTTCACTCAGTACCGTAGTTTTATTGTTTATTTACTCATGCATGTTCAGCACCATTAAATTTGAGCCTACTATCTAGATGAAAGCAATAAACATTGTTAATTTGAACGTAAGAGTTGGAGTGGTCATCATTGTCATTGTCGTTGTCTTAGCCTTCTTTTATATAAATTGAGTCAATTATAATTCTCTACCTTTTGGTTTTCACTGTTATATAAGCCAACATCATGGGTCCTGACTATTAGTCAATGTGTACAAAATCAAATTTAGGGTTGTATTTAAGTAATAATAAGCTTTCATGATAAATAATTAGGAACATTGTTTTGATTTTTCGTGCAACTCATTACGTCACTGTTTAGTGTAATTCATATTTTTTATAAAAAAAAGGAAAAAAATAAAAATATTTATCTCAATGGTGAGGATATTGATATTTAAAGGGAAATTGTATAAATGCAACATTCCTCTATCGTGTAAAGTGCGAAAAAACTTTATTACAAAGACAAGTACTTCATCAAAATTTGTAACTGAAGTTTGTTATATTGAAAATTCACAATATAATCTCTACCTTTTGGTTTTCATTGTTATATAAGCCAACATCATGGGTCCTGACTATTAGTCAATGTGTACAAGATCAAGTTTAGGGTTGTATTTAAGTAATAATAAGCTTTCATAATAAATAAATAGGAACATTGTTTTGATTTTTCGTGCAACTCATTACGTCACTGTTTGGTGTAATTCATATTTTTTTATAAAAAAAGGAAAAAAATAAAAACATTTTTCTCAATGGTGAGGATATTGATATTTAAAGGGAAATTGTAAAAATGCAACATTCCTCTATCGTGTAAAGTGCGAAAAAACTTTATTACAAAGACAAGTACTTCATCAAAATTTGTAACTGAAGTTTGTTATATTGAAAATTCACAATATGATCTCTACCTTTTGGTTTTCACTGTTATATAAGCCAACATCATGGGTCCTGACTATTAGTCAATGTGTACAAGATCAAGTTTAGGGTTGTATTTAAGTAATAATAAGCTTTCATAATAAATAAATAGGAACATTGTTTTGATTTTTCGTGCAACTCATTACGTCACTGTTTGGTGTAATTCATATTTTTTTATAAAAAAAGGAAAAAAATAAAACCATTTTTCTCAATGGTGAGGATATTGATATTTAAAGGGAAATTGTAGAAATGCAACATTCCTCTACCGTGTAAAGTGCGAAAAAACTTTATTACAAAGACAAGTACTTCATCAAAATTTGTAACTGAAGTTTGTTATATTGAAAATTCACAATATGATCTCTACCTTTTGGTTTTCACTGTTATATAAGCCAACATCATGGGTCCTGACTATTAGTCAATGTGTACAAGATCAAGTTTAGGGTTGTATTTAAGTAATAATAAGCTTTCATAATAAATAAATAGGAACATTGTTTTGATTTTTCGTGCAACTCATTACGTCACTGTTTGGTGTAATTCATATTTTTTTATAAAAAAAGGAAAAAAATAAAAACATTTTTCTCAATGGTGAGGATATTGATATTTAAAGGGAAATTGTAGAAATGCAACATTCCTCTACCGTGTAAAGTGCGAAAAAACTTTATTACAAAGACAAGTACTTCATCAAAATTTGTAACTGAAGTTTGTTATATTGAAAATTCACAATATGATCTCTACCTTTTGGTTTTCACTGTTATATAAGCCAACATCATGGGTCCTAACTATTAGTCAATGTGTACAAGATCAAGTTTAGGGTTGCATTTAAGTAATAATAAGCTTTCATAATAAATAAATAGGAACATTGTTTTGATTTTTCGTGCAACTCATTACGTCACTGTTTGGTGTAATTCATATTTTTTTATAAAAAAAAGGAAAAAAATAAAAACATTTTCCCCAATGGTGAGGATATTGATATTTAAAGGGAAATTGTAGAAATGCAACATTCCTCTATCGTGTAAAGTGCGAAAAAACTTTATTACAAAGACAAGTACTTGATCAAAATTTGTAACTGAAGTTTGTTATATTGAAAATTCACAATATGATGTGATAGCTTATCCCCCAGCATTTGCAAATGCTTAGCCATTTAAACCACTTGAAATGACATTTGGAATTCTAACTCTTTGGTATAAGCAAATCTTCCACCCAAGAGGAGAATTAAGGACTTCCGCCACAGGGAATAACTTTTGGAGAATTCACAAATTCTCTAAACATAAATTTCTTGAATTATAGTAAAGAAATAGGGTTTTAATGTGTATGCTGATATGAGAACTTAGAAACTATTTTATTATTGGAATTCAAACACTTGTTGGCTTCAACAAGTGAAATTCTTGAATTCTTCTTTGTATTTAAGCGTTTAAAAACTCCACAAAAAAGGTTGAATTTATAGAATTCCAAAGGCCATTTGAGACTATCTAAGTGGTTGGGATTTTGATAAAGAAATATGGATTTGTAAATTGCACACGACAAGTCATCATATCATATCCATAAATTTCCAACACAGAAAACCATTGTAAAAGAACATGGCCTTAGAAACAAAATGTTAAAAACCTATACACACAGAATTTCATACAATTAGCGTCACAAAGAAAGTCCTAACAATAAAACACCCGCAGTGTAAAATGTTAAGCACACAGCTTTCTCACGTGAGTTTCACTTCATATTTACCTAAGATTTTGCCAATGCATGTTGTAGTGTATAATACCCTTTGTATGCATGTACTCCTTTCACGTTCTCTTCTTAATTTCATTTAACTAATTTTACAAAAAAATAAAAAAACGTAGAGAAAAATAATATTGATTAACAATTAATTTTACTCAAGTAAAGATATTTATAATTATATGATACATGCTAGAAATATAATTAGGTACCAACACACTCGTGACTGAGTGGTGTTGGTATCTCGGCGTCAAACACATGACTACGGGTCAATTCTCGAGTCCTTGATTGATAGTATCACAATAAATTAGTAAGCCAACTTAGCAAAAAAAAAAAAAAAAAAAAAGCAAGTAGGGTGCCTTGACATTCTTGGGTTTGCATGAATCATTGAAATTTCTTAAAAACAAAAAGCATATGGAAAGAAAGAAAAAAAGAAATTTAAGCCCAAATTTGCAAATACCTCATTTGAAGTAGGGCAAAAGAGAGAGAGAGAGAGAGGGGAAAGGGCATCCCATTCCCATCCCATGTCATGGTCATGTCGAAGTACTTGCCGCGCCCGCTATTTAAGCCCAAAGCCTAAACCCTCTCTATTCCCTCTCACACTATCTCTTCCCTCGAAGGCTCGATACCTCATTTCATTCCTTTCCCCTTTCTAGGGTTTTCTTCTTTTTCCTCCTCCTCCTCCTCTACCACCACCACTCACCACACCCTAACCAAATTCCGTCCACCGACTCACGCCATGAGCAACAACAAGCAGTCCTCCGAGCTCGACATGTCCGACCTCGGCTCTGCCCTTCCCGCCGCCGCCGCAGGTACCAAAACCACCCTCTATCTATACACACACATGCTTTATCTACGTTTCTATGCTTGTCTGAGAATCCTCCGTTTGTGTGGTAGCTCTTAGCGCAGAGGATCGAGCAGGTCTCGTTAATGCGCTGAAGGTGATTTCTCTCTCTCTCTCTCTCTCTCTCTGTGTGATTAGGGATCGGTGTCTAGGGTTTTGGTTTCTTGGATGATGATGATGATGATGATGATATTGTTTTGTTTTTGTTTGTTGTTTGGTTTTTGGATTTGGATTTGGATTTGATGCAGAACAAGTTGCAGAGTCTGGCCGGACAGCATTCGGATGTTCTCGAGACGCTCTCTCCCAAGGTCAGGAAGCGCGTGGAGGTCCTTCGCCAGATCCAGGTCTGTTTGTGTTCTTATCATGATTCTCCGGTTTTTTTTTGATTGCGTTCTTAGATGTTAGATGTTTCAAGTCCTTTTGATATCTTCAAAACTGGGTTTTGAAGTAATCAGTCATAGCAAAAATGAAAAAGTTAGGATTTGGAGTTTTTATCTTTTAATGTTTTTGCTTGAGTGTTGATCGATCTCTCTATCTCTTGTTTTTGTGCGATTGATTGGATGTAGTTATGTATGGAAAGCTTGGATTTTTGGCGTGATTGCTGATGGATTGTAGATGTAGTTATGTATGGAAAGCTTGGATTTTTGTTGTGATTGCTGATGGATTATAATTCGTGGAACCGCCATTAAAATAAGTTTGTGGAATCTGGTTCTGTATGATGTGTATATTGGCACCGTATACTTGTTTGTGCCGTTGATTAGTTGAGTGTTGTTGTGGCCATGGTTGAGAATGAAATGACATGAAGACATTTTTGGGGTTGGTCTTATTTTAGTTTATCATCATTTCTCTATCTTGACTTTATCATTGTCGGGTCAGCTTCAGATGGTAGTGTGCCTATTCAAGGGATATCTGACGTTTTAATGTTTTGACACAAGCCTTCAGTGCTGCAGTGTTTAGAGTGATAGCAGAGAAGCTTTGAGTTGACTCATATTGATTAGTATCAGGCGAGTCAACTTGGTCAGTTGGATGAGAATAAAGATGCTTGTTTTAGTATTCAATAAGTATATTGTTGGTTATGATCAGTCAAGAATGATGACCCCACCATAGGTATTTGTTGTTTAGCTGCAAGTTTATTTATTCTCAATGCTGAGAAATCTCATTAGAGGTTTTTAACTGAATAGGCTTATGCTTTGAAATGCTCGACAGGTGAGTTATATATTCTAAGCAAAGGCAAAATGAATCTTATTGAAATTTGGAATTTATTTTTACACCCAGCCACAGAGCTATTTTATATTTTAATTCATACTTTATAGGTGCAAATAAGCGCGCACTATGGTGTCAGAGCCAATAATTTATCTGCCCAAATTTAATAATGGGCTTAAGTGCAGGAAATGAATCAGCATTTGATAGTTATTGGATTTTATTATTTATCTTTTCCTTAAAAAATTAAATTAAATTGTTTGAAGATCACTCCTTTTAGCGAGTAATTTGTCCCAGACTTTTGCAATTCAGAAATGATTGTCTGAAAAGTGAATGAAGTTTGGATGAAGATAATGTTCTCTTAATGCAGTCATTAACACTTCTTGATGAGGTTGTTTTGAAAATTATGGTTTAAAATAAATCACCTATAATCCTATATGACCAATAAAATATGCATCCGAACACTTTCAGCATGTGCATTCTTCCAAATTGTGATCAATTCAATTTGGACGATACAACATTTGTATTTTGAGAGAGGGAGAGAGAGGATCTATTTTAAGGCCATGTTCTTTAACCAAATCTCTGGCAAAATGTTTTTTTATTTTTTATTTTTCCACAAAGTTGTGGAAAAACCATGTTTGGAAATTGTAAATCTTCAAGGATTTGGACCAATAGAAAATTTCATTTTTGAGGATTTTCAAGGCCGATCTTCCCCCATAGGATTTGTAACTCGCTTACTTTTGCGGATTTGCACACCTAAACGAATTTTTCCCTGCCGATGCATTGATATTGATGTGAAGTCAATCCTTAGAAGTCCCTGTTCCTGAGGATTTGAGAAATCCTTGGATCTGCGGATTCCTCCTCAGTTATCAAACGTGCTCCAAGTTTTTAACGATTTTTTTTTATCAATTATGGTTATTTTCCATTTTAATTTGCATCAGAAAGCCTCATCATCATGATGCTCTCTAGATTCAATAACTCTTTTCTTGCAATTCCTTAAAACTCTATATTTGTCGTATCACATGAGCTCCGTACTATGTGAAACATTATTCCTGTTTCTCTGCATTTACAACAATCCACTTTCTTAGCTGCTTCTGATGCCATTTTGATTTTACTCTATGCATGACTTAATTCTCTGGGGTTAATATTCAGTACTTAACATGCTGTGCTGCTTTAGCATTTTCCACCCCCTCTTTGGATTGTACAAAATGTCAAAGGATCTATCAGAAGAGTTGAGCGTGCCTTTTGTGCGCTCGCTGTTGTAGTGATACTATGAGCGGCCTGGTGAGATGGCAGAGAGCTTTGTTTTGTAAGGTTTCATATTAGTGTAGATTGTTTTGTAAGGTTTGTGGAGTGGTAATCTTAGTTGGCGCTTTGTACTCAGGCTTTTTGTTGGAAATGACTAATGTCACCATTTTAAAAAATAAAATAAAAACATTATGATCTACAATTTGAATTAAGTCATTTGGAACTGCATTTTCTTCCTGAAAAATAATAATTGGAAATGCTTATTTTTCAAAGTTCTAGATGAGTTCAGAAATTGTAACAGGAAAATTAGAAGGTACCTTTGGAAAATAAAAGGAAGCATTACCAGTTAAGAAACGATGAAATGTGATGCCACAGAAATCGTGATATTATGCAGAAATTTTTTGCATTGATGTAATATAAGAATATTTGGCCTTACTGTTATACATTGATTTTCGTATCTAACTTTATTTTTTCAATAATTAAATTTTAGATTTTATAAAATTATATAGTAATAATAGAATATGAAGGGAGCCCAAAGCACAGTTGGAAGGTGCTCATTATCACAATCATGAGGTTGCGGGTTTGACTCATGTTACCATTTAAAATACATATGTATGTATGCATGTTTGTGTGTATCGGACTTTTTAGAACATTACAGTTGTGTATGTGATATTGGAATTCTATGTTATTCTAAGCTTACCATTGTTTCTGTATTTCAGAGTCAACATGATGAGCTGGAGGCGAAGTTCTTCGAGGAGAGAGCAGCACTTGAAGCCAAGTACCAGAAGCTGTATGAGCCATTGTACTCTAAGGTACTCCATTTATTACTTGGTGCAGATAGAATTCTGGAGATGGCTTTGTAAACGTGTCGCTGGTGCTATAATTTTTTTAAAACCAATTTCGATGCTATCTTTGTTATATATATGAATAACTATTGTTCTTATTCTTGGAGTGTTATCGTGACTATCTAGCCTCGGAAGCCAACTATATTCATATTAGCATTTTTGTACAAGATTCCCAAAAATGATTTTAGCCACCTTTGTGCTACAATTGGTATTGCTGGCTTGCTGCAATATACTGATTTGCAAGCTTCTTAGCTATATCTGTTTTGATCAGTAACTAAAGAATTTTTGTTAAACTAAGAAAGTATAGATGGCGAGGAAGGGGATAAAAAAAATAAACTGTTGCCAATATACAGCAATGTTATTGCACAGCTTTATGTGACATTTACTTGTGCATATGGTACAAGATATTTGTCAACAATATATTACAGAAGGTTTCTATAAGCTTTCTATGAAAAGCACTACTGTTTAGAAATTTATCTAGTAGGTTTCCTTGAAAATGCGCAGAGATATGAGATAGTAAATGCTGTTGTCGAAGTTGAAGGTGTTACAAATGAAGCTGCAGAGGAGACTGCCACAGAGGATAAAACAACAGAAGGTGGTCTTGTAACAAATGGCTAGTCTTTATTCCATTGATCTTATCTTTGTATTTGGAAGCTTACTATGCTTTTCTCTTTCAGAGAAGGGAGTGCCTGATTTTTGGCTCACTGCAATGAAAACTAACGAAGTCCTCGCTGATGAGGTAACTGCTAAAAATGTTATTGATTTAGGTTACATCT
Source organism: Camphora micrantha (assembly GCA_003546025.1). Lineage (NCBI taxonomy): Eukaryota > Viridiplantae > Streptophyta > Magnoliopsida > Laurales > Lauraceae > Camphora > Camphora micrantha. The sequence continues at coordinate 58,685,742 of QPKB01000001.1, forward strand.
CTTCTTCAGTATCTCATTGTTATAATTATTTTATCCTTTCCTGGAGTTCAGATTTCTGAGCGTGACGAAGGCGCACTCAAGTATCTCAAAGATATCAAGTGGTTCAGAATCAATGATCCTAAGGGTTTCAAGCTTGAATTCTTTTTTGATACAAACCCGTATTTCAAGAACTCTGTTCTAACAAAGACATATCACATGATTGATGACGATGAACCTATTCTAGAGAAAGCAATAGGGTAACTTTGGTTTTTCACAACTTCCATAAAACCCAGTTCTACGGCAGAAGCTCTTTTTATCTTCAATGCTGATTTTTTTTTTTTTTTTTGGTTGGTTACTCTCCTAGGACGGAGATTGAATGGCATCCAGGGAAAAGCTTGACACAGAAGCTCTTAAAGAAGAAGCCAAGGAAGGGATCAAAGAATACTAAACCTATCACCAAAACTGAAAACTGTGAAAGTTTCTTCAATTTCTTTAATCCTCCTCAAGTTCCAGAGGATGATGATGATATTGATGAAGAGACAGTAAGTTCCACCTCATTACAAATTTGAAGATTAGACACTTGTGTTTTTCTTGAGGTATTAGCATAGGGCCATATAGCTGGTTGCATTTGAACTTGTACCTGATACCACGGCCTGTTTACAATTTAAGTTTATTAAATGCACTGCTATATTGGATTCATGTTTCTAAACCATGGAAACCTTGTCTTGGTTACTTCAAGTAGTGGGTGGGTTTCCCTTGTTCCATGTCCTAAACTTGGGAAGTGGATCCATATCATCTTTCTACCTATCCGTATGTGTATGGCCTTGGCATCGGATTACAGAGTGAAAAAGTAAATAAAATGAGACCCCACATTTAATTCCTGGTATTTGATTTGTCTTTTGCCATGTCTTTTTAATAGGCTGAAGAGCTTCAGAACCAAATGGAACAAGATTATGACATTGGGTAAGTCCTGTTTTCCCATTTAACTCCACTATGCTTCACAGTCTATTCATTTGGAATCCTCGTTTTTTTTTAAAGGAATGTTTAAAGTGATCCTTCTGCGGCTGTGTCATGATTTGCTTCCTTTTGCAGGTCAACTATTAGGGATAAAATCATACCTCATGCTGTCTCGTGGTTCACGGGTGAGGCAGTTCAAGGGGAGGATTTCGAAGACATAGAAGGAGAGGATGATGATGACGACGATGAGGATGACGACGAAGATGATGAAGAGGATGAGGACGAGGAGGAAGATGAGGATGACGATGATGAGGATGAGGAGGAAGGCAAGAGCAGGAAGAAGGTAACATAAATTCTATTTGTAGTTTAGCGTGTTTTTTTTTAATTGAAAGATACAGAGACTGACTTTATTTTTCACCTATTTCAAATGTATCAATAGGTGGCTCCTAGACAGAAGGTAAGAAATCTGCTGGTTTTTGCATTCTTTACTACCATATCTTGTGTAATCTGTAGTGTAGAGTTAAATCAGATTTGCAATTTACACCTGTGGTGTTGTGCTTGAAAATGCAGAAAAGCGGAGCCCAAGCTGGTGAAGGCCAGCAGGGTGAACGACCCCCGGAGTGTAAGCAGCAGTAGTGGTTTCTGTTTGCAGCGAGGTCAATATATGGGGTATCTTGAAGGGGGTGGTATGCTTTGAAGGGTTGCTGTCAAAACCCATTTTGTTGAGGGAGGGAGAGAGATAGTGAGTCGGTGATTCTTTTCTCTTTTAATATTTTGTCATTTGTTTTTGGTTTGTGGCTTAGGTAGGCAGTAAGGTTAGCTTAGCCCATTAGTTTGGAAGGAGTTGTTGAGTCCTCTCTTGTTCTTGATCTATATGTTTCTCTGTGGTTCGTCTCGTCTGATATTATAATATTGTGCATTTTCCCATGGTTTTTTTTTTTCTTTTTTTTTTTTTCCTTTGTGTGCGCGCGCGCGCGTGCATATCTTGCCTGCCCAACATTTTAATTCTACTGGTGACTAAAAGTTACTTGGTTGGCTGAATGTTTTGCCAAGCCAATTCAAGCATTAATGATCTGTGTAATGCATGTGCCATAGGTAATTAGTCGTGTTGGGTTAAAATACCATGTGGATACCCATGTTATTAAAAAAAAAAAACATGAGAATGATGCTGCCAAGGTACTCATGGTCGAGTGATATTGGTACTCTGGTTCCACACACATCCCTCTGCTTTGAAATTGGAAGTATTACTCCTGGTCTAATAAATAAATAAGTAAAATAATAATGACAATAAAATAGTGGAGGTTTCTGGTTTCTTGGCTGGGCCAATGTGAGGTCTCCAGCACACTTATCGCTTGGAAGATCTACTTTTAAGAGCTGGGTATATATTATCTATTTCGGTAAGAACCATTTCAGGGAGGGTGTGTTAATTTAGGGCCTAATTGGCAAGTCTGATTATGGTAGCGGTAACTCATCATTATGACCAGCGCCAGCGCCTGGGAAAAGAATCGAAGAAGCATTTGACTCCTTCATGCATGCTCCACTGGGATTGGGGGATATAGCTCAGTTGGTAGAGCTCTGTTCTTGCAATTGGGTTGTCGCAATTATGGGTTGGATGTCTAATTGTCTAGGCAGTAATAATAGTATGTTGTACCTGAACCGGTGGCTCACTATTTCTAAGTAATGGGGAAGAGGACCAAAACATGCCACTGAGACAAAGGTAGGCCGTCAACTATTGCAAGCTCTTCCTATGGTAATAGAGAGCGCGAATTCTGTGTCAGACAAAATCATCCTATTTAGTCTGGATATTAACATAAAGTTTTCTCAACACACTTGCTAAACGGAACCGTAGTTTAGATTCATAAACTATTTTACCAAATTTCTTTTGCATCATTTTTTATGAGATTAGTAGATATATTTTAGGTTATTTCTTTTCATGCCATCTGTTGATTTCTTTTTGTTTTCAGAAATTTATCTTTAATCTTGTCCTCTTGATAAGGTTTTACTTTTAAATATGCATTTTGAGTTATTATGAGTTACAAGGAAGAATATAGTCATTTCAACCTTTTGGTGCAATGTGATTTTAAAGTTAGTTCTATAATGAAATCTGTTGGCGGTAAGGGAGGGAGTATAGGTACATTTGAACAAGTTCTATCAAAGGAAAAATAAGCATACAAAATGCCACTCTTGAAGTGTGTAAAAATTATCAAATATGGTTTACTAATGGTTGGATGAGCATCCCCACTCTTGTATTTCACATCATCAAGGAGGGTAACTATTGTTGATTCATGGTCTGTATTTCCTGTTCCCCCTCCCTTCCCCCACCAAATCTGGACCTCTCTTTAATTGCAAAACCGAAATGTCTAGTTAATGGCAGTTGTGTAATGATGAGCCTCTTTCTCTTGTCTGTTACGAATGAATCCGTATTGATGATGGGGACCAGTCACCTGCCCCGGGTGCCATCAGCAGAGAGACATTGAATGGAAATAGACAAAAGAAAAGATAAGATATTAATGGCCTTTTAATTCCTGTGTAGTTTTCCTTCAGAACACGGGTCTGTAAAATGGAATGGATGGTGTGTAGGCGATAGATATCTTCAATTTTTGAAAGCATTATTGCATTTGCAGCCCTATAATCATCCATCTGGACTGTCAATCAAGCATAATTCTCTCTCTCTCTCTCTCTCTCTCTCTCTCTCTCTATATATATATATATATATATATATGTATATAGTATCATTAATGCTGTATGTAGATAAGAGGGTTTGCATGTGCCAGTAGGGATTAGTTCGCAGCTGTCCGAAATCGGGTTACCCTTGGGCTCAAGGGCACCCAAGATGCCTACAAGGAACTAGTTTATGGCAGATCTCTAATCCACAAAAATGAGTCCTCAAAGTGTCAATGGAGATTGCTTACGATAATGGAGGTGAAGCTCAAACCCATAACCTCACAATTGCAATAATGAATGCCTTTCAATCGTGCTACGGGCTCTTCCACTTAAAAATAATAATAAAATGATTAAAACTATTTTAACAATAATTCCATAACTTGCCAAATCTTGGGTCATGGCTTAATAGGGACAATTGTTCAATTGGTAATAGCTCAACATTTCTCAAAGCATGCATCTCTGTGAGACCATTTCCATTAGAAACTGATTCCCCCTTTCAAAAATCAAGAGGCTTTCAAGCATTTTTTTCTAGTGCAGAAACTACTGAAATATCATCAATGGAAAACATTATGGAGCAATAAGGGGTGCGTTCAATGTTTATATCTCACAAGTCACAACCACGGATCAAAGAAAGAGAAGACAATGGTGACAAATTTATGAATGGCAGTGCCTTTATTAACTGTTACAACTACAAAAGTCATTCTTACAATTACAGAACAATGACAACACAGCTCAAACCTCAAAAGGCATTTGGCTGGTTCTTACAAAATTTATAAAACAAATGCATGCCCAGACAGGTTGGCTGAATTTGGGTAAAAACTGAATATCCAGCAAGCCAAGAACTTGCCTATGAAGCTGAAAATATGCACTTGGACCCAAAATCTACGATGACGTGTGTAATACTCAAATACCTCTTCTTTCATTTCTTTTTGTGGCTTATAGCCTATATAGATCACACTTAACAATGTCTGATTTTATCTATGTACAGTCTTGCTCCTCCCACCCAATCTAATAGGCTTTCAACCATACCGTGTTGCAGTTGTGCAACTTCACCAGTATTGCGAAACCAATGATATTCTTCTTAATGTGTAGAGCTAAAAGGAAACCCAAAAATGTATGGGTGTGTCCATGTATACTACTATAGAAGAATACAAGATCACCTTCTTTGTCAATTGGATATGTTGGAAGGTACTTAATTGAATGGATATTTTGAACCTCTTACTGGCAGATGGCTTCAACCGCAAGATTCTTCATGACATTAGGACACGGGTCGCCTCCAAAAACATCAGGAGATACAGTTACAGAGCACCATTGCTGACCAAGACAGTTCTGCAATAAAACACATGTTAAATTCTGGAAGACAGCACAAATAGAAAAGCAAAAAGTCTAAATGGCCTGAACATTGGGATCGGTCCACAGACCGGTCCCAAATGTTCAGGCCATGTAGCATTTCTCATAGAAAAGAGGTGCAACTCACAACAAACAACTGCATGCCTACCTCACAGGTCAGATTAGTGTAGTAATTATTGTTAAAACAGGTAGTAGGTCTGACTTATGTTACCAATAAAAAAATTATTGTTAAAACAGCTTAGCTCATCAGTTCCTCAAAGGCATAGAGAGATATCTGGAAGGTTGCATTGTACCTTTTCAAAAATGTCGTATGATTTGTGGGCATGGCAGCTTCCCTCCGTGAAATTTCCACATACTCCTTGTGGAGTCCCAAAGCTAGCAAATTTAATGGACGAGATTTTTTGTCCATCGGCACATGAAAGATGTGCCTTTGGTCTCCGCGGCCTTTCAGCTCTCCCATAGGCCTTGATATGCCACTTCCTCAGCGTCGGATGCCATTCAGAAATGAAAGCACAGGCACTCCCTGTTGTTCTCCTTACCAATGAAATCCCTGTCGGGTCTCCGCCCCATTCTTCAAATACAACCAAAAGATTCGCAGTTGGGTACAGCCAGGAACTAGGGACATGGTACCTGAAATATATAATAAACCATCAGTTCAAAGTCCAAACTAGCAGTTATTGCCACTAGAATAGTTAAAAATCATTATCCTCACCATCTTTGAGAGGCTTCTCCACAATTAGCAAGGCATTTTTTCTCATTGTATCTTCCAGTGTAGCTACATTCACCACAATTACCATATGCTTTGTAAGCAGGCCAATAGCGACCAATGCTCTGCCCGTTAATCCATATCTGGCCTTTACCCATCGTGCTCATATCTAAAGCAAAGGGACCATTCCCCTCGGGTGCATTGAATGTAGTCTGAAAGCATAAGAACATAAAAAGAAAAACAGAGGATATATAATTGTCAATATCCTGCTGTAGTATGATTAGTTATCAAAGATTCTTCATCTTCACCGAAATCAACAATACAGAACCATTTGGCTTCTAATCGAAATTATTGCCAAACTATCTCATGTATGCTGCTCTCACCTTATACCATGTTAATGGCTGTTTTTGTGCAATTAAAGAACTCCACTCAACAGACGAACTTCCAGTGACTGAATGAAGTTGCAAAGCTTCACCTTTTAAACCAACCTGGAGAGGAAAACACCCGATTGCTTGGTGTCAAACTCTTGGCAGATAATGATGAAAACACAGTTACATGAGAACGATGTAAACCTTGTATGACCAATTCTGCCATGACAAATCTCTTCTCCCCTCATTCAGACCATTCAGCACAACTGGACCAAGGACCCCAGTATTCCACGTTTCAAAATGAGCACCTACATTCTAAAGTCAATAAGAAGTTTGTCAGATTTAGAATGTCACAGCATGAAACATGCCCAGCCATGAAATTAAACTAACCGGAAGGCCAACTGCTATGCTTAGAACAGAGATCTTGTTATTGCCAGCTAACAGCTTCACGTTGCCAGTATATGTTAATTTTGGGTTGTCCACACTCCCATACACAGTTCCTGGCAACAGATGTCCAAATTAACCAGTCAACACATGCATGAAAAAGAAAAGAGAAAAAAAGAAAAAAGTAAAGAAAGCCCCTCCAGGTTAGTATATATTCTGCTCTGTGCATTTTGACGTGTTTGGATGCACCCAAACTACCAGAAATTTGAATATTTTAGATGGTTACCGCTCCCTCAATGCATTTGGGTTGGTGCAAAAAATGAAATCCATATTAGGTGAGATATGGTTTTCTGCCTTTTCTACCTCAAAGTGTTAAGTCTCTAACAATGATATTGTTTCGGGGCAAAAAAGTTGGCAGAAGTAAAGCAGCAGACATTATCATTTCCTATATTCAATTCCCAACAATATGGGGTAGGTGTAGAAGTAAAACAGTATCCCACCTATTATGTATGCATGCTAACATGGAAGGCAGATATGTATCAATTCTGTGATTACATTTCAGGGAAAACATCCAAATGCACCTAAACCTAAACAACCCAAAGAGCTTACCTGATAGTTCACCATTGATAAAAATATGAAAAGCATGGCCTGCTGACATTACAGTAAGAACAGGGTACTCGCCGTTCTTCAAAAATCCTTCGTTCGGGTCCATTGTAACGCTGAAGAGAAACAGAGGGATCAGAGATAGAGAAAGGTATATATAATATATATATATATATATATGGGGGGTAGTGATCCTGTGAGAGCATCTCTCACCTTACTATAAGAGATAAAGGTGGGGCCCCTGACATTTAAGTTGTTGGCATTGGATATGGATGTGAGGGCCCCTACCCTATCTCTTATAGTAAGGTGATAGCATCTCTCATAGGAGCATCTCCCTATATATATATATATATATGAGAGAGAGAGAGAGGAGCTACTATGCTATTATATAATGATCAGAATGCGGGGTCAAATTTCTTGAGTCAAACCATTCATCTTATGGGCCATGCCCAGTGGCATGTATCTCTACCACGAGATGGTCCTGGCAATCAGGTAGGTGGCTCTTGCAAATCTGTCACCCATACAATTAACAAGCTGGAAACATCTAGGCGTATTTGACCTGGACCACCCGTCTTTTACCAGAGGTCAGGCATAATGTGCACAGTACAAAAAGCTTATTGTTGAAAGCGACTCATATAATACTATCTCTTGTGTTTTGGCTCCCAATGGGGGCCCTTGGAAGTAACATTTTATTCTTATTGAGATCAAGACTTAGTCTTCTTTGATTGAAGTGGAGCTTACTCATATTTTGTGCTCAACCAATGCTACGGCCGATGCGTTAGCTGGGCAAGGAGGTGGACTGACTTTCTCCTTATTCTCTTTTTGTAATTTTTTTTTTTTTTTGTGTGCATGGTATAGTTCTTGTATACCGTTCCAGTCTTCCAGGTTTTTGACCAGCAGACTCTCTTCTAATGAATACATTTTAGTTACCCGATAAAATAATAATAATATGCATAGTATCGGTCAACAAAAGGTTTGGCTGACGTGAAGTTTGTAGGCTGGGAAAATGGTTTGGCTGAGTTTATGTTTCATCAATTTAATAGATATTTCCAAGAGGTTAGCTACTCACTCTGTTGTGTACCACAAATAGTCAGTGACGTCTCTTGTAACATTTATCTGCTCCAACAATCCTTCCATTGTGATGGACGCATCATCATAGGAGGCAGTCTCTTCATTGTATGTTTCCCAAGAGAATCCATCAGGATTCACAAGTGTCATTGTCATCGATGAGGTCTGAGCACCAATCTATATTGCAGTTGAATTGACATTTAGTAATCTGAATCTGTAAAAGAAACATTGAAATTCAATTCACTAATTTCTTCCTTACCCTTGCAGTGTTGAAAACTGTGTTTACACAGTCAGGAAGGATGCTGATGGACCAAGGAGGAAGGTTGTAGTGCATGCCTTGGAAAGCCACTTTTGCGAAGGATTTCTCATCGTAGTTAGCAAGGAATGCAGCACAATCTCCAGACTCTGATTTGAATTCATGTGACTGGCCAGTCAATGGTGAAGAGTCAGTTCCAAACTAACAAACAAGGATACATCATTTTCTAAAAAATCTGTCACATTCTTAATGGTGTAAATGGATCCGCCCCAAGCCCAGGTCTCAAGGACCCATACCCAGAGGATATTTTGGGGGTCCAAATTGGGTTAAAGAGTATAACAATTTAAGAAAAACATTATATGAACATTATTACTAACTATATATAATATAATAACAAAAAAAACATCCCCCAATATGAATTGGCGCTGACCAGAATTTCAGTCAAACCTAAGAGAAACAAGGCTGGATTTATCAATGTGTATCCGATTGGAGTGAAATTCGGGCAAATATCTACTCAGGGGGTGGAGTTGTGATATGAATGCCTTGGACCAAGGAGAGGTAGGCCCCAAGTGGGTCAACTGATGTCATGAGCATTAAATCTCCCATGCAATCAACAGCAAAGGAACTAAAATGAAATAAAATACTTATCATACGAACCTCCTGGGAACTGCCAAGTGATGTCACAATGGGATCACCAGAAACTAAAGCTGCTTCACACATCTTGATGGCTTTATGCAGATCTTTCAAGTGGCCCCATTTGGGTTGTCTTATAAGTCCTAAGAAAACAAATGGAAAAGAAAAAGTGAGTTGGCTCGATGTAATATAATATAGTTTTTAATCTGTAGATGTGACATGTCTTAGACATAACTACGAACTGCATTAGGACTTGGGAGCTTCCAGTTTCCGAAAGATGGACTTTGAAATGGAATACTTCTATACATACATATATCAGGGAGGAAGGCAAGGCTCCTTGTCTATTACATCCCGCATGCATAAAAATATTGGGAAAACTGCTTGATACATGCATAATATTCTACATACCATATTCATCAATTGGCGCATCATAATCATAGCTTGTCGCAACAAAAGGACCACCAGCTGTTCGGCCAAAATTTGTTCCGCCATGGTACTAGAGCAGACAAAGAAGGAAAATCAAGAAAACTCTTTCCGAGTTCCTAAAATCTATAGTTCGATTGTGCTTCAGTTTCACAAGAAAAAAGTCAGACTAACCATGTAGTAATTGATAAATGATCCCCCTCTCTGTATAAATTTTGCGATGGCAAATGCCATGTCTTCCGCTGGTCGGTATGGAACTGGGCCCCCAAAAGCCGTAAACCTGAAGATTCTTATAGCTTCTTAGTTTTGAAATAACAAGAAGATAAGCTTTATCAGACATTGAAATTCAGCATATTTCAGAAGCAGCAAGCAACAACTACCAGGAAGTCCAGGCTTCAGTCCACATTGTGGGTTTATAATTCGTGTTAGGTGAGAACCAGTCGCAGTAGTGATCATTGCAGGTGTTTATCTGTTGCAAGATAGATACAGGTTAAAAGAAAGGTGAAACAGATTCAAGATTCACCATATACCAAATCTCATCTAATTCTACGAAGAAAAAAAGTGAATCCTGTTCATCAATAACAACAAATGTTGGAAATAAACAGTAAGGAGAAAAACAGAATTTGAATAAAACTACATGTAAAATGTTCAGTACAAAGCAGACCGATAAGATGATGAAGTTTTAAAAATAAAAATGAGAAATGAATTACAAAGATGAAGAGCCGCTAGAGAAAAATTTCGGTCTAAAAGAGCTGAGCCTTTGCAAGTATATCCAACACTAACGGGTAAACAAAACCTCTACTGATGATAGTAGGGTCCAAATTCACTAACAATATCAGCTAACTTCCGAGGGGGTGAAACCTATCCTTGTGCCCAGCATGAAGCATTCTTAGAATCAGCCTTGATCAGTAATGAACCCAAACATGAGGGAAGATATAATCAGTCCTTTGACTGCCAGAATTTCAGCCCCATTTGAATCTCCAATACCAAGTAAACCCGAGAATGATACTAACAGATCCCAATTATCAATTTTACTTGTTCCCCACACACCCCATAGTTTGGATTTACCATGTGAACTTCCGTCTGCATTCAATCTTCTTTGTCCCTGTGTAAGCTCTTGACCCACTCTGCTATGCGCGTGCTTTTCCATTCATTAACCACATCTCAATTCCCTTTTCAAATTCATCATGTAGACTTCCCTAAACCCATTGTCTTTTAGTCTCTACTGAAAAATCATCAATTCATTCCTATCAGCCATGGATCTTAATTAAGAGCATTTGCCTTAAAAAAATCCTTGCATTCCTTTCCTCACATACCAAAGGATGGCTAAAGGCAACATTTGCTAAAATATTTGAGCTCCACTTGGTGTTAAGCCCCCAGCATGGAAGTCCTAAAAGAGGAAATAAAAGGAGAAATCCCAGGAATCAAGATAAAAAGACCATTTTGCCTCTAATTGTCAATAATCCAATGCAGGTCGATGCAAGAAAATACCACAATGGAATGCTACTTTTTTAATCAGTAAAACATTAACATCATTTTCAATCAGTACTTATTTCAAAAAGGTCATGATTCATGAAGCAAAATGCAGATACCAACAAGAAAGGTACAGATAGCTCAATAAAGCAAAAACTGGGCCATGTGAATAGCTCAGTGAGATGATAAAGTTGGGCCTTATAAACACAAAAACACTTATTTATATCAACTCTGTGGGACCTCACCATGTAAACCCTCCCAAGCAAGGAATCATCAGTAAACACTGCAGGACAAAAAAAAAAAAAAAAAGGGCTACAGGAAAAGAAAAGTGAAAGGAAAGCGCGTTAGGAAGAACTTACTATTGGATCAGGAGCATCATCTTGTTTGCACATGATCCATGGGACTCCAGTTCCAAGACCAACAGCCATGTTCGCCGCCCATTTGGTGTAAGCCTGACCAGGAGCGCCGATCTCCCACTCTACAGGCCCATACTCATTTTCGATCTGCCATCACATAAACAAAGCAAGACCCATCAAGATTCCAGTGTGTTCCAAGTGATCAGCGAAGTTAGATAAGCATCTAAATTCACAATGGCAATATCAACATAAACCCATGTCTCAAAACAATGGAAGGAGATGATTAGCTGATTCACACACACTCATAAAAAAAAAAAAAAATTCTATGGAGATAACATTGAAGGATGGGGTAATCAATCCATTCACCTGGGACAGTATGATTGGACCGCCCTGTGTTTCAAACAGCTCTTCCTCCTTCATCATGTCCACTATCTTCTTTGTAAATCCCGCCATGGCAGTCTAACAATAATTCACACTTGATCACTAGGGAGGAAAAAAACAAGAACCCATTTGAAAGCTTTCATTTTTTTTTTTTCAAAGAACCCACCTTGAAAGGCTCATTGTCTGTTCTGAAACTGATACCAGGAATGTACTTTAGCCAAACAGGGAATCCTCTGAAGCAAAACCCAGATAGATTATCATTCAAAAAACTTTGCATTTGAGAAAAAAAAATATATAAAAGAATAGATTTTTCTTATATGGGGGTTCTCTGAAATTACCCAAAATTCCATTCAGCACAAGCATAAGGTCCTAATCTCAGATGAACATAAAGGCCTGCTTCTTTCACCAGCTTAATGAACTTAACCAAATCATACCTCCCCTCGAAATAATACTACACAACAACAAAAACCCACAAAAAATCCAACAGAAAAAAAAGATCATATTAGTTCAAGAAAATGGAGCAGAAATGATAGAAGAAAAAAAATTGAATGAAAGAGGCCTGACCTCGCCAGGAGAAGGCTCATGGCCGTTCCAGAAAACATAGGTCTGGATCACATCCAACCCACCATCCTTAGCCTTCTGAATAAGATCCGGCCACATCTAAAACCAACCCAAATTGCATAACCACCAAAGACGGCTAAAAAAAAGAGGAAAATGCAGAGAACTGAAAAAAGTAAAGATACCCATCATCCACATTTCCATAAAAATCCCATCTTTATACCTCAGGTGTGCTTCTTGGGTAGTGGATGGAGCCAGAGATGAGAATCCTCCTCTGCCCATTTATGATTATAGCTTTATGGTCATATGAAACAGAGCCTGTAGCTGGGGACAAACAGGTGAGTAAGAGCAAGGAGATTGTGATCAACGACAACAAGGATCTATAACTACTGCTGCTGGTGATTTGCAATATGAAACCCATGAGCAGATGCTGAAAGCACTGTGCTTTTCTTCCTTCTTCAAGAAGAGAGAGTGTGTGTGTGTGTGTGACAGAACAGAGGAGAAAGAGGAGAATAAAACAGCTGTTGTCTGCGCTCTCTCTCTCTCTCTCTCTCTCTCTCTCTCTCTCCTTTTGTTATATTGTGCCTTTACTAAAGCACAAGAGGAAAAATGTGAAATAGAATATATATAGTGTTGGGGACCTTGGGTGTTTGTTGGGTTTCATAGCTTTGCAGCCTGCAGGCCCTTCAAGGGAGGAAGAATGGATTTGTAGTTAACGGGGCCTGGAGCCCACTGCCCACCCCCATATGGCCACACACTACTGAATGAATCACCATCAGATTAGATATTTAGTTTTTCAGTGCCTTTTACTATGGAAAACGACCAAACAGAGAAAGGAAAATGAATTACTAGGAAAGTGGTTTTTAGGTAAAGAAGGCTCACAAGCAATTCTTGAGGCCCTTCACTGGCCCAATTTAATAAAATCTGAATTGTTTGAAATAATTTTTTTCCTCTTATTTTGAGGTCCATCATGTAAAAGATTGTATTTATTTTGAGTGATTTAGATTTTATAGATATGCCTAATTGAGGAGGCTCATAAATTTCTTACGAGTACAAGTAGAAGATCACCTGATTTTTTATGAAAACATGTCTTTTTCCCTTAGTTATCTTTTTTAAATTCATTGATCAAACCCTGTCACAGGTTCTATCTAATTGGAGAAATAAGTGGCATTTGATTAAAGGGACCTTATATAATTTTGGTATCTGATTTTATATATCTTCCAATAAGGTTGCATAATTAGCTCTCATTTGTTTATGCAGTGGAAATAGAAAAGTATAAAAAAAAAAAAAAAAAAAGTTTTCACTTTAGACTAATTGGATCATTGTGGAAAATTGTAAATGTAGAAGAAGAAATCTTCTGCTTTGGTGTTATACTCTTCATTATTTGAGTGACATTCTCTCCCTCATGAAGAACTTGTTTTTATAACTTCCCTCTTCCATGGCAACTCGATTTCCATATGATTGATGGATCCGTATTTAATCCTTACTACAGAAAATAGGCATTTTAACTTTTCTTCAACAAAAACTTATTGCACCAAATGTGCAACAGAGGCAGAGTGCAAGAATGTGGATTGCTCTTTTTCCATGAAAACCCTGTTGCACAAACAGGTTCTATGAGAGGGGATGAAATCCGGTCATCTGCTTGATATGAATATCGAAAATCCGTTTTTCACAATACCAAGGCGTAGTTCAATTGGCCTAGGACCACAGTTTGCACTAAAAAATTGTGGGTTCGAAACAGTATTACTATACTGGGCTACAAGAGAGTTTACCCGGCTTCCCTCCCCATTTTTCATGGACATACCCCGGTGTTGGAAATTATTTGAGAAAACTTCTTGCCTAGGAGACCTCCTTACTAGGACATGCACCAAAGTCAGTTGTTCTATTGTGTGGAGTGAACTGACCCTTTGAATAGTAAATTTCAGAAGGTGCCTTTTTTTAACACACCATATTGTAAGCTATGCAGTCAAGGGAGTTTATCCGACTTCCTTCTGGGCCTGGAGGGATTTGTCAAACCCAAAGAGTTGAGAATCCTCCAATAGCCAAAAAAAAAAAAACCATTTTTCATGGACATGCCCCGGTGCTGGAAATTATTTGAGAAAACTTCTTGCGTAGTAGACCTCCTTACTAGGACATGCACCAAAGTCAGTTGTTCTATTGTGTGGGGTGAACTGACCCTTTGAATAGTAAGTTCAGAAGGTGCCTTTTTTGAACACACCATATTGCAACCTATGCAGCCCCTCCTAACATGCACAATGTCTGATCAACTCTTAGATATCAGCCCATTTCACATTTAGTTCCAGGTGCACAGCTTTAGGTGTACAGGGTTAAACTTTGTTTGTCCAAATTAAATCTAACTTTTACTTTCTTAAGGAAAATGTGACTCTGTGATCATGACTAGGGCTGTCCATGTCATAAGTTACCCAACACTCAGATGAGCGCTGAGGACAAAAAGGCTTGTGTTTGTAGTAATGAAAAGTCCCCTGATAATTAAATTTTCCAAAGGATCTTGTTGTGGAAATTCAAGCATCAGTAGTCAATGCTGATGTCAACGTCCACCCTTACTCTTCAACGGTCATAATTGTGGTCGAACTCTCGCCTTCACCATAAAACCATTGTGTGTTGTTTTCTATTGTCAATTGGTTTTGAGATAAGTGGTAGCTCCATAAGATAAGACCCTACGGTCAAGATTCACATCACTTACCCAGATGATATATTATATTTAACTTTGCTATTTTATTTTTATTATAGGATTTAGTATATGCAATAACTTGAATGCATATTTACACTTCTTGTTGACAAAAAAATGTCAATTATTTTTAGAGCTAATTTTTGAAATTTGAAAATATTAAAAAAATTAGTATTAAACACTGATTACACAAATTGATTATGAAAACACAGAATTCACGGATTAGGGTGTAATACTTTTTTTTTCTTATATAGTTTTACTCTCGTGACGATATCATTACTTGTGTAATGATATCATTATCCATCTAATATTCATTTTGCATGTATCCGGCCCCTAATAGAATTGTTGATTTTTGCTTCTTCATCTTTATTTTCAATGAAGTTTCTTTGGAAATCAAAGACTATGAGTAGAAAAACATGCTTGGAGGGGACAATGCATCAAATCCGTCGAAATAATACATGTTTAAAAGGTTTTTTTTTTTTTTTTCTCTTCTCTTCTTATTATCCGGATATTAATTTTAATGTTGAGATGCTAAGGTGTATCATTAAAAATTATTTAGACATGTCTGGATCAAAGAGAGGTAAAAAATCATCTTAGTCAAAGACCCATCAAAAAGCTAAAGGAAGCTCTTTCACACACACACACACACAGAGAAATGCAAAGATCCAGACTGCCCCATCAAGCCATCTCACATTTTCCATTGAGGTAAGTAAAACAGCTCAAGGAATTTTGGGTTTTACTTAGCTATATGCAACAATGCACTCTGCAATCAATGTAAAATTCTACTTAACAAACGGATCCTTCTTTCAAGAGTAAGGACTTTTTTTTGTTTTTTTTTTTGTTGTGAATTCCTCACCGATTGCCAAACAAGATTAATGAGTACTCACATTAAATAGATGAGAGAATAGGTTTTTTTTTTTTTTTTTTTTTTTTTTTTCATCGGAGGAGGGTTCCTAACCTTTTTGGGCTAGACTAATCCCTTCGGGCCCAAAAGAAAGCCAGGTAAACACCCATGCGGCCTCAAGGCGATAGCACTAATAAACTCAACCTTTGATTCTGAGAGTCAATATCAAGAACTCTAACTCCAAAAGAAGGAGGAACCATATTCCTGACCACTCGGCCAACCCCAACAAGGGCCCGTTTGGCATTTAACTTTTAAAATAAAATGGAATGAAGTGAAATAAAAAGAGAGAATAAAATATAAGTGAGTTACAATGATATTTTGTTTTTAGTTGTTTGTGATGGAATATTTTTGACTTTTTGCACGGAAAAAATGAAGTTTTTTTTTTCTTCTGATGAATAAAGGTAATTGATTTTTAACTTTTTTTTTTTTTTTTGAAAAGATGGAGAAAATTATGGTAAAGAGCGCTTTTGATTTGATGCTTAATTTGACATGGCTTGACTTAGACTACATAAGTAAAATTACCAAACGGGCTTAGGGTTGAAGGAGAGAATAGGGATGAGGGTTGAAGGAGAGACCATTAAGCCCAGTGGAATGAAGCAGCACATGTGAATGCAATTGAGCCGTCCTCGATGAATGGAATCAGTCATCTTCTTGTAGAACTGTATGTATTGAATGATAATGATTTATCATGTGGCGACACATATGGATCATGCAGGACAGCGAGTTTCCAGTTTCCACATCACGGGGGCCTGTGCCAAACACTTTGAAAACCGTGAAGGAATAACTGACTTATTAAGTGCTCATAGTCAAGACTGCCTTTGTTTGTGTTAGGGGCTTCCCTGATCATGATCCTGATCATGATCATGATCATGATTTGGTGGCCAACCTTCTCCTCTTCTCAATCATGGACGTCCATTCATTCTACGTGGTGAGCTGGAAACCATGTTGTGAGCAGCAGCAGCAGCTGCAGGTGGCTTCCTATCCCCCACCCCATATCTTGAAACTTCTGTCAAAGTTCAAACCTACTAAATAAAATTGGGTCCCCATATCTTGAAACTTCTGTCAAAGTTCAAACCTACTAAATAAAATTGGGTGTTCACATGGCTTAAAACTTGGTGTCGTTTTCCCTCTATTTGTATTTTTTTATTAGAGTATCTTGAATTTTGATGCAAATAGCACAAGAGGAAGAAGAATTTTGGACCCTATATGCTTTATAGTAGATAGATATGAGATATGAACCAGATCCTATTTTTCAAAACCAACATATCAATCATCTGGATCTAGCTATTAAATTCAAACAACTCAAAATAAATTTCTCCTTGAAGCCCCAAAGTGGCTAAAAGTTTAGTACAGTTTATTTGGAGGACTACTTTAGTAGGAGTAGGACAATGTTCTCCTGGGAGTGGACTGCAAGTAGCTCTATGTGGACCCCACCTTTGATACATGCAGTCCCTTTGATGTTCTTGTCATCATATGATTTGGCATTAGAACCAATTTTACACTGATTGAACCCTCACCCAATATTTGATTCAATCTAAAATGTAAAAAAAATAAATAAAAAAATAAAAAACATCCATGGATAAGATGTCATTAAACTTTGACGGTTGATTATTTTGGATTTCTCCTTTTCCATTTAGGATACCTTAACATATGCCTCCCTCTCATTAATAGAGATGTATCTAAGTGGCCCCCCATAAGATAAACTACATTTAAGCAATATGCAGTCTCCTCCAAGGTAAACCTACCTTATATTTGAAATATTTTAGAATAAGCTTTATTTTAAAAACATAAAAAATTACATATTACTAATAAGGGAGAATGTTCTCCTGCGAGCATACTGCATTTTGCTAATATGCAGTCTGGTTCGTCGGGTCCACTTAGATATATTTCTATCAACATTAGTAGGGTAAATGGAAAGATCTCCTTATGGATAAGGGGAAGACAAAAAAGAAAAATCCTTATTAGATTACCTACCCCTTGATTTAATAGTCTTAAAATTTAATAGCATTTTAACTATAAATTTCTTTGAGATTCAATTCAATGGCGAGTGTAGCTTCAGTTAAAATGTAAAATTAAGCTTGATGCTTGATCGTGGGATGAAAATATTATCAAAGATGTGGTTTTTATCAAAGGTGGGCCAAGTGGGCATAGCAGAGTTGGATTGCACACGTACTCAGCTCGTAAGAAAACATTTCCCTAAATACCCTCTCATTTTTCCAATAACTCATTACGGTATCAAAATAGAATAATTTTGTAAACATGTAGGATTCTTTCTTTGGGGAGTCTTACACCGCTGCCATGCAAGATTTTTCCTTTACTTCAAGGGCCCTCTATTTGTAGCTAGGATGATGAGGATTAAGAATCTTGTACCACCCTTATGTGGGACTCCCGTGGGAGAAAATTGCGCTCTTAAACACTTTCCTAACATTGTCTCTCAAATTGATCCATTAATTCCCTTTTACTAGTTCTCTCTCATTTTAAAAAAAAGGTCTCCTTTTTCTCTTAAATTGAATGATAATATGAATCTTAGCTTAAATATACAATAGAAGAAGAAGAGAAGTATACTGAGCAGAAGGAGATAATTAAGTCGTTTAGAGAAGAATAAAAGGAGGATCATGAGGCCGCGGAGATAAGTCCTTTGCAAATGATCCAATAAACCTTCATTAGAAGCATAATTATGCATCTTCAAACTTTAAAAAAAAATCAAAAATAAAATTGGAACAACTAATTGCATGCTTGCTTATCGTAGAATGAATGAATGATGACTACGAAGCCTCTGCTTGCCCCCAATAGATTGCAAGTTATAGTCATATACTAATACCATAGAGTTCTTGAGGCCATGTTTTTAATGACACAGCATGAACCTTGGCCCATTGAACTATAGGATGTGTAAATCTAAATTCACAATGGCAGTCACTTTGTTGAAGCTTGAAGAATGCTTCAAGTGTTGCATATTGCATAGCTTCAAAGAAAAGTAGCATACGATAATGATCCTTAAATTACAATAGACAAGAACTTTTAAATCTTTCACTTTCTAACATAAGTTTTTGGTATCTGAAAGTAGAAGAAAGATGAATGAGGCTGTAGGTCAGGTTGTCCTAAACCTTGTGTTAAGCAAAAGAAAAAAAAACCTTGATCTTAAATGATCATCCATGCATGTGGTCAATTCTTATGGACTTCTTTTATATATGGTACTCCATGTTTAAGATTAGCAAATAAACATCAGTATACTATATTGTTGCTTGATGTCAGTTACCAAACTTTGTATGCTATAGTGCAGGGGTGTTACAAATGTAGTGGACATTTTGAAAATATTGTCCTTTCTTCTGATTATATGAGAGAGAAAAGAAATGATAATGACCATGTTATTAGATGAATAATTCTCAGTGATCTATATTTATTTCTACTCTTATGTATTTAGTTGTTTAAAACTTGAATTAACTTTGCAATGTTTTTGATCAAATATATTGATAAAAGCCTTAGAAGATATCCAGAATATATTTCCCTAGTTCTACTTTTTTGGAATGACTTTTGCTACAATGATTCGTCTTCTTAAGAATGAAATATTCTTATATGATGCGAACAAGCTCTATTCTCATACCATTTGGGTAATTCACTTGTAAGGGCCACTTTAAGAGATAAGAAAACAAAAAGAGTTTTATCAAAATGTAAAAAATTTCAAAACTCATCCTTTTTTTTTTTTTTTTTTTTTTTGTCATTTTATGGCATGTGAAGGAGATTTTAGACTTTTTTTTTTTTTTTATAGAAAGAAGAGGACTTTTTATCTCTTGGTGGATTAAGAGATTGACTTTTTGACTTCTTTTTTCTAAAAAAAAGGTGATTTTTGGAAATTTGTAATTTCTTATCTATTAAAGTAACTCTTCGCTTATAAGTGAATTACACAAACGGAAATTACTGCAGTTCCTTCGAGAGTGATTTTTCAATACTCACATGAAAAGTTAATAAAAGAAAACCTATGCTTCCTTTCTAGAATCCACTTATGATCAATCAGAACCCTCTCACACTCAAAATCAATTGATACTCATCCTAAATTAATAGTTAACTATTAATTATTTATTTTTCACCCAATCAAGATAGAATACATTCTTTTACTTAGGGATGTAAATGGGTCCCCGATTCTCCAATTACCCAGAGGTTCCGACCCGTTAAAAACCGGGTTTGGGTCCTTATTTAGAAAATTTTGAAAATCTCTTCTAAAAATCATATTTTAAATAGCATTTTCTATCTAGATCCGAACTCGTCCCATATATGGTTTTGGTTCCGGAGCAAAAAAATCGGTTCCAAAATGGTTCCGGTTCTGGGTCCACCATGGACCCGGACCGGAACCAACCCGTTTACAACCCTTTTTACTGTTATCGTTACTATAGTGATAAACAACAGTCAGTTATCTATATTAACTTGTGTAGGGCTTATTTACCCAAATAAAAATATAATAATAATAATTGTGTAGCCCTTGCCTCCAGCTATTCCAATCCCTAATATGTCATAAATTTCAGTTCAAGAACTGAAGTATAACATTGGAATGATCATAGCCCTCATGAGGCCTTATAAACCATGGGGAGGTAAGAGATTGAAAGATATAGATGCGACGTATTAGTATGAAAAAAATTAAGTCCACTAGATAATCCTAACCCCTTGATCTATAGCCCTGAAATCTAATAATGAGTAACGTTGATGTGAGTGTCAAACCTAAGGCTTGTGACATTAGGGGAGAGCTAGCGGACATGGTGTATGTCCCACATCCCTTAAAGATGGGGTCCGCATGGGAACCTTCGTGGGAGACACATGCACACTTATCACATATTGTAACTTCCACTGTTGGTCTCATAATTTGAATAAATTTGGGGACAGCACCTTCACATTAAGAGACATATCAATTATGATATAAATGGATTGAATGTAGTAAAGGCAAGCCTGAAACAAAGTACTGATGACAACCTAACATCATTTCCTCATAGTAAATTTTTTTTTTTTTTTTTTTTTTTTTATCAGTTCATTTCCTTATACTGTTAAACTTTCATACTTTGGAGTTAAGCCTACCCTACATGTAAATTTGGACATCCCAATTGGAGTGAATTTGCATCTTTGCCTGTGGGTTATTGCTATGACTGGAAGCACTTGTAAAAAAATGAATAAAGGCCCTTCTAATGCACTCCTTTCAATGTCTAGGTAGGAGCTTTCAAACCCTATACGTGGCATTTATCAACTCCATTCCATTGTGCTAAAATGTCAGCAACATTCATGAAATGTAGTATGGGATTTGCATATCATTGAAATCTACATCCCTTGCAAGAGATTTAGAACATGTTTGGTGCTAAGTCCTTAAAAATACATAATTTTTTCATCATTTTAGAGTAATTAAGGACTTAATCATCAAATCAAGAACTGTATTACTAAAAAAAAAAAAAAAATCATGATTCTACGTTCGTGAGCATCAAAGTCTGAATTCGAGTCAAAATTCATCCAAAAATTGCATTTTCACATAAAATCATAATTTCTTTATTTTTGGCATTGGAAGTCATAAATTTCTTATAACTTTTTATTCACAAATAAAATGATGTACTTTCTTTGCACCATTGATTTAATTGAAGATTTGATAAAATGATGACATTTTATGCATCTAGTTAGTGTGAATTGGGCCTGCATCTTGCATCATTCCTTACCTATATAATTAGATTATTCTATGATCTTTGCTTTTATTTTTGTAGGGAATTTCAGAAATTGGAGCCCGTGGAAGAGAATTAATGAATCAAATGCACCATGGGACCCACTTTCCTTGGGCATGGATTCTAAGGTAGGGGCGACCATGGGAGGGTCCTCTCTCAAATGCAAGAAAAAAAATCAGATTTAATCTCTTGAAGATAAGTTCCAAATTTGCGGGCCATATGATGGAGGTGTCCCTCTCTACTCTCCAATAAATATTGCTTACATGTCAAACAAAGAAGAAAAAAATTTGCAAAAGAAAATCAAGCCAAGGAGAGGACGTCCATGCATTTTGTTTTAAGAATCATACACCCCAAGTGGGGTCCACATGCATTCAAAGATTGCACATCAAATCTGATTTTCAGATTTGAAATTTATTTGGAAGAGAAGTGGGCCTAAGAGAGGAAGTTGCATGAGACATAAAGAATCCTATTTTTAATAGGATTATGTGCCAAGAAATCAAAGAAGATAAGATGGAAAACCCCCAGAAACTCTCTCAAAACCCTCCTAATCCTAATCCAACTTGGACCCCACGCTACTAATCCTTACCCAAACCAAAATTTGCAACCCAAGTCATCAAACTTGTATAAAAAAGAGCCATAAGGGGCTGCATTCCCATCTCCCCCTATTCCCTTGGACGACCAGCAACATTATTTTCTCCCTTTTCCATTAATTTTTCTCCATCTCTCATCCTTCCATCAATATTTCATCGAAGGCCTTCCCTAAGTCACACTACCACTTGGATTTCTATGCCATCGTCGCGCTGCAGCTGCTATCTTCATTCTACCATTGGACCAGCCATTCATCATCTTCCCTTACTTGGATTTCATATCGCAAAACGAGAGCTGGTTGGATCACCATTCGAAACCACGAGTCCTTCTCCGTTTAGTGTTTTATGTGTCTAGGGTAAGGTCGGATGCACTTTATTTTGATTCAAAAATAAAAATTGTAATGGTTATTTGCTTCTAATGAGTCTTTCATTAATAAATCAAGTTTATGGGGTCTTGGTCTTCACCATTTGGTCAACATCAAATTTTTGTGCTTAGTGATAGTTCGCATTTGGTGCGGTGGTCTTGATTTTTTCTTGATGGCATCAAGCAAAGTAATTATTGCAAAGTTTGAGAATTAAAATCTATTTTTTTCTATGATTTTATTTTATTTTATTTTATTTTCATTTTTATGCACCTTAACAATTATTGCAATTGGTTTGACTAATAATTCTCATGGTGATGCAGTAGTTAGATTAGATTTCTAGATTATGATTTTTCTTTTTCTTTGGTTGTAATTAATTTTTCGGACTTGTAATTAATTTTTTTTAATTAAAGTAGGACATTTGATTTGTAGAATTTTTTTTTAGGCTAGAACTAGTTTTTTTTTTTTTTTTTTTCAATAGGACATGTTTTGCGTAATAAATAACTCTCTGTGGATAGACCCGGTTTCACAAGTTATTACTACAATCGCGGCCTTGCACTTGGGGATACGATCATTTGGTGTCAGGCAAACAATTCATAGATCTAATGATTCTTCACTACCACTAAGCATGGATTCCTCGTTGAGAATTTGTATAGTTGAGAATTTCACATTAATATTAGTGTATATCGATGCATATAGCTGAGAAAAATAACGTTTGGTGTGCAAATCCACTTAAGTGATGATTTTCAAATCTTATGGGCGGTGGTCGGATATGAAAATCCTAACAAATGAAGATTTTCATTCATCCAAATCCTCAAAAATTTACAGTTGCCAAATATGGATTTACCACAACTTTAAGAAAAGCAAAAATCTTTTTCCTAAAGATTTGGTTGTCAAACGTGACCTTATGGTTGAGTGGTGTTGGCATTTTAATATCACACAAGTCACATGCTCAAGAATCGATAGAGGTGTCTTTATGTTTAAAGTATATTCACTCCTTACCATTAGCCCAACTTAGTGAAAAAAAAAAATGTACATCCTAGAGCTAGCCAAAATTCTTTTATTTTTCATTTTAGAAATTTATTTTCTACCCAAGTAATTAGAATTGGCATAAATAGGTTCCTCCAAAAAATTACTTTGATTTTCAAGCACCTGTTTTCATCAATATGTATTGATTTCTCCCCTACACCCACAATCTCTCTCTCTCTCTCTCTCTCTCTCTCTCTCATGTGCTTGCCATTGGAGTTCCAACTCTAAAGTGAGGCAAAGTTGTCAAATGCCATGCAAGATCTATAACATACATGATAGACAGTAAGTAATAGACATGGTATAAGATTCCAAGACAAGATTTCATAAGCAAATGGAGTTTACCGGCATATGATATCTGTGATTATGAATAATAGATGTTGCATGTGTGATGTCCCTTCTGGTGTATATACTTTTATTATTTTATATTTGAAGGAAACGCAGGGGCCGGGCATGAACATGGATTCTCTTCCCCCAAAACAAAAAAGTGGGATTCAGTCGGTTGTGTTCCATTACTTCCCTACTACCTTACGATTCCTTCCTCCACTACCCCCACCACATTCCCTACCAACCCCAATACCCAAACTAATCATAACAATTTTTGCTTATGGCAATTAGTGATAACAAGTGGAGATTGATTTAGTGACTAATGAGTTGTAAACGTGTAAAAGATTTCAAAAGTGGAACCACTAGTGGGAAATGCTGTGTGGAGGTTTTGCAAGACCCACTAAAATGGATGCTAATCTAATTAATAAAATCAATGCCGCGGATGTAACCAATCAAACAAGATAGAACTACCAAATAAATATATCAAGCAGTCACCACAAGAAGGCATATATAAATTTAACATGGAAACCCTTTCCAAGGAGATAAATCACGATATAAAAATCAAGATTTCATGAAAAGTTGCAAGATATACTCACAGCTCATTTACCTCAGTCTGTATCTCGACCTAAGGACTGTAGTTGTTTTTGCACAACTTCCACTTACATGACTTCCACCGTGCACCGTTCCCTCTAATTGATCTCTTCACACCTTGTTAACTAAGATGATCAGTCTTCTACAAGAGAGTAAAAGCAACAAAACCTTCTAGAGCAGTCATTCAAAACAATCTCTTAATTGAAAATGCTGTGGAAGATAAATATATAAATTTTTTTTATAAAAAAATAAGTAAATACAAGGTAAAATAAAGCTATTTTTGGAGAGTTTTTTTATTTTTAGGAAAAGTGCGGCTTCAAGTGAATTAGGTGATATTGTCAAGATAACTATAAAATCTCACCATTTTTTAATCACATAAGTGGAACTTTGTAATCAACAATATAGTTGACTACTCAAACAATCAAACTTATATTTCTTCATAAACATTCTATCAATTCCAGAAAGAAAAAAAAAATCTTTCATATATTTTTTTTTTTAATCTTGATTAATGAAGACTTCAAGTATTTAGTAGGATATATAAATATTGACATCTTTATCCTCATAGTAAAAAGTGCCCCACAAAGCTGCTCTAACCTCATATTGGCATGTGTGATTGCCATATCACTCCTCATTGGACCCCCAGCAAAAGAAAATATCATTTCCATTAGATAAACAAAGAGAAGGAAACCCAAAAGAGAAAAGGTCAAGTTGTTTGAGAGGACACTGGTATTGTGAATTCCAATGTAATGCAATAGCTTTTGGTACTATTTTATTCTTTCTATGCAATTATACAGTTCATTAATTTCTGTCAATCTTGATCATGATTTGAGTTTAGGTTTGAATGGTAGTTACAAAGTAATTGGTATCTTATGTTGGGGTTTTGCTAATACCACTTGTCTCTGTTCATACTCCTTTCACATGATGTTGTGGGCCTTGTGGCACTTTTGCAACAGTTCCAGCTGATGATAAGGTGGGGCCCACAAGGTATGTGCATTGCAGTCTTAATTCGATCCATTCACTCGTAGGACTAGACAGCTCACCTTGAGAATGACACACATATGCAAATAGTAACTTTGACATTATGGGCCAGTTGTAGAATTGGGCAGCCATGAGTTTCAAATAGGCAAGCCCAATGTGTTCAAAAAGTGGCACAGCTGACCCGTTTGGACAGCCTCACATTCAGACAAAATAGCATTGAGACTGTCAATGGAACCCTAATTATCTGATTAGCCAAAGGATCCAAGATAAAAAAATTTCAAGCAAAGAGTCATGTATAGGACCTGATTGGGAATTGTGTCATGTCCCCAACATAATTAGATCCAGGTCAATGGCCAGACAGTTTAGGGTGTCAATTGGGCATCCAAAATATCTAACATATCTAACTCATTTATCATCATCAAAGCCTTGTGTCAAATACGTTGGAGTCAGGTACATGAACTTTATTTCATCTAGAATCATTGATAACTAAACAAATCGGTTTTGGCATGTAGGAAAAATCGGTTCCTCGAAACCGACTTAAGTAACAATATATATTAATCATCATCATCAAAGCCTTTTTTCCAATCATGTCGGGTTGGCTACTTAAATCTTTTTCTCCATTCGTATCTATCATTTGCAAAATCATTAGATAGGTTGCACTTCTTCGAACTATCTTTACTACTTCCTTCAAAATCCTCGTGACCGGCCTTTTGCTTGATAAAAATCAATCTACATGGGAAAAACTCTTCATCAATGACGCCTTTGCATTATATGTTAACGTCGAATCAATTAATCTTGAAAATTTGATTGATAGCATATTTTGTAAGATACTACTGCCATCTCAATGTCTCTCCATGAGTTTAAGTATATCATTAGCTACAATAAATTTCCAAGTCCAACAATGCAGGGCAGGTCGAGCATTACCACTAAAATTAGATTAGGTTGAATTTGGCAAATGGTAGAGGGAAAATCTAAATAGAAAGATACGAATAGGGCCATTGAATATATAATATGGTGGGCCCATTCACAGAATCACACTAGTTGGGTTAGTACTATCCCTATTAATGAGTGTCTCATGACCATTTTATGAGTCACATTGCACAACTGTCTAAAAGATTGGGATGTATGGGGCTGACTGGTTAGTGGTTACATCCAGATTTCAACAGAGAAAATGATGTGTGGATGGGAGAAGAGCTTTAATTATGGCATCTTATCTACCATAGCTTTGGACAGAAGTATCTGCAATGAGCTTCAATGCAGCACCCCTATTAAAGGAATGAGTGGAACCCAATTTTAAAAACTCCAAACTGTTGATACAGTGATATTAATACCCCAAACACCCATTATTATATATGAAGCGAAGTGGATTCGACTTCCAATTTCACTGTCAATTTCGAATTTGATTTTGACTCTTCTCATGTTGACCTCGTACTAATATCACTCATTAACCCTTTTACTATTATTAGCCCTATTATTAACGTTCTTTTTACTAATCCAATGTTACATAAACTCTTTCTTCTTCTCTCTATGTTTCTATTTACGTCTCTACATTTCTCACCTTTAAACGCCACATGCCCTTTCCTCTTCTCCATCTTCTCTAATAAATAACTCATTGATTTTTTTTTCATTAGGGTTACACTCCAAATTATTTCTATCGATTCTTTATTTTAGACCTTTACATTATAACTACCACTAATTACATTGCCCGTGCTTAGCACGGGGGCCTTTCGCTAGTTATATATTGATTGTATCTAAATACTAAAAGTTAATTTTAGTTAGTCCCACATTAGATTGATCACTGGATTATAAATATGATGGATTCCATTCAATTATTTTAAAGAAGAAGAGAGAAGTGGAGAAAGTTGATCGTGTGCTCAAGACATAATCAATCTATCAGTGATAATCTTACTTATTGGAGCAATAATTTGTATGTTGCTTATTATAATAGGTGCTAAGGGTGCATCGGTATTTGGGGCGTGTTTCGCATCATTTTGGAAATACTTCATTTTGAGAATAAACGAAGAAAAACTTGTAAGGCTAGCATTTAGCGAGAGAGAAAATATAGAGAAACGGAGAGAGGAGGGAGATGAGAAACAGCTGCATATTCTATAAATGTCGAAAAAAGGAGAGAAAATGTCTACCAAATAAGTTTTTCTTAAATCATTTTCAGAATGATGACAAACAAGCTTGGTGCACAAACCACCTGATTAATTTGCAACAAGGAGAAAAGTCAAAACCCAAAATGGGATTTTTTTTTTTTTTTTCTTTTTTTGGGTAGAATGGGAAGTTAAAGTTCAATATGCCCCACCCCAGGCCCAGGTTCTGGTATTCCCCTTGGCTATAAGAAAATTTGGGCTCCATCATTTATGGATAGGGCCCACACACAAGCTCTTCAGTTGAGCCAACCATAAAATTGTAGTCTTTCACATAAATATTCTAAGGAAAAAAGTTGTAGTTGGCAGTGTGGGACAGTGGGAGTGGGTGGAATTGTCGAAGCCACGGAGGTGGCTATTCTCATATAACTGGCTAATGGGTCAGGTTTAAACGGACCTTACGTAGTGCTTCTATTAGGGGCAGGTTTGATATTGCGCCTCTTGGATTTTAGGAAAATATTACCCATGTATGTGTATTAATAATATTTAATATTATACGGTCAAAGCCTTACTAGAATAAAAGATAGTAGATTAAGCGTACTGTATTTTGGTAATCCGGCAAAGGAGGCTGGGACTCAATTGAGAGCCTGCACACACACGGAAAAATAGTCCACTTAAGTGGGAAAGGAGCCTGCACATGCAGGAAGAAGTCGCGTACCTAAGATTCAAACCCTAGATAGGTGAGAAGTGTCACTCTTTGCTACTCGGGTAAGAAGTCGTTCTCTGATCTAGCCTACACCTGTCATGGGGTGAATGTAATTTCATAGACAGTAAAACCCTTCACCAATAGAGTCAAATATGAGGTAACCTAGACAATAATGGGCCCAATGCCATCCATGCTTCGGACACGATGGTATTATAAGGCAATGAGGATTTTTTTTTTTCATGCCTTTATAAGAGTAATTTCTACCTCTTTCTTAGAAAATGATTTTCCGCGCAGTTTAAGAAAAAAAAAAATCAAATCTTCTCTTTTGGCACTTAAAATCGCCATACCAAATAGCAAAAACATGACAAGTGCTTAAAATTAGATGCTTTTTCTTAATAGAAAGGAATCATCTTCATTGCACAAATATATCCTTTAGGGCACTTTTGGTAATAGGTGAAGATCTCACGAGGAATCCATATATCTGAGGATTCCTTATAACCCCTAGAATATGGATTTATCATTTAGGATTTGTATAACAAAGGATTTCACATCAATATCAATGTGTATAGATGCAAATAGTTTATAAAAAAAATGGCATCAATGCATAATTTGTAAGAATGAGGATTTCCAATGGAGACTGGTTGAAACTAAAACTCCTAAAAGTTGAAGATTTCCACGAGCACAAATCTTGGGGGGGTTTTTTGTTTTCTTGTTTTCAAATATGAGTTTTTTACGACTTTGTGAAAATCAATGATGACTTCCCTAGGATTTGATTTTCAAGCGTTATGTAAAGATGTGAAAGATATGGTATTGGAGGGCCTAGTTTTTTAATCCAAACCATTGGACTCACCCATCTTGATTAGTCTTGTGGTCAGGTGTACCGCAATTAAAGTGATATCCTCCCTGATTTGGAATAGTGCCAAAAGGCACCATTAATCAATTGACTCAATCATTTTTAGCCGCACCTTTTTAATACAAACATCAGTTTGGCAGATCAAAGATGACCAAAATCATCCCACAGTGAATCGAGGAAAATTGCTCCCACAGTGAAAATATTTCAAATACACAGTGCAGGTGGATTACGTAACTTTCATAAATTACTAATAGGTAATATGTAACGGGAAATACACATATGCATCCATCTGTCCCCCCCAATATTGCGAGGGACAATTTGATAGGCCCCATTTAAGGCCCTATCGATCATGAACTGGGGGATGAAAAGAGATGTTTTGGATGGACTCAGATATCAAGTGTGCGGTTAATTACGTACCTCCAACCCTTTCATTCGTAACCCACAAGTTTAATGATTTTATATTTAAAAAAAAAATTTATTGACCTCGATGCAACGGTTCAATTCATTCGAATTGGTAAAAACTCAATGAATTCATATAATTCAAGAGGTCCCATGTGTGTGGATGATTCGGATAAATCATAAAATCAACTCTACTATATTGTATCCCTCGCCCTATTATGGGTGAGGGATGACTGCACGTAAACATTTTCCACATGTAAAAAGTCGTAAATTAGTAATCACAATCAAGTGGATAGTGCACAACAACGGTCAATATATAAAGATCAATGTGTAAAATAGAAGGTTTAGGTGTGTGGAAGACTCACATTATAATTGGTGGAAATCAAACCAATGGATCTGGATCTGGACTTGTCGCCCGCTGAATTTGTGGGTAGAGTCAAGAATGTGAACGAGAGAAACCAATAGGCATTCATTAATTAAAAGGAAAAGGAAAGACATAGACATCCAACTTGATCCAATTTGTACCTTTCGCGAGATCTGGATCGCTGATCTGGTGGGTCCCACCTCTGCTGGTAGGGATTTTTCTCAATAATAATCATTTGACGTGACTAAGCATCCAATGGGTGGCTCCGAAATCCAATGTCCTAATAGAAAAAAAAAATTGATGTACAGGGTCCACAGAGTGGGCCTGGCCCAATTCTGGTGTAAGACAGGTTGGACAAACCTGAATCCTTCTTACTGGTCAAAAGTTCATGGAAAGGCTTCAAGACCACTTGGAGGAGAACAGGTTGGATTCAGGTTGGGCCTGCAAGGTAAAAAGTTAGGCGACCTATTCTCATCAACGAGTCAAACTTCTATGGATATCAGTTTTGATTTTGATTGATTCTAACTAACTAACAAAATTGGGCCGCTCTACTTAAAGGCGTATCTTATATCCTTCACCTATTACCTCTTATCATTCACACTTTATCTTTTTAATAATCCTTCGATAGAGCTCATTTGACTAAGGAACTCTATATATTCAATTCTCATGCATTCTTAATACAAGCAATTAGGCCTTTATTGGTTTCTTAAACTACACTTTTCATAATTCAATCAAACAATTAAGTTCGGATTCATATCAAATTAAGGTTAAGTGTCAATTTCATCAGGGTTATTGCGTGTAAGGGTTTAGATTAATCACGAAGGATCCCACGTGGTGATAAAAAAGTCATCTCTCACGCAAGTCGTGAGATACATTTCTCGGGAGAGAGCTTTCTTATATTTTATTCTTTGTAATTATGATGTCGCAATCTAGTCAAAATATTGGGCGAAACGCCTATTTAAGTATGAGATTATGATGTACATTAGGAAACCCCAGATCAAATGATAGTCTCCCAATGTATAGATAATGAAGCCTAAGTAGCTTCTGGTGTTGACCATGTAAACATTCAAATCTAAGATTTTCAAATATGTAATAAATTTATTGAATATTTACTCAAAGTTTATTTAATAAAAAAGTATGCATCAATTTCATACAGCAAATCACTCATGTGTTTTTGTACCACCCAATTGTATTCCAACTGAGATCACTATTGTTGATCATAGATGATGGTGGGACCTACTCAAATAGTAATAACAAGATCGTTTGGACCAAATCATCTATTTTAACTTGATTTTTAAAACAATGCTAGCTTGCACCATGGGCATTAGGCAATGTTTTTCAAGAAGTAAAGTGAAATATATGGAAAAGTAATCCCAACAATGAGAAATTTTACTTTACTCAAGTTTGGTAGGTAACAGCAAGTGGGAAAGTATGGTCCCAACTGCCAAAATATTTAACTTTTATTTAACCCGCTGCCAAAATATTTTACTCCATAAAAGACAATGTAAAGTGCTACTTCTCATTTTACTTCAAATTACTTTACCTTACGAAAATAAAACATATTTTTACTTTTCCAGCTTCTCCTTTACACATCCATTATCTTTCCCACTTATTTAACTTTCACTTTGTATTACTATTTGATAAATTATGTGAACATGCACCAGGAGAAGGGCCAAAACTTGCATGGTTTGGATCAACCAAAAAATACATCAGACAATGAGTGATCAGCAACTCACCACTGAATGCCATTGGCATCACCATAAGAGACCCACCAACAGTGGATTCTCATCTGGGTGAACTTATGATGGGAGGCTGGGCCCATTTGATTACCCTACCTTGAAAGTCAATACAGGAGGTTCTTTCATTCTCCATTCCTAGATCACTTTCATTCACAACAGGGAGAGATAATCCATGCCTCTCATTGTCTCCTTATCTGTTGGGGCTGCTTTTGGATTGTGGGTATGGGATCCACCTGTTTATAGCCTGGAATAAGTGTACCCAACACATGGGTCCTTAATTTTAATCAGTGGGGTCCACATGGTTGACTAATTTGGTACCTCACATGTAGTATTGTTATATCCAACTGCCCCTCATTTATTTTTTATTTTTGTGTCAGCTCAGGCACAAGATACTTGACCAAAGGAGATGTGGTTGTGCTGCTTCCCCCACATCTTGTTTTCATTTAATACACATTTATACATGAAAAGGGACTATAGATTCAATGGCCTCAACTCCTTTGAACTCCCAATTCAAACTTCAAAAGGATCCTAGGCCTGGATTCATTCAAACTTCAAACTACGTTTTTCTTCTTCATTTAGTCCCACAACCAACTAAAACTTGAGGCTACAGGGAAGTTTATCCGGCTTTCCTTCATGCCTGAAGGATTAGTCCAGCCTAAAGGATCGAGAACCCTATGATAAAATGAAAAAAAAAATAAAAAAAAAAATAACTAAAACTTGCGAAATTCTTCTTTTTTGGGGGCCAAATCATTGGCCTTCAATCCATGTGGACCAAAGCCCAGCAAGAATGTCAATGGGTATACAAATATCAAAGGAACCCAATGGGTCTAAACCAAACAAAGAAAAACAGGTATAGAACTCTATTCTTGTGGTGGTTCTTAAGTTGGGTCTGGACTCTGGCTTCCTGGATTATTACAGGCAGCCTCACACTGTGGGCCCAATGTGGGCCCCATCTGGGGTGGGAGAGGTAGGGGGTTGGCATTGGAAAGATCTTGATGGGCCGTATCCACTGTGAAAAATTAGGCACATCAGATCATCTTAATTCCTTAATCCATGGCCCACAAATTCAATGATTTTATATTTTAAAAAAATTCTTTGACTTACCATTCCCTTTCTTGGATTGGGGCTTTGGGCCGAACCCATTTTGTAGATGAGTTTGACTCATTGTAATGATGAAGAACTTGCTAAAATTTTAGAATGTTCACCTAATAAAGTGCACTCCTTTTCTTGGGTTTCAGAAAAAAAATGATTGTAACATCCTTAGGAGCATTAAATAATAGATGGGTTGTTGAATAGAGTTCAATTCCTAGATATGGTATCATTTCCCACTTGTATAACTTTCTTTATCGCATATACATAGGCCTGTCAATTTGACCCTCAGACATGGGGGCTCGGCCTGACCCTCAAAAGGGCCTTAAAACGAGGGCTTTTGTTTCTAAGGAAAAGCTCTAGGGTAGGGCTTGGACAATTTTTTGCAAGCCCATAAATTTGATGGCAAGACTTAGACAGTATTGGCCCGGCCAAGCCCTAGCCCCGACCTTCCTACTTTTATTTTTTTTATTATATAAATATATATTTATATGTAAATATGTACTAAAATGCCCTTATCATTGTCACTTTGTAGTAATACAAGGGGGATATGAAGGTAATCTCATACCCACCCATCCATTACAAAATGTCCTAAAAATCTACACGCATATTTGATTCATTTCATCTATATCTAATTATTTAAGTTACGTACTGTACTTAATATATGAGCATTATTACTTCTAATCACTTTCTTCTAGTTTAATTGCTTCTTATTTAAGCTTTTATATTATTTTTCTTTATTCTTGTGGGTGCATGGGGAGCATACTCCTTCCTATTAATAAAGATATGCCTTTTCCTCTATATATTTACTTGGATGCTAACCAAATCATAGAGGTAGTTTACATGTATATGGAACTTTAAGGATATGGGTTGATCAAAATACCCTTTTAACTAGATAATTATAACTCTTAATTTTTTAAAAGTCCAAACTAATAGTATTCCTTAAGTGCATTTATTTTGTGACTGAAATCCAACCATGCTCAATAGTTAGATTAGTATTAAGTTGAAAATAATGCCAATTGATAAAAGATATGTGCATAAAAATAGTTTAAAATCTTCGAATATTCATACTGAAATGATTTTATACGTGGAAATTCTCATGACATGTGTGAAATAGATCATACTCTTTAATCATTTTTATTTTTGATAAAATAAATAAAATTGTACGTTTAAATTAAAGTCGCGAAACGATATGACTTTATCCGGTAAAAAAAATAGTTTTTATAGGCATCTTATATGTTTTCAAATGTTTTCTTAATGGTTCCTAGACAGCCCAATTCATTTAAACCCTGCTTCCACACTTTGGATAGATATATCATAAGTAGTATAAGTAGTAGAGAGCAGAGCAGGCCACTACACAAAACCACAAAAAAAACACATCCAAGAAATGCAGAGCATTCCAGCCCTGTTTGGATGCCCCCTTCAAAATCCAATATTTCTTCCCATTCTCCAAAACCCCAATTTCCCCTCATCCCACAAAACCCTAGCAGCTCTCCACCCCAGTGCCTCCCACATCTCCCCTTCTCCGCCTCAATCCGCCCAAAAGCCCAGCATCATCTCCCGCCCCTCCGCCCGTTCCGCTGCTGTCGCCGAGCTGCAACAAACCGTCGAACTCGGCTCTGCCCTCTCCAGGTCTCCTTCTCTCCCTCTTACATTTATCTCTACTTCAATCACATTTTCGGAGCTTACTGCAATGTAGTTGGTTAGGGTTTTAGGCTTATCTCACAGTCATTGCTGCAAGGCAAGCTGACTTTCTTTTAGTTCATTTAGTAAAGAGTGTACTTTTTGTGGGTTTTTTTGTTTTGTTTCTGCTTCTTCTGGTGTAAGGTCAGTATAGAAAGATTTCATTTTTCTACAGTAAACTGCATCACTCATTAGTCATTGCTGGTTCTTTAATGCTTCACCCTTTATCAACATCCACTATAGACAAAAAATGACATTTTGTGTAGTATTGGAATAATGGGTTTTGTCTGAGCACACACAAAGTAGTTTAATCCATAGTTACCTGGTTGACAATTCGACTAATTCGCTTTCAAATTCACGATTTCCAATTACTTGAGACTTTACTTGATAAAAAAAATCCCATGGTGAATGTTCATTTGACTCTTTTTTATTTATTTATAAATATTTATGTATTCATATAATTTAGACTTTGAGTTCAGCAAGTTCATAATAAGGAACCAACTCCTATTGGAATTAGATATGGATTGGGGTTAATGCATAGGGTTGCAATACTTTTGAGTGGTTTCGATTTCTTAGGTGAGAATTTTATGAGAAAATTTTCGCAATTCAGAGGCCGTATTAATGAATTAGGTAACTATGGTTTAGCCCTGAAGAAATCCATCAGATGATTGAAGCAGCATGACCTATTGCGGTGATAAATGAATTGTTTCTTAGATCTCAGTGCTATAATTTATAGTTTCGGGGGCCCATGAGTTCTAACAATATCTTCAAGTTTATGTGATGTTGTGAGTTCATGAATTCATTTTTATTGATTTCTTTGTATTGGATGAGCTATGATCGGTTCTCCTTTTTGTTTACAGATATGGTGGGACGCTGCAAGTGCAAGATTTGAATGTTATTTTACGCCACTTTGGAAACTTAAAAAGATGGAAGGATGTTTCTCAGGTGCTTTAACTGGTGAACAAAGCTCCATTATCTTGTTGATGGAATCTTTTTATGCTTTAGTTAATTAATATCACAATAATGATTTTGGATTTGTATGTTCGCAGCTTTTTGATTGGATGCAGAATCATCGAAAGGTTAATGTTGTATCCTATAGCAGTTTTATCAAGTTCATGGGCACGAGTCAGAATCCTGTTAAAGCACTGCAAGTATACACTACCATACAAGACGAATCGACAAGAAATAATTCATCCATCTGCAATTCTGTTCTTGGATGTCTGGTTAGGAATGGGAAATTTGATGCAAGTATGAAATTGTTTAATCAGATGAAGAGTGGTGGTCTAATGCCAAACGTAGTCACTTACAGTACTGTATGCCACTGTAACTTTCTTTTTCTGTCATCATGTAAGCCTTATCTCATCAATTTAGGGCCAGCTAAAAGAGTTTTACTTATAAACTCTAAATAAAATAACCAAAAATCTTATCTATTCCTCTATCTGTTGGTTGAAAATTTTGTTAGTGGAAGAAAAATTTCTGGAATGCCCTACACCTGAATGAGAGAAAGTATTGGTTTAATAAGTAGTTTTTCTTTTGGTTATATGTCTTTTACTTATATCAAGAATTTGGCAAAGTTGTCCGGTTTAACTTTTTTACGCTCGTCATTAATTTTTTCTGTTACATAGCTGCTTTCAGGCTGCATCAAAGTGAAAGATGGCTACTCCAAGGCATTGAAGCTTGTCCAAGATCTTGAAAATAGAGGTTTACACATGGACAGTGTAATCTATGGGACTCTTTTAGCTATATGTGCTTCAAATAATCTATGCAAAGAAGCAGAAATCCTTTTTTCAGCGGATGAAAGATGAGGGCCATTCTCCAAACTTATTTCACTACAGCTCTTTGCTCAATGCGTACTCTGTGAATGGGAACCATGTAAAGGCGGACATGCTACTCAAAGACATTGAATCTGCAGGGTTAGTACCAAATAAGGTTTGTTTTCGCGTTTATAAGATTTTTACCCTATGTATCTCTGAGTAATTTATATTCAGAGGAGTCCTCTATTTCCTAATCTTTCTTTAACAACATGGAAAAGCTGAGCATTTGTGTTGAAACAGGTGGCTAACTTAACTAACTCAGGAAAAGAAGAAGCTTACTTACTGTGTATGCATTTTGCAAACAAGTTTCTGGTATAATTCATAATGATGAAGTGGTAGGGGTGTTCATAGTTTGCCAAGCCTGCAAATCAACTCTTGGTGACTGGGCTGATTTGACTCTGTTTGGTGGGTTTCCCAATTTAGTCTCATGGGAAACTTTCAGTGCCAATGCTTCTTCGACCCCCCCCCCCCCGCGCTTTCTGTGTAAAGACTTGGCCCAAATCATGTTTAACTCGTGACTTGGGCGGAGTCACAATCAGACCTTGTTATGCGGATTCTTCTAAATGAGAGAAAAATTGCGTGTTAGCATGGATTCATGTAGGACACTGTAGATTTGTCTTAGCCATGTCTGTTCTTGGCAAAGTAATGATGAGATCGTATAGTCCCTCACCCAAAATAAAGCTAAAAGAAGTGATTATCACCCAAAATCTCGAACTCTGATCAATTAAAACAATTTCTCTATGCTCATAATCTTATCTATTTCACTATCTCAACAACCTTTGAAGGTGATTGATAACTCTTTATTTATTATATTTTATTCTCCATGGAATTGTGTCAGTTAGTGCATCAGGTAACCTGCATGCCAAATGTTAAAACCTGGTTTATTTCCATGACAGGCTCATTTATCCCAGAGTTCGTATATCAAAGCATGCTCATCTGCTTCTAGTTGCTACTTGTAAAATGAACCCTCTCAAACCTTTAGACTTTTTTTTTTGCCCCCTCACCATAGGCACTCTGACTGTTTCCTTTTAGATTGAATATAGTCTTGGTGACTCAAAAGTTTTGCTTAGTTTAAGTCAAACCCTAATTAATTGGTGCAGTGCTGTTTATGTTTGTTTTCATTGTTACTTCGGAGATAAAAATTTTGCTATGTGATGAAGATATTGACATAATTTTGTATAAGCATGTTAGTTTTACCTTCATATAACTTAGCCACATAGTTGCACAAATTTTATATTCAAATTGCCATGAAAGTTCAGTTTTGGGCCAAGGCTCCTGAGTCCTGACCCAATCTTCTTTTATGCAACCAAAAGTATTGATCGAAGGAAAAAAAAACACAACAAGTATCAAACAAAAAAGGAAGAGCTTCTTTTATAGAGACTATAGACAACCCCCCCCCCCCCCCATCCTTAAGGTTTGTAGGATTTGTAAATAGGTCCCTAAGGTTTTAGTATTTGTAAATAGGCTCCCGCATTTTCTTTTTAACACCTTTCATGTCTCCAAAATAAATATTCCTAACAAGAATGGGCATTTACCATGAGATTTGTGTTGGATTTTTATATAAATGACAACTTTGCCCTTACATCCATTAAACAAAAATGAGTACTTTTATTTACAAAAATACCATTATTTTATCTCAAGTCCCAATGGTTTCTCTCAATAATAACCCTTTCATACACATGACTGGGGGGTGGACCTAGGTACAATGGCCTAGGGATTTAAGCCCCTACCCATATTTGAGAAAAGTTTAAGATTCCTCCTCCCCGCGCACATTCTAAAAATTGATATGTTTTTTTTTAACATTTGCCCCTCCCCCTAATATTTCTTTTACACAGAGCCAAACACCACGCCCCTCACAAATTTTAAAATTTAATATAATTTTTTTTTACATTTGCCCATCCCCCCAATATTTCTTTTACACCTACACATGAAGCATAATCATGTATCTTGAAACTTTCATCAATCCAAAAGTGGGTCATGTATGGATTGGAAAATCATAACTAGTTATAAGTACAAGTGTTTTTTTGTCATGATCAATGTGGATTTAATGAAATGAGCCCTGTATTTATAAAAAAAATTATGTAGGGTTGTTCTCTCCCACTAAGTACAATTGTCAATGTCATATGCTTTGTAAAAAATAATAATAATTTGAGTCCACGCTTTTGAAATTATGCATATTAGGATAAAAGAGATGGACATAAGTGTCATTTCACTCTAAAAACCTATTGTGGTTGGAAGAAAATTGATTTTGGGGACACAGAAGGTATTAAAATGAAAATGCAGGGGCCTATTTGCATATACTAAAACCTCAGGGGCCTATTTACAAAACCTCAAAAAGAAATGGTCTCACCTCTATGGAAAACCAGTAATAAAAGCAACCAGCCTATGTCTATTACCTTAGTGCAAATAAAGACCTTGTCAATGTAGCACGCCTAACTTTTTGCAAATCTGCCAATGGAAAATCGATGCCTTTTCTTGTTTTTAGTTTTTACTTCAATCCAAGGATTCAAAAGAAGAGTATTCTTTAGATTTGATTGTTTCTTACCAAGTGTAAGAAACAATCAAATCTCAGATGTAAGAATTTTGTGAGGGGAGAGTTGCCAAATCTCCGAGAAAAAAAAGGAAAGAATTGCCACATCGTCTATAAAGGGGCGAATTGCTATGTTTTCTTGAGCTTTCCCACAAGCATGCAGGCTATAGTAAGAAGGAAAAAAAAAATGAGTGAGACTCCATAGTGTTTGGGCCATGCCATCTACTTGGAAAAGACAATTGTTTTCAGCCTTTATTGGCAAGGACCACCATCTGCAGGTTCATTTTTTTTGTCTGTCCTACATGTCACATCCTATGTGTGGCATGCGGAGCTGTGGATGTTCAAAGTTAACCTTTCTGCCATGTTGTTATTCTTTGATTCTGCTGCAGTGCTGTCATTTAGTTTATTTGCATTCATCGTGCAGATCAGTTCCTTCTCTCAAGATGTTTTTGGCTGTCTATTTATCATGTTGTAGTTTCGTCTGAACTCATATAACTCTTATGTAGGTGATGTTGACCACTTTACTAAAGGTATATGTCAGAGGTGGTCTGTTTGAGAAATCAAGAGAATTATTAGTCAAACTGGAAGCTATGGACTTTGCCCAAGAGGAGGTACCCTTGAACTTTCGTTTATTTATGCACATTTTTTATTTTCCTAGTTCTCTATAGTGCTTTCATCCTTATATCTGAGTGCTGTTACTGTTGCTAAATGATCTGGGTTGTAAGCGAACATCCAATAAGCTTTGGCTTTAGAAAAACCATCTCATGCTAAATCACCATTTTTTTTTCTTTTGCCGTTTGGATAGAAACTGGATGGTGACTTGGGATTCAATCATCTGATGAGTTGATGCTAATTTTCCTTACAAATAGCACAAACTCTTGTATGCTGCGTAGGCATTTAAATCTGCAGAACTAACAACAAAAACTTAATTATATAGGAAAAGCTCACAAACCTCATTTGGTGATTCAAAACTCACTGATGCAGTGATTCTTCTCTACTTCTGATACATATAGTTATATTTTTCATGGGAAGATTAAATAATAATAAATACTGACTGCGAAATTGAAGAATACACACACATACATACATATAACAAAATGATATTGTACATATCTTATGTATTGTCCTAGGTTACATACCACCTAGTGGGGCCCACTTTATCACCTATCTGAATGGACCGCCCCCCCACCTCCTTGTCCCCTCCTCCTGATAGTCACCTCTACCCATGGATTTGCATAGATCCAAATGGATTGGATGTTGGATCTGGGATCAATTTTTTGTTTTGTTTTGTTTTTTATTTTTATTTTATGTAATGCCGTTAAGGATGGGAATGGGACCGGTGGGGATTAAAAGATCTAGGTAGGCCATACCTGTGTACAAAATTTGGGGCACACCTGATCAACCTAACCACTTGATCAATAACCCACAAGTTCTCACTTCTCATTGTCTAAAATCGAGTGCATAGTCAATCCATTGGTCCAATCCATTCGGATGGGTGCCAAACGTGGGTTTAGTGACTATCAGGAGATTCCCTGTTCTATGGTCCATTTGGATGGATCATAAGGTGGGCCCAACTAGGTGTTTGCATATGGTGAGCTCACCATAAGGTGAGCTCATGTGCTCGCTCACCATAGGATTTCCCTACATGTATGGGGGCCCCCTAGTGAGCCTATGATCTCACCTTATTGTGAACTCACTTGTGGGGGGGCCCACCTAGGAATGGGACCAGTGGGGATTGAAAAGTCTAGGTGGGCCATACTTGTGTACAAAATTTGGGGCTCACTTGATCATCCTAACCACTTGATCAACATGCCACAAGTTTTTATTGTCCAAAACAAGTGCACAATCAATCCAATAGTTCAATCCATTTGGACGGGTGCTTAAACCAAGATTGGCGATTGTTGGGTCAGGTCGGTTGGGGTGGTTTCCACTTGGATGGATCATAGTTTGGGTGCCGCTATGTGTTTGCGTTCAATGAGCTCACCATAGGATTTCCCTACATGTATGGGACCCCCCTTTAGTGAGCTCACTTCCTTGTGGGGGCCGCCTGAGAATGGGACCGGTGGCGGTGGGGATTGAAAATTCTAGGTGATTGGTGGGCCTATGGGTGTTAGCATTTTTGTTCCTTTTCACTACATGCATGTTATACCAATGGAAGCATACAGATTTAATGAAGATGTTTATTTCTGCGTAGCACTACTGTTACAGACGGATTTGTGCTTCTTTTATTAGAGCTTTTCTTCCATTTTCTTTTTGGTGGTGGATGATTATCCATGCTTAATTAGATGATCTGGTGTACTTTGGTTGTAGATGCCTTATTGTATAATAATGGACGGCCTTGTGAAGGCTGGACACATTCATGAAGCTAAAGTTGTTTTCGAAGAAATGAGAAACAAAAATGTGAAGTCAGGTATGTTTTCTATAAAAAAATTGAATGGTTTTTCTGATTTAATATGAAGGTTGGCCAGCTAACAGCGGACCAACAGATGGTACTTTCATGTATTCTCATATATTCTGACTAGAATGATTTAGTGCATATTCCTATCAATTTATTTATTGATGAGTTATGGTTTGACAATTTGACTAGAAGGAAAGCAAGGAACAGTAAGTTTAAACTGTGCATGTTCTAGTGCATTTTTTTTCTTTTACACTAAGGGCCTGTTTCTTTACCATAATTTCTGACAAGAATTTGGTATGTTGGGGTTTTTTTGGACATGATGTGACATCTTGTCCTGTGGCATTTGAAATGCTGTGTTTCTTTCATCATAATTCCAAATTCCAGCAACCTAAAAGGTCTCAAATGACCTTTTGGAATTCCTGAAATTCCATCTTCAATGCATTTGGTTGGAATTTCAAATGCTCCACCAAGAGGAGGGATTTGGAATTCCACCCATTTCTTCGCTAGAATTCAAGAAATTCCTGTCTGGGGAATTTCTAAATTCCCAGACAGGGTGGAATTCCTGGATGCTCCCTTGGACTTGAGCATCCAGAAATTCCACCAAAATGCAAAGGGGCTGGAATTTCTGAATTCCTATAGTTCATTTGAGACCTTTCAAGTGACTGGAATTTGGAAATACTTGGCAAGAAACAAGGCATTTGCAAATGCTAAAGGACAAGATATCACATCATGTCCCAAAAACTCCAACATCCTAAATTCCTGTTAGGATTTCTAGTAAAAAAACATGCCTCCACCTCAAGGGGACAACTTTTGGAGAATTTGAAATTCCTCTAGACATGAATCCTGGTAATTCTGGTAAAGAAACAAGAATCCCATTGGTTCTTGTTCCAAAACCACCAATATGAAATGAAAATTTGTATAGTTAGATTTACCAATCCATGAGTTTCATTAGATTCTGAAGACTGCATACTTATCAACGAGTAGTCCAGTTCCCCTTCCACTCTTTCTTTTTGGTCCTCCTGTGCCCTTATTGGAGCATGCAATCACAAGGTGGGATGTTAAGAGATGAGTCTGTCTTATCTTATGGTGCACTGTAATTGGATTAGTACCAGAGACCTTGCTTTAAAAGGTTTCCAATAGTCATCATTCCTTCTTTGGGTAGGTTGTATGGATTTGCTTTGTTCTCTCTTTTCGTTCTTTAATAATATATTTAACAGTTACTGATAATAAAAAATCATTCACATGCTTTGACATGTCAAAGTTTGTGCAGTTGAAGGTTCCTTTTTTCCTGCTAATGTGTGGAGATGTGCATGCAAAGGTTTATTATGCTGATTGAAAAACAAAAAGGTTCATCACTCTCAACACAGTTTCCCCACTTTCTTAAAGTCATTCTCGAGCATGGTATGCATTCAATAGATTCGCACGAACAAAACTATTTAGAAATCTACCACGTTTTGTATACGAGCAGTAGACAACTAATTCCTCAGTGCACTAGATTGAGTGAGTTTTCTTGGTCATGCAGTATGCATGAATGATGCATTAGATAGTCGCAAGAGAGTTTGAATCATGCAAAGGCTTTTATGAAATTTGCACTATATCCATCAACTTATATTTTGTTTTAATACTCTTTGTATGCCTCAGATCAAAATTTATTTGTCTTTGGGAAGACTTGAATTGTTCCTTACATCAGTGTAAGAAAGCCTTTGAAGTATGTCCCTAAACAAGTAAATAAATAATTAGGAAGGAGCCTTTGGCCTCCTCTGTGCGGTATAATCAATCAACAAAAGTTGAGGATCCGTTCTTAAAATAAATTGCGTCTTATGCTTGCAGATGGTTATTCCCACAGTATCATGATTTCTGCATTTTGTCGAAACGGGCTACTGGAAGATGCAAAGCAGCTTGCTAGGGATTTTGAAGCTACCTATGAAAAATATGACTTGGTGTTGTTAAATAATCTGCTGAGAGCTTACTGCAAGGCAGGTGATATGAAGAGTGTAATGCAGATGTTAAAGAAAATGGATGAATTGGCAATTTCTCCTGATCGTAAAACATTTCATATTTTAGCGAACTATTACTGCAAGGAGAAGTTATATCAGCTTGCATATCGGATGGTTGAGGACATGCACAGTAAAGGCCATCTACTGGATGAGGTGAGCTCCTTTTGCTTGTCTCTGTTACATCAACTGTCCGACAAATTGTTTTTCCTTTTTAATCCAATTATGTCCTTTGTCAGCAATTCCTTCTCAATGCCATAAGGTTTTCTGTCCACAGCACATTTGCATAACTAGGACATGGTGTCTTGTTTGACATGTTATTGTTTAAGGATATATGGTTTTCTGCTTATGGGTACACAAGAACTTGCAAATGCATAATGACTAACAATGGCACGAAGCTTAAACTTGAACGGTTCAAATAATAATAATAATAAAAAGGAAGGGTCTTGTTTGAAGGTTAAAAGTAGATAGGG
The DNA here is from genome assembly GCA_003546025.1 of Camphora micrantha. NCBI lineage: Eukaryota > Viridiplantae > Streptophyta > Magnoliopsida > Laurales > Lauraceae > Camphora > Camphora micrantha. Next base: position 58,729,187 of record QPKB01000001.1, read on the forward strand.
AGTATTTTAAAGGCCTATGTGTGGGTGAAATAAATCACATTTTAGAATCAAATCAAGGAGTGGGAATGGAGTATTCATATTTCATAATTGAAAGTAAAACTTGCTTTGAAACTTGATGGCATCTTTAGATAGATGGATCTTTATGGGCAAATAGGGACTGATTAATTAACCAAATTATTCAAATTATTCTTGATTATTGGAAAAATGTTACATGAAGGTGAAAGAGATTGCGGTCCATTTTTCTATAAGAAAAAATAAAATATTATCATTCAAATGAGCAAAAAAGAAAAACTAACTAAGAAGATATTCAAAACTGTGCAAATAAAATATTGGACTTTGAATTAGAAAAGACATCTTTAGTTGTTATATCAAGATTATGCAAGACATGTATGAAGTAGAAACTGTTGGGAAGTCCCACATCCCACATCACCAAGTCCTGTTTTGGACAAGGTTTCATATACCTATTTGGGCCTTCCACCTATCAGCTTAAGCTTTTGGGTTGGTACATGGTATCAAAGCGGGTTTTGATCCCGTCATTCTTGTGTAGCCCACTTGGGAGGCCCGTCCATGAAATCTACTAGGCCTGCACATGAGGGGGAGTGTTGGGAAGTCCCACATCCCACATTGCCTAAGTCCTGAGTTGGACAAGGCTTCATGTACCTGTTTGGGCCTTCCACCTATCAGCTTAAGGTTTTTGGTTGGTACATGGTTTCCTATAGAAACAAGCATGAGAAGCGTATGTAGGGCGCCATCTAAGTTCCCAGTTGAATTGAGATATACCGCTAGTGTACTTTGAGCCCATATTTGTTCGCCTTGGGTTACAGAGAACGTGATGACACATATCTAGGACGAAGTATTGTGGTGTATGTTATTTGTTGATGACGTGCTACTCATTAGTAAGGTGAAAAGCTATATAATGCTAAGTTAGGCTTTGGAGAAAGGTGTTCAGTTAAATGGGTTTAGACTTTAGACTTTAGAATTAGCAAAGACAATATATAATATAAGGAGTGCACGTTTCACAGATCTAAGAGTAGATGGTTTCTTAAAATTGAATATAAATTAAGCACGTTGTGATATTTAGGGTTAATAATAGAACAAGACGGAGAGTTTGAGTTGGATATAGCTAGTAGAATTGACTTAGAATGAGCAAATGGTGACAGGTTAATGCTGTGTTGTGATTGTAGAATCCGACTTCAACAAAAGGTGGGTTTTAAACTCAGAATTGAGAAGTGAGTCAACTCCTCTCATGTCGGGTTGACTAAGGCCAAGTTGCATAGAACTAGGTCGAGTCAGACCGATTCACACCACATTGCCCCATAAAGCCTAAAATTTTGTGAATGATGATGATGATGGTGGTGGTGGTGATCCTTTAAAGAATAAAGGAACAATGTCCTATGAATCTAGAGTTTTAAAATGTGTTTTCACTTTTAAGAATGACTCTAAGTAGTATGAGGTGTTGCATATATTGAATTGTATGAGCAGTACCTTCAATCTTTGAATGCTTAAATCTTCCACAAAATGTGGCTTTTATCTTCCAAAATTTGTGCAAAAGGATTGCCAGAAGCCTCCTACATTGGTAGTTGTAATAGAAGGAAGGACAAAGAAAATTCAAGGTGTTTGGGCATGTACATAGAAGCCAGAATCAACTTTTGTACATGTCTCAAATGATTACAAGTCCAAGGAAGTGGGAGGAGACCGATTAAGACTTGGATCAAGTAGTAAGAAAAAAAAAACCATTAGAATGTGGAGTTGAAGAGGGGAAATGTTCACCTACGAGTGGACTGCATGTAGCTTATATGTAGTCCATCTCATGGAGCCCACCTAGATGCTAGTTTACCAATGGGAGGAGGGCAGGCCCCACCAGATTGTCCTAGCCCTTAATTTAACAGCCTTGAAATTTTAATGACATCTTAACTTTAGATTTTCTTGAGGTCGGACATCTTAACTCTAGATCTTCTTGAGATTGAATCCAACTGTGAGTGAAGGTTCAGTGAGTGTAAAATTGGGCCTGATTTCAGATCATGGGATGAAAGACTATCCAAGGGGCTACATTGATGAAAAGTGTGCCCAAATGGGCCCCACAGTGCTGGACTGCTGTTGCAGTTGCTCGTAGGAGAAATTCTCTGTTAAAGAGTGCATATCTTCAAGAATGGTGGAGTTGGTCACTCTTTTTTCACCTTTTTTTTTTTTTTTTTCTTTCTGGGGAAGTGATGAAGAATTTTATTATAGAAAAACCTGTACAAAGAGAGAGACTATCAAGCGGGAACTTCTTTTTTTATTTTTTTTTCTGGGAGAGAGAGAGAGAGAGAGAGAGAGAGAGAGAGAGAGAGAGAGAGAGAAGCAAGACTATAGTAATAACATGTTTCACCGACCAGTCAATCAGCTTTAAATACTCCATTTCTTTCCAAACGGCCTTACTTTCCATTATCTTGGAATATGTATGAAAACAGCATCCAATTTTGTGTTTGTCTCTTAACCTCCTCGATGACCTGTTCTGTTCTCATTGCATTTGAGATTTTAGAAGCACTTTATGCCTAACATATAGCATTTCCATTAGATGGGGGCCAACCATGAATTTTCCCTTCTCTTATTGCAGTGATTTCAACTTTATTCAAATACTTCATTGCCATGGACTCTTGTACCTTCAGCCTTTTATTCTTAGCAGCTATTAGTCTCTTGTGCATCTGTTGTGGTGGTGATGATTCTTCTAATAAATGATTTTCTTGGTGGGCTTGCGATTGTTCTCATGACCTGACGGGAATATGACAATCCAATTGTGCTATATGACAATCCAATTGTGCTACCTAATGCATACAATGAGTTCCATTAAAAAAACTCATCAAGTATGTACCTTTTTTCATCATCATCAAAGTCATGTCCCAACTAAGCTGGGATTGGCTACTTGAATTCTGTTTCTCCATTCCAATCGTCTCAGAATTCATGTTTGGGTTGTGACTTGTGACAAAACTTTACGCTAGCTATCACCCTACCCAATGCAACCTTCCTTCACCCAAGCTTGGGACTGGCAGTTAAAACTGGCGAAGTCATTCTATGTTGATTGAAGATATGCTAACATCTGTCTGATGCCTGTAACATTGTTTGACATGATCAATCAAAATACTCAGAAATGCAACTGAACTAAAATGAGCTCTGAGGATCTGGTTAACTTGTATATTGACTTGTTCTGGTAACCTATAGAGACCTAATTGAAATATATAGTTGTCCCCTATTGTCATGTCCTAGTTTTTGCACAAACCTTGAGCTGCACCAGAAAGATACTTTCATGGAATCCAACCAATTTATTTAGATCCCTTGTGGGTTAAGTGGTGTGTTGAATCGAACAGCATTTCAAGCCTGCCTTCTTAGTGCCCTTGGCATAAGTTTTGGAATAATTCACAATCTGTGAAATACTGTGACTTTAGCAACCTCTGATCTTAACGATGCTTGCAGATACTTTGTTCTTCTCTGATTTTACAGCTGGGACGGGCTGGTGCTTCATCTGAAGCATATTCTGTTTACAATATGTTGAGATACAGCAAGCAAGCAGTGTCTAAGGCGCTTCATGAGAAGATTCTGAATATTCTAGTTGCAGGCGGGCTTCTCAAAGAAGCATATGTTGTAATGAAGGTATGATATCTTGCTTTATGGTATTGTTGTCTGTTTATTCACAAGAACTAGTACAAATCTAATTCCTGATGGTCATGACGTTGACAGGATAATGCAAAATTTATCTCTAGGCTCTCACAAAAACGGTTTGCTGTATCGTTTATGAAGTCGGGAAATATAAACATGATAAATGATGTGATCAAAGCACTTCACAGTTCTGGCCACAAGATTGACCAGGTATGTGTCTGGCTAAATTGGGCGTGCACACACTTGCCCAAGTCTCTGTCATCAGTTCGTGTTTTAACTTGGTCAACTGATAAATTTATTGGCATTGGACAAAGACACAAGGTGTCAGACTTAAGGAAGATAGGAAGCACCATAATCCAAGGTGTATTTATTGTATAGATTTGATGCCCACTACAGATAATGGTGATGCAGACATTGATACAAAGATTGAAGACATGACTGCACTTCTAAATGTGATTTTTCATATTTACAATTCTATATAAAGCATAACTTTTTTGTCAATGAACCTGCACCTGGTGCAGTGGCAAGGCATTCTCCTATTAGAAAGGGGACCAGAAATCAAGCGTACATGAGTTGTGGGAGGGATCAAAAGTACATGAGAGCCACTTTTATTATTACATTGTGTAGCACAAAAGGGGGATCACTTTCATCTCTGACCACCATTTCTCAGCTTTGTATTATTCAGAAAAAAAATTTCCCAAGATGCTGCATAAAAGCCATGACATCATAGAATAGTCCCATGATATTATGGGATTTATCAGTTTCTGTGGTGTGTGATACACTGTTTCCATGATATCATGGGATTTGGGGCAAATGTTTTTATTTATTTTTTAAATATATTAACTAGAGTCAACTGACTCCGGTGACATTATCTGAATGTCAGTCATGAAATCGGGAAAACAGGATTTAAGGGCTAATGTCAAAATTATGGATTCATGAATCTAGTACAGTTGGAAATGTGAAAACTGTACCCCACAACCACCTGTGCTGTATCCACACCAGTCCTGTATCCTTCTGATAAAGGTACACTGGGCATAAACGAGTATCCTGTTTTTTTTTTTTTTTTAATCTTGTGAATGGTAAACTAGTACTCAAGTAATATATTGCGCAGGCTCATTCGTCACACAACACAGCAAAATCCAAAGTTCTTTAAGTTGCATTTGTACAAGTGAACACTAGCTAATCTAGCTGGACCTTCCATCTGCTTCATTTAATGCTCTCTTCATGGGCCACTATGCGGTGAATCACATGGCTGGATGATCCATTGATCCTACAAGCCTGTGAACCAAGATCATGTCATCTGTAACCTCTGATTTACTAAACTGCATATTGAAGTCCTTTCAGAAGGCATTGTGGCCGATAGAATGGATAATTCAAATTGATGATTGCTACTTTCTTCGCTTTAATCATTCTAGATCGTCTCCTTTGTTTGATTTTGATGGGATGATATGTTGCTCTGGCCCTCTTTTTTGTTTGATTTTGATGGGATGATATGTTGCTCTGGCCCTCTTTTTCTCTTTTTCGCATGATACAGCCTTGAACTGATTGATTAGACTTTAAAGTGCAATGTTAGCACTACAGCATTCCTCTGTATTTCGGTAGAATATCTAATATCATTTCCTTATCAGAGACTGAAATGTGTGCATCTTCTGTTGGCTTTCCTCAGGTGGTGTTTGACAAGGCTATTGCGCGTTACATTGCACAGCCTGAGAAAAAGGAACTGCTTTTGCATTTGCTGCAATGGATGATAGGACAAGGCTATGCAGTTGACTCAACAACGAGAAACTTGCTTCTCAAGAACTCGCAGCTGTTTGGTCGACAACTGATAGCTGAAATCTTATCTAAACAACAAGCCATGTCAAAAAAAAGTTGAAAACTAAAGATGAATGAAGGATGAATGATCCTCAGAAAGAGAGCAGGCTATCTGATCTTGATTCTGTAAGATCATGAATGCAAAATTTAAAAAATTAACCGTTTTGACGTTCATGTGACCACCGAAGATCCCATGTGGCAGATTCATGGTTACTTTAGAAGACGGAAATTTATCAAAGCACGGGCTACAAGAGTGAAGGATCCATTGTGGTAATCTTCGAGAGGCAATTGAAACCTCCTCCCTTTATTAGGTCATGAAATTGAATCCTAGGAATGTGATGCCCCTTTCTGTACCTCCCAATGACCTATTTCACTCTTCACCTCCTTGATATGAGGCCCTAAGTAGGGTATTAACGGACTAGGCGGAAGCTTGTCCAATTCTGGCCCATTCAGTTCTCACTCCTAAGATTTAGGCCATGATCGAGTCCCCCCGCGCTTCGAACTTAGGTTTGGTGCATTTTATAATGGGGCTAACATAAAAATTGAGCTCAAATCCAGCAGTTGAATTCTGCACGTTTGGATGTGGATGCACAGCAATATGGTCTGCAAGAGCACAGACTGCCATGGAATAGTTTATGGTTGCATCATATTCATGCTTCTTTTTCTGGCTAAGGTGGCCTGCTGGCCGGTAGTGATATTGTCAACCTGAAGACCAAGGAATCAGGTTCCCAGGTTATGAAAGGTATGGAATTGCAATTCATACTTGAGGAGCAGTGTGGTATAGGAATACCCAATCGGTGTGTGATTTATTCAATCTGTTTCTTTTGCCCCACATGATGGAGCAGGGCAAATTAACTGGGTCTCTTCTTATGTTATGTGCCATCTGATTTGTTCCATGTAATCAAATTCTAAGATTTTGTATTTCTCTGTAAGTGGTTTAAAAATGAAGGGTAAATTTTATCCAAAAATGACAATCAAATTTCCCTTCCTTTAATGGAAATTAAATTAAGCTAAAAGGAGACTAATGCCCAGCCTGAATTTATATCCTAGGAAAGTCAAGGTCACATCTATGTTGTTGCCTTACATCCTTTACCCTTTTACCTCTTTGAGCATGAATTGCCAAGTATCATACACAAACAAACAGGGCTGGCAGAGTGTGGCTGAAATTTTGGCAGGAGTGAGTATCCTCTGTGGGGTTGGGTTTCTGCCTGCCTGATATGTATGTAAAGTGGTTGCGTCCAGAGTCGAGACCTGCTGCGTCTGGTTCAGGGCCTGAAAAGTTGGGCCAACTACTTTACAAATGGGCTGGTCTTGGGCATACCTCACCATGGTCGATAGGTGGAATGCATGGGCTGGCCTGGGTCCGGAATGCACTCGGCACATCGACCCATCTATTTTGTTCAGAATCATGTGGCGGTCTTAGTCTATGATCTAGCATGGATAGGTAATAATGATGAAAACAGAATATTCAGTGGAATATCTCAAGCATTCAATACGGTTTTCTTTCTTATGGCTATCTGATTACTTGAATCATCAAAAAGGTCAAAAGGTTAAAAGAGAGTTCAAACAACTTTCTATTGAGTACACACTTAACACTGTTCTTACAAGATTGAAACATGTTGTGTAAGTAAGAAATGCTACACCATTCTCGAGAAAACGCAAAAAAAAAAAAAAAAAAAGGGTTCTCACAAACAAACCAAACCGGTTGAAATTTACCACCACTGCATGAAGCAACTAAGTAGTATAGCCTGGGGTAGAGCTTTCAGAACTTCAGCTCCCACTGACTCAAACCGTGCTAACAAACTAGGTACTTCTCTTTACCAAAGAGACAAAAAGAAAACTAGGCACTTCATATCCACAAGAGCATATGTCCATGCGTTGTACACGAAATTTGGTCATGCTTCCTGCAGAAAAGGTGTGCTCGTTAGTACAAGGCATGTACATACTACATACTCTATTTGGCCTAACTTGCAACTACTGTGTCATTTGCCTAAACCCACACTGACTATAAGCATGCATGTAAGTGAAAATTTTAAACCCTACCACCCAACCACATACACAAATATTGGTTTCTCACATGTTGGGAATCTCCTATTGGTTGCCACAAACAAGCAAGTCTTTCCCATCACATGATGCACGTGAGATTGTATATGGGTTTTTTTTTTTTTCCGAGTGTTTTGAATCCCTGTATTGTTGTCAATTTTTTATTTTTTATTTTAGTATTCCATCATTTCATCATTACAAAAGCTTATTAAAAAAAGAAAAATAAAGAATGTATATATATATATATATATATAAAAAAGAAATTCAGTAAGGGGTTGTTTGCCTTATAAAAATGTGATAAGAAAATGAGATTTTACATGTGTAAATGTTACGCATGCAAATGTTGCATATTTAAATGTTACACATGTGAAACACATTATCATGTTTGTCAAGATGATCATTTTCACAAGAGTAATTTAGTATTAGCTTTGTAATGGTAGTTGTATGTTTAGGTGTTTGTTTTTTCGTTGGATTCTTTTTGTTTGATTTGGGTGAATTTAAACTTCCTCTCCAGCCAAAAAAAAAAAAAAAAGAAAGAAAAAGAAAAAGAAAAAAAAGAGTACACATCCAATGGTTTTAGATTGGTTTGGATTTTTTCACAAATTCCTCAAAATTCATGAAGAATTAAGATATGAACTACACATCCTGATATTTACCATAAATACAAGAATATTGAATGGTCCAGATCATGAATTTAGAGGGCCCACAGAAAGTATAGAAAATTAGATTTATGGGTTAGGACTTTACCTCAAATTACTCAATTTCTACGGAGACAATCAGCTTCAATATCTTGGGGTTCATTAGTTCAATAAACAAAGTGACAGTTTGGATTACAACTATGAGGCCTTGCTGGATCGAGAAAAAATAAAGGTGATAGATAGGCCCCACAAGAATGCAATCATCATGTAAAAAGTGTACTGGCACCTTCTTTGCAAGAGTGAATCACTTTCACACCTATTCCAGTGTGAAAATTTTGTTGCAAAAATGGCCTCATTTACACCATTTTCACAACTCATTTATGCATGCATAAATGTTCACAAACAAACGTGATGACGACATCTGAATCATTTACATATGCAAATACCTATAGACAATCAACCCCTAAGACTAAGAACATGACCTTACAATGGAAGCCTGAAAATGTTTTAAAATTAAGATAAGTACAAAAATATGCAAAGCTAGGGACTAAAATTCACTTAAGTTTCCCAAGTAAATAGGTCAGTATGTAAAAGAAAGAATTGTTGAAGGTTAAAGAGAAAGAATTGTTGAAGGTTAGAGAGGGCCCAACTTCTTATGACCATCATCTAATGTTTACTGAGAAAATATCTTCACTGTGAAATGTGAGGACATAGGTAAAGAGTTCAGGTAATGTCCCTAAATTGAAGATCATGGGTTGAGAAATTTGGACAGGTTGGGAAAACAATGGGCCAATCCAAACCCAACCCAAATTCTAGAAGGGTTAACCCAAACCTGATGTAGACAAAAGCAGAGGGACCAACCTCAACTTGACCAGAATCCAACGTAACCCTGTTACATTACTTGTTTAAAAATGTGCCAACCAGAACCAATCTGAATCTGACCCACAATTTGATTCAGGCCCAAGTCAAAATTTGGGTTTTAATAAGGTCAAATTAAGTTGGTTTCAGGTTGAGCCTAGCCCAAGTTGCACGCATAAGTTCATTTCGCTACACAGCTGAATATGGAGTAGAGAGTAAGAGCCACCATCTACCTGCAGTTGCTGTACAAGAAGGAAAAAATAGGTCCTAAATCACTTGCTTTTGATACTCGCGACGCCAAATCCTTGATGAGGCCCTGAAAAAGAGCTTGCCATTTTCACATTCATCAAACGTGGTTTTCTGCGCTCAGATTCTCTCCACTTCATTTCCGAATGATGGCTGCAACCAACATTATAATTCACAGGCTGCAACAAAAAGGAAAATCTCTATCATTGGCCATCAATAGCAACATGAAATCGACATTTGAAGCTATTATACATCTCACATCCAAGAAAACCGGCTGCTGCAGTTGAATAATCATCTGATCATCCATTGATACAAGCTTCTGTAAGAAGCAGTGCATTAGAGTGACCTAGATTCGTATTCTAGATCTCCATCCATATTGCTTTCAATCTTAGCTAGAGTTATGTTTATGAAGGACACCTTAACGGTAGATGCTAAGAAGGCATATCTTCTTCCTCGTTTCTTTCTTTCTTTCTTTCTTTCTTTTTTTTTTTTTTTTTTTTTTTTTTTTTGAATGGTAAAAGGAATTACCACAGAAGCATCTCGGTGGAAAGGCGTCGTCATCGTCATCAAAGCCTTGTACCAATTATGTTAGGGTTGGCTACATGAATTCTGCTTCTCTCATAATGTTGTGTTTGGGTTGTGACAAAATTTTGTACTGGCTGTCAACCTATATATCTTGAAAGTATGTGTAGTGAATTAGAAAGATCCATTCAAAGCAAAAAGCTTTAATAAATTGTGGCTACTGAGATTTAGGACAATTCTCATAATTGTTTAGCGCGAGTAGTAGTTTAACGTGGAGTAAAAGTAAGCATGTGATGTGGTATTTTTTCCTTCACCATGCTTGGATGATAAAGTGGAGTGGAGAAGTACACTTATGATGTGACACCACTAACCTTTTACTCCATATGCCTCTTTTTTTAATGTAGTAAACTGTGACAAACTGTGCTTTTAATCTACACTCTCTCTCTCTCTCTCTCTCACCTATGCTTTACCTCATACTATCCAAACAAGAATTTTAGAACTCATCTACTTTTTACTTTAATATACATTGCTTTTATTTTTTCCTTGATTGGCATCGATCTCCCTTCTCCCCTCTACTCATCCATACATGTAAACAAACACGCCCTAGGCTTACTTTTTTGAACCCATGACAAAATGACTATGACACAATGTTAAGCAATGGTTTTACCATGCATCATGACACAATAAAAAAGATACAAAAGAAACTAAAAGGGCCAAGAATAAGTCAAATCACATTGAAGAAAAGACATACATATAAACATGTGTACGTATATGTATGTTTGTACATACAAATGTAAGCATATACCTGCTGTCCCACAGTGTCATGTGTATTCACTGGAACTGGCTCATGCTGCATGTAAGGATGAAGTGGTGCATGCTGAGGATACTGAGATGTGATCCCATTTGCCCAGTTCCCCATCTGCCTCTGCTGTCTTTGATTGCTTGAAACCTTCAAACACATATTCTTTGATAAATCACATTAAAGAGAAAAGACATAATACTTATGTGTGTGTACGTCCATGTATGTTTGTTCATACGTGTGTATGTATGTACCTGCTGTCCCACAGTGGCCTGCGTATTCAATTGATAAACTAGGTCAGGCTGCATGTAGGGAAGAAGTGGCACATGCTGAGGATACTGAGATGTGATCCCATTTACCGAGTCTCCCATCTGCCTCTGCTGTCTTTGTTTGCTTGGAACCTTCAAACACACATTCTTTGATAAATGAGAGAGAGCCAAATTATAAGAGAAACTATTTAAAATTAATTAAAACACAAATTATGTTACCATTTGAGAAAGGGTGGTCTCATAGTCCTGTCCATGACTGGGAGGGAGTATCATCATTTGACTCTCACCACCAAAAGGTTCATGATACTGGTAGATTTGTGAGACAGCACCTGTGGGAGGAGAGTAGTAGTGTGGTATATGATAGCTGGAGTAAACATTAGAGGAAGTAGAGGTAGGACATGGCACTGAGTCTTTGGCGATCTGAAGCTCCAACTTAGCTCGGCGGTTTTCCCGACGTTGTGCAATAGTCACACACAGTTGCCTCCCATGGAAGAAGGATCCTGTATGAACATGCAGAGGAACAAATTAGGACATAAACCAAGCTGAGAAATTATCTATAGACTGGATGGACATGGGGAAAATTTAATAAAAGAAGTGAGGCTACCATTAAGAGCATTAACAGCCTTGTTAGCATCACCAGGAGTGGAAAAGCACACAAAGCCATATCCTTTACCCAATCCTGTAAAATTGTCGCGCACAACATGTACTGAAATTACTTTCCCACAGATGCTAAAATGTTTTTCCACTTCGTGATCATCAGTAAAGCTATCAAGATTCTTCACATACACGTTTGAACCCTGAAGAATACAATATATTTGAATTTATAATCTCGTACTATAAGAATGCAAGCATGGATGGAAATAGTAAGGATATATCTGAAAAAGTGCAACCTATCCGAGGATTTGGCTCAGGATAGACCAAAACAATGAAACAGAATCCATGTAGCCAACCCCAACATAGTTGGGACAAGGCTATGATGATGATGGTGATGATGACTTGCAGAGCCAATTACCTGAAACTTTTCCATCCATTGGCTACGTCTTTCCTCAACCTGTCGCCTCAGTGTCAGCTCGCGTTCGCACTTCTTTTGAGCCCTTCCTGCATATATATTCTTTGACCCTACACCACAAATGGTGATCATGTTTGTTTGTTTTGTTCAAACTTTGCACAATTTGTTCTCATTAACATTGACACTTCATTAGATAATATAATGAAAAGGACAAATATCTAAAATAACAAAAAAATTGTAATTCCAGAAAATGATCTAAAGAAAAATCAGTTCAAAACAAAAGGGAAATAGATAAAATGAACACAGTAATTTACCAATTTGAGCACCATTCATGGTCTCTACAGCCTTCTTAGCATCTTCCGGTGATTCAAAGCAAACAAACCCAAAGCCTCTTGACTGCCCATGATCATCCTTCATTATTGCTGCATTTTTTACTGTCCCAAATGTGGAGAATTTTTCTTTAAGGAGATCATCAGTCAATTCATAATCCAGATTATTCACATATACATTAGTGAAGCTGGGTTCTTCACAAGCTGCTTGCCTCTCGCTTTTCTTGACAAATTTAGTTACATATCTGGACAATACAAGAAATATACAGGATCTAAAAAGAAACCCCATTTCCCAATTTCAAAGTCACAACAATATAGAAACAGAGAAAACTACAACCCCAATTGAGGAATGAAGCAAAATTGTAAAATAATTCCACGAAGGAAAGTCCAAAATAATCACAAAAATTAAGAATCTATGAAAAACTAAAGCAAGTGCAATGCAGTAATGAAGCTCCAAAACTTTCCCTTTTTAAGAAATGAATAGCCCCTAACAGCTTCAAAACCTATATTTCCACATATGATGTATGAGAAAGGAGGGTTGGGGTACTTAAATAAGATAATTAGAAAGCACAAGAAAAAAAAAGAAAATACACAGACTAAAAATCAGTGAAAGGAAAGAAAAAGAGAAACAAATAAAAAAAATGTAAATGTACTTGGATGAATGGTAAAAATTACAAATGGGGATGTCAACAAGACAACCATCTCGCAAGCCAGATCAGATTGATTAATTTTGAACTCAATCTTGGCTCCTTGTCTCATAAGTCAAGCTCAAGCTCAAGCTCCAGCTCAGTTTCGCCCTGCTCAAGCTCGGCTTGTTAAGGGACTGATACGGCATCCCACAAAAGGCCCAAAAAAGAAGAAAATGAAAATGAAAGGGAAAAAGAGGAACAACATAAAATCAGGCTAAGGGAAGGAAGTAATGTTCTTAGAGGATAAAATCACACTCTGCATTCTGACTCCCTGTTGTCATGTGTATATTATAAGTATATATATAATGCGCAATGTGATTTTTTGTGAATATGAAAAAAATCAATTTAATCATGGCATGCTACTATATATATTTAAAATATAATAAACAAAACTTTAACAGCTTATTGAAAGATTACTAAAAGGTATTATAATGACATCAGAAATCATCATTTCCTTGTGACAAAACTATATTGTTATCTTATTGACCAATCAGAAGTCAGAATATAATTAAATGAAATATTTTTAACACTTCTTTCAGTGTTGATTCTTAAGACATCAAAATCTAAACCTCCCAGTCTCCAATTAAGTTGTTCTAAGACTACTTGCTTTTCCATGCTCCAATGGTGCTCATATGAGTGGTGCCAATGATATTTGATAATGTTCAAGTTGCGCTCAACTCAAGCTCAAACTTGAGATGCATTGTCAGTTTGAGCACAAGCGTTGATTAGGACTTGATTTCTTATCATGCCTAAGTTTGAGTTCAATTTAGTACTATCAAGCCTAGCTCAAATTAATTCAAGCGAAGCAATCAGGCTCAGCTCAGCTCAGCTCAAGCTCGAGGTGGTTGTTTATTGTTCGATCCAAGTTCAAACCAAGAAAGCTTGATTCAACCATCCCTACTTACATAAACATTTCATACCACAAACAAAGATAATCAACAATAGAACTCAAGGTCTCCCAAAAAAGATAAAAAATAAAGTATTGAATGAAAAACACACACAATATTATGTGTGTGTAGAGCTTTGATCCATGTATGGTGATGCCAAATATAAAATTTCAAGTCATTTTGATGATGCTAACCCCTTGATCCATGGCCCATAAGTTAAACGGTTATATGTATATATAAGATTTTTTGGACCCTTGATCCAATCTCAAGTCCCACCAAATTGTTGCAAATCTATGGGATCCAGTGACATATAAGGAGAAAAAAAGGAAGGGGGGGTGTGGGGGGGGGGGGGGGGGGGAGGTGGGGAGTGAGGAGTGGGTGGATGCTCCATTTAAATTGGTGGTCAGGCAGGCTTCACATGCTACTTCACAAGATAAGCTCCATGCAACGTGGATGCACAAGAGCATTTATAGAAATACAAAACGCCCCTCTCAGTGGGGCACACCATGATGCATGATGATCATAGAAGTTTGTTGGATGGAAAGATCTGGATGTGACCAACATGAATGCAAATTTTCAACTTCATTACATCATCTTAGCCCCTTGATCCATAGCCCTAAACTAAAGTTAAACAATTTTATAAGGCGTCATTTTTTCGTTGATTCTAATCCAATGGTCAGTTTCATTCATATGGGTGAAAAATGGAGGGATCCAAGGACCTTTTTTTTTTTTTTCTGCGGTGTGGGTGTGGGTGGTTTTTTTTTTTTTTTTTCTTTTTGTGTGTGTGTGTTGGTGTTGGTGTGGGGGGGGGGGGGGTGGGGGGGGTACTTTTTTGAACCATTAAACTTGACAGCCAGGGATCAAGGAGTTAGAAAGATCGGATGGACTTGAAGTTTTATATATGAGCTGGTCCCATCTTGATCTTCCAATCCCCCACCTCATGCATAATTAGTGTGGCCCCACAAGTACTGTATGAGACATCAGCACAGGGCATCTCCCATATTTTGTATTTATATTTGTATATATATATATATATAGAGAGAGAGAGAGAGTATATTGAAATCTGGAAACAAGAAATACCTCAGGTCCAATTCAAAACAGAACAAAAAGGTATGAACAACATACACACCCAAATTATAGGATATAAAAAGATCAATCTAGAAATGAAGATATCACAAGCAAAGATTGCTCACACTTTCTTATCACCAACGAAACTACCATGGAGAGACTCAACAGCATGTTGTGCAGCTTCTTCCGACTCAAACTGCACATATCCATACCCCTTCCTCTTTCCGTTCTCCTCTGCCACTTTGCATGAAAGAACGCTTCCAAACTTTGCAAAAGCTTCATGCAACACGGCACTGTCAACTGACAGGTCCAAATTCTTGGACCCCAAAAACAGAAAACCCATAAAGGAATAAGCATATTTTGAAAATGGTGCCCAAGAACACAATCACAAAAACTGAAAACAAAAGGTTGCAATGCACCGATACCTTAACAAAGAGATTGGCAGCACCGATCTTTCTCAGCTGCGGGTTTCGTTGTGACCACATGATCCGCATGGGCTTGCCCTTCAACATGGTATGGTTAAGCGATTCCAAAGCATTCAAAGCTTCATTAATTAAAACACAGAACACATTACAATTTATCCATAAAACCTTGTAACAAGAACAGAGACATTGCTCAAACTGACTATAAACATGCCATCTATCAGCAAATGGAACAAGAATAACACCGTTGCTCTGAACTATTCTGATTTTGCTATTTCAACTGGAAACATAAAATACACCATTGACATTATCTGAATTTCTACAACTCTTTCATCATGAAAAGAAAAAAAAAACAGAGAAACAGATAAAAGAATATCAACATTGTTCGAACCATTACTATTCTTATCTCTTTCCATTTTACTGCAGAGTAAACGGAATCAAGAAAAACAAATAAAAGGGTGCCATAATCCAAAAACCCAAACAGAAAAATAGACAGAGAAGGCATAGTTAAATTCAGAAGGAGTTTAGCATTTTCACCGCAGAGAAAGAGGACCGACAGAAACCCAGAAAAGGGGATACCTCACAATCCAAAACTCTAAACAGAAAGAGACCAAAACCTACTTGCATTTCTACAATCACACAATCGAACAAAGCACAAATAGAGAGAAACAGATAAAGAACCATCAACAATCTTCATATCATTAAGATTTCTCCAATTCAAGCACAGAAAAGACGAAATCAACATCAACAAACCCTCCCCCAACAAAAAAGAACGGTGCCCCATCATCCAAATATCCAAACAGAAAGAACACAAAATTCCATTTCGATCAAACCAGTTCAACAAATCCAAACAAGAAGAACATCAGCATTGTTCTGATTATCATTACCGTCGGGTCGGCTTCCGAAGTTGACGTAAGCATATCGGAGGGAGACACCCGTGAGGCGGTCCCGGCAGACGCGGGCGGAGGAGATGTATCCGAATGGGGAGAAGCACTCGATGAGTTCCTGCTCTCCGACTGATGGATCGAGATCTCCGACGTAGAGAGAAGCATTCAAAGAAGAAGAGCTCTCCATTGCTTCTTCTTCTTCTTCTAAACCCTAATCGAAACCCTAGAAATAGAGAGAGATGCTTGGCGCCGAAGAAAGAGCTGCTTGGCGCGGAAGAGAGAATTGAAACGGAAGAAACTACCTCGCGCCTTTTGTACGGTGCCGAATCTTGTGTGCGTCTTGCACAAAATGATGAGCTACTTGACAGCTCTTATCAACCGTACACGTGGCATGTAATGAAGCCAACTTGCGTAGACGGGAATATATTCTGAATCTGGACCCTGGTGGAATGTGTGAAGGACCCTCCTTGACCCATAAGTTATGGTTTTCCTTTGAAAAAAGGTTTTCTTTTGTGTTTTTTCTTGTTATGATACGGATTCTAATTCTTTGGATTGGATTAATCCCTTCAGGTTCAGAGGAGAGCCAGATAAATTTTTGTATAGTCTCAGTACGGTAGTGCGGTTTTGAACATATAACCTCCGGGTGCAAACTGTGGTCCTAGGCCAACGGAGTTGATAAAAGTGGACTCTTAAAAGCGGGCCACACATGTGAATTTATAAGGTTGGCATACCACAACTCTCAACCACCACCTTGCCCTGTACGGTTCCAATTCAATCAATTTGTGTAGGCTATAAGATGGATGCCACGTTTACGAGCCTGTTTTGGGGCTTTACTAATGGAATTGAGTGAGGTAAAGATTATTTTGAATAAAATATAAGTGAGTTATGATGGTATTTTATTTTTACTTGTTTGTGATGGAATATTTTTTACTTTTTGTAAGGGGAAGTGGAGGTTTTTTGTCTTTCAGTGGAGAAAGGGGTTGCTTTTTGACTGATTTTTTTTAAATATGGTGGCGAATTTGAATTAAAGTGTTTTTGATGTGAATTTTTTTTTTTTTAAATGGAGGCTTTACCTTACTTGACTATATTAATAGAGTTGCCAAGCAATTTTTAGGGTTAGTTTGGCACTTTACTAATATAGCAAAAGTCAAGTTAAGCCTCAATTTTTCATACAAGATGTTACATCAAAAACACTTTAATGCAAAACTGCCTCCATCTTTTAAAAAAAATGTAAAAAAACAACCACATTTATCCATTAAAATAAAAAAAAAAACTCAACTTTTCCATACAAAAAGTCAAAAAGATTCAATAACAAACAACTAAAAATAAAATACCGTCATAACCCACTTATATTTTATTTTTTCTTCAAAATCAACTTTACTTCACTTGACTTTATTAGTAGATAAAGTGACCCAATAAAAGGTAGGTTGGGGATGCTACTAGAATTATAATATATTAAGCTAGGAGGTTTTGGCTTCAATTTTCAGCTTCGGTTATAATTTTGATCGACTGTTATGTAACTACTCATGCAACTACCCCACTCATTTTTCCATCAAACCACTCATGTTTTAGTTGTTCCTATGTAAATATATTTTTTTTCATCCAATTTCTCTATTCTATTTTATCCAACTTGTCCTATAGAAAGAGGTGATTTTTTTTTTAATATGTGATTATTTATTTTACAGTATAGGGAGATACCGTGCTGAGCACGGGTCATTGGACTAGTTATACTATACTAAGCCAGGAGTTTTTGGAATCAATTTTGACCCTCAGTTATAATTTTGACCAGAACTTATATCAACTACCTTCTTTATCTCTTTATCATAACTGTGTGGGGCATTTCGTGACATGAAGATAAGTCCTGACACGCAAGTTAGGCTCGTCTTAACAACAGCCTCTGAACTCGGTCAGCCTCGGTAAAAGTACCAGCGACTTCCTCTTTCCCTCTTCTGCAGCTCGGTAAGACTGCCAAGCTCACGCAGTTCGGCAATGGTGCCGAGTTGAGTTCACAATTAGCCGTCGGAACCTTGGGATGACTCTGTCAGCCAAAATAGATATTATGTCAATCAACATTAATGGGATTGCGGCTACACACTGACAAATAAGATGGGCGTCGAATATATCCAACCATCCCATCAGCAATCATGTAAAAGGTCAGAACATGGTCCGATGGAACAGTACACCTACCTACCTTCACTAAGGAGAAAGAGTATGGTCTGATGGGACCATACTCCTACCAACCTCCACTAAAGAATGATCTGAGGGGGCCAACACCTATATATATGGAGAAGGTAAATCAAGCAAAGGTATGAGAAAAAAGATAACACATCCTCAGCTCCACTTCCCTCTCTTCTGGTTCATCTTTTGCCCCGTGATTGCACTAACTTAGGCATCGGAGTGCCTTCGACTGACAAACAGCCAAGGCCTCTAACCAATTTTTCTCTTTTTCCAGGCTTTCGAGGTCTTTATCCCCAAGTGTTTAGTGGCAAAACTCCACCAAATCAAGTCCATAATTTTTAGGCACTTACAATTGGCGCCGTCTGTGGGAATTGGAGACAACGAAAGAATTAAAACGTCATGCCGCTAAAAGCTAAGAAGATCGGAAGATATGCTGAGGCTCTACAAATGCAACCGTCACCAGTGCTGCAGGAGATACCAATATTACAAGCACGGATGAAACAACGAAAAACAGCTCCGGCACAGCCTCTGTCCCCGAAGAAGGCCCGGGAAAAAACTGGTCCGACGAGGATTCCCGGGGCGGGAACTTCGCGGGAGTGAAAGCGCACTCCCCCCTGACAAAATGATCAGTTGGCCAAGCGTCCCTAGCGACGACCTACGCCCCCTCACCAAAACCAAACAAGGGGCAGGCCTCGTCGGGAAAAAGCTCGCCAGCAAGACAGGCCCCCAACGCCAGTCATGTCTCGTCGATCCCGGTTCCAAGCCAAGGATGATGGCCGCAATCCTCGCACTGAGGATATCGAGGCCCAAGAAGCCGTCATACGAAAGAATGATGAGTTGATCTGTCAACTCTAGCAACAACTACGAGAAGCAGCGACGAACCAGACCCCCCTCCCCCAACCTCATTCGACTAAACAAGATGCGAGGCGGACCTTGGATAACAAGAGACGTCACCGAGTCTGTGACGAAGGCTCAAGTAGTAGCCACTACTCTAAGAGGTCGCGCCGGGAGCAGACGATGATCTAAAAAGATGGCTCGACCGTCATATCAAACAAAACCGTCCAGCGTAATATGGAGATGGTCAGGTTCACTCCGGACCGACTGGATAGTCAAGGGAGCGAAGATCGCGACACGACTCCCTTCTCTCAAGAGATTAGGGACTCCCACCTCCCAAAGAAGTTCAGCATCCCGAGGTTTACACTCTATGATGGGACTTCGGACCCCACTGCGCATCTCCGGCATTTCACCCAGAGAATGACAATTTGGGGAGACTTCGGGCACCTAAACTGCAGAGTATTCTCCTCCAGTCTGGGGGACCTTCCCCTCAGATGGTTCTGCGCTCTTCCTGAATGATCAATTTCCAGCTGGCAGCAGCTCAGGAGTTTATTCTTGGAAAAGTTTCAAGTGCACAGAGTCATCCCGAGGTTGAATAATGATTTGATGGCGGTCCGGATGAGACAGAGTGAGAACGTCACAAAATTCGCAAAGTGATTCTGGACCATTTACAACCAGATCGAAGACGCGAATGACGAACTGGCCGTCATGTGCTTCAAAGAGGCCCTGCTGCCAGGAAACAACCTCTTGAGGGAACTTGTGCGATACCCTGTGACCACTATGAAAGCACTGATGGCTCGGGTGAATCAATTCATCAAGCAGGAAGAGGATGAAGTCCGAGCCCATGAGAACTTCGGTATCAAACAAAAAGGCAAACCTCCAGGAAAAGACTAGAAGCCGTTTCATAGAAAAGGAACAGACCAAAGCAAGGCCCATTCGAGATCGGTGATGGTCTCGACTCCCGTCTCGGGAGACAAGAAAAAATCCAAATGGAGCGCAAACTCCTACAGGGCTATGAATACGATCTTTAAGGAGCTAATCTATAAGCCCCTCAATAAGATCAAGACAGAACCATTCTTCGAATGGCCGCAATTGATGAGAGGCGACTCGTCCACCCAAGACCAGGGAAAGTTTTGTACCTATCACAAACAAAACGGGCACAAAACTGAAGACTGCATGAGCCTGAAATCCCATCTGGAAAGGCTCGTCAAGGACGGGCACCTGAAGGACTATGTTAAAGAAGAACGAACCAACCGAGTTCAGAGAGGCCGACAAGATGACAAATAAAACGGCAACGAGCCTGAAGGCATCATCAATGTCATCCACCTGGCTCCCACATCGAAGGAAAGCAACCAGTCATGCATCGAAACTAGGATGGCTTCGCACAGCAAGCAGGTGATGACGATCGAGCTTAGCCCGATAGCTAAGCGAGCTCGGAAGGAGAAACCCAAGATCTGGTTCTCGGACGAAGACCTGGAAGGAGTCCAGCTCCCACATAACGACCCGCTCCTCCTAACCCTGAGATTAATGAACTTCTTAGTAAGGCGGGTCCTTGTGGATCCAGGGAGCTCGTCCGAGATCCTATATTACCACTGTTTCAAGAAGTTGGGTCTCAATGAAGAAGATTTACAAGAAGCCCGCAGCCCCCTGGTGGGTTTTAGCTCTAAGCCGGTCTACCCCAAGGGAAAAGTCACCCTGACGGTGCAAAACCGGAGGTGTCTCCGTGTTGGCCGAATTCCTGGTGGTGGATGCACCATCTCCCTACAATGCAATTATGGGAAGGGCCTGGCTGCACGGCATGGAAGCAGTACCTTCTACCCTTCACCAGAAACTCAAGTTCCCCTTCGAAAATAAAGATGAAAAGTTTGAAGTGGTGACGATCAAAGGGGACTAGCGGATGGCCAAGGAGTGTCTCATGGTCGTGGTGCCGGGTGAAGCAGAGCCCAAACATATACACGTGGCCGAACTGGAAGCCGAAATAGACGACGTCGGCCACTCCCGGAGCAAAAGAGTACTGAAGATCTGACCGAGGTCAAAATTGAACCCTCCGATCCCGAGCGATATTTCCTGCTTGGTAGCCAGCTCTCCGCTGCTGAAAGATCCGAGTTGCTTAACTTGATGTTGCAAAACAAAGAGGTCTTTGCCTGGACGCCCTACGAGATGCCCGGTGTCAACCCTCAGATCGTGAGCGACCGGTTAAACGTCGACCCCAAGCATAAACCTGTGGTTCAGAAGGCGTGCAGGACAAGAGTCCCACAAACGGAGGCAGTGATAGAGGAGGTCGAAAAGCTTTTAGAGGCCAAAACCATCAAAGAAGTGCACTATCCTGAATGGCTGGCGAACACAGTAGTGGTCAAATAGAAAAACAGAAAGTGGAGGGTCTACGTGGATTTCACCGACCTCATCCGAGCCTGCCCCAATGACAACTTTCCACTCCCAAAGATTGACCAACTAATCGACGCTACAGCGGGGCACGACCGAATGAGCTTCCTAGACGCTTACAGGGGCTACCACCAAATCCCTATGCATAAATCCGACGAGGAGAAAACCGCCTTCATAACACCCGGGGGCCTCTACTACTACAAAGTGATGCCCTTTGGGCTGAAAAACGCAGGGGCGACCTATCAGAGGCTGGTAACAAAAATGTTTCGGGATTAGCTCGGCGGAACGATGGAGGTATACATCGACGACATGGCCTTCAAGTCTAAAAGGTCGCACAATCACCTGGCAGACCTGAACCAGACATTTGCCATCCTCAAGGAGTACCGGCTCAAGTTGAATGCATCTAAATGCGCCTTCGGTGTTGGCTCCGGCGATTTTTTGGGAAGTGTAATGACTAGAAGAGAAATTGAGGCCAATCTAGAGCAAATCTCGGCGATACAGGCAATCCAGAGCCCAACCACGGTGAAGTAGGTTCAGAGACTCACAAGGATGGCAGCAGCGCTCAACCGCTTCATCAGCCGCAGCTCGGACAAATGACGCCCTTTCTTCCAGCTCATAAAAAAGAGCTCGAAATTTCAGTGGACTTCCGACTATAACTAGGCCCTTCAGCAACTTAAGGAGTATTTATCTTCGCCACCCCTGTTGTCTACTCCGAAACAAGGCGATATACTTTACTTATATCTGGCTGTCTCAGACCACGCAGTAAGCTCGGTACTTATTAGAGAAGAAGACGGGCAACAAAAGCCTATCTATTATACGAGCAAGATCCTACTTGCTGCCGAAACCAGGTATCTACCACTGGAGAAACTCGCATTAGCACTCGTTAATGCCTCTCGAAAGCTCTCACATTACTTCCAGACATATGCTATTGTAGTCATTAAGGAGCATCCACTGAAGTCCCTATTCAGAAAAGCGGATTTCTCTAGAAGAATTTCAAAGTAGGCAGTCGAACTAGGGTAGTATGACATTTAATATCAACCAAGAACGGCGATCAAGGCCCAAGTTTTGGCAGATTTCGTCGTAGAATTCATTTCTCCTAATTTAGTGCAGAGCCAACCCGACGCCGAACTGGGGGCAGTAAGGGGGGAATAGTCCCAACAAAAGATGAAGAAGCCAAGGACAACGACGGACAGTCTTGGAAGCAGTTCCTCGACTCAGCATGGAAGGTCTTTGTTGATGGATCCTCAATAGCAAGAAGGGTCGGTGCTAGCATAGTCCTCCAATCCCCAGAAGGTCTCGTTATCGAACAGGCTTTAATGCTCGGCTTCAAAGCATCTAATAAAGAAGCTGAGTATGAAGCGCTGATTACAGGACTAGAAAGCGCTAAAATCCTGGGGGCACAACGGCTGGTGGTCTTCAGCGACTCTCAGTTGGTAACATGCCAACTTAGCAGAGACTATCAGGCTCGTGACGAAAGGATGGCGTCCTACTTGTCTCGCACCAAGCAACTCCTTTCTCAATTCCAAAAAGTCGAAGTTAAGCAAATCGGCAGAGAGTCAAACTCTCATGCCGACGCCCTGGCAAATCTGGCATCAGTCGTGGAGGCCGGCAAGAGAAGAATGGTCTAGGTAGGAACGCTGGAAACACCAAGCATAGAGCTCTCTCCAGTTCAACGTGTCCTTTGTGCCGATCTCGGTCCAAGCTGGACGAACCCAATCGTCGCCTACCTAAGGGATGACTAGCTACTCGAGGACAAAAATGAAGCCCACAAAATCAGGCTAAAAGTAGCTAGGTTTTGGCTATCTCCTGAAAACAAACTCTACAAGAAATCCTTCACCGGCCGTTACCTCCTGTGTATACACCCTAGCAAAGTTGAAGATTTCCTCTTCGAGATCCACGAAGGAATCTGTGGTAGCCACATCGAAGGTCGGTCGATGGCCTACCGAGCAATAAGCCAGGGTTACCGGTGGCTTTATATGAAAAAGGACGCTCAACTCTATGCCAGGAAATGTCCAAAATGCCAGAAGTTCTCCCACTCTCTCCATCAACCAGTGTAGGACCTAACCCCCCTCTCCACCCCATGGCCTTTCGCCTAGTGAGGGTTGGACATTGTGGGCCCACTCCACCGAACTCTAGGAAATAAAAGGTGGCTAGTGGTAGCAACCGATCATTTCACCAAGTGGATAGAAGCCAAACCATTGTCCTCAATCACTGAACAGGACACCAGGAACTTTGTCTGGAGAAACGTGGTCACGAGATTTGGAGTACCACCAACCCTGATCTCGGACAATGGAACACAATTCGACTCCAACTTCTTCAGGAATTTCTGCCAGGAACTCGGCATCAGAAATCATTACTTGACGCCAGCCTATCCACAAAGCAACGGTCAAGCCGAAATCTCTAACAAAGTCATCCTCGATGGCCTAAAAAAAAGACTCGATCGAGCTAAAGGAAGGTGGATAGAGGAACTCCCGAGCGTCCTTTGGGCGTACAGGACTACTCCAAGGCGCTCCACCTCGGCAACTCCTTTCTCCTTAGCATTCGGAATGGAAACGATAATCCCCCTTGAAATCGGTCTCCCGACCCTAAAAACGGAGCTCTTCGATCTAGACCTGAACAATTTAAATCTGGCACGAGAACTTGATCTTGCAGAAGAGCGAAGGGAGGCCGTTGCAATCCGGTTAGCCTCTTACCAGCGGCTGCTGGCCAGAGGATACAATCAAAAGGTCAAAGAAAGGAAATTTTTAGTCGGGGAGCTGGTATTGAAGAAGGTGCTACCTGCAGACAAAAATCCTAGCGAAGGCAAGCTAGCGCCAAACTGGCACGGACCATTCAAGGTGGTCTCGACAGCAGGGTGTTCGACATACAGACTCGAAGACAGAGATGGTAAACAGTTGCCCCGACCGTGAAATGCTACCCACCTCATGAAATACTACTTTTGAAATGTACTCGACTCGAAGACAGAGATGGTTACGGAACCAGCTGTTACCAAGGCTCGGTTACAGAACCGGCCTTCATTTCAGCTCGATTACATAACCAGCTGTTACCAAGGCTCGGTTACAGAACCAGCCCTCACTCCAGCTCGGTTACGGAACCAGCTGTTACCCAGGCTCGGTTACATGACCAGCCCTCACCCAGCTCGGTTACAGAACCAGCTGATATCCACGCTCGGTTACAAAAGCAGCCTTTCATTTCAGCTCAGTTGCTGACCCAGCTTCCACCCTGCCTCAGTCACAAAACCGGCCATTATTATAACTCATTTCTAGTTACCGAGCTTAGACCACTCCAGAAGAGTTCTTAATGCAAGTTAGAAATGTTTCCGGGTTTTTATTTAATCAGGATTAGAAAGACACGATTCTCAAAGGAGTATGCAATTAAGAAAAAGATTTTATTGATAAGTAAAAATTTTTACAGAGTACACTTTTACAAAATAGAAAGAAGAAAATACAAAGAAGGCTCAAGCAGCGCCAGACGAATCGGAAGGAGGAATTTCGGCCGATGGAGTGTTTGAGGGTACTTCGGAAGGAACCTCAGCAAGGGGATCCAGAGGGAGGAGCCGAACTCTTTCTGGCTGTTTGGTCCTCGAGTGTGGGCGGGTCTTGATGTATTGGGTGGTCCTCAGAGACTCTCATCTTCTTTAAAACTGCCTTGCACCCAAGTTCAAATAGTTGTAGGCCAAGGGTGTCCACCTGAGCGACGTAGTCCCTTGTCGCCTCCTCCACCCCGTCGCGATAGGCGGCTTTCACTTCTGCCTGGGTCATGGCTTCGGCTTCAGCTCTCTCCTTTCGAAGCGCCTCGAGGTCGGCGTTCTTCCTTCTCAGCTCGGCTGCGCTCTCTTCCAGCTCGGCCTCGAGTTGAACTGCCCTTTTAGCCTTAACCTCGGCCGCCCCCTTAAATTCCTGACACTCAGCCTTCATCTTGCAGACCTCGTTCATTGCAAATTCGAGGTCTTTTCCGAGGCTGAAGTTCTTCTCTTCCTCCTCTTTCAACTTCTGGCAGCTGCCCTCCAGGGCCTTAGAGAGCCTCTTTTTCTCAGCCTCCAGCTCCTCGATCCGGGTATCTTGGTGCTGGACTCTTTCCAGCGACACCTTCGCCCGTTGCACGATCTGTGAAAAAGGAAGAACCAGGTATCAGAGGAATGGGACCCGATGATAAAATAATAATAAAAAAAAACTTATCGAGAAAGAAGACTGCAGTGTGCTGATTAGCAACGCCGCATCCTCCATCCCTTGCAGCCTCTGAATGTCCAGCGGCAGGGCATAGGCATTTGCGAACGTCGTTGCGGCAAGGGGGTTACCATGGAGGCGATCCTCCACCGTGACTGGCCTCCCTGGCCCCAGCGAGAAGGATGGCCTCCATATGGCCGGCCCCAGGCGATGGAGGGCCGAGTCTTGTCCAGGGGCCTGTTCAGAACCCCGCCTAGGGGCCTGCTCGGATGGGCCCTCGATCCTGGGCCTCTTCTCCGGAACCCTCTCCCGCGCTTCCTCAGCGGGGCGCTCCCGGCTCACCAAGCTCGGCTTCTCAGATCGGAACCCCTTCTCTGCCCGAGACTTCCCCTTCCTTGTCTCTGCAGGGCGCTCCCGAGACAAGGCGTCGGCGATAGCAGGTCCCCCGAAGGCGCCCGAGGCAGGAGGGACGAGATTCTTGTTGACGACCTTAGGGTTGGGGGCCGAAGCTTTCTCTCCAAAGAATTTTTCCCCCAACTTCTTTGTCACCAATGGAGGACGGCGAGGCGGCATTCTTCTTTCTTCCGAGCTCGTAGAGGTGTAGGCTTCGACTATCTGTTGCAGGTCAGCCTCCGGCTCAGCTCGAGAAGTGGTGACTTCGGCCCCTGAAGCCCTTCGACACTCGGGTTTGTAAGGCGCGTCCTCGGCCTCGGCTTTCCTCTTTCTGTATGTTTTATACCTCGGTTCGTAACTGAGGAGCGACCAGGCGGCGCGGGTGTTGTGGCCTTTGTAATTGCGCACCGCCCTCTGCCAGTCGTTGTTTGGTCTCTAACCAGAGTTGATGGCTTCACTCCTCCTCTGCTCGATTTCTGCACAACAGATCATAAATCTCTTAAGTCGGCAAGAAATGAAAAAAGGAAAACAGGTATAGAACGGTTCGGTATTTACTTGGAGGAATCCCGTAATGCCGGGGAATCCTGTGCCACCTCTCTGCTGCGATCTCACTCGCCCCAAACTCCCAATTACCAGAGACAAATAGACGATCATCCCCGGCATGTCGGCTTGAGTCTTCCAGGTCGGTAACGAACTGTTCCCTTCCTGGCCTCCCCGGGAGGTAGAAGCAGGTACCGTCCCCGACGGATTTACACAAATCATAGGCGTCCTCGATGTCATGAACACCGAGGTCGATCCCTAAAATCTTATTAAGTTCTACGCGCCCATTATTATTTTGTAACCATTGGGCATCAGCTGGCAAGGGCTGAGGCGCCACACTGACAAGCACGCTCTCAGAAGTGGGTGAACTGGGAATCTAACCCCCCCCCCCCCCCCAACTATGGCGACTAGAGGAAATGGCATCCATCCGTCAGTGACTGCGAAGCCATCAAACATGTCGTCTGGGTCATCTAACCAAGTCCGGACATCGTCGGGGATGCCATACATCCCCCTGAAGTTGGCCATGGCCTCAGGGGTGTCCTCCCAATGCCTATAAACTCCCATCTCTCTAAAAAAACCCTTAGAAAGGATGAAAATCGAGAAAAGAGGAGGGAACTCACAAAGACTCGCGAAGATTGAAAAAGGGTCGAGGTCTCATTGGCGACGGAAGTTCTTTTCCGTTTTCTCTTCTGCAAATCGTCCTCTCTAGCAAAACGTAAAAGTAAAGGAAGGAGGAAGCGACACTCCTATTTATAGAATCAAGAGGAGCGTCTCTTCGGATTTCGAGGGCGCGAGGCGCCGCCTCGAGCGTTGCACACGCCCCTCCAAAATTGC
This sequence comes from Camphora micrantha, assembly GCA_003546025.1. NCBI lineage: Eukaryota > Viridiplantae > Streptophyta > Magnoliopsida > Laurales > Lauraceae > Camphora > Camphora micrantha. The sequence goes on from QPKB01000001.1 coordinate 58,756,625, forward strand.
TAGAAGACCCGTCGGGAGGCGACACGTGTCACCAATGGATTTCTTCTCACAATGATCAAAACACTTTATTTATTACCCGCATTAACTGCCTAGGGCAGGCTAAACAACAACAGCAAAATTAATTAATTATCTCGGGCAGGCAGAGGGGCAGCAACATTAAAGAGAGAGAGAGAGACGTCCACATCTCATCAATCTCCTCATGGGCCCCTACCAAAAAAAAAATCGTCTTGAAACTCAGCTCTCGACCTCAAAGCCGAACTATGAGATCCAGAGCTAGAGAGGCAATTGTGTGGGGCATTTCTTGACACGAAGATAAGTCCTAACAAGCAAGTTAGGCTCGTCTTAACATCAGCCTCTGAACTCAGTCAGCCTCGGTAAAAGCACCAGCGACTTCTTCTTTCTCTCTTTTGCAGCTCGGTAAGACTGCCAAGCTCACGCAGTTCGGCAATGGTGCCTAGTTGAGTTCACAATTGGCCATCGGAACCTCGGGATGACTCTGTCAGCCGGAATGGATATTATGACAATCAACATTAATGGGATTGCGGCCACACACTGACAAATAAGATGGGCGCCGGATATATCCAATCATCCCATCAACAATCACGTAAAAGGTCAGGACATGGTCCGATGGGACAGTACACCTACCTACCTCCACTAAGGAGAAAGAGTATGGTCTGATGGGACCATACTCCTACCAACCTTCACTAAGGAATGATCTGAGGGGGCCAACACCTATATATATGGAGAAGGTAAAGGAAGCAAAGGTATGAGAAAAAAGATAACACATCCTCAGCTCCACTTCCCTCTCCTCTGGTTCATCCTTTGCCCTGTGATTGTACTAACTTAGGCATCGGAGTGCCTCCGGCTGACAAACAGCCAAGGCCTCTAACCTATTTTTCTCTTTTTCCAGGCTTTCGAGGTCTTCTTCTTCCCCAAGTGTTTAGTGGCAAAACTCCACCAACAAAATCAAGTCCGTAATTTTTAAGCACTTACAATAACCACTCATAACTGCTCTCCACTTTTCTTTTCTTTTCTATTATTTCTCAAATATTTTGTTTCAATCCAGACTCTATCATTCTTATTCTACTCTAATTCTCATTTTTTTCTATGATACCAATTCTTCGATTATATAAATACATACTCATAACTTTATTTTTTTTTACTTTTGCTTTCTTTCTAAAAAAGCTATGAATATTTTATACATAAATATTTAAATTGCAATGTTTGCCAGCACGGGTAATTTTGCTAGTGATAGATTAATCAGGTACAAAATTGGGCTCAACCTAAGAGATTTTTTTTGTGGGGGGCTATTCGTCAGAGCAATTCTTTAAACTTGATGGCCCAACGATTGATCCTACCTATAATACCAGGGTGACAACACCACTCAACCATAAGTATGTTGAGTATGTTGGCACTAAGGAGAGATTTTCTCCCTCTAATGGACTGCCAGTGTTGTGCACTGCAGCTCCAGGGTCTAGGCCCACCTTTGATCCTTGTAGCCTCTTCACCCTCATTAACCAACCCACCCCACCTCTAGTTTTTCTTTATAGTAGACGCACATTGCAACCAGGCCTTATATACGAAAGTGTGAGGACTGAGGAGGGATAATCTTTTTGCAGGCTAGAAGAGCAGCTTTGGAGGCATTGGCTGCCATCCTCGACCCGAGGATCACAGGCATGATATTCTCGAGCGTGGGATTTTTACATGTGGACCTACTTAAGTAAAATCACAATTCTTTGATTGATTGACAGGTATTACCAATTTACCATGAATAAAGAGGATTCAAGTAGTGCATTTATTTGACTTTCTTTTAAGCTTTCAGTTAGATATATGTTTAGGAGCCTTAGGGAGTACTTAATTACATGCATCTCCATGTTCTATCATTAAGTCTGAATTTTTAACTAGTGGTAGACCCAAAATTTTCATTCAAGGAGAGTGGATCCTAATAGGTAGTTTGGTTTTGAGGCCAAAAACAAAGACTTTTACGTAGATTTTAAAGGTGAATTCATGGTGTGTTGGATTTTTTTTAAGTGGATCCTAAAAATTTACATAAGCACACCGCAGTTTGATAAGTGTGCTTGGCACCCACATGCTAATATTTGGATTCATGA